>OY728158.1:1911687806-1912381968 GCA_963277665.1 Viscum album
TGAAAACACTATCAAATTCACACCTTCTATGTATGATTAGAAACTTAGGGATGTTTTGGTGTCATAAAACTCTAATCCTTCAATATTCTAAGAGCTATTTTAAAGAAACAACATCAATAAGGGGGTAATATTTCTTTACTTTCCTTACATTTTACAATTATATTATTCTATCATTTAATTCATTTCTAGTCCAAATATTTTAAAATTAATCTTTCCATATAATTAAAATGATATTAATGATATTAATCTTTTGTTAAAATATTATTTAACATATTTTTATATATCATATATCTCTCCCCTCTCATTGGGAAATATCCATTTAATGGCCAATTAATAACTCACTAGGATGTTTTCAACTATTTAATTATAACTACCTTCATGAATAGTTTTGATAAATTATTTATAATATATTAATATAAAATTATACATATTTGTAAGCTTCTGGAATCAATTTAATAAATTATAAAAGTAATTGAATAAAAATAATGAAATAAAAACATGATGAGATAATTTAAAGAGGACCCAACGTCAAACATTTCACCTTTTTGATTCCCTTTGCTGGATTGAACATGGGGGGGGGGAGGTGAATTAGTGGTATTATTTTTATAATTAACTTTTTAAATTCAACCACTTGAAACTATTAAATTTATAATCCACTCATTGTAAAATATAAATCACACCACGTATGTAAGAGGATATAAAGAAGACATAAGACATAAGGGTTTATAAGGTTTAACCTTAAATACCTACTCCTTTTCATGTTTTTTAGATTCACAAATCACATTATAACTACTATAGATAGAAGATATTTCCCCATGGATAACTCTGGTCTGATCAATATAGAGTTCTACTATGTTCCGTCTAAATGTGATTTGTTATACACCCCAACCACAATCACAGTTTTGATCCCCAATAAAAAGACCCCATTCACACTCTAGGTTTCTTATAAAACACTAGATATGATCATACATCATGAGATCATAGGATATTGTTTGATCATGTATATATTAATGTCATTTTATATAAGTCTTTGTTAGATAATGAACATCTAGTCTATTTAGCACTTTTCATATAAAATGATTATTCTCAGCACTTTGAATATATAAGAACACAACATGAATTATTTCTCTTAGATTTATCTCAACTTTGAAATATCCTTCTTCCTTCTTCAATACAAATGTATATTGGGATCCTTGTTTGTCTCAAGTTCTAACACTATTTTTTCTTCATCTCTTATATTTTTAAAATATCATAGAAAACTTCATGGGAATATTATTAAAAAAATATTTTTAAATTAAATATATGGAAATGTACATGACTTATGGTAGAAACATATATCATTAAAAACTCATTTAAATCCTTGTCTAAAGAATCCTTTTTATATATCTATATGACTCATGATTTTTTATTTTTTGTAATAATTTTAAATGATGGATTTATATTCTCTAAAAATATCATAGGTATTTATGTTTCTTCCATGTTTTTAGGAATCATGACACAACATGGAATAACCTATATTTCGGTGATCCCTTAGTGAACCTCAACCATCTTCCATCACCAAAGAATTCTTAAAATGGTCATCTAGAAATAACCATGACGTGTTCCTCATCAATTTGAATCTCAAACCTCATCTTCCATGTGAGTATCAGGTTTTAGAAAATGGAATACACAATTGAATAAGTGAATCAAAAATTATTATAGGAAACCTTCTTGAAAAAAACACTCACTTTTATGACTTAGACCTTTTAGTATTGTTGTTTCTACTTAAGTATCTAACCAACCATTTTCTGTGTTCTCTATAGGGACCAAACTACCCATTAAAATTTCACCACAACATGTACATCCTAATATATTTTTTTATAATGTTCATTTATTTTAGAGTGGAATGAAAACCTCTATATTCCTATTTTTCACTTAATGACAATACTATAATGTGTCTTTGAACTCGTCTCATCCATTCTCAATAAGTAATTTTTTTAAGAATGAATCACCTTCTTTAATTATGTTTAATACCATGGAAAGTAATAGATTTAGCATCATGTGATTGAAATTATCTTCTTCATTGGAAATTAATTCTAAATAACTGAACTACCGTTATAAATCGTCTAATTTTTATCATTAGCCTTATGTAGGTACAAATAAACTTAACCAAGCAAGTAAAAACTATGGGATTACCTTTATAAAAATTAATATAACTTTAAATAGATACCAGTTACCTTAATTTAGGTACAGATGACCTGCACATATCCTTCACAATGTTCAAGTTACCCTTACGTGAATGTCCCGTGATCATTATATAGATTGGAGATGACCTTTATATAGCTCACTTATACTATTAAATAGCTCTTAGAATTCAATGATACCTTTATTTGAGAGGTGGAATATTAGAATCAACTTTATAAAGGTACCAAGTTACATTTATATAGGAATTAATATTTACAAATGACACTTATATTGATTCTAGTAATTCCATATTTTTTTTAAATTCTATCATAAATAATTGTCTATGTGAATTTCATACATCAATAATAAAATTCTATACTTAAATAAATTTAATTCTGGTCTTATATTAATAATTTTTAGGCAACCCCAAACATCAAAAATATAATTTCTAAATATTTTATACTAGTGTACATTAATCCACCAAATTGTCTCCGGATTTCCTTATTGAACAACACATTAATCATTACAAATGTAAACATAGATGCCTTAGAAAGGATGGAATCAAATGAAAACTCATGAATCCATAATAACAATTCAATAATCATAACTATAATTTACCAATCAAATATTTACTACTTATACATGAAAAAACATTACTCAATAAAAAAATTAAATTCTTAACTGGACATTTGAATCCCTCTAAATTTGCTGTCAATAAAAATCCACTTAAAACTAAATATATGTACCATAATAGATTCTATATTCCAATTATTATCAATAATAATTGTAATGGACTTATAGGGAGGGCTTTTTCATATCATCATAATTTAAAAATAACTTCTATCCACTCTAGAGAGCCATTAAACCACATGGTTTTCTTAAAAAAGAGACTTTAGTTAACTTACTCTAAGTATAAGTGGGAAAATCCCAATGATATCCATGAAAAACAAAGTGTTATAATTTTATATGAACCTAGGATTCTATTTCATTAAAAACATTTCATGGTAATATTTTCTAATACTCCTTTTTCTATTTTGTGCCTCAATAGTTTTCTTATCCTTTTTCTTCCATTTAGCTACATCTTTTTGTGAAGTTGTTTTTTTCACCTCAATTTTCTAGGAATTTTCATTGGGACATGTTTGAATCATCTAATTTACATAAAATTATTGGGATGTTAATATAGTCATAAAATATTTTTTTTCTATGCCTAATATATCCACACCTTTCACATTTATTTTCCTGAATATTCAGATAATAAACTGTTGAAATCTTCTCTAGATCTTGAACTATTTACTTTCATTTAGGACTGTAATTTCTATTTACTTTCTCCATATTCTTAGACATATCCAATTTTTCTTTACCAACTATCAATATTTCTCTTCTTCCTTTATTATCTTTCTCAGTCTTTTCATTACAAGATTTTTTGACACTCTCGACATCATTTATTATATTTGGATTTTCCTTCTCTTTATATAGATACTGTTTAAAAAATATAACCATGAAATTATTGAATTTGAAATTATATTTTCAACACTTTAAACTCATCTATTATTAATATTAAAATCCTTTTTAAGTGGAAATATTTTGTGAAGTCCTATACATAACTTGTTTCATTTCAGAACTATCTATTATTTTTAAATTAAAACTCTTTATTGGTTCTTGAATAATTTTTTACAATGAAATATTATATTAGAATGAGTAGTATTTATATCTATACCTTCCAAAAAATCAATAGAAGCCTCTAAACTATGATATTTCACCTGGACAATGAATCTAATTATAAATTCAATAGGTTTATCTTACTATAATATTACCCTTTATTTTCCTAGAGGGAAGTGGTTTTCTTGCCTTACTCTCCTTATTTTATGGGGAAGGTTTCCTTTCACAATTCTTCTCAGTCCAAAATCCTCATATCTGATTTTAACACATGTATAGTTAGAAATTCTAAATTTATCTTGAGATTGATTTGGTGTAGATTTTACATGTATATCAGGATTTCTACCCACAACAGATTTAAAAACCTTAACATTTAACTTCAATGATATTCTAAAGTATCCCATGATCTTGGTTATCTAATTTTGAATTGTAATACATAATGATTTTTTGACCGTATTTTCTTCCCTTACTACATTATTTTCTTTAAGATTAGATGTCATCTTCTATTGCTCAACTATATTCAACTTAACTATCTGGATCTCGCCTATGTAACCACTTTACTTCTTGATTAACTAATCCTTTTAATTAATAGTTTTAATATCTATTTTTAATAACATTCTTTTTTTACTTCTTGAACATTGAAATATATTCAGGGATAACTTCTTACTCACCTTCCAACTACCATTCCAACTCTATTATTTTTCCCCATCATGATCACTACTTGTTGAATCAGAACCTTTCTTCACATGAGAAAAGAAATTTACATCATCATTCAATGAAATTCTTGATGATAATGAATATGTTTCCATTTTTTACCCATAAAACTTTTCCCTTTTATATTTTAATATTTATTCTTTCTTTTACCCTTTTATTCAATAGAAATATCACATTATCCTCATCCGATTCAGAATTATCAGCCTTCTTCCATGGCAAGTCTTTGAAAAAATGACCAATGTCATTATAGTTGTAGAACCTTAGAAATGTTTTCCTTATAATTTCCACTTTCCATTCATGATCCCTTTTTAGCGTAGATGAACAATTTTATCGAATTCTTCATCATTCTCACTAGAATCAATTGATTCTACTTGTAACAATCTAAAATTTTACTATGTATTTTTTTAGATAAATAATATTATAAATGATTTTCCACATGAAAAAATGAACTAATATGAGCTCTGACATATTATATTAACTTTATCAATTAATTATAATAATAATACAAACCCTAGTAAATAAAAATATTATAATCGATTAAAAATTCTTACATTTAAAATTAAATTATTCTGTCTCAAATAACTATTTGAACTGTTAAAAAATTATATAGACCAATTTTAAATAAATATTATGATAATATATTATATTCAAATATTTAAACTATTATATTAATTTTCTTTAAATTATAATTTGGTTTAGAATAATATCAAGTACACCTAATTTTCAAAAATTATATTTTTCAATAAAATTAGTTTCCTTTATTATTTTTCAATATAATTTCAAAAGTAAATCAATGAATTAAAAAAATGAATTTTTAATTTATAATGTAGAAAATAATTTTGTATGATTTTTTGAAATTTTTATGAAATATTTGACTTTTATTTGAATAATGAAAATATTTTTTTTACCAAAAATATTACTTTTATATATTTATCATTATATAAGAAAGCCATAAAAGTTTATAAAACTTATTAATTTAAAAAATATTTATCTATGTAGTGAAGATATATATTCTCAAATTCTAATTTATATTTAGAAAATTTACTTTTGACATTTTACAAACTGATGTAATGATTTTTAACAAAAACTATTCTTGGTATTTTATTTTATTAAAGATTATTTTGGTAGAATTTATTTTTGGATTACTTTGAAAGAATATTTTTTTTATTTTATAATAAAAAAATTTATATAATAAAAATAAAAATATTTATAATTTTATCCAACACATCAATTTATGCTAAAAAATCGACCTTTTTTAAAAATTGGTTTTTATGCCATAAATGCGCTAATGTTAAAATGAAATTTTCTTAAAAAAAGATATTTTATTTAATAAAATGGATTTAATATTTAGATTAAGTAGGTACAAATTATTTAATAAGGTCCATTTAATTTTTAATCAAAAATAAAAGTGATTTACTTAGGTAAAAACTAGTTATCATGGTAAAACAAACTGGTAAAAGTGAAAATTCTATGAGTAATGGGCTTAAAACAATATTAAAAACATGTGGTAAAATGACTTTTTTGGATATTTTATATATAATATCATTACCCTCTCTATTAGTTACTATTTTGGATTACTCTTGACATGTTAAACATGTGTTATCTATTTATTAAATCGAAATATTTACAAAACTATCATTCTTAACACTTATAAAAGGGGCCTCTCAACACCCTTTCCAGACCTCTCCCAAAATTTGGTATCCTCTTGAAACACTACATTTAATACTTCCAATATAATCTAATTTCATTTTATTTATATTATAGTAATATGAATTTATCCCAAGACCTCTATTTATAAGGATTTGTTTAAGGTAAATCCAATGTCCTCAACATGAGTGATTTTTTAATAATTTATTTTCTTTTCATTATTACTTTACAAAATATAATTTAATAATTCCTATATAAGGAAATAATTTTTATTTTTTATAAAAATTTTTATTATTATATAGGAATAAATATTAAATAAATTACCCTTTTTATATTAATGAAAAATAAAACCTTTATTCAAGCGTTGTGAAGACAACCACCTGCACGAAGGGATGAATCCTATTTTTTTACCACAAACTCTCTTATATATTTATTAGGATAAAATTAAATAATAAATGTGAAATATATAATATAATTAAGAATTTTAAGATAAAAATAATAATTCACCTTCTTTCTATCCCATTATTCAAGAAAAGAAAACATTAACCGTGCGTTGTGCGAACTACCGCCTCCATGAAGTAATGTTTCTAATTTTACATATAATTTTTTTATTACTTATTAGAACCACATAAAATATGATTCACTTCATTAAAATTATGTAAATAACATAATTATTATTTTTTAATAATGATGTTATGCTTCTTTAATATCATAACCACCCATTAATTATGTTATATTCATGTTTGGGTTGGTCTAACCACCTACTTGAATGACACTATAAAATAATATCAATGATTACTATGATAAATTAATTAATGATAATATATGATATAAATTATCAAATAAATATATTTTAGGTTAGATAAGATTATCTAAAAAGGACTAGTGGAGGGGTGAATAGTAATTTATTAAAATTATAAGAGTTATTAAATATAAATTTTGAAATTTGGTGGTTTAAAATTGTTAAATGATCATTTATTAAATTAATATGAATAGTGTACGTTTGAAGATTATATATAGAAAATAAAATAGACAAACAGAAGGAATTTTTGTAGTAGTTTGGATCTAAAAAATTCTACTCTAGTCTTCACACAACAACCAATGGAGTATTTCACCCACTATGAAAGAGAGAGAGAGAGAGAGAGAGAGACTTTTACATAAGGGAAATAAAAACTAATAACTTTTACACAAGATAAATCCAAATGCAGTATTTTGTTAGGATCATCCCTAAACCCACACAAAACCTTTTTTTGGGAGAAAATAGAAACCATCATTTCTATAAGAAGCAACCAGAACCTATGTGTATGACCTTTTGGTCAGGTAAACATAACCAAGGAACAATATTTTGGTACGATAGAACAACCTCAGAATGATTTTTATAGATATTATAACCTATTTTTCAAAAGATATAAGTACATACAACAGTACACATGATAGAAGAAATAAATAAAACAATTGTATAACCATTAGAGAGTTATAGAAAGTATGCTATAGATGAAACAATCAATTCACTACCTTTGAAAGGATTTGAATAATAAATTTTGGGCCTTCTGAAAAAGGTATAATACATCTCTTCAAGGAGAATGAATTTGAGGAATATTTTTTAATCCCTTGATAATTTTTCACAATTAATGTAAATAGTTGAGCATCGGATCACATAATTGACACATGAGTATGAATGTATGATATTGTTTGTTATAATTTTCAATAATCCTATATTTTCCCAGAATACTTGATTAATTTAAATTCAAAGCTAGTAGACTACACACTTGAGAAAATAGTTAGAATAAAAAAAATTATAAAACTATATTATTGAAGAGAGAGAGAAAGACATTATCATTGAAATGATCAAACAACTCAAATAAATGATTGAAAATAATAAATAATAATTAAATCCTATTTTAAATCATCTATAAAATAATAAACGGTCTCCATAATAATAGGTCAATGAATTCTTCCATGAAAATACCATGTCTGAATTTGAAATACAAAATTCCAAAAACAATATGATAAAAAATAAATTAATATGTGGAGAATAGAACATAAATAATAACACCACATAAAAATATTAAAAAAAGATTGAATGATATTAAAACCAACTAATATTAATTTAAAAATAATAATATTTAAGAATAAAACAAAAATAATATAAATAAATATTTGTGTTTGAAGCTATATGTTTCAAGCATGAAAATATAATATCCTTTGATCATAATAAAAACAAATTTAAAAAAATATAAAAAACTTTTCATAGGTTCAATATAATTAATTTATATTTATAAAGTAGTTAAAATAATTTAAACATAATAAATAAATATACAGAGAATCGATATATGAAAAAAATTGTAAAACCATGCATAATTTCCAATAGGATTTTCATTAAGCTATGTTTGAAAAATCACATATGAAAATTTAATTTTGGGGTTTTACTCAATATAATATAATTGACCAAATATGGTAATAAATGAAGGGAATTCATGTAAAATAATTCATTATATAGGAAAATTGATGAATTATCCAAATCTATCATGTAGGCGATTCACATTAGGGAATTCCTAGAAAAATGAAAATAGATTGAATTATCAGTATTTAGAGCTAAAATTGACATTAATAAATGGATTTTTGGAACTTAATAATATATAACTAAGGTTATCTTAAAAAAACATTAGAAAAATCATTATTAAAAACTGCAGAAAACAAAATGAAAATATACAGTGGCATTAAACCTAATTTCAGACATGATAATGAAATGAAATTTATTAAATATTCTTATATTTTTTAAAAATAATTACACAATTTGCAGTTTTTTAGTGAAATATATAATATAAATATAGAGGGTATCCTAAATTGAAAAGTTGAATACATGAATTCGGATTTGGATACATGGTTTATGAAATGGATACATGGTAAAAAATACATTTTTTCTATAATTAAACATTAAAAAACATATATAAATGATATTTTAAGATACTAAATGACTCATGTGTCTTAGGAACACTCAATAAAACTTTTGTAACATGTTATAAACTTCCAAAACATGAAACTTAATGATAAATTAGGTAAATAAAATATTATGATATAATTACAGATAAAAATTATTTAATAAATATACAATTTAAATTATTAAAACAATAATGTAAATAAAATAAAGATATATTTATAATTTTCAAAAGATAAATTGTTTCAAGGAGACACTAAATATTCTCCCCCTTTTTGATAATTACAAGACTAATTAAATTTAGAAAACTTCTCCCCCATTTTGGAATTATCAAAAAGATATGTTTCAATGTAAATATAAAAAATATTTAATGTAATAAGGTAATAAAAAAACTATAACTATAAATCTTGTATAAAATATTCCCTGAACATGAAATTTTTTAAAACATGTATCACGAATCCTAGGTAATGTAATCCACTATTAAAAAATGAATTAAATGCTGTGAGAAGAATTTTGAAATTGGTCTAGAAAAATAATGAGAAATCTTTTAAAAAATAAAATTTTAAGAAAACATATGGTTTAAATATTAATTTTAAATCATTTATTATATATTACAGGTTCTAAAATATTTATACAATAAGAAAATTTGTACAAAAATTAAAAAATTCTAATTTGAAAAATATATTCCAGAATTTATAGATTTCATGTAAATCTTAAAATTTCACCATATAAACATATTAAAACCACACATAAATTTATGTCAAATAAAAAAATGGATAAAAAAATTTAAAAAAATTATGAAAATACCTTACGATGTTACTTTCACCTTCTTTTGAGTTTCTAAATCATCCATTTGTTCCTATTTGATCTAATTTTGTATAAATTATTGGGAAATCAGTTGGAAGAAATAGTATGTATTCCTTTCCATTTTGATTTCAGGATCCATCCTTTATATATCAATGAATATATAGTCTTTCTTAATATGTTTTAGGGATAACATTATTGGTTCTTTTTTTATAAGAGCATCAGCTACCATGTTTTCCTTTCCCATTTGGTAGTTAATAGAAAAATCATAGTCCATGATTAGCTCTAACCATCTTCATTGATGCATGTTGAGCTCCTTCTATGTGGATATATACATTATAATCTTATGATTGGTATATATGACACACTTATCACCATAGATTCATTGATTCCAAATCGTTAAGGAAATAATAATAGTTGTAAACTTCAGATCATTTGTGAGGTAGTTTTTCTCATGGATATTCAACTATTACTAGGTATAGGCTATCACATTATCATTATGTATGATTAAACAACATAATACTTTCTTCAAAGCATTGTTTTATATCACAAAAATTTCTCCACTTGATGGCAATGTGAGTTCTGGTGCATTGATTATCCTCTTATTGAACTTCTCAAAGCTTTTCTCATATTATTTTATCCAGACATACTTTACCCCTTTCTATGTAAACTTAGTTAGAAGGCTATACAATCATGAAAAATTTATAAAACAACATCTACAATACCCTAATAAGACAATAAAAAGACAAAATTTCATAATATTAGTGAGTCTAGACCATTCCTCAATTACTTTTTTATATGAAGGGTCCATATAAATTTTCCCTATTATGATCGCATTCCCTACACAGTTGATGAACATAACATGAATTTAACTATCCTTAATGTTTCCATCACAATCCTTAGATTCTCTTCATGTCCCTACTTTCCTTCGGATAAAATGATAAAATAATTAATAAAGACTACTATTTTTTTTATATTTCTATAAAGACTCTATTCATAAAATCCATGAAGACTTTAGGGGAATTAATAAGTCAAAAGGGAATCACTATGATATCATTGTGTTCATACCTTATACAGAAAGTAGCATTCAGAATATATTCCTTCTTCACATTTAGCACATTATATCCAAAATAAAGACACACCTTTGATAGTTAATGAGCTCCTAATAATTGATAAAAAAGTAATCAATCCTTTGTCGTGGATAATTTTTCTTTATGGTGATCTTGTTGAGACCCCAATAATTGATACACAACCACATTGATCCATCCTTATTCTTGATAATGAGCATCGATTCACCCCAAGGATATGCACTAGGTAATATGAACCTTTCATACTAATTCTCTAGTATATACTTCTTTAACTTCACTAGTTTAATCATGGATATCCTATAGGAAAATTTAAAAATAGGAGTGTCTCCATGAATTCTATCTATTCATAAATTTATGTCAAGATATGGGGGATGTCTGTATAACTCTTTGGGAAATACATAATTATACTCAATCACAATTGAAATTTCCACTAGATTGATACCTTCATTTGAATCAACCATTTGGCCAAGGTATTCTTCTTCATAGGGTATCATTACCCAAACCATTTAGGGATTTTCCAAAGGAGATGCCAGATCTTACATTGATTTTCATAGGAGAATGGGATGGTTCATAATATAAAAATATATTTCATTTTATTGGCAGTTTATGTGTTATCTATATAAAAAGAGCCAATCCATGCCAAGTATAGCATCATATTCCACCAATGTAAGTATTACGATATTCACTAGAAGAATCATCCCACATATGCTTACATGATAAGATTCCAAAACATGGGTTTCAATTGTATCATCCCAAAGTGTTTTATAAATATCTATACATCAAAGTGTAGGGGATCTGATTCAATAGTTGTAAAAAACGTATAGGATATAAAGGACCATGTAAAACCAGAATCAAATAAATTTTTTTTCATTATTGTGTGAATAAGAAGCGCACGTTGTAAGATTTACTTTTCATTCTCTACTTCACTAGTAGTGATGGTATAATCTTTCCTTAGATCCATTGTCTTTTGGGATTGTTGATGCTAATTACCCTCAAGAACCTGTGGTTTAGTACACTAGCTTACATAGTGACATTTCTACCTATAGTTGAATAATTAAACCATGGGTGGTGAATTAGGATCCCCCTTCCTTTCCTCCATCATATTGGACGAATTATTTTTGTCCCTTTGAATTTTAGGATCTTGGTGGCTATCTCTCCCACACTTGAAGCATTTACACATACCTTTGAGGTAATTTTGTATGATATTTCTTCCCAGAGTTTAGACAAGTGGGTAGTTAGATCCTATTTCCTCCTTTTTCATTTATCCCACCATCTTGATACTCTATTATTCTCTTATTATCACTATGAACATGGGACCATTCCAAAAACTCCATTTCTACTTTTATAGAACATTGAACTACTTCATTGTAACTCCCAAAGTCTCAGATAACTAGAATCTTTTAAAGGTGTTGTTTTAAACCACTAAAGAATCTATATTTTTTTTTTATTGATAATAAAACCCAAAGAGTATCTTGAAAGACTTGTGAATTTTACCTCATAAACCATGACCAATTTCCCTTCCTTTTTCTTTAGCTCTATAAATTCACTCTCTATTTTTGTTTTAAGAGTTTGAGGAAAATACATGATAAGAAATATTTTTCTTAATGTTTTCCCACTCCATTTCTTAAATTTCATCCTTCATCATGGTGTTCTCTATCAACACCACCATTGATCAACCTATCTATATAAATTATATATGGCCATAGTCACCTTCTCCTTCTTAGAATGGGGAGCATAAAAATTATCTTCTATATTGATTTAACCCATTTTTCCATGACAAGTGGATTGAAATATCCACTAAACATTGGTGGTAATTACCGTATAAAGGAATCAATGAATATTTTCTCTTTATTTGGTTAAGTAGGATACTTCACACAGTCCCGATTGTTATTCATATCCTGAGAAAAATGTGTAAGAATCAACATTATTTTTTAAACTCCACTTCCCATGGAATTGTTGATGTCATTTGGGAAATCATTGCATTATCTATCACATGACTAGTTTCCCCGATTTCTGTAGGTCCCCACCATTTTATAAAATAGAAAAGGTACGTAAAAAAATAATCCAAGAAGTCATGAATAATTTATTCTTTTACACAGTTAACACTAAATGCATATTTTATGGGATACCTATGTTTAGCCTTTTTCTAAAATAGAGATTCTTTGGTATTAAAATATACTCAGGCTTATCCTATGTTTTGTGACTAATATTTTATAATCCTAATTAAAAAATTAACTAAACCATATATTTGATACCAAATATAGAGATCCTAATTTTTCTTACATGTCTGTTACATAATTGTTATAGATAAACCACATAATAACTATACATTCAAGGATTGAAAAATGAAGTGTCATAAAAAAATTAGGACCATATATCAGTTATACATCGTAAAAAATAAATATTATTAAAATCATTCATCTTTGTCAACATAAAATCGGTTATATTATTCTTATTTCATGTATTCATCTGAGGATATACATCAAAGAAATGGGTGAGCTAAATGCTCGGTAAGAGGAGGAATAAAGGATATGAATCAATATAACTTGGGTGAAAATAATTATCATTATAAAATCATAATAATAGGATTGTCATCATAAATATAATGGAAAAATTAAATAAATTCATTGAATATGGAAATTCATAAAAATGAAACATCATGTCATAGCTGTAAAATTCCAAACATAGTTGTGATCAAATCTAACATCATGTTCAATCATAAAATATGTGAATAATCATAACAACATCATTATCAAAAATTAAAGCATCATGTTAATGCATAATATGGATTATCACATGAGATAAAACACCTTAACCATTTCATTAGAGGTATATATAATTATAGGCCCACTCGATACATCATAGTATTCATAGAATCATACATTCCACACAAAACATATAATAATCCTAATCATGAAATAACCCATATAAAAGAATAGGTTTCCTAAATATGTTATAAAGAATAAATTCTTGAATACACTTTGGGTTTTAAAATTGAAAAGGGGAAATCATACTTTTGGATAAAATATCATTTTTTTTCTTGGATAAGACACCACACATGAGGATTCAAGGACTTGTTTGGAAAGAAAAGTCATTTTGGGAAATATTTTTATTTGGGTTAAAATCCAAGCTGGAAATATTTATATCCTAGGAAAACGAATGGAACAATAGTTAATTGATATTAAAGAAAATTTAGTGGAATATATATAATGAAAATGATGGGAAATAGTGATAATCAATAGAAAATGGGATGGGTTTGAAAATCCCATTACCTCAAATCCATCTTTATTTTGCTGATTTTGTGCCTCATGAATAATAAAAATAGATTTATTAAGACATTTATCCATAAGTGAACTATTTTAATTTTTACTAATATTTATTAATTATTATATTTTTATTACATTTATTAATTTATCTGGATATAGGGCAGTCCTCTTGATATCATGTTTTCCTAAAAAAAATTCCCATTTTATTTGATTTTTCTATTTTGTTCAAAGTCATTTTTATATAATTATAATTAATTAAATAAGATTAAAATAAATATATTTTTACATTTATATTTCATAAATAATTTATTATGACCAATCATAGGTTTGGTGAAATGAAAATTATTGGAATTG
Organism: Viscum album; assembly: GCA_963277665.1. NCBI lineage: Eukaryota > Viridiplantae > Streptophyta > Magnoliopsida > Santalales > Viscaceae > Viscum > Viscum album. The sequence continues at coordinate 1,911,702,437 of OY728158.1, forward strand.
TCTTCATTGGTGATTAATCAAAGGTTAATGGAAACATTGTCTAAATACGAAGAAAAAGACTTATAAAATATAAATACATAAAAAATATAACTTTTAGAGAAGTTAAAATCATTAATATAATATTAAAATTCTTTCTAATTAAATATTAGAAGATTTTATTTTTAATGTAATATTTTAAAGAGAGGGAATAAGAAGAAAACGAAAGAAGAGTTTGAAAAAAACTTACTCTTTCCTTAGTACAACTTCTCTTATACGCCACTAAAGCTACCTTGTTTTTTAGAGTTTGATTACCATAGAATGTACCTTGGTATTATAAGGGTATTTAGGGGGAGTATTTGGGAAGAAACATTTCTTTGGAAAGTGAGGGAGGAGTGGTTTTCCAATGGGAGGGTGAGGGGTTATTTATACTTGAGGAGAGGGGTATTTTATAATAAAATGATAAATAAAATATTACATCAAAGGTAAAACTTTTAATAGTAATTGTTTACAATATAAATAATATATAAATATAATATAATGGTTTTTAGACTTTAAACCCCTTTATAATTTGATTTTACTTAGTTTATTAAAAAAATTTAAAAAATGTAAAAAATGTTATTTTAAGGGATCAATTTTGGCTTTTGGTTTTGGATTTTTTTAGGTTTTGAAATTAAGTTTATTTTATTTTAATGACTCATTTATAAAATTAAATATTTTTTGGCTGAAAATAAAGTTCTATAAATGACTATTTCATTATTACATCATGAATGATGTAATTTAAGATACATCCGTTATGAAAAATCTGTATTTTTACTATTCACATAATAACTTATGTATTTCATAAAACTAACTAAAATAACCCTTAAAAAATTTATACATTATGATTTTAAAATTTATATTAATTTTATAAATATAATTTTCTAATATACGCAATTTTAATTTTTAATATAAAAATTAATATTTTTATAAATTACATTAAAATATAGTTTATTAAAAATGTGCTCATATTGTCTTTGATTTATTAAATACAAATATTTTTTGAATTATAATATTTACATTTAGTTAAATTAATCATGGTAAATCTTATTTATATCACGATTTATTATTTTGAGGTAAAATTACTATTCAAACGGTCATGTTACAATTCCCAACAGTTTGGTTACTCTTCCAATAGCCAAGTTAATATTACAATAGTCACATTAACTCTTATATATACCTCTAAATTCCATCATTAATTATTCAACTAAATTACTCTCAAGTTTATATATTTCTATTTTCTATAAGTTTTTTTGGTTTACTAATATTTTTTCTTTTCTATAGTATTGTTTGTGGGAGGGATCATTCCAACAGATTGGGTGATCCATATTTTCCCATTATAGTTTTTCTATTTTATATTTTTCTCCCCTTGTAAAAATATTAATTTCAATGGATTTATTCATTAAATAATTAAATAATTTCCATTAATTAAATAATGTGTTTTTGGTTTCTTGATGTATCATATGTGTATAATATTGTATAATATAATTTAATAAATATTCATTTTATGAAACAAATATCATTTATAAACACTAGGTTGATACAAAAATGGTTAGTATTGTATATATTGAAGTGAATTAGATGATAAATGACTTATACATAAACACACACAAATATTATTTTATATCTATTTATATCTATTGAACTAAAAGTGAACATATGTTGATATTGTGTGATTTAAAGTGTAATTTATAGTAAAAAAGTTCTTCAGAGTTACTTTTCAAGTTCACCTAATTTTTTAAGATACTTCATCGTCCATTAGTTCCTTTTTAGAACTGTGTTTTGAGCCCACAACCTCTATTCATCTCTTTATTTGTAAATTATACTCTCTTTTTTTTCAGTGTGTGAAGGATTAGGATAGTTCTTATCAAAGGGATATCCTAGTAAGATATCTTTGCACCATTTTTTTAAAAAGTTTTGGTTACTTTCACTCAACTATTAAGGTCACTGAAAAAAGACCTGTACAGTGAAAATCAGAGATCTTATAGAGAGATTGATTAGAAGACTGGACTAGTGGATTGTTATACCCCAAAAAATTGTACATAATTTTTGTTCTAATCCTTCTATTACATATTAATATTCCACTACATATCATATTTAGAGTAAAGGTCATATTAATTTAAGTTTCAAAGAGGGTGTTTTTAAGTCGATTTTTTTAGAACATAATTCACCCCTCTCTTGATTCATTGTATAGAACATACTAATACAAAATTCCAACATTATATGTTTTTTATTTTTATTCTAAAGTATAGATACTTTTAGATTAAACTGATGTAGGAATGTTATAAATATATATTTGATGGTTTTCACATCATTAACAGTTTATCCGAGACCACTAATATCCTCCATAATAACACCCACTCAATCAAATAATGCCTAAATAGATACATTTGGTTGAAACATCATGAACTCATACATTTTATAAAGAAAATTTAATTTATCTTCACATAATACTACGTCATATTCCTAGATGTTAATCCTTTTTCCCACATGGATTATGAGGATTTACATGACTTAACCTTCACGTAGATTATACTGGATAAAGCTACCTCTAAAGAATTTATTCCTATGATTTAATCATCAAGTTCACTATGATCTCTCTTTGATAATGTTCCACTATGAATGATAGCTTAGATCCCATGAATAACAGTTGTGTAAACATATATTAATAAGGGTAAAAAATATTTTTATATATAACTATTCTAAATATAAACGTTATTTAACTCGAAGATCATAATCCAATTGTGATTTACTATTTCCATAGACGCCACTTGGTCTAAATTCTGCTAACATTAACCTTTGTCATTGAAACCACTTACTATGTTTAACAGGTAAAATACCCTAAGGGGGGGTGGGGGGTGAATCAAGGTCTCTCAGATTAATATAATCCTCGTGTGATCTTGTTTTGTTCAATGATAAAATAGTCTTCCTTTTTTATCTCACATAAATATTTGATAAAATAAAATCATGTAAGTGACACAAAAATTATACTTGGTTTCCCAAACTAGTTTAATCAAAGGATAATATAATTATAATGTAACAACATAATCGAATCACTATAGAACACTTCTATTTATACTATTTAGAGTAGACTCACAATTACACATGGTTTAAAAATATTCATACTTTTAAGAAATCACTACTATATCGATTGAATGGAACTCATTTATCATCCGTAAGAATAATTGGGCGATATATATTATCTCTAAATTGGTTCAAAATAACATTAGTGTGACATAAATTTGTTTTTTCAATAATGAGAAGAAATATTCTTACCATGTAAAATATTCCAAATGGGTAAATTGTTTGCAAACTATCCTTCATGTAAGTCCATTGTGAACAACCATCATATAGGTTTCTCATTAAAAACCTCTTTTTGGAACCACATCTTCATAAATTCATCACAAACAACCTGCATGAATGTTCTTCAAGGAAACATGCTCACTACTTTTCACAAAATATTTTTCATTGTATAATTTCCTCATGAACTCAAAATAACCACATATGTCCTATTGTAATAAATTTATTTTCATAAAATTTCTTTCTAGAATTCCCAATCACTAATTAAGTGACATAAATTTCCCTTAATATTTATCCCTCTATTAATTAAATGCTTTAAGGATAATTTATAGACAAAAAATCCTAGAAACCATGCTAAGAATAATATTACTATCTTGAGCATCATATAAAAATCCATCAATTATGTTTTTACTTTTCCTAATTGCATAATATTTTTCCTTCACAACCCATAAAAATCACTACATTTTTTTCACAAGAAATGAAGTCACCAAATAGTTCCTTTGGGAGTTCATGAATTGCAACTATGTATAACTTATGTGAACCTGAAGCTTGAAAACCCTTTTACAAACCAATTAGCTACATATTTCCATTATAGATACATGAAAAAACTTCATTCATTAATTGGTCAATGAAAATTCATCATTTATGATCCATCCTTCATGAAACTCATTTTTTCAAACCAGTCCTTCACATAAATTTTTACCCTTCATGGAATTTCTTCTTTTTAAAATTTTCCTACGTAATTTCCTAAACACCTTAAACTGATTCCATAACCACTTATCAATTTGGAAATGTATTCATAGTCATGGAATTTTTTAAACATGATTTTTCAACAAAAAAACCCTAAAAAACATGAAACATCACACTGGGGTTTATTCCCATGACATTCAATCACTTCAAACAGAATAACATAACAAGGGCTCAACTTTCCCTAATTCTTATTCCTTTTATATAAAAACCTCAATGACACATTTAAGAATAAATTATCTACCATAAAAAAAATAAAGTTCATCAATGATGATCAATATAAGAATTTTTATAGCTTTGAGTTTTATCCATTCAATTTTAAATTAATTAAATCTTTCCCCTAGTTTTCTAAATAATAGTTTGGCCTAATAAAGAAACATCTCCAACTTCTACCCAACATAACAAAGAATGATACATCCTATAATAAATCACCCTCAAAGTATATATCCCAATCATTCATTTATAACTATTATTTCATGATAAATTTACTAACTGGAGATGATACTCCTAATATCGAGAAATATCCATAACACATGATTGAATCATGTTATCTAATATTAAGATCATTCTCTATAACACACATACCATTTGGGGATGATACACCATACTAAATTTAAACTATATATCAACATACTTTTGAAAAATTACTTAGATATAGAAGTAAAATGAGGATCCCTATTCAATAAAATTGATGACTTCACACCATGAATCATTACTACATACCAAACATATATCTTTTCCATGTATTCCATTATATTTATCACTTGAATATTAACAGAGTGAGTGGATTTGGTTAGTATATCAATGAATACCTAAATGGAATAATATTTTTTGATTATATTTTTCAATTTCACCATAAAATAAATAGCTATATACTTCCACTCCCAAAATAGTATAATAAAATATTGAAATATTCTTAGGATCCTCTTTATCATTTGATTAATAAGACTTTTGTTTTTCACATAGGTTTCCACATCCTTTTTTATACCCAATTTCCAAAAGTGTCATTTTAAATCCTTGTAAATGTTGTTGAAACCAAGATTAATATTTAAATTCTAATGATGAAACTATTTTAACACTTTCTCTCACATTTAGAAATATAAAATTAACCATTGGAGAACATATAAATCCATGTTATCTTCTTTTAACTATTCATCCAATGAATCCCCAAAATTTAAGGAATTCATCATATAATGAAATTCAAAATATAAAATTGAGATCCCCTCATCATATTTTTCATTGTTAGTGTGACTATAACATTAGATAAAATCATTTGGTGGCCCATCTCGAGAATATATAACCCCATCTTTATTTATATACTCATAACTTTCCTTTCACCTTTATATTCCCTCATCGAATCTGCAAGTAAAATGTGATTTAGTGGAACAAATACCATATGAAATTTATCATGTGTATATGGTACCTCTATATTAAATATTTTCAAATACTTTATACATATATTTTTCTTGGTATTTAGATCACACTATGAAAATATTTACTTAAAACTCTTTTGGTCTGTATACACTATAAGATTCTCCCCAAAGTGGTAGTGATTCAATAGTATCAAGACATAAAAAACAACTAAAATCTCTAATTAATGTGTAAGTTGCATCATCTTAAGCACTCTATAACAACTGGGTCCCAGTGACAACACATACACCCCGCTTTAACATGGTCATCGGGTCCTGGCCCGCCAGGTACCACCAGTTGCCTTGCAGACATGTGGTCTCCACCCTGGGGCCCACCCAGGTGCCCATATGGGTCATCTGACTAATGAATATCCCCACATGCCAACACATGTCCTTTACTGTGTATTTTTTCCTCACTCACATATACCCTAGGAAACTCCCCAGAAGGTCACTGTAACACCCCAACCCCAGTTACCCAGAGGCGGTGCATTATTACAAAACATTGGCATGATCATAAAAGATCAAGTCTCAATAGACTGATTAATTTATTTTCCTTGGAATAAATAGATACATTCATAAAGTTTACATTACATAATAAAGTGAAAAACTACAACAACATATTGTATCTATATACAACACTAATATCCCCTCATACTATCCATGTAGGTCATTCATAAAATACTTCTTCACATCCTGGGAAAAATAAAACAAAGAAATGGGTGAGCTCAGATGCCCAGTAAGGATAACAATACAACCGAAACTTTCATAAATAAGAATAAAAATTTAAGGCAATGTATAACTAAAACAAAAGCCTTTTAAACTTAAACTTCAGCATAATATAGCAAAAATAAAATGAAGTAACACCATTTAATTATTCACATGTATATTCTTCTAGTAGAATAATCACATGAAAAATCACTAACCACTTTCATATTGATGGAATGCATAATGACAGACTATCATAACCACATAGTCAAGGCCTTATTCCAAGACTAAAAATAATATTTTATCAAGGCCTTGTGCCAAGACACTATTTTTTTCATGATCCCTATCGATGCATCGAGGAGCTAAATCGGCCTCCACCCGTCACTTACTAAGTCCAATGCATTCCCATATGAAAAGGTTTAGACATAACATAAACATTCATATTAAAACTAGCATACGAAATGTAAACACTTTATCCATAAACCATGAATGGTATAAAAATAACACATCCATATTCAAACATATCAAAAAACATTCAATACAATATGGAAGTTTTGTATCATAATAAATCAACTTCAAATAAGATTAAAATCCATCACAGGATGTTGACATAGATGAAATCAAAACTATTTGAGAGAAATATCTCTTTTTTTGAAATCAGTTAAAAGTCACATTATTATAAAAGAAAACATTTACTTTGAAAATATTCTTATAATATTGTAAGGGAAGCTTCGACGATTTTATAACGGCGGAAAATAGCCGCACCCGTCGTATAAGTTAAAAAAAGACATTCTTATCTTAATTTTGTGGAAAAGGTTAAAAAGGACCTTCTTTGGAAAAATACAGAAAGATTCCTTTATAAACATCTTATAAAATGTCAACAAGGGTATAAATTACTTTAACCCATATTCCATAAAATAGTAATAATGATTTGAAACACATTTTTTAGAAATAAGGATGTGGATGATAAAGAGATCCCAGTAGATAATTACGTATAAACAACCTCAGATAATGAAGAGATTGTGAAATAAACCCTTACCTTGTACTTTTACTTGGTAGAGGGTAGGTTAACCTCCTGTATCATGGTGAAATAATTGTTATTAAATAATTCAAGAATCATATACATTAATATGATATCATATATGATCTTCTAATATTTCATTTTAGTATTATCGTTGTTTTGGTGTTAACTGATTCGTTCTCCTTTATATGCTTGGTTACGTATGTCATGTTTGTTAGGAATATGATATATTTTATTTATATACAGAATGATATTATTTCATTAAACATTATTTTTAACCATAAAATTAAAATTAGTCTTGAATGGGTATGGTGGGGAAATGAATCTCATCGCGTTCGTGGAGATGGTAATTCGTACGTACGCACAAACGCTAGTTCCATTTCATTTTTCATTTCAAAAGGAATAAAAAAAAATGATACATAGGTATATTATTATTCCATTATAATATAATATCTTATATATGTTACGTAATTTTATTAACACCATCCTTTATACATTCCATGTATGGTATGAATGAGTCATATCACTTTGAGGGGGCGGTAGTCCGCACTTCCTCAAATGAAATTATCATATATATATGTATATATATATATATACAACATAAAAAGAATAATGGTATGATATTAAATGGAATTAAAGAACATTATATATAAAATAAATATCATAAATATCATATATAATTATAGTTCCATCATAATGGCCACCATGAGAGGCGATAGGAGATAATTGAACAATCACCGTTTCGTGAGGCGTTTGGTTGCCATCGACAGACACATTATGTTCTTAACCCGTTAGATGGAGGTGTGTGTAAGTGTAGTTATAATACTTCTCATAATAATATTCTAGTATATTTATGATACTGTTGTTGTTACAAAAGAGAAGAATAAGAAGAGTTTAGGGGTTGGAGAAGTAAAATAAAAGAAAAGAAGCTAAGAGAAATCGCTACCTTTAATTTGGGTAACTCCCTTTGGTTTGAACCAAAAAGGACTGTTGAAGTGACTTATTCCTAAGTTAAGGCTTATAGGAGTAGTAGAGGGATGTAGGGGGATTAATTGGGTAGGGGTTGGATGAGCCAAAAGGCTTGAGAGGTGTGAGGAATTGGTTAGAAGTGGTGTTCCTTTATAAGGGGGAGGAGGAGCTCTTTAGGAATGATTGAAAATATTATTTTATTGTATAATGATATTCGGTTTCTAAAGGTCCAAAACTCATTAAAGTTGAAGATAATAGTACTCATGATCTAAATTAAATCATCCAATAATAATTGGACAGGTATTGGGAATTATTTTAGTCTTTTATAATCTTATTTATTTAAAAAATTTATTAATGAGGTAAACACTACATCATTATTGTGTCATAAATAATTTCGTTTATTAGATGTTAAAAATTATAAAAAACTATGATGTAGGAAATCTTTTTATATTTCTAATGATTTTTATAGTCGAAAATATAACATATATAACTATATGTAAAAATTGTTTTTTGAAAAGATTTATGCTTATGTCCTTTTTGTATTTACTTTAACTTAATTATTATAAAGTGTCATTATCACTTACGAGTGGCTCCATGGGGTCCTAAAATCGACCCAAAGATGACCGTGGTTGGACATGTATCAACCAATAGGGTTAGGATACGTTTTAGGGTAATTTAGTATTATTATAATATTATTTTGTTACCCTTATTTATCGGATTTACCCTTTAATCATGGTAAATAAAATATTTTCCGAAGTAGTTATTCAAAATGGATAAAAATAAAAGTTACCTATTGACACAATTTGGACCTCCTGATTCTAAATATGGAATCCATTCTTATAAATTCAAAACATATAAGTGGAATAAATTAATTTAAAATTAATTTCCGTTGTCAAAACAAAAAGCGTGTTTTAAGAAATAATATCTATAAAAAAATTGACACTTGCTTATGTCCAGCTTAAATGTGAATTTATGTCCAATGACTAACATTGTATTAAATGAAAAAAATATAATATAATTATACTTTAAAATCTCTCAAATTCAAAATTTATCACTATTAATATTTTGGATTAAAAAAGTTGTTTTTAATTAAAATTTAGTAATTTTCACTATTCATCAAAATATAAAAGTTATCAGAAAAGTACCAAAATTTCACCCAAAGCTAATTTAGATACTCCAAATCCAAAAATGAAGTCTATTTTAACAAATTAAAAACATAGAAATTGCATATATTAATTTAAAATTAATTCATGTTGTCGAAACCAAAAAGTGTATTTTTAAGAAATATTAACTATCAAAAGATTGATACTTGTTTATGTCCAATTTCAAAGTGAAATTTCTTACAATAAACATAATTGGATTAAGTGGTAAAAATATAATCTATTTATAATTACAAACCATTAAAATTTATAATTTAACACAATAAATTAATTTGATTAAAAAAGTTGTTTTCAGTTAAAATATATTATTTTTCACTATTCACCCAAATATGAAAGTTATCAGAAAACACAAAATATTTATTAAAACTAAAATCTTATGTCCCGATTATAGAGAAAAACTTTATTTCGTCAAATTGAATATATAAAAGTTTCAAATATTTGATTTAAAAAAGGTTCTCCATTAAAAGACGGTAAAATTGCATTTTTTGAAAAACACTTCTTTTATCTGAAAAAATGAATTTGTACTTAAATTATGTCTAAAAAACTAATAATATGGATTCTATAATTATAAGGATTATATAAAGTTCAAAATTCAGTTAATACTATTCATAACCTCTTTTGAACGACTATTTAGTTAAGTCGTGGTGCGCTAGAACTCAGTGTTGCGTGTAGTGCAAGTTATTGGATTACACTAAAGAAATGACGTACTATGAAATATTGGGGTGTTACATTCTTCCATCCTTAAATAAATTGCATCCTCGCAATTTGATATTGTTTTCTAAAAATAAAAGGTTGAAAATAGAAAATAATTTTGTGAGAAAACCCACATCAGAAATTGGGTTAATAAAATTTAGTCTTAATAAGAGGAAAAAGGGGAATGAAAAAGTCACTACCAAATTATGATCTCAATTAGGAGAACATTGGTGGTAATTAGAGACATATAATTGGAGGAAAAACATAAATATTTATAGGTAGTTATTGAGTTCATCAATCACAAACAAGTGTAAAATTAAGGGCCTCAAATTCACCAATTCTATGATGATTTAAAATACCATTGGTTCAACAAAACATAAGGTATTAAGATAACACAATTTTTGTTTTAAGATACCTTCACTAAAGTTTAAGAATTAATTTATTCATATAATAAGAGAAGAGATATATATATATATATATACTTAACAATTAGAGTACCATACTTTAACTAATTTCTACCACAAACTCATCTTTCACTCTAAAAGAAAATATAACTAAAAAAATATATTCTATTTATCATATTCATATAGAATTCAAAAAAAAGAATTTATAATTCATCTACCAGAACCTTTAAAAAAATGACATTATTCAATCCAGGACATCATGTGGGTTAGTGGTAGGTGATACACCCCTGCCGACCTTTGGTTGCAGGTTCAAGTCTCGCGGCCTTGCCAGACGCGACGAGTTGCCGCCCGACCTCCGGGTTGTCCTTTTATGGAAATACAAAAATAATATCAAACTAGAATTATCCCAAATACTTATATCCAAACTCACAGTCCAAAATTTATAGGGAAGGTAAACACAGTGAAGGTCCTTTTTTCAACGTAATAACATGTGAACACCTTCATCACGTATTCTTTTTAAAACACTGCAACATCCTGAATTACCATAAAACCTTATTGATTACATTCATGATCCCATATTACTAAAATAATACTGGATATACTCCTTATATCCAAAAATGTTGCAAACTCTAAAAATGATGTAATATACAAATCATTAATTAGTTTCAAGGTAGTCAAGAATATCCAATATAATTTATCCAAATCAATCATGTATTATTCCAAAATCACTACCTCAGTATCAGAACCACATTATGGTTTATCTTTATCTTAACCATATATTTTGCAAACTTTTAACATGCTATCGAGTCACTTTTCATGGTTCCACACAATCTCAAGTCCTTAATTAAATAGTACTACAATACAATCCTTATATACTCCATAATTATTATAACCAGTACATTGTTGATACAACACTTAAATGACATAATTCTCTAATAAAAACATAAGAACTCTAATCATTCCTCCTCATTTGTGGTAGTATCATAACTTGATTATTATCCAATAGCATCATTTTGGGAATACTATGATGATTTGGACATTGGTTCGCGTAGTGTCCCAACTCCATGCAGATGAAGAATTGTACATTTGAAACATTTTTCTTACCCTTTCAGTCACGTACATGGTGTCCTTTTTCTCCACACTTATAACAAACTCCCATTACCTTTAATAATGTTCCATGGTGTTTCTTCCCATATTTATCACATATGGAAAAATTCTTCTTTTCCCTCTTCCATTTATCCATATTTCTCTTTTCCATTCTTTTCTTCTCATTCTTCCCTTCAAAGTAATGGGACTCAGAGAATTATTTACTTATCATGATACTATTTCTTCATATGTTGAGAATACATGGGATAATATTTCTCTTCTAAATGTTGGCTTTATACCATGAAAGATATGATCCTTATTACTCTTTGTATCATTCGTATTGCTAGAGTTCACATTACTTCTAATGGGTGCCATTTCTATACAATAGCATAAACTAGGTCAGTTTATGAATTGAAATAATTCCAAACATGTAAAATAACTAACATAAATTGAATAGTTTATGGATATAATCCCTAACCATACAGTTGTTTTCATTGAGTAAGTATATACTAATAAACCCTTCATAATGATTTGTAAATAAAATGAGAATTATCCTAAGCATATCCCCCGTGAGTGTCGTAACCAAGAGTGCAGCAAGGCCCGTTGTCGTGCACCAGTTCCCGTTCGACTCTAGCTCAAATTGGTGTTTTCGAGTTTTACCCCTAGGTACATCTGTGCTAGAGCCACCTTTACCTGATCATATCCATAAAGGGATTTATTTCTCAGAAAACTCAAAAAATCTCAACAATACCAAAATTCTAGGAAGTTCTTCTATACTAATCATCATAGTCTATCTTAGTGCTATGTGCTCTAATCAGAGTTTATATAAATATATCTTCCAAGTTTTGTACTAAAATTATTCTGATACCAACTATAACGCCCTGACCCCAGTTACCTAGAGTCGGTGAATTATTACATAACATTGGCATGATCACAAAAGATCAAGTCTCAAAAGACCGATTAGTTTAGTAGCCTTCGAATCACTAGATACATTCATAAAGTTTACATTATATCATAAAGTGAAAAACTACAACAACATCTTGTCACCATAGACCACACTCATATCACCTCATACTATCCCTTCAGGTCATTCATAAAATACTTCTTCACATCCTTGGAAAAATAAAACATAGAAAGGGGTGATCTCAGATGCCCACTAAGGATAACAATACAACAGAAACTTTCATAAATAAGCATAAACATTTAAGGCAATGTATAACTAAAACAAAATCCTTTTAAACCTGAAATTTAGCATAATATGGAAAAAATAAAATGAATTAATTCCATTTAATTATTCACATGGATATTCTACAAGTCGAATAATCACATGAAATATCACTAACTGCTTTCATATTGATGGAATGCATAATGCCAGACTATCATAACCATATAGTCAAGGCCTTGTTTCTAGACTACAAATAATATTTTGTCAAGGCCTTGTGCCAAGACACTAGTTTGTCTCATGAGACCTACCGATTCATCGAGGAGATATAGCAGGCTCCACACATCACTTACTATGTCCAATGCATTCCCATATGAAAATGTTTAAACATAACATAAACATTCGTATTAAAACTATCATATGAAATTTAAATACTTTATCCATAAACCATGAATGATATAAAAATAACACATCCACAGTTAAACATATCACAAAACCTTCAAAACAATATGGATGTTTTGTATCATAATAAATCAACTCCAAATAAGCTTTAAATCCATCAAAGGATATTGACATAGATGTAATCAAAACTATTTGAGAGAAATATCTCTTTTTTTGAAATCATTTAAAAGTAAAATTATTATAAAAGAAAACATTTACTTTGAAAATATTCTTATAAGCTTGTAAGGGAAGCTTTGACGATTTTATAACAGCAGAAAATATCTTGTAACACCCCGAACCCAGTTACCCAGAGTCGGTGCATTATTACATAACATTGGCATGATTATAAGAAATATCAAGTCTTGAAAGACCGATTAGTTTAGTAGACTTGGAAACACTAGATATATTCATAAGTTTTACATTACATCATAAAAATGAAAACTACAACAACATATTTTATTCATAGTCCACACTCATATCCCCACATACTATCCCTACAGGTCATTCATAAATTTCTTCTTCAAATCCTGGAAAAAATAAAACATAGAAAAGGGGTGAGATCAAATGCCCAGTAAGGATAACCATATAGCGAAAACTTCCATAAATAAGAATAAACATTTAAGGCAATGTATAACTAAGACAAAAGCCTTTTAAACTTGAACTTCAACATGGTATGGCAAAAATAAAATGAAATAATGCCATTTACTTATTCATATGGATATTATACTAATCAAATAATCACATGAAATATCAATAACCACTTTCATAATAATGGAATGCATAATGCCAGACTATCATAACCACATAGCCAAGGCCTCATGCCAAGACTACAAATAAGATTTTTTCATAGCCTTGTTCCAAGACACTAGTTTGTCTCATGAGACCTACCGATTCACCGAGGAGCTATAGCGGGCTCCACCCTTCACATATTAAGTCCAACACATTCCTCATATTAACAGGTTTAAACATAACATTAACATTCGTATTAAAACTAGAATACGAAATGTAAATAATTCATCCATAAACCATGAATGGTATAAAAATAGCACATCCACAGTCAAACAAATCACATGACCTTCAATACAATATAGAAGTTTTGTATCATAATAAATCAACTTCAAATAAGCTTAAAATCCATCAAAGGATGTTGACATAGATGAAATCAAAACTCTTTTTAGAGAAATATCTCTTTTTATTTTGAAATAATTTAATATTCATATAAAATAAAACATTTCTTTGAAAACATTCTTATAATATTATAAGGGAAGCTTCTAAGATTTTATAACGGCGGAAAATATCCGCACCCGCCGTATAAGTTAAAAAACATTCTTACCTTAATTCCGTCGAAAAGGTTAAAAATGACCTTGTTTGGAAAAAGATGGAAAGATTCCTTTATAAACCACTTATAAAAGTCAACAATGGTATAAATGAATTTAACCCATATTCTAGTAAATAGTAAAAAAAATTGAAATAATTTTTTAATAAACATGGATGTGGATGATATAGAAATCCCAGTAGATTATTATGTATAAACAACCTCGGATAATGAAGAGATTGCAAAATAAACCCTTACCTTGTACTTTTCCTTGGTTGAGGGTAGGTTAACCTCCTATATAATGGTGAAATAATTGTTATTAAATTATTCAAGAATCATATACATTAGTATGATATCATATATGATCTTTTAACATTGCTTTGTTAATAATATCTTAGAATTATCGTCGTTTCGGGTGTTAACTTACTCGTTTTGTTTGATATGTTTTGTTATGTAAGCCATGTTTTTCATGGATAGGATATATCTTATTCATATCCAGAATGATATCAAGTCCTTAAAAATTATTTTTGAATCATAAAATGATAATTATACTTGAATGTATATGATGGAGAATGAATCTTGTCGCGTTCGTGGAGACGGTAGTCCGTACGTACGCACGAGCGACAATATCATTCTTTTGATATTAAATAATTTTTAATTGGATGGTATATCTTATATACAGAATAATTATCATTTCATATTTATTATTTACATGAATTACACATCATTATTATACCCATCCAAATAATAATAATATATTGAATAACAATTACACCACGACGTGGAGACGGTAAGACGTACGTACGCACATATGGTGACATGTCATTCAAAGGATGGATAGAATACTGAATATGGTTGTACCATATTTATAATAATATTACAGTATATAGGAGATACTGGATTCATTATTTTAGAATGATAATAACAAATAAAGAAGAAGTTGGAGAAGAAATGAATTTGAAAAAGGGTGGTGAAAACATTACTTCTTCTTCGGGTTCATCCTTTTGATTTGATCAAAAGGGACCCTTACGTTGGCTTTATGACTAAATGAAGGCCTCTAGGATGAAGTGAGGGAAGTTTAGAGAGTATTTGGGTAGAGGTTTTCTGATCCAAAAGGCTTTGAAGGTGTGAGTTAATGAGAAGGGAGAGTTCCCTTTTATAAGAGGGGTGAGGGGCACCTTTGGAAAAGCTAGAAATATTATTTTATAATAAATTCATATTCGGTTTCTAATGGCTCCAAAGTGGATTATTTAAATTTTAAGGTGGGTATGGGTCTAAAACCACTCAACCAATAGAATGTAGACAGGTTTGGGTCATTATATTAACCTTATCCTTAAGTATTAACTCTTAGTTAATTAGTTTCACTTTTACAATGTCTCTTTGTATTTTTAGATTATATGGTTAATAAACCTACTATATACATCCAAGATACCCCCAAGTGGTCCATTAATGATACCCCTATCATGATATAAGTCTCTTGGACGAACATTAGATTTTTAGGAATTTAATATTAATTAATAATATAATATTTGTTTTAAAAACTCTTTTATGTCAAATTTGACACTATTCAATAATTGATTTTTGTGAAAATCATAACAGAATGATTACTTCACAAAAAGTCCATTAGATAAATCCTAACATGTTATATTAACATATAAAATTAGTTTAATTCATAAAAAGTCTCAAATTATATTTATTTGGGTATTTATAATATCAATTAGTTTAATTGTTTCACTATTATGGTAATTACTGCATCATCATTGTGTCATAAATAAATTCAATTATTTAATATCTAAAAATTATAAATAAAATATCATTATTTAGGAAACCATCTTATATTTCTAATGAATATTTAAAATCGAATTTATCTTATGCATAACCCTATATTAAAAATGTTTTAGTAAATAAACTCTGATTTTAACTCTTTTAACTCTTCTTTGAAGTAAATAATAATAAATGTCCTAATCTATTTCAAGTGGACCTAAATGATAATATTTTATTCTAAGGTTGTTTTTGTAGAGATTCAATTGTCCAAAACAAATAGGACATGTGTTAGGGTAATATTAATATCATTTTACCCTTAATTACCCTATTTAATTTTAACCGTGGTAAATAAAAGTAAAAAGTTACTATTCACCAAAATATATTTTCCTCTCATTGAACCACATTTTATTCCTTGATATTAACCGTGTCTCTCAGATTTTTGAAATTCCAATCATAGAAGTGGTAAAATTATGTTTCATGAAAAATTCAGTTTTTTAACTACCACTTAGTAGTTTCACTATTCATCAAAAATTGAAGTTTTTCAGAACAATGCCAAAATTTTACCCTAAGTTATAATTGATATTCCGAATTCAAAAATGATGTCTATTTTAAAAAATTCCAAACAAATAAGTTGAATTAATTGATTTTATAATTAATTCTCGCTGTCACAATAAATAGCGTTTTTTTAAGAAACAATATATATCAAAAGATTGACAATTGTTTATGTCCAATTTCACAGTGAAATTAATTTTAATGTACACCATTGGATAAAATGGTAAAAATATAATCTAATTATACTTTAAAACCACTCAATAGTATAATTTATCACTATAAATTATTTTGATTAAAAAAGTTGTTTTTAAGTATTTTTCACTATTCATAAAAATTGGAAGTTCTCAGAAAAATACCAAAAATTAAACTTAGGATAATTTCGATATTCCGAATCCAAAAATAAAGTCCATTTTGGAATATAAAATATATATAACTTCAAAAAGTAGGTATTACTATTCATAATGGCTAGTTTTATTGTTTGTGGTGTGTTAGAACTTGATGTTGCGTACAACACACGCTATCACATTATTCAAAGAGAAGCGTACCGTAGAAGCTTGGGGTGTTACATAGACGCATCTGCCATAAAAGTTTAAAAAACATTCTTACCTTAATTTTGTCGAAAAGGTTAAAAAGGACCTTGTTTGGAAAATGACAGAAATATTCCTTTATAATCATCTTATAAAAAGTCAACAAAGGTATAAATGACTTTAAACCATAGTCCATAAAATGGTAAGAATGATGTGAAACACATTTTTAAGAAACAAGGATGTGGATGATAAAGAGTTCCCAGTAGATAATTACGTATAAACAACCTTGGATAATGAAGTGATTGGGAAATAAACCCTTACCTTGTACTTTTCCTTGGTAGAGGGTAGGTTAACCTCCTATATCATGGTAAAATAATTGTTAATAAATTATTAAAGAATCATATACATTAATATGATATCACATATGATCTTCTAATATTGCCTTGTAGTATTATCGTTGTTTCTGTGTTAACTGATTCATTCTCCTTTATATGCTTGGTTACGTAAGTCATGTTTGTTAGAAATATGATATATTTGATTTATATACAGAATGATATTATGTCATTAAACATTATTTTTAACCATCAAATTAAAATTAGTCTTGAATGGATATGATGGGGAAATGAATCTCATCACGTTCGTGGAGACTGTAATCCGTACGTACGCATGAATGCTACTTCCATTTCATTTTTCATTTAAAAAGGAATCAAACCCAAATGATAAATATGTAGTTTATTATTCTATTATAATATAATATCTTATATATGTTACTTATTTTCATTAACAGCATCCTTTATACGTTCTATGTATGGTATGAATGAGTTATATCACTTTGAGGGGGCGGTAGTCCGCACTTCCTCAAATGAAATTATCATATATATATATATACAACATGAAACGAATAATGATATAATATGAAATGGAATTATAGAACGATTACATATAAAATAAATATCATTAATATCATATTTAATTACAGTTCCATCATAATGGCCACCATGAGTGGCGGTAAGAGATAATTGAACAATCATCGTTTCGTGAGGCGTTTGGTTTCCATCGACAGAAACATTATGTTCTTCACCCATTGGATGAAGGTGTGTGTAAGTGTAGTTAGAATACTTCTAATAATAATATCCTAGTATATTGAGGATACTGGTGTTGTTATAAAAGAAAATAATAAGAAGAGTTTAGGGGTTGGAGAAGTAAAATAAAAGAAAAGAAGCTAAGAGAAATCATTACCTTTAATTTGGGTAACTTCCTTTGGTTTGAACCAAAATGGACTCTTGAAGTGCCTTTTTCCTAAGTAAAGGCTTCTAGAAGGAGTATATGGATGTATTGAGCTTAATTGGGCGGAGGTGGGATGAGCCAAAAGGCCTGAGAGGTGCGAGGAGTTGGTTTGAAGTGGTGTTCTTTTATAAGGTGGAGGAGGGAAACTTTAGGAATGATTGAAAATATTATTTTATTATATAATGATATTTAGTATCTAAAAATCCAAAAGTTATTAAAGTTGAAGATACGATGACTCATGATCGAAATGAAATCGTCCAATAATAATTGAAAAGGTTTTGGGTATTATTTTAGTCTTTATAATATTATTTATTTAAATAATTTATTAATAATGTAAACACTACATCATTATTATGTCATAAATAATTTAGTTTATTAGATGTCTAAAAATTATAAAAAAATACCATGATGTATGAAATATATTTAACTTTCAAATGAATATTTATAGTTGAAAAGATAACATATATAACCCTATATAAAAAGTTTTTTTCTAAAAGATATATGCTTATGTCCTTTTTGTATTTACTTTAACCTAATTATTATAAACGGTCATTATCACATACAAGTGGCTCCATGAGATCGAAAAATCAACCCAAAGATTCCCATGTTCTGACATGTATCAACCAATAGAGTTAGGACTTGTTTTAGTGTAATTTAGTATTATTATAATATTACTTTTCCCTTATTTACCATATTTACCCTTTAATCATGGTAAATAAAATATATACAGAAGTAGTAATTCAAAATGTCTAAAAATAAACGTTACCTATTGACACAATTTGTAACTCCTTATTCTAAATATAGAATCAATTATTCTAAATTCAAAACACATAAGTGGCATAAATTAATTTAAAATTAATTTCCGTTGTCAAAACAAAAAGCGTGTTTTTAAGAAATAATATCTTTCAAAAAATTGACACTTGCTTATGTCCAGTTTAAATGTGAATTTATGTCTAATTACCAAAATTGTATGAAATGGTATAAATATAATCTAATTATACTTTAAAATCTCTCAAATTCATAATTTATCACTATTAATTTTTTCAATTAAAAAAGTGGTTTTTAATTAAAATTTTGTAATTTTCACTATTTATCAAAATATAAAAGTTATCAGAAAAGTACCAAAATATCACCCTAAGATAATTTCAATAATATGAATCCAAAAATTAAGTCTATTTTACCAAATTAAAAACATAGAAATTGAATTTATAAATTTTAAATTAATTCATTATGTCGAAACCAAAAAGTGTATTTTTAAGAAATATTAACTATCAAAAGATTGATAATTGTTTATGTCCAATTTCAAAGTACAATTACTTACAATAACAATTATTGGATTAAGTGGTAAAAATATAATCTATTTATAATTACAAACCATTAAAATGTATAATTTAACACAATAAATTATTTTTATTAAAAAATTGGTTTTCAGTTAAAATATAGTATTTTTCACTATTCACCCAAATATGAAAGTTATCAGAAAAACACCAAATATTTATTGAAACTAAACTCTTATGTCCCGATTCTAAAGAAAAATTTTATTTTTTAAAATTTAATATATAAAAGTTTCAAATATTTGATTTAAAAAAGGTTAGCCATTAAAAGACGGTAAAATTGCTTTTTTTGAAAAATACTTCTTTTATCTGAAAAAATGAATTTGTACTTCCATTATGTCGAAGAAACTCATAATATTGATTCTATAATTATAAGGATTATATAAAGTTCATAATTCAGGTAATACTATTCATAACCGCTTTTGAACGGCTATTTAGGTAAGTCGTGGTGCGTTAGAACTCGGTGTTTCCTGTAGTGCAGGTTATTGGATTACAATGAAGAAATGACGTACTATGAAATATTGGGGTGTTACATTCTTCCATCCTTAAATAAATTGTATCCTCGCAATTTTATATTATTTTTAAAAAATAAAATGTTGAAAATAGAAAATACCTTTGTGAGAAAACTCACATCAGAAATTGGGTTAATAAAATTTAGTCTTAATAAGATGTAAACAGGGAATGAAAAAGTCACCACCAAATTATGATCTCAATTAAGAGAACATTGGTGGAAATTAGAGACATATAATTGGAGGAAAAACATAAATATTTATAGGTAGTTATTGAGGTCATCAATCACAAACAAGTGTAAAATTGAGGGCCTCAAATTCACCAAATCTACGATGATTTAAAATACCATCGGTTCAACAAAACATAAGGTATTAAGATAACAAATTTCTGGTTTTAAGATCCCTTCACTAATGTTTAAGAATTAATTTCTTCATATAATTAGAGAAGAAATATTTATATATCTATATACTTAATAAGTAGAGTTCCATCCTTTAACTAATTTCTATCACAAACTCATCTTTCACTCAAAAAGATAATATAACTAAAAAACATATTCTATTTATCATATTCGTATAGGGTTCAAAAAAAAAATTATAATTCATCTACTATACCCTTTAAAGAAATGACATTATTAAATCCAGGATATCACATGGGTCAGTGGTAGGTGATACACCCTTGTCTCCCTTTGGTTGTGGGTTCAAGTCTCGCGGGCTTGCCGGACACGACGGGTTGCCGCCCGACCTCCAGGTTGTCCTTTTATGGCAATCCAAAAATAATCTCAAACTATAATTCTCCCAAATACTTCTATCCAAACTCACAGTCCAAAATTTATAAGGAAGGTAAACACAATGAAGATCCTTTTTTCCGTGTAATAACATGTGAACACCTTCATCATGTAATCTTTTTAAAAAACTGCAACATCCTGAATTACCATAAAACCGTATTGATTACATTCATGATCCCTTATTTCTTATAGAATACTGGATACACTCCTTCTATCCAAAAATTTTGTAAAATACAACAATAATGGAATATAAAAATCATTAATCAGTTTCATGTTAGTCAAGAATATCCAATATAATTTATCCAAATCAATCATGTATTATTTCAAAATCACTACCTCGGTATGAGAACCACATTATGGTTTATCTTTCTCTTAACCATATATTTTCCAAAACTTTAACCTGCTATTGAGTCACTTTTCTTGGTTCCACACAATCCCAAGTTCTTAATGAAATAGTACTGCAGTACAATCCTTATATACTTTATAATTATTATAACCAGTACAGTGTTGATACAACACTCAAATGACATAATTCTCTAATAACAACATAAGAACTCTAATCATTCCTCCTCATCCGTGGTAGTATCATAACTTGATTATTATCCAATAGCATCATTTGGGGCATACTCTGATGATTTGGACATTGGTTCGCATAGTGTTCCAACTCCTTGTAGATGAAGCATTGTACATTTGAAACCTTTTTGTTACCCTTGCAGTCACATACATGGTGTACTTTTTCTCCACACTTTTAAAAAACTCCCATTCCCTTCAGGAAAATTCCAGGGTGTTTCTTCCCACAGTTATCACATATGCAAAAATTCTTATTTTCCCTCTTCCCTTTATCCATTTTCTCTCTTCTATCCTTTTATTCTCTTGCTTCCCTTCAAATCCATATGACTCATAGAATTCTTTACTTATCATGATATTATTTCTTCGTATGTTGAGAATACATGGAATACTATTTATCTTCTAAATGTTGGCTTAATACCGTGAAAGATATGATCCTTCTTACTCTTTGGATCATACGTATTTATAGAGTTCACATTCCTTACACTAGGAGCCATTTCAATACAATAGCACAAACTAGGTCAGTTTATGAATTGCAATAATTCCAAACATGTAAAATACCTAACATAAATTGAACGGTTTATGGATATAATCCATAATAATAAAGGTGTTTTCATTGAAAAAGTATATACTAATAAACCCATCATAATGATTTGTAAAAAAAATGAGAATTATCCTAAGCATATCCACCGGGAGTGTCACAACCATGAGTGCATCAAGGCCCGTTGTCGTGCACCAGTTCCCATTCAACTCTAACTCAAAGCGGTGTTTTTGTGTTTTACCCCTAGGTACACCTATGCCAAAGCCACCTCTACCTGCTCGTATCCATAAAAGGATGTATTTCTCAGAAAACTCACAAAATCTCAACTATACCAAAATTCTAAGAAGTTATTCTATACTAATCCTCAAAGTCTATCTTAGGGCTATGTGCTCTAATCAGAGTTTATATAAACCTAGATTACAAGGTTTGTACTAAAATTCATCTGATACCAACTGTAATGCCCCGATCCTAGTTACCCAGAGTCGTTGCATTATTACATAACATTGTCATGAGCACAAAATATCAAGTCTCGAAAGACCTATTAGTTTAGTAGCCTTGGAATCACTAGATACATTCATAAAGTTTACATTACATCATAAATTGAAAAACTACAACCAAATCTTGTCTCCAAAGAGCACAATCATATCCCCTCATACTATCCATGAAGGTAATTCATAAAATACGTCTTCAAATCCTTGAAAAAATAAAACATACAAAAAGGTGAGCTCAGATGCCCAATAAGGATAATAATATAATGTAAACTTTCATAAATAAGCATAAACATTTAAGGCAATGTATAAAAGAAACAATATACTTTTAAACTTGAACTTTAGCATAATATAGAAATAATAAAATTATGTAACACCATTTACTTATTCACATGGATATTCTACTAGTCGAATAATCACATGAAAAATCACTAACCACTTTCATATTGATGGAATGCATAATTTCAGACTATCATAACCACATAGTCAAGGCCTTGTGCCTAGACTACAAATAAGATTTTTTCAAGGCCTTTTTCCAAGACACTAGTTTGTCTCAAGATACCTACCGATGCATCGAGGAGCTATAATGGGCTCCACCCGTCACTTACTAAGTCCAATTCATTCCCATATGAAAAGGTTTAAACATACATAAACATTCATATTAAAACTAGTATACGAAATGTAAATACTTTTTCCATCAAACATGAATGGTATAAAAATAACACATCCACAGTCAAACATATCACAAAAACTTCAATACAATATGGAAGTTTTGTATCATAATAAATCAACTTCAAATAAGCTTAAAATCCATCAAAGGATGTTGACATAGATGAAATCAAAACTATTTGAGAGAAATATCACTTTTTTTTAAATCATTTAAAAGTCACATTGTTATAAAAGAAAACATTTAATTTGAAAATATTCTTATAATATTGTAAGAGAAGCTTCGAAAATTTTATAACGGAGGAAAATAGCTGCACCTTCCGTATAAGTTAAAAAAAGATATTCTTACCTTAATTTTGTCGAGAATGTTAAAAAGGACATTGTTTGAAAAATGACAGAAATATTCCATTATAAAAATATTATAAAAAGTCAACAAGGGTATAAATGACTTTAAACCAGAGTGCATAAATTTTTAATAATGATTTGAAACACATTTTTAAGAAACAAGGATGTGGATGATAAAGACGTCCCAATAGATATTATTTATAAAAAACATTGGCTAATAAAGAGATTGTGAAATTTACCCTTACCATGTACTTTTCCTTGGTAGATGGTTGGTTAAACTCCTGTATCATGTTGAAATAATTGTTATTAAATTATTCAGGAATCATATACAATAATATGATATCATATATGATCTTCTAATATTGCCTTTTAGTATTATCGTTGTTTCGGTGTTAACTAATTCGTTCTCCTTTATATGCTTGGTTACGTAAGTCATGTTTGTTTGGAATAGGATATATTTGATTTATATACATAATGATATTATATCATTAAACATTATTTTTAACCATCAAATTAAAATTAGTCTTGAATGGATATGATGGGGAAATGAATCTCATCGCGTTCGTGGAGATGGTAATCCGTATATACGCACGAACGCTCCTTCCATTTCATTTTTCATTTGGAAAGGAATAAAAAACAAATGATACATAAGTATATTATTATTCCAGTATAATATAATATCTTATATATGTTACTTAAGTTTATTAACACCATCCTTTATATGTTCCA
This sequence comes from Viscum album, assembly GCA_963277665.1. Lineage (NCBI taxonomy): Eukaryota > Viridiplantae > Streptophyta > Magnoliopsida > Santalales > Viscaceae > Viscum > Viscum album. Next base: position 1,911,726,958 of record OY728158.1, read on the forward strand.
TGTATGGTATGAACGAGTCATATCACTTTGAGGGGGCGGTAGTCTGCACTTCCTCAAATGAAATAATCTTATATATATACAACATTAAATGAATAATGGTATTATATGAAATGGAATTAAATAAAATTATATATAGAATAAATATCATTAATATCATATTTAATTATAGTTACATAATAATGGCCACCATGAGAGGCGGTAGGAGATAATTGAACAATCATCGTTTCGTGAGGCGCTTGGGTGCCATCCACAGAAACATTATGTTTTTGACCCATTAGATAAAATTGTGTGTAAGTTTAGTTCAAATAATTCTCATAATAATATCATAGTATATTTAGGATACTGGTGTTGTTACAAAATAAAAGAATAAGAAGAGTTTAGCGGTTGGATAAGTAAAATAAAAGAAAAGAAGCTAAGATAAATCGTTACCTTTAATTTGGGTAACTCTCTTGTGTTTGAACCAAAACGGACTATTAAAGTGCCTTATGCCTATGGTAAGGATTCTAGGAGGAAGAGAGGGATGTAGGGAGCTTAATTGGTCAGATCTTGGATGATCCAAAAGTCTTGAGAGGTGTGAGGAATTGGTTAGAAGTGGCGTTCTTTTATAAGGGGGAGGAGGGACTCTTTAGGAATGATTGAAAATATTATTTTATTATAAAATTATATTTGGTTTATAAATGTCAAAAACTCATTAAAGCTGAAGATAAAATGACGCATGATCGAAATGAAATCATATAATAGTAATTGGACAGGTTTTGGGTATTATTTTAGTCTTTATAATCTTATTTATTTAAATCATTTATTAATGAGGTAAACACTACATCATTATTGTGTCATAAATAATTTAGTTTATTAGATGTCTAAAAATTATAAAAAATATATCATGATGTAGGAAATATTTTTAACTTTATAATGAATATTTATAGTTGAAAAGATAGCATATATAACCCTATATTAAAATTGTTTTTATAAAAGATATATGCTTATGTCCTTTTTGTATTTTCTTTAACTTAATTATTATAAAGTGTCATGATCACTTACAAGTGGCCCCATGGGGTCCCAAAATCAACCCAAAGATGACCATGGTCGGAAAAGTATCAAAAAATAGGGTTAGGACACATTTTAGGGTAATTTAGTATTATTATAATATTATTTTGTTACTCTTATTTATCGGATTTACCTTTTAATCATGGTAAATAAAATATTTACCGAAATAATTTTTCAAAATGTCTAAAAATAAAAGTTACCTATTGACACAATTTAGACCTCATGATTCTAAATATGGAATCTATTTTTCTAAATTCAAAACACAGAAGTGGCAGAAATTAATTTAAATTTAATTTCTGTTGTCAAAACCAAAAGCATATTTTTAAGAAATAATATCTATCAAAAACTTCACACTTTCTTATGTCCAGTTTAAATGTGAATTTATGTCCAATGACCAACATTGTATTAAATGGTAAAAATATAATCTAATTATACTTTAAAATCTCTGAAATTCATAATTTATCACTATTAATGTTTTCGATTAAAAAAGTTATTTTTAATTAAAATTTAGTAATTTTCATTATTCATCAAAATATAAAAGTTATCAGAAAAGTACCAAAATTTCACCCTAAGATAGTTTCGATACTATGAATCCAAAAATGAAGTCTATTTTACCAAATTAAAAACATTAAAATTTCATTTATTAATTTAAAATTAATTCATGTTGTCGAAATCAAAAAGCCTATTTTTAAGAAATATTAACTATCAAAAGATTGATACTTGTTTATGTCCAATTTTAAAGTGAAATTACTTACAATAACCATAATTGGATTAAGTGGTAAAAATATAATCTATTTATAATTAAAAACCATTAAAATGTATAATTTAACACTATAAATTATTTTGATTAAAAAATTTGTTTTTAATTAAAATATAGTATTTTCACTATTCACCCAAATATGAAAGTTATCAGAAAAACACCAAAAATTTATTGAAAGTAAACTCTTATGTCCCGATTCTAAAGAAAAATTTTATTTTGTAAAATTTAATATATAAAAGTTTCAAATATTTTATTTAAAAAAGTTATCCATTAAAAGACGGTAAAATTGCATTTTTTGAAAAATACTTCTTTTATCTGAAAAAAATGAATTTGTACTTACATTATGTCTAAGAAACTCATAATATGGATTCTATAATTATAAGGATTATATAAAGTTCAACATTCAATTAATACTATTCATAACCAATTTTGAACGACTGTTTAGGTAAGTCGTGGTGCGCTAGAACTCGGTGTTGCGTGTAGTGCAAGTTATTGGATTACATTGAAGAAATGACATACTATGAAATATTGGGGTGTTACAGTCACCCATCCTGATCACTACTCCATGAAAACCACACTTAACTGTGGAGTTATAATCAGGTAGGCTCTCGAAAAGGAAGGTGCACCTTGTTGACATGAGTCATATCATTTAGTCATTTAACCCTATTATCATTTGGGGATGTTACAATCACCCTCCCCCTTTAGAGCACAACGTCCTCATTTTGGACCATACATCTCAACCCAGGATATGCACCACACTTAAGGCTGGGTACAACCTCTAATACCAAATGTAACAACAAGGTCCCCGTGACAGTGTAGAAAACCTGCCTTAACATGGCCTTTAGGTCCTGGCCCGCCAGGTACCACCAGTTTCCCTACACACACGTGGTCCCTACCCTGGGTCCCACCCAGGTGCCTGAATAAGTCATCTGAATAATGACTATCCCCACAGGCCAACACATGTCCTTTCCTGTGTGTTTTTTCCTCACTCACACACACCCTGGGAAACTTCCCAGGAGGTCATCCATCCTGATCACTACTCTAGGCCAAGCATGCTTAACTATGGAGCTCTAATCAAGAAGGCACCCGAAAAGAAAGATGCACCTTGTTGACATGAGTCATATCATTTATTCATTTAAACCTATTATAATTTGGGTGTGTTACACACCCTCAATTGATGTGAGACATATGAAACCACATGATTACCCTACATCAATACACACCCAATTCCTATACCCAAGGAATCCCAATAAAAAGTGTACGCATCACCTGGTTTTAAAAAAATCATGATAAGTTACACCACCTGTAGATAAAATAGAATTAATGTGGAGTTTTTAAAATCAATTATTATATAACTAAAATTAATACCATTGCAGGGTGGTTCTTATCATTATTCCCTAAATTATTTAATTTCAAACTCATATTTCGGTGGGTTTTAATATCAGACATTATTTAAATTACCTTAAAACACTTATCATTGTGTGTTTCAATGTTATTTATTATATAATCAATGTTAAAAACCCAATCACGACATGTTTTAAAATTATTATTTTTATAATAAATTTAAAATACCTATGTTTTTATGTAAGTTCAACAATAACTTAGTTTAAAAGTAAATTTTGACATCACATTCTAGTAATGTGTAAATTTTTTCACAACACGCTCTTTTAGTTTTTATCCTCCCACCTATAAAATTATAACACTATATAAACACTTTTAACAATTCCATCTATAAAATTTCACCCTCCCACTTTCTACATTCCAAAACTACTACTCCTTGTCCATTCCAAATCTTCACCACTTCTTCGTTCCACCACTTCTCCATGATATTTATAATTATTCTATTATTATTTTGTTTTTTGGTCATTTTTTTATCATTGATATATTTTCCTGATGAATTACATTTTTTTATAAATATGGATCTCTTAGATTGAGTAAAAATGATAAATATTACACATTATATTTACCTGAAGAAGTCTAAAATTCTTCATGTTTTCCATTATAAAAAGAAAAACATCTGTAAAAGATATTCATATCCAAAGGACGCCACTTCAAGAAATGAAATGAAGTTGAAGAATTGAGTATATTTTTATCATTTTCATTTGGTTTCTATTTTTTTCTATTATTTTTATTTTTATTCTAAGGTAGTTATATGTATTAAAATATTTAAAAAACCTAGTAATATTCCACATTATATATTTTAATAACTAACGTGGAAAGGAATCTAAGATTAGTTATTTGTGTAAATGACGTTATATGTGACTTTTGATTTTAGTAATCAAATAATCATTGTGATAACCCATAGTTATAGGGGTTTAAAATTTTATTATCAAACAATAAACATTGAAAAGTATATATAACATTAATTATTTATACAATTTATGTTTTAAGTAATTTCGGAAATTATTTATTGAAATAACTGACATAAAATATCTTTAGTATTTTTCTAAATAAGGATTCAAAAATTTGTTTACATAAAAGTTTTTAAAAAATACTTAAATTATAAAAAGTATTTATATTAGCTAGAAAAAAATGTTAAAACTAATAAAACCAATATTAAAAGTTATTATTTTACTAGTGTATTGTCAATATATGCTTCAATTGATCAATTGAATTTTATCATTCTGAATGCCACCTAAAGGGAATATATCTTCTAATAAAACCCATCACCAGAGAGGCTAAACTTGTGAAATCATGAATAATGCATCTATAATAACCATAGAAACCTAGAATATTATGCACCTAGAATAAATAGTTTAGTGATTTACCATGATACTATTTCCTTGATCATATCATGATCAACCAATAGGCCCTTTTTAGAGATAAAATCATTGACGAATTTCACCTCATGTATCCAGAATGAAAATTTAGTGAATTTTCTATAGAGTAAATGGTATTGAATTATACTCAGAATAATATCCAAATGTTTCTCAGGATTATATTTCGATTCTCAGTGCATTAGTATTCTTGAATAAATACCACGTCAAAGTAGTAAAAATATAGATCAAATATGTGAATCATAAATTCCTTGAAAGAATATAGAGTGTTATTAAGAAAAAATAAAATAAAAAATAACATAATGATCATATGTGCTTCAAAATTATTTCATTGGGATATCCTCTTTAATTACCATATGTTTATGGACTCCCTCCCTCAACTCAATATTTGAAAACCATTGAAAAGAATTAAAATATTTAAATAGATTATCTATACTTGGAAGTGGATATTTTGTTGAAACTAAATTCATTCAAATTTATAAAATCAACTCGTAAATGCAATGAGATATCTAATTTTTTCACAAGTAATACAAAAGCTACCTAGGGAGGGGAACTTGACATGATAAAATCTTTATTCTCAAAATATTCCAATTTTACTTTTAGCTCCCTTAGTTTATATGGTTTCATCCTATAATTTTTTTTGAGATATATTAATATTATAAGGGAAAAAATAAATTTAGAATTCTACCTCATACAATAGAGATAATCCTGAAAATTCCTATGAAAATATGTATGGATAGTGGATAACTATATCCAGCAATCAAACCTGGCCATTTAATTTTATTTCCCTCAATATGAGTTCCACTAACTAGAATGGAAAACTACTAACACCCACTATCATAGGATAATACCTAGTAGAATTTACATCCCATTCTCCCTTGAAAATTAAAATGTTCCCATCCTAAGTGGAAAACACTACCTTTCAACTATAATAATATATCTGAGCTTTAAAGTAAATAAACCAATCCATTCCCATTATTATATAAAAATTCACATATAATGGATGGTTAAGTCCCATGAGTATATCATGTTTCCTATCATAATATTACACACCATTCAGAAAAATTACTAACTATTATGTACTCATAGAGGTGTTTATATGCACACTACTTGAATAATTATTTAAACCTGTAAGCCCAACTATTACACAACCCACACAATAAAAAATAATTGTGGAACATAAATACCAAATAATAAAAAAACTATTTTATTGTCCAGAACCAATGTACCTCTCACTATAAGATGTACTTTATATATATATATATTATCTTGATCAATAGTAAATAAGAAACCTTGAGTATGATCTAACTATGTTCATCCACTCTTCTATGATTACTAGGATCTATGAGTCTTCTTGAAAGAAATCCTTATAGGGAAAGGAACATAACATGAACCCAACTATCAATACCTCTCTAATGAGTCATAGCTTATCTATTTTGGATTATAATCCTCCAATATAGACGCCCTAGGTTGTTTCCTAGAATAATACTTGAGGTGTCCTAGCTTCCCATACCTAAAATAGTTTTACAGTTTTTGGATACAATTATCTATGAAGTAGTATAGAGATCCACATTGAAATGTGACTATTAGTGTATTACTTTATCCCATAGAGTGATACAAATGTGGATCTTGGATAGATGAAACAATTGATCTATGAGAATAATAATTCCATCCCTCTTTTGACCACCACTAAAACCACTATTTCCACTTGGTTGAGTAAAAATGATCTCATTTAGATGGTTTACTAGACTATTACTTTCAGCAACTGATGCCTTGTTCATCATCTTAATATATGGTCCAAGGGTAAACATCACTACAATTGAGTTTATGTCGATTTATAATCCTAACTAAAACCTATACATCATCAAATTATCACTAACATCTATATCCAATAAAAATTTATCCAACATCATAAAATGAGTAGCTTACTCCAAAACTATCAGATCCCCTTTCTTAAGATCAAATAACCCAACCATATTTGATACTCGGTATGTATAAAGCTTGAAGTGTTCATTATGAATATTCCCAAATCCTACCCATGTAAACTGTTTATTTACCTTGGCTTATTAATCATATTCCCACCACTGATATTCAAGACATAAAAATGTATACATTGATATATTTGATTTAACATTATATAAACTATTTATGAATGTAAAAATCTTATTAATCATATTCAAACACCACATCGATTCTTGTGGGCTAACATCCCCTTTAAAAACCAGATGATTTTTTCATTTTGAATTCAAATGACTAATCCACCCTAATTTTTTAAGGTGAAAAAACTACATCAATAACATGACTAGTCATTTCCTAATCCATTAGAAACTATTAATCCAATATTGTATAATTTCTAAAAACATTTTTATCATACTCTAAAACATTATTTTGTAGAGGTAACCTTTGGAAAATGTTTCTACCATGATTAAGGAAAAACCATTATGTCGAAAGGAAATAACCATTAATAATTAAAAATTAGACAACTATTTCACCACACCACCAAAATGATACCCAACAATCAAGATTCCATTGGGTAAATCACAATAATAATAAATGGAATACAAGTTTTTTATAGTGAGAAAAACTTTATTACCCACTTTGAAATCTAAAATTTAAAAAAACATTTTTATTTTATTTCACAATTAAAATCCATAATTTTGTTTGAAAAACCTAGAACCATGATATATTTTATATCTTTGAATTCATATACAATTCCTGAATACCAACCATTTTCTATGACCACGATTAAAAATACCCAAGGACTCAGACTAGTCTACAAGTGATCTAGAAGTCATATAAACTACACACACATCCCAATCCTGGTTCACTATAGAGAGGTTATCTATGAGTTTTACAACTACTTAATTAGTCCCATCTAAACCTATCTTCATGCCTGAAACCCAAAGAAATACAAATAAAATATAAATCAGAAGAAATGGAATATCAATAACAAAGTATAACTCTAAAAAATACTCCACCACATTTCTTAAGATGATGTAAAAAAACTATGAGTCTTCCCATAAATGAAAAATAATCCTTCACTGTATCTCACAATAAATAAACATTAATGAACATAAGTAAATGTCACGACCCATCCCTTGGGGCCTGTGTAGTGACTACCCTAAGCCCGCCTTCTGTAGGCCAGGGACTGGAGACTAGCACCAAAAGGAGTTTTACCTAAAATTGGGAAGGCATTGCCTTTATAACCTGTAAACACACACAGCCAATCATACAGAAAGATACAAACACAAGTAACCTGTATAGTAAAAAGAGTGCGTACAGTAAGAAAAAAGGGGCCAGAATACAAGCCCAACTGTAAAGTACAAGTAAATATGGGAGGTACAAGTAAACTGAATAGATCCCGTGAACACATGCCAAAGATCCTACCTGAAGGGTAGGTACAGATCTCGAATGATCGTCTCTATATTACGCCTCGTCTATGTTTACCACCGAGCTACCTCCAGTCCTGGTACTCTCATCCTCAGTCCGTGTTGTTCGTCATCTACACTAAACACAATATAGTGCTGGCATAGCCTGTGCAGGGGTGAGTATAACGATACTCGGTAGGGACCTCGAGACCCTCAAGGTATCACAAAATCCACAAAGGATAAACCACAAAGCACGAAATCAACTTACAACCCTACTTAGGTATATACCCATACATATACCTAAGTTATCAAGAATAACCATCTCAGTCATGAGAAAAAACAGGGTCCAACTTAAAACCCCAAATCTCAACTGTTCCTCATATGAAGGAATTCCACGAAGGTAAGTTCCACACAGGTACTCCACACATAAGAATACAACCAAGGTATCACCACGAAGGAAAGTACCACACAGGTATTCCACACAGAAGAATACCACAAAGGTATCACCACGATTGTAAGGACTCATCTCATACCAGGTATAACTTAGATACAGAAGTATAGATGATTAGATGTAACTGCTGAATCATCTTACTCTCTTAAGAGGAAAACCCATGTAGGATCATAGTACGTCATCAGACCCACACAGGATCCTAGTACAGCAGATCCACACAGGATCATAGTACATCATCAGAATCACACATGATCCTAGTACAATAGACCCACATAGGATCGTAGTACATCATCAGACCCACATAAGATCCTAGCACAATAGACCCACATATGATCCAAGAGTAGACCCAAGTGGATTACTAGAGAATTTCCATGCGGGATCCTAAAAAAATATAGACCCACAAAGGATCCTTTTCTCATGTTACATCCGACTACAAGGTTTCACGCACTAAGCTCGCTTGTCTCCGAGAGGTCCTGCTCCTCAAGCCACTAGTCAATACTACAACTACCATGAAGTATAACAAAGAAGAATCCCAAAGGACTAAAACATCATAGGGGTCTCAATACAACAGACGGTGCCTCAAACAGACACCCAGTTTGTAAGATATTGGCTTTTAAGTCCCGAGGGCCCAGTTGGATTCGTTCTCGATCCAACCTGGTCGTACCCCAACTTTATCTAAATCTCAAGTGGGGTATACCAAAAGGACCTTCTCTCTACAGGGTTTTTGGTGCCATAGGCAGTTTGTGAAACGAACACCCGATGCCAAAGTTATTTTCAAAAGAGAGAAAAATGGGTCGAAGTTGGTCCAGGCCCGGTCTGACCTGGTCAGACGGACCTGACCCAACCTGGGTCGACCCGACCAAGTACGGGTTGACCCGGATTGCTGGGTCCAGCCCGGCCCAGCCCATGCTGGGTGGCCTATCCTAGCCGCATGCGGGGGGGGGGGGAGGGAGTCACACACCCCCTGCCTTATCACTGAACGACCGAAGCCGTTCGGTCGCCAGGCAGCACGCGGGACCCACTGTGGGTCTCCCTCTGTCTAGCTTGGCTGGCCTTTGGTCCTCCTGACGGTGCATTGTCCACTGCCCTTCCAGGGCTGGCCGAACGCCAGCCGCCCTCCCTTCACTGCCGTAATGCTTTCTTGCCGGGTGGTGCAGACGCTCCCCCCCCCCCCCCGTCGTGCGGCCGGCCTCCTCTGGCCACTGCCCTTGCTACGCCATAGCCGACGGGCCGCATACCTTCTCTGATGGCGCGGTTGTGCTACCTCCATCTTCGCGGCCGACCACCATTCTCGAGTCTCACTAGTGCCAATATTCGGCACCGGTTTCCGTCCTCCTTCATCACAAAGAACTCAACAAAATAAACACAAAAATTTGCAAAGTCGTTGGGCCATGTTTCTTTGGCCCGCACCCTCTGCGTTAGAATGGTAGCAAGCAGTTCAAATTTTTCTTGAATCATGATGAATTGTCAAGAAATAGAAAGGGAAAAATTCAAAAAAACAATCCCTCCCTCGGAGGTTAGTTGACATCAATGAGGAGGGAAGGACGATCGTTGATTCTTCGTCATTGAAGAAATCCCACGTTAGAGGTGTCACATTCCTCGTTAGAGAAGTTGGCATGTTTCTCATTGGAGAAGATTGCGTGTTTGGAGAAGATTTCGCGTTCTTCATTGGAGGATGAGTTTATCCAAGATCTCTCTCCTAGCCTCCCTTTTTTCCATCGATTTCTCCCAAGAAAAAAGAGGATCCAACCCCAAATAAAATATGTTTTTCCATTTTTAAATTGTTGGCACAAAATAAGTTGGCATTACTAATCAAATGATGAGGCATAATTAATGTACATGAAACCTAAAGTCACCTCCCTCATTAGAGAGGGAGTTCAAGAGTCGGGTGGTCCCCACCCTTAAGAATTCAATTTGGGGGGTTTAGGCTTGGGTGGTCCCCACCATAGAACATTCAATTGGGAAGATAAAAATAAAATAGCAGTTATTCTATAATTTTACTTTTATTCCATGAGAAACAAGAAAACTAACTTTTACCCTCAACCAACTCCTGTCGAGGTGAAAGTATCCTTAAGATATTACTGGTGCTGCGAGTTCAACGGTGTCCTCAAATGTTAATTCAAAGCACCAGTTCAAAATTTACAAAAACCTGCTCGCACATTTACTGAAGGTACCCGAAGAAAAGTTCAGAAATTCATTCAAGGCACAATATGCCTCGAAATCACGCACTATTAATTTTCATGGACTCAAAAAATTCCCATATAATTAAATAAAATTACATGGAATTTCCAGGTATTTACATTCTCCCCACCTTAGGTCTTTGCGTCCCTAAAAGACACATTTACAGAACTATGCAAAAAAGTGGGGGTACTGAGCACGACTCTAAGACTCCCACTCCCATGTTATCTTCTGGAGGTTCCTGTGCTTCCAACGTACACACCCCAAAGGTATCGATCGCCCATGAAGGACTCTCTCCTATTGATCCTCAATATCCACTGGAACCTCCGTAAACATATCCCCATCATCGATGTCCAGCTCACTGTGGTCGATGATGTGTGATGGGTCATGCACATATCTCTACTGTTGGGATATGTGGAAAAAGTTGTGAACCTGGTGCAACTAAGGTGGAAGAGCTAAGCGGTAAGCCACCTCGCCAACTGTGCTGAGGATCTGAAAAGGACCGACAAATCTCGGAGATAACTTACTGCCCCAGCCAAATCTCCTCAAACCCCGTCGTGGTGAGACCCGTAGAAAGACATGGTCACCATACTCGAACTCCAAAGGTCTCCATCTCATGTTGGCATAAGACTTCTACCTGGTCTATGCAGTTTTCATCTGCTCCTGGATGATCTGCACCTTCTCTGTGGTATCTCGTACCATCTTTGGTCTCACTAGTGCTGACTCCCCTGGGTCAGTCTAGCACACAGGTGATCTGTAACATCGGCCGTACAAATCCTTGAAAGGTGTCATCCCAATGGTGGAGTGATAGCTATTTTTGTATGAAAACTCCACCAATGGCAAGTGACCCTCCCAGCTATAGCCAAAGTCAAGGATTCAAGAACGTATCATGTCCTCGAGGGTTTGAATGGTCCGCTTAGTCTGGCCATCCATCTAAGGATGGAAGGAGGTTCTCAAATGAAGTTGTTTCCTGAAAGCCTCCTGAAACCCCTTCCATAGCCAGGAAGTGAAACATGGTTCACGATTGGAGACAATAGTCAAGGGTACTTCATGTAGCCGCACAATCGTCTACACATAGAGGCATCCCAAGATCTCTACAGAACCTTGCTCTCTGATCGGTAGGATGTGGGCCGACTTTGTGAGTCATTCGACGATCACCCCAATAGAATCATGAACCTGAGATGTACGTGGAAGTCCTGTCATGAAGTTCAAGGATATCTCATCCTACTTCCACTATGGGACCTCTAAAGGCTGAACTAAGCCTGCTGGTACCCGATGCTATGCCTTCACTTGCTGAAACGTGAGGCACCGAGAGACAAACTCTGCTAATGGATTCTTCATTCTCAGGCACTAGTGTTGTCATCAGAGATCCTAGTATATCTTTTCCAATCCAAGATGTAATGAAAGAGGGGATGTGTGGAACTCCATCAACACTTCCTCCCGAAGTGACACTAGTACCATGGTACGTCCTCTGAAAAGGATGACGTGCTCCCAACCTTTATAAAATCCATCAGGTGTCTGCCCTATGGATATTTGAGCGCGTCTAGCCTTGTAGTCAGTATCCCCATGTTGTGCCTCCCTAAATCACTGAAGAAGTGGGAGAGTGACTGTAAGAGACTGAAGAAAAGACACTGCTTCTCGATTCAAAAAGGATATCTGCAATGTGGATAGCTGCTATGTCGCCTCACTCAGCAGCTATACGCCATACCTTTTTCATATTGTGTCTGCTACCATGTTCCCCTTCCCAGGAGTATATACTATCTCAATGCCATAGTCATGGAGGAACTCTAGCCACTCATGTTGAGAATTGAAAACTCAAAACTTCTGTTTCCACGATGGTGAGGCTGGCCGACTCGCGAGTGATCAGCCTCACCCTCTTATGAAATAGTTTATCCTATGCTACCTGGGTTTCCTTTTTCACTGACTAAGGAAAACCTCATCCCAATATTGTAGATATACCACAAAATTTTGCCTAATACGGTCAATCTGGGTATGAATTGTGGATGTCCAGTCATACCTAAACTAACGTTGTAAGGCCCTAATGCTGCCACCAAGAGGTTCCAACCAAAACTATGACCTCCAGGGTAATATCACACCATCAACATAAGTGTGATTATTGAGTATCCTCCAAAAGGTATCTTCAAACTCGAGGGTCAAGTCAATAGTTTAACCGGAAACTCTAGGTCTTGGAAAAGATTCTTGGAAGGATGGATTGATTTGTACATATATCTATTGATATGACAGCTAGTAGTAGACCCATACCGTTCCTCAAATCATTCCTAGAGCCCTTGGGTCGTACTCTTTGACCGCATGATGCTACTCTCTTCCCCTGTCCTCCACCACCTTGATCCTGGCGAGCACCACAATAAGGGGTGGTTGTAACATGTTGAAATGTAAACCACCTGATGCTGCTCCCCTAGATCTGCTTCCACATCTGCAGCCCTGCAGATTAATCTGTCCTTAACAATTATTCTTCTTGAAACATTTTTACATGCCCAAGTCTCTAAGACTGGCATCGGTTTCTTGCTTTCTCACTACTAACATTCACTGGCTACATCCGCTCAGTAAAAGAATATTCAACCGAAAAGGTTCTCTCTAGCACCCTAAAGTAAGTAGGAATGCATAGAGGAATAGTGATAACTCGGATATCCCTAAATACTCCTCGCTCATAGGTTCGACCTTTGAAGCACGGATCATATCATATTCATCGAGTAGCAGAAATGATTGGTATGCCTCGATGAATAATCAACTACCAACATGTAATCCGGTCGAAGCTATAGAAGATCTTGAGAAATCTTATCCACCTCATCAAGCTAGTCCTCACCCACTTGTGAGTCAAGCTCACCTCAGAACCTAAGGGTTATTTGATTCTGAATCAAACGTAAGGCTCTAAGCTTATATGTGTCCTTTACAAGTACCGCTGGTTGTAACTACTGACCAACGAGTAGTGATATAGCTGACACACTACCCAAAGGTACTATCTCGAGTAATGGTCCACATACCAAATCCTCATCACTATGAAGACCATCCTCATGGTCAGTCCTTGAAAAAGACCAATATCTAATATCATCATATGCTCTACTGGTGTATTAACTAGGTGGAAAAATCTAGCAACGGCCTCCAGCCAGCCATCTACCATGTGGGAATCTGTCTCACTTTGAAACCTCAAAGGAATCTACCACTGGAACTCATGAAATGTGCTCAGTCCACATGCACTTTCATCCAGTGTGGATGGTGGTAACTGTTTCCCAATGGGTGGTGGTGCTGCTGGTACACCACCCGAAGGTGCCAACATAGGAAGAGGGCCCTGTACCAGAGCCTCATTGCTTGGTGAGATGTCATCGTTTACTCTCCCGGGAATATTAGCTGGCTATCAACATAGTGGAATCCTGATAAGGAATAGCTTCTATATGGTCATTAAGTTATACCTGGTGAGATGAATCAAAGAAGACACAAGAAAACATTTCAAGACACACACACAATCAGTGTTTTTGTGCACTGAGTCAGAAATCAGAAGTCAGGGTCCTGGTTTATGGATATGTCGGCTGTCGCACCGACACTGGATTCCCTAAACTGATAACCACACACAATACACATAGCACTATTTCCGTTAAAAATATCAGAGTCCTATGTTCTACGGTAGAACCGACTCCTCTGATACCAATTTGTCACGACCCGTCCCCAAGGGCCCGTGTCATGACTACCCCAAGCGGGCATGGGGTAGCCAGGGAACGTGCCCCAGGGGAATGGTCATGACTATAAAGAATGTCATATTACCTTTAACCATGAAATATATTATATAATCTACTCATCCACTAGAGTGGGTGAAAAGGGGTGAGTACTAGACCCAACATGATTTCAAAAATGATCTCTAATGCACCCTATATATGTGAAAACTAGAAAACTAATATTATTTTTATAAAACTTGAGAAACCCAATATATTTTATAAAAATATCACATGAATTGAAAATATGATCCATATAAATCAGCATAATAAAACAAAATAGATATGATATCAAGGCATCATAAACAAATATTATCAAAAGAATGAAGTCCAAAGCTAACTCACACACCAAAACCAATAATGGAATCCAAAGTAATCCTTGTCTAGGTGAATTTGAACTAAATTTGGGTATCACTTACTCAAGAAAGGTCTAAATCCCCCAAAACAACACCATATCAGGTATATAAAGTCCCCGACACTTAAGTGGTAATTCCAATCAAATTAACATTCCATTACTGGAAAGTTCTACACATTCATGTGTGATTTTCCAGGACTCATGCATCATCCATAATAAAATATTCCAAATCATCAGTTCAGTCTCAACCATTACCAATCAATGCAAGTAAATACCCAATATTGAAAGATAAATTTCACCAATAATCATCTAAAAAAAATAAAGACACTTGGAAAACCTATTCCACAATTCAATTCTGAAACACTTCAAAATCGAATTCCCATTTTCAAAAAATGATCAAACACCTGAAAAATTCTTGGTTTACTGTAACTCTAAAGTCAAAAACACCAAAACCTTAAATTTATATAAACAAAACTTACTGTGAACCAATAAATTTAATCATATAAAATTAGATAAAAACATGAGACCCAAAAACTATTGGATCTTTATGAACTTCAAAAAAAATGAGAATCCACATTTCTAAAATATAGTAAGACCATGATACCATATAATAAAATATGAAATCTATTCAACATATACACTTCTCAAAGACTTAGAAACAAAATCATTAATTATAACCAAACATTCCCACCAAAATATGCAAAACCTACCTAGTTAGGGTCTCTACCAGAAAAAAACTAGGAATGGTATAATAATAAGAAATCTAATTGGGTTTACCTTTTATCCTAAAACTGAATATACCATGAATAAAAATAGAAATGGTCCAAAGGAGATAGTGATAGGGGAATAATAATGGTGGAATACATAAAATATAATATGAAATGAAATTTATTGAGGGATTTTAAATGCGTGTATTACCAGAATACATGGTCTCATTGACCATTTATGTCACCCATTCAACAAACTATCCACCCAAAAACAATATTTCATAGGCCACTGTATAGTCTATAAGACTTTTCATGTCACCCATTAAACCCTAAAGTGCATTTAAATTTTCTAAATTTTAGCCCAAAACCTATAAAACACTAAAAAAATATTAACTAATAACTAGATAAATACGCTCTATGCAGAATGTGAACATCCCCCTTAATTGATTCCAGTCCCAGATTCTTTGAATCTTGATTCCACTTATTTCTTGGATCATATCCTACATGGATAGTTTGTTTGGGATTTACCAAATTTAGTTAGATAATGCATGAGAATTTTATTTTAGTACCAAAATTTTTTGTATGAAAACCACATGTAATGTGATCATTATTAATGAACATGGGGATTTATTATCACCCTTATATCAGATCTAAATTCCTCAAATATTTTTATCTTATATAAAGTTTTATGTAATGATTCAGGAGGCATTAATACAATTTCATATGGTTCATTGATCAATGCATAATATATTGATTAGACAATATATTCTAGGGCCTAGTCATATTAAAATTTTGAGTGTATGGTTTCATTTCAATCATTAACATGAAATAGATCTAGCTTGTGAACATATGATTAATTTGTTCTTGAGGATTCATTAGAGTTGGGTGTAGTGTCTGGGTTGGTCTTGAGTCTATAATGAAACTTAGACTAAATCATAATGGAAGAAACAAATCCCAAAAATAGAGTATCATAATGAAAGATATTTTGGGGATACATTATATACTACATTAGGTCACTAGGCTATGATTGTATGCACATGTAACGTGAGGTTCCAATGTTGGGATACATTGATGTTGTAATATAATGTGAGGTAACTCCACAAGGAAACATTGATGCATAGATTCCATTTATTCTTACAACACACAAAACATTATCCCTGTTATGAATTATTTATAGTACTATAAGGATACATTGACATAGTTATGCCTCCTCAAATTTCAATGCAGGATTATGTTTCTCCAAGTAACATAGTGTTTGGTTCATATGTGAGACAATGTTGATTCCCTGATATAACCTCAACCATATAATTATATAATTAAATTTGATAGTTAAAAATTTCTTAAAAATAAATGAAAGAAATAATAAATTGAATTAGTTACTAAATTAGAGTATAATATACATGATATAATATCAAAACAGTTAATTGAAGTATTCAAGTATGTAATTTAATATGCTTGAGAATGGTATTTCAAATATATTACTAAAATGACTCAAACTAGGAACTAATGTTCTTGTTTTCAAAATTCCTTATGTAAAAACAAAAAATGTTTTAAAATCAATGTATTTATGATGTATTGGTTTCAAAATCCACTCAAATTACCCTAAATGAATAAGAAAAATTTGGAACAATTTTTAGCTATCCAGTCAGCTTGTATTAGATAATAAACGGTGGTATTTGTTGTGTGTTACGATGATGTTATTCTAAGAGAAGAATGTGTTGAAATAAATGAGAAACAAATTGAAATTGAATTAGTGAATAATGTAACGAAATATTTATCTCATTTTTTTCAGAATGAAACCGAATAAACCAAGAAATATAACACTAACTTGGAGGATATGATTAAAGAGTGTGATCAAATGAGAGTTTTATTACACTAAAATGATATATTTTTTCATGAAACTAACACTGATGTCCAAAATTTAGAAAAATAAGTTACCTTTTACTTATAAAAATTGAATATAAAAAGTTTGTTTTTAGTGTTTATTTTTTTATGAAAAAATATCACAATAAATAATGTAAAATGAATCTTATGAACATCTATTTGTGGAATTTATTTTGATTTGGGTTGGTTTCAAACCACTTGGTTGTTTTTCAAATATCATGACCTCCGTGGCTATTGAAATAGTTGTTAAGTGTTATGAAATTTATTTTAAACCTATGATCATAAAGGTATATCACTTATAGATATATTCTTCTGTGGTTAAATTTGATCAAACAAATCCAAAAATTTATCTCCATAATGTTTTTTAAAACAATATATAGATTATACACATATTTTGATGATTTTTAAATGTATTATTACTATTAAATGATTTTTAGTAAGTGTCTCACACTTTCTATTTCCAATCATATTGCCTCTACCTCAAGGGTTCTCTCAATGGGAATGCTATATCCTAAATTTAGAGGTGGATGAATTACTATTATTCTTTATAAAATGGGGATTCTAGGGGTGTTTGGTATTTTTTAGCTAAATCAGTGGATTCCTTAGGATTTTTGAATCTTATCATTCTAATTTTTCATCAAATAATAAATGGCCTACCCACCTTTGGTGGTTTCTAACTAGGAAACCCAATCCTCTATATGACCATGGATACATTTGAAGGGAATTCTAGTTGTAGAATATAAATTTGGAATTTCATAATATAAAACCCATGATTTTATTGATTCTAGTAATAATTTAATTTTTTTCTTATTATGTGTGTTCTTTTATACTAAATAATATAATAGCCTACCGTATTTTCATATATTTTAATTCAAATTATAGGGATTTTGGCATGACCAAATCAGGTTTCTTGTATCTGTATCAAAATAGGTTCAACTCTTCCCAAATTTTAATGTTTTTTATTTAAATTTTGGAGATACAAGTTAGTATCCTAGATGGGATTTTATATTGAAGATATGAGATCCAATACATTTTACCACTTTTAATCTCCATTATTCCCCCTTAAATTGGAGTTAATGTTTGGGGACAGATAGATTCAACACCATATTGGAGCTCAGTACCGTATCTTCTTACCTTGAACTTGGTTTATTGACTTTTTAACTTAAATATTGAAATATAAATGGGATTATTTATATTTTATATGCCTTAATATGGGTAAAATACTTGTGTATTATTGATGAAAGGTGACATATCATTAACTTTTTCTCTACTTTATACACTTAATTTTTAAATAAGAAAATTTGGAGTTTACATGACGTATTGAGATTAAAAAAATTAATTGCCTATCATGGGGCCTTATTTCCATTCACTATAGTTTTTATGGTTATTTTTATTTAAATTTTATTTATATTCTTAAATGATGTACTAATTATAATTTTTAGGTTCTCATATTGAAGAAACCATATGGATATTCATGGTGTTATGAAGTGATTCCAACTACATTCATAATTCTAGGAGATTTATTATGTGAAATATTGAACTGTATTCTACTAAATGGTTCCCAGAGTTGGTGGTCCACATTGCCTCAAGCACACCTCCCTGTATTCTATATTCTTCTAACTTGTATTGAGGGTCAAAGGTGGTGCATTTTGGAGACTATACGCTCATATCACAAGGGAAAAAGGAATAGATAAATAAATAAGTAGTAATAAATACATAGTAGTGGAAGGTAAATCATAAGAATGTAATAAATAACAAACATAAAAAACATCCAATATCATATAAAAATTAGGTATTGATAGGATTCTATCAAAATTAAATAGATAGACATGTTGGCAGGAATATAATATAATACATGTATCAAAAGATAAAAAAGAACAAAAATATTATCTCTAATAGTATCATGATCCATAGCTTGGTCCTGTGATTCCACACTCCCATGCTATAATCTAATCACATACTAACCACTTAGGATCTTTTCACTTTACCTACCCATATCCACATAATTTCTTAGGTACCATCAGTAGCCTTGATAGAGTGTGATATAAACTCAGTATTCCCTCACCAATGGTGTTTATAAATACCCACCAAGTGAATATAATATAGTAGTGTGAAAATATAATTAATTATATGAAATAATAGAAACTATAAAGGGGTCGACTTTGGATCATAAAATATACAAAGCTGACACTACCTATATCAGACTATGCTATATAATTTCTAAAAAAGTAACCATATATATAAATATATATAGTCTATATAGAAAATGACATTTATATCCATATATGTTGATACTTCTACAACACTTGACCTGAGGACTAACTCTGGCATCCATGAGTTGTAGCATGAGTCTCCCAAGTGTCAAGGGATGCCTTTCCTAGTATCACAAGAATAAGGGATGTCATGCCTGGTGTCACCAGCATAAGAAAAGCTATTATAGTATCATAATAGTAGGATCACCATTCTAGATTCATAATAATAGGGTCTCTATGATATAATCATATCAATTGGGTCACCCTGACTGATTTATAACAATATGGTCCCCATGCCCATGTATCAAAATATAGGGATGCCATGCACATATCAAAATATAGGTATGTCATACTCATCTCACTATATATAGATTCTATTCCCAGGTCACAATATAAATAATCCATTTCCATATCACAATATAGGGATTCCATGCCTGTATGAGAATATAAGGTTTCCATATCTGTATCACAATATAGGGACTCCATGCCTGTATCACCACATTAGTAGAAGGGACACCATACCCATGTCATATTTCATAAGGGTAACCGTGCACATTTATTATAATAATTATTTGTATTCAAATACTATAACAAGTTATAATATACAATTCATAGTCCATTAACATTCTTTATTAACAATTTCATTATCATTGTTCAATTTAGGCAAATGACGTGGTCATACCAATCAATTCAATTCAATTCATTATAGATATCACAATTAGGAATCAAACCAAAACCATATAGAATATGGGTTTTCCATTTAATCATTTATAATAATAATGTAAATTCCATAATAAAACATCAAGGGGTGTCAAAAATTTAAAGGGACCAATCCCAATGAGAATAAATGGGGTGATAGGTTCTCTATATCAAATACATTGAACTTACCATGAAATATGTGAATTTTTAGGGAAACACACGGTGAAACCAATGTCCAAAACATGAAACATAATATAAATAATCATAAATTTTAGGGATAATCACTATATTACCTACTTTATGCTTATATAGGAGCACACATCTAGTATTACCCTTTGGTTTGGTCCAGATTGAAAGAAAACAACAAAACAGATGAAATACCTGAAAATAGGGCATATGAACCTACACCTAAATAACTCCATAGAGTGGAATAAAAATGATGGAGGGAACAAGATGAATATTGAAATAATTTTCCTACATCTAATAATACAAGAAGATGTTGAATAAGAGTCTAGATGATGAAAAGGCTGCAAAGTCTAGGTGATGGAGGTTTGGGAGCTCAAACAGAAGGAATGGGGTTCATCTATCTTCTGTAAGAGAAAAATAAAAAGAAAGATTAAAAAACACAAGACCATAATTAAAAAATGGTAAAATCAACCAAAAATAAGGGGTCACATGGTTTATCCACATGGTTGGAACTGTGCGTAGCCTACTATATAAGGAAGGGGCCTGCATGATTTGTGTGCATGGTTTAGGAAACTATGCCAAAACCATGCATTTTGTATCAACTAAAAACTACATAGATTTTATGTGGGTATGAATATTGGGTAACATGGTTAGGATTAACCATGAAAACCAGTTCTACTCATTGGAATTCCCAGTACAATTAGGAGAAACCATCCAAACCTAGCTGCACAGTTGCTACTACCCATGCCACCCAGTTGTCTATTCCACCGGCCAGGGTTCTTGGCTCCAAATAGGACCCACACACCTACATTTTCTCCGAAACATTATTGGCCATTCATATTACATAAAAACTAAGGAATTAAACTCTAATTTAAGATATCTATACATCATATAAATTATGGGTTCTTACCGTCTTACCCACTTAAAGTACCTAGTCCCTGGATTACCCTTAAAAGGGAAGTATTTTACCATGTGAGAATAATTATGTCAATTGATCATGTATGTTATCCTCCCACTCTTATGTATCATACTATACCTAGTCGTTCTTCCATATAACCCACACTAATGGGATAGACTTTCCTTGAATGGCCATTGTACTTCTGTCCACGATGCATATAGGATACTCCTCCAAAGAATAATGGACATATAAATCAATATACTTAAAATAAAAAGTATGAGATGAGTCATATTGGTAACAGAAAAGATGTGAAACATAGAATACATCATTCCTGACATGGTACCTATGAGTTAATAGAAACCTATATTCTATCAAAATGACCCTATCCAAGATCTAAAAAGTCTTGACATAATGAGGTGATAGCTTCCCTTACCTCTGTATCCATATATTCTGAATTCTTGGTGATACCCATAAGAAAACATGATACCCAACCACAAACTACAGAGGTCATCAATGACAATAAACATATGATTTTTTCTATACTGAGTGGTAGAAATTATTTTTAGGATCAATTGAACCTGTTCTGATGTCTCCTACATAAGATATAGTCCTAGTAGAACTACCTTGCCTGCCTCTAACTAGAAAAAAGGTGAAAATAAGGACTTACCTATAAGGCCTTATACAGAGTCATCTGAATTGTTTCTTTAAACCTATTATTATAGGAAAACATGATGAGAAGGATAAGATTTTCCCCCAAACTACCAAAACCAAGGATTCATGCTTGGGCCTTTTCCTCCAGAACATTTATAGTCTATTCTGCCAGGCCATTGGTCCGATGGTGAAAATCTATACTCAAAACCACATGTGTATCTAAAGATCTCTATAACACAAGACATAACCTCGATGTTAAATGAGAATACCTATATAAAACAATAGAATAAGGGAACCTGTGTAAGTGTATAATCTCACAAACATTCAGTCTTCCTAGCTCATCAACTGAGAAATATCCTATATTAGAAGGAAGTGTTCTCCCTTTGTTAGTCAATCCATGCTTACCCAAACCTTGTTTTTACCTTGAGGCAACCTCTATAACCCAACCAAAAAGTCTAGTGTGATATATTCCCACTTCCATTTCGAAAGTGGTAACAGCTGTAACAAGACAACATATCTCTAATGCTCTACCTTCACTTGATGACAGGTGGAACACCCATTGATGAAACTCACTATCTAATGTTTCATCCCAGGACAAAAATACTAACAACACATGTCATGATACATATTGTAGATTCATGGGTGTACTAACCACTAATAATCATGATAATCTCACATTATCTCCTCTATTATGTCTCTAAGAACCCAATTATTCCCATGTATATATTGCATAACATCTCTATTAATTAACAAATCTGTAGGTTGGTACTAACCAGATATATCTTTCTATATGAATACGATTTCAATATTTGAGAACTAACTTATCTTCACTCTCCATTGAAGTAGAGAGTTCACTAATAGTTGTACAAGTAAATAATACCCATAAAGGTCCTAAATCTATAGGTTCATCACAAAAAATAGGGCCATAAGCTTCCACTATCTACTGGAGTCTTGAACCGTATGTGTTTGAGTCCTCTTGATCATAGAATTAGAAAAAACATTTCCTTTAATAGGTGTATAAGTAAGCTACATGTCAAAGGATTGTAGGTATTAAACCTACCTTCTCTTCCTAATGTTCATGTCACACCTTATAAGTATATACCTAGGGATGTTTTGGTCCTTAAACAACATAAAATTCTCACACAGTAGGTAATTTGTCTAACAACGCAAGGCATAAGCAACAAATTCCCCCTCTAAATTATGTGTTGGTTAATTCTACTCATGAGTCCTTATCCATCATGACCCAAATACAATTAATCGTTCTTCCTTCATCAAAACTGCTCCTAAAATAATACCTAATGGTTCACAATACACTATATAGATTTTACTTAGCATTTGAAAAATCAGGATGGGTGATGAAGTCAATCTCCCTTTTATCCCTTGAATGGATATCTTGTAGGCTTATGAACATATAAATATTACACCCTTCTTAGTTAATCCAAAAAGAGGTGCTTCTAAGCATTATAAGTCCTATATGAAGCCCCTATAATAACCCCATATCCCCAAGAAACTATATATATCAATGAAATTTTGGGATGCTCCTAGGTGGATACAAATCTAACCTTCTCTTGGTCAACTGATTCTCTAGCTTCTGAGATAATATTCCCCAAGAAGTGAACATTTTCAATCCACAATTTTCACTTTCTAATCTTAGCATAAAACTTACCCTCTCTTGGTTTATTCAAAATGATCCAAGGATTTTTATCATGGTCCCCTAATATATGAGAATACATAAATATGTTGTCCAAAAAACAATGATAAAGGATTCTAGGTAGTGATGAAAAAACCTATTCATTAAGGTAATGAAAATAACATGCACATTTTTGAGACCAAATGACATAACCAGATACTAATATAAATTGTAGCGGCTTCATAAAGTCTCATGTTGTATGTCTAAAGGCCTGAAACATACTTGGTGATAGCCTGAACTCAAATCGATATTTGATAACACTATAGATCCATGAATATTGTTGAAGAGGTCATCTATACAAGGCAATGGATACTAGTTATTAACCACCACCTATTTCAATTTATGGTAATCCATACAAAGCTAGAGGGTTTTGTCTACCTTTTTGGAAAAAGGGTAAGTGAACCCCATGGTGAAGTAATTGGTCATATAAATCCCTTAACTTCTAAATACTCTCACAGCCTCTTGAGCTCTTGGAAATTATTATTAGACATCCAGTAAGGAAGAATGGATACCTGTGTAGATTCAAGAACAAGATCAATAGTATGATATATATCTCTTAGGATGTAGTTTAGAAAATTCAATGGGAAGAACATCCCTAAAATGATATGCTATAGGAGGTAACTGAGTCTGATGTATACCCTAATCATCCATATAAATGGTGGAAATCTAGGTGGTCACTCCACAGAGACCAAGAATCTTTAGTTCATTTTTACTTTCTTGGACATCTCACTAACCCTTGTGAGTATAAGTACAACCCTCTGGTGATCTGCACGACACCCTATGACTATTAAATTCCAATTAGGAATTATAGGCGACCAACCAATCCATCATGAGAATGAAATTAGAACCTATCATCTTAATGAAAAAGATTTCCCAAAAAAAGTGATGGATGCCTACCTCAAGGGGAGTTTCTTGCATTAGTGTACTCTCTCTAAACGTATAACCACATGGGTGTGAAATGTCACCATGCCCTAGAATTATTCAATATAAATTCTAAGTATTTCCAAAATATCCAAAAAAACAAAGGAGTGAGATGCACCTATATCGAACAGAGCATATATAGTAGTAAATGATACTAGAATAGAACCTTAAATAATAGATGGTCCAAAATCGTGATCCTTAGGTATAATATGTAGAGAATAAATCTATCCAGATCCACGACCTTGTACTGCAATATGACAACCCTAAGTGGGTCTGCTCGGTTGGTGCTGTATATTAAAATCCTGGTTACCTCGACCTCAACCTCCTACACTACATGTACGGCCAAAAGTAATCCAACTACCTTCTTGGAGAGGTTCTCCTGATAGTTCTCTTGAAGGTGGAGATAATATATATCTTTTATAACTATGTATAGATGGGAAGGTACTAAAATAACATTCAATATTCCCTAACCTGTGCTACTTTGGCACTCAACGGGGTCTCTTGGACACTAGTTATTTTTATTCCCATGATTCCCACACTTGTGAAAAACCATGTAACTATCAATTGGTGTCACATGGATGCCTCCACTCACAAGTGAAATATCAAAGTATTGATTTTGACTGCAAGTTGAACCATTAATTCGTCTTGGTTCTAAACCTCCCTAGTCCACATCTTCATCTTTCCTTAGGTTCCTATCGATGATGAGGTTCTTGTTTACTATATCAGATACGATATTCAACCATGAAATTTTAATCTTAGAACGAATAGGATGCCTAATCCCATCCTCAAATCGTTGTGCGTTCATTGGATCATCAGTAGTATAGATTAGTAAAGAGCATAAAATCTCTATAAAATGAGATGAGTATTTCATAAAGGACATAGAACCCTAATGCAAGTTCATGAAATCCCTGGCATGATTGGCCCTCAAGTTCTCAAGGAGAATTAGTTATATAATCTAGATTGGAAATACCTCCAAACCACTTCCTAATATTGACCTACCTAGTTAATAATATCCAAAAAACGTTTGGAGGATCCAAGAAGAATATAAGTAGTGATATTCACTCTCTAATCCATAGGTGGATCAAGGTTCTTGAAGATAGATAAAATTATCTCCATCCATACCTCTAAATACAGTGGGAGATCATCCCCTAAAAAAGTAGGTGGATGATATCGGAGAAAATCCAATGTCAACTCTCCCATAGAAGGACTAGATCATGGATCTCCTTGTATAGCCTGTATAAGCTGTAGAAAAAACCCTAAAAATAGACATCATCATCTAAATAAGGTATAATTTGTGGTTCTACATGTGGAATTATTAGAGTTATCATTGGTGGATTAGATCCCCCCACCTTCGGCGTATGGTCATCATCACCATCCCTATGTACGACACGAGTGGTGGTGTAGGTCTACAAATACTAAGAAAAAAATCAGATAGGTTTTGATACTATTAAGGATCATAAATACAAGAATAGGATAGGTATATGAATTCCTATGTAAGAACCACACCCCTCTATCTACTCTTAGAGATAGTTCTTGGGTGCTAGGAACAACTATATAAAACACATGAGATGATACCTACATCCCACTGCTAAGGTTGAGTTTGGGTAAATCTATGTGTTCCTCTATAACAGTCCTAATATATATAGTTTCAATTGAAATTTATAAACAAAATCACCCTTTAAAATTAAATTATATTCCCTATTTAATGGTCAAAATTTAATTTTATAATTAAGTTAAATTTAATTAAATTCTAATTTATATAACAATTCTATTTAAAAGGTTAAACTTCATGGATCAGCACTTCCAATTTATAAGGTCCCATAATCCTTATAAGTTTAAGTGTGTCGAATATTTAATTCAAACTAGTGATTTATAAAGTCCCTAGATGAAATGTTATTACAATTTCAAGAACAAAATAATACATGCACCAACATAATCTGTAATAAATGCACATGATAATATAAACATAACATGGATTAATGCATAACATATAAATACTATAAGGTTCTTAAAATGATGCATGATGTAACATTTTGTTTCCATACCAGGACAAAGGAAACAATTTGTAATCCTAAGGAACATCACACATAAATTTCATCACTCATTAGTGAAATAAAATCAACAGTAATTGGAATAAACTAGAACATAATATCCCATCATAGTTAATTTTTCCTTTCCCTATATGTGGGTTAGCTACTCCCATGAACAAATAATTACCAAATTTTAACACATTCATAATCTCTTGTCCAATATTCCCAAATGATAAGACAATTTTAAAGAAATTTTATGATACCACTTTGTGACATCCTGAATCAGATGCCACTAAATAGTTCTCTAGGCCGGTGGACCACATGACCACAAGCGTGCCTCCCCATATGCCAGAGGCTGCTAACTAACAGTGAGGGTCCAAGGTGGTACAGTAGAGAGACTATACCTACATGATTAGAGTAGCACAAAGGTGAAATGAAATGATAAATTACAGAAGAATAATAAATTTCTAGTAGTAGAAAAGAAATCATCAAGTTGTAATAAATAACCAACATCAACTGAATCTAGCATCATATACAAAATTATGTAATGACATGTATCAATAAAAAGTAAAAAAGTAAGTAATGGAATCAGGCATGAAATATAGTACATGTATCAAAATACCCAAAATGACCAAAAATATTATCTTTAGTAGCATCATGTGCATATCTTATCCCAATGCTTCCCATATCCCATGCTACAATCAAATCACATATAAAAAAAATGGAACTTTCCCCAGTTCCTACCTACATCCACATAATCTGCTTAGGTACCATCGAAGACCTATGTAGGGTGTGAGAGAAATTAATTAGGCCACCGCCAATGATATCTATAAACACCCAGTTAGTTTATATAATATGAGAAGTTTGTATATATATTAAATGATAAGTACTAATAGAAACTTTGAGGGGGTCAACTCTGTTTTTTGAAAGATATCAGGATGACAGTAATTTCTTTTACCATGCCAGATGATCTCTAAATAAGTAACCATATGTATACATATATATTTCCTATATACGTAGTGACATCTCTATCCATATACATAGATACTAATACTATATTGGATCTATGGTATAAATATTGTATCAATGAGTAGTTGCACGAGTCAAACAAGTGTCAAGGGACCCCATAATCATTATTACAAGAATAAGTGATTCCATTATCAACATGACTACTATAATAGATGACATGTCAGTATAATAATAGTAGGGTCACCATGCCTGATTCATAACAAGAGGGTATCCATAACTGAATAATATCACCAGGGTCACCATTACTAATTTATAATAATTGGTTCACCATGCCCATGTTTCATAATATAGAGACTCTATACCCATATCACTATATAGGGATACAATTCCCATATAACAATATAAGGATTCCATGCTCTTATCACAATATAGAGACTCCATGACCATATAAAAATATAGGGATGACATTCTCATATCACAATATAGGGAAGTCATGCCTACATCACAATATTGGGATTCGATTCCCATATTACCATAGTACAAGGGATTAAATGCCTATATCATAACGCCTAAGGGTCTCCATGACCAATTATCATAATAATGTTAAGTAGTCAAGGGATTCAATAACTTTCAAAAGATAATTAAAAGTTATTTAAATTTCATTATTAGCAAGGGCATGACCATTGTTCAATTTAAGAAAATCACATGGGTGTACAACTCACATCAATTCAATTCATTATATATATCACAATTAGGAATCACACCAAAACCATTTAGAAGATGGTGTATCCATTTAATCAATTATAGAAATAATGGAAATTACATCGGTACACCTCAAGGGGAGGAAAAAATTAAAAGGGACCTATCCCAACAATATTCAAGGAGTTATAGGTTCTATATATCAATGAAATTGAATTTCACATTAATTATGTGTATTTTTAGGAAACTTTATGGTCAATACTTCGGGAAGAACATAACGCATAATATAAAGCATCATGAAATTGAGGGATAATTACTAGAACACATAAATTATGCATGTAGGGGAGAAATCATCCAGCATCTGGCTTTGTTTTTGTCCAGATCAGAAGAAAATTTCAAAATAGATGAACACCATGGAAATAGGGCATATGAACCTATACCTAAATAAATCAATTAAGACAAATAAAAATGATGAAAAGAAAATTTTTAATAGGCAACTCACCCAAGTGTATCCAACAAGATGATCAAATGTTGAATCAGAGCTCGAATGATGAAATGGGAGAAAATCCTAGGTGATGGAGGCTTAGGACTCTAATGGGAGGGAAAAGGTGCCTCTATCCACTGGAGGAGAAATATATAATGGAGGAGTAAAGAACATAATCTATTAAAGGAAAAATAGAAAAGTCACCCAAATGTAAGGGGTCAGATGGTTTGAATGGCCAGTTGAAAAAACCATGCACCAACCATGCATAGTCCGCTATCCAAAGAGGGTACCAATATGGTTAATGTGCATGGTTTAGGAAACCATGCACAATTTTTTTTCTCTCTCTCTGATAATAACTACAAAGATTTCACATAGGCAAGTAGCCAATGTCACATGATCATGTCGATCTATGAATCCCACTTATGCTCACTAAAACTCACTACATAGTTAGAAGAAAATATGCATAATGGGCTACATAGTTTATATTAACTGTGTGGCCCAATTGTTTCATCCACCTATTGGGGTTTCGGGCTTCGAACAAGACCTGAACACCAACTTTTCCTCTATATCCCTTCTAGTCATTCATATTATGTCAAAAAAGTAATTAAACTGAAATTTAAGAGAATAATACCTCATAGAAAAGTTAGGTTCTTACATATTACATTCAATCATCTTTTTTTATTTTAATATTAGTTTTATTTTTAATTTATCTTTAGTAGTTGGACTATTGTGTTGAGATTTGTTTCACATTATTATAAATTAACAGAACTAATCAAGCTGGTCTTCATTTTAGTAAAATGATTTCACATCAAAATTAAATTGAGGAAAAAACTATTACTTTCATGGGAGTTATATCTTTTAATTTGTTACAAATATTTTACTAGTTAGAATTTATAAAACATATTTCATTCTTTTTCTATTAAATGTAGATTTTAAGTCCCCTTTTTCATTCTTCATCATTCTATAATGAGTGGTTTTAATTTATAATTTTCAGTATACAAAATATCATTATAATCTTAAATTTTTTTCTTGTTTATATATCCTCAATGTTTTTTGAAAACTTATTGAAGTTTTCAAAAATGTACTATTGTTTAGCATAATTATGACCCTTGTAAATTTCTTTGATCTTCTTAATGGAAAAATATTTTTTAACAAAATATTTTAATTATATATTCCACATTGGGGTTTAAATTACGGAATTTGTAATGCTTTAATTTTGTGTGACGGTTATTTAATTGTGTTAATCAGTGTTTAATGGATTATACATCAAAATATCCTTTTTTTCAGAATAGATCATTTTTAAGTTTCCATTTGATTATATTTGAGTGTAATATTTTTAAAATATTAAAATTTGTCTTTCTACTTTGATATTTTTATATTTTTTTAATATATGGAGTTATTTTGGAAACATGTATTCTACTAATATCTTTAAAATGAATTCTTAGTAAAATTTTGTGTGTATTTTGTTAAATTTTAATTAAATTTGAGGTTATTTACTTGATTATACATGAACATTCTTCAATAAAATGGTTTTTAAAATGAAAATTTATTTCATTGTTTATATAGGTGTGTTTAATGAGGATATATGAGTTGATTTTAATTATAAATAGCTTCCATTTATTTCCTAATCTTACATATCCATCAATTTTTAGAGTTATTTAAATAATTATTTCCTTACTTAATTATGGGTAAATTTAAAAAAATAATGATTTTACCATGGATAAAAAGATAATTTTGATATAATAATTAATTGAATTTTTTTTGGTTAAATTCCATTTAACAACTTCAAATTTGATCATACTTCTTAATACTAGAAACTATATATTTTCCAAATATTTTCATTTTGAGATATAAACACACATTATTTTCTATAGTGATATCATGCATAAAAATTCATTTTGGAAATCCCTTCATTATTGGAATTATAATAATTCATTTTTAGATAGTTTTCCATTTTTTTCTATATATTTTGAATTTATTTATTAAGGAAAAACAATGTACTTTGTGTGGGGTAATTGTTTTGTTTCTATTTCTCATGACACGTCCCAGTGGGGCCCATGCCGCAACTCCCCAAGCCTGCCTCCAATAGGTTGGGGGCTGGTGACTAGAACTGAGTAGGCATGTTACTAACATGGGAGGCATTACCTATAAACCTGTACACACACACACACACACACATATCCAAGCCCACAAAGCTGAAAAGAAAAAGCTACTAAAAATGGAAATGCATGCATACACTAAAATCCCAACCAACAGAGTACGACAGGAAAGTAAAGTACAGTAAAGTAAAACCCTCGGCCAAAAGTACAATCCCAATAAAAGAAAGTCTGCAACAAAGTGCAACCTGTAAGAATGGTACTGGGACTACAATCTGTAGCCGTAGGAACACACCTCGGCCTGCCTAATCTCATTAAGCACCATCCAGTCCTGGTCCGCCTAGAATCATGTCAAAGGCTCGCTCGTCTGCACAAGACACGACACGTGTGGGAAAAGCCCGTGCAGGGGTGAGTATAATAATACCCAATATGACACCCTGAAACCACAAAGGAATTCAATAAGGGAAATACCACAAAGGAAAGATAAAGTCAGCTCTACACAGTATATGTTTACAGAACATATAACAAGAATATCTAGATATACTCATACATGGCCTTATATCGTGAAAACACCACTAAGATCCAGCTCGAAGATTCCACTAAGCACGTAAAAAGGAGAACACAATCTTAGGTATGAATAGAGAAAGATGAAGTACTCATTCTGGGAGAACACAATCCACAAGTACTTGAGAATATGATGCTCAGATGAGGATTACAACCAAAATCCCAGGGGTGATTCCAACAACTCAGTCTGAGCTAATCCACTAAGCAGAGGATCGGTGCCCTGGTAAAGTAGGTCACGTCGATACCAAGAACTCTACTAAGTGTTCCAGGAATGAATAGAGGATCCGAATCTAAGTATCATAGAGGGGATTCAAACAACTCTATTCAGGAAGTCCTGCTGAAGGGATCATACTCTTGTACGTAGGAAATGATACCAGAACCTTCAAGGGAAAGACCAAGGGTACGAACCCTAAGAAAGATAGTCCAAGTCACAGAAGACAAAAGGATCAAGCCATGTAAAATAGGTTACACAGAGTTTAGTATGGTTATATGCCATTTTCCTTGACTCTTGGTACTGCCCGTGTAAATGGCCCATGTCATCCATCCAAGCTGAGTAAAACTCCACTACATGGCGTGTAGAAGGATCACACGCCGTGTTCCTTGACTCCGGGTACTGCCCGTGTAAACGGACCATGTCACTAGACTTACCATATAAAAAGCAACTAAATGTAATGTGGTAGGATTACACACTATGTTCGAGCACCTGGGGTCGCTCCGTGTACGCTGGCCATGTGCCCGTACATGGTCTCTGTCCGTGTCGCCTGCCCGTGTACCAACACACGGGGTACCCCATGTATCTAGCCGGGGAAGGGTATACACGTCGTGTCCTTAGCCGTGTACCCAACCCATGTCTGTGTACTCCCGGAGTACACGCCAGGTGGCCCGCCGATGAACACATGTTGTGTAGCCCATACTACACGCTGTGTAGCCAGGAAATTTCCAGAAACGTCATCTTCCTCCTCGCGCCTCAGCTGATCTTCCGGTTTCTATTTCCATGGTCCGTTTCCTGCGAAACTCAAGATCGGGGGTTTCCTCATCATCATGATGCCGAATTCGTGGGTTTCGGGCCTTTGATTGGATCCGAAATCCGATTCCGATCACCCGTGCGGGAATTGTTCGAAGAACGATATCTTCTGATCTGCTTTGATCCCTCTGCCAAAACCGTCGTCGCACCTCCGTGGGTTGTTTTGATGTTAGATCTTCAATTTGGGATCATTGTACCACACAACGGATGCACAACGATCCGTCATTCATACCACCACGAAGAACGTGTAGAATGTACATGAAGAACGCGAGGAAAGAATCACAAAATTGAACAAGAGGGACGAACCTTGATCGTTGTTCGTGATGATCCGAGTTCTTTGCCGTTAGATCAAAACCAAAATAATCAACATATTAAATCACAAAGATGAAGATATTCCCCAAAATCCCCACGAAAGCCCATCCCGCAAATACGATCGATCCGTGGGCTAATCTGTTCGTGGATTAGTCCAAGTTCATCACAGGATTCAAGAACGGGGAAAGGAAAATCAAAATCAAACATCCTACCTAGATTTGTAGTGTTTGTTGGCGAAGATCCAGATGCCGCGTTGTCGTCGCCGTCAAAATTCTTCAAGAACGTCGTCTACATGTTGGGGGTTTCCTCCAGAGCCTCCAAGGGTTTTAGGGTTATGAGGTTTGTAACCCTGGACCCCTACACAAACCTTTATTTAAAATGATAAAGTACATACACTGCAACAAGATTTAATAAAATATTTTTATTAAATATTTTATTACTGTTATGTCCAAAAACTAGATTTCACCACCGACCTACGACGTACGATGTTAGGCCTTGCCTAGTGTAAAATCTCTGCTCTGAACACAACGATGCTCTCATATTTTTGATCTGAGAACCCATTCAAGAGTTATTCCACTTTTTCAGGAAAACCATATGTACACATTATTTAATTATTTAATTAAATTCAAACATTTGTTCCGGGCTCACCGGGCCTCGGAACTGCACGCCGTCTCAAAGCCTGGTCTCGAAATAATTCCCAAATAATATTAAAAATAATACATGGAAAAATCCGGGACATTACATCCTCCCCACCTTAGGGATTTACGTCCTCGAAAATCCAAAACAAAGGATACTCAAAAAGATGTGGTTACTATGAACGGATCTAAGCCTCCCGCTCCCACGTGCTCTCCTGGAGATTCCTGTGCTTCCACTGGAGACGCACCAAGGGAATAGGTCACCCATGAAGGATCTTCTCCTATCGATCCTCGATCTACACTAGGTACTCATCAAAGGTATCTCCATCATCGATGTCCAGCTCATCCCAGTCAAAAACATGTGACAGATCATGCACGTACCTCCGTAGCTGTGACGCATGGAAGACGTTGTGTAGCCGGTCCATCTGAGCAGGTAGATCCAAGTAGTACGAAACCTTTCCAACTCTACTCAGAATCTGTAGGGTCGATGAAACTCAGAGATAGCTTTCCGCCTCGGCCAAATCTTTGCAATCCCCTTCTAGGTGAGACTTGAAGGAACACATGGTCTCCCTCCTCAAACTCCAAGGGCCTCCGTATCCTGTCAGTATAAGACTCCTGCTGACTCTGTGTAGTCTTCATCCGTGCCTGGATGACCTTCACCTTTTCTGTATTAGCTCACACCATCTATGATCCCCTGAGTGCTTACTCTCCTGGGCTAGTCCAGCAATGTGGTGACCTGCAAGGTCGCCCTTAAAAAGCCTGAAATGGTGCCATACCAATAGTGGAATGATAACTATTTTTATAATAAAATTCCACCAGTGGTAGGTGATTCTCCCAGCTACGACCAAAGTCAAGTATGAAAGCTCGTAGAATATCCTCCAGAACCTGGATGGTCAGCTCTGTCAGTCCATCAGTCTGAGGATGAAATGCTGTGCTCAAGTGTAACTGAGTCCCAAAAGCTTTCTACAATCCCTTCCACAATCGGGATGTGAAATGAGCATCATGATATGAGATGATCGTGGATGTAAATCCATGAAGTCGAACTATATCCTACACGTAGAGGCATCTCAAGCCCTCTATTGAACTCTTCTCCCGTATGGCTAGGAAGTGGGCCGACTTGGTGAGTCGGTCAACGATCACCCAGATGGGATCATGTCCCCTAGATGTATGTGGTAAACCTGACATGAAGTCCATATATATCCCATCCCACTTACACTCTGGCACAACAAGGGGCTGAGTCAAACATTCTGGAACCTGGTGCTCAGCCTTTACTTGCTGACAAGTAAAGCACCAAGAAATAAACTCTGCCACACTCTTCTTCATTCCTGGCCAACAGAACTAACGTTGGAGGTCATGGTACATCTTTTCCACACCTGGATGCACCGCCAAAGGAGATGTATAGAAATCCCTCATAAACTCCTCCCGCAACATCACTGGTACTATATCATGCCTTCTGAAAAGAGCAACGTGTTTCCCACCTTTTGAATATCCATAAGGAGCATCACCTGTGGATATCTGAGCATGTAGAGTCTCACAGCCAGAATC
This sequence comes from Viscum album, assembly GCA_963277665.1. Lineage (NCBI taxonomy): Eukaryota > Viridiplantae > Streptophyta > Magnoliopsida > Santalales > Viscaceae > Viscum > Viscum album. Next base: position 1,911,761,865 of record OY728158.1, read on the forward strand.
CTTGAGTTGTGCTTCCCCTGAATCGATGTAAGAGTGGAGGGGTAAAAACCATCGACTGAAGGTAAGCTCCCTCATCTCTATAAATGAAGGATAACTGTAAAGAGGCCAACTGCCTCGTCACCTCATCTAGAAAAAACGAACTGGATTTCTTGCTGAGAGCATCTGCCACAACGTTCCCCTTCCCAGGAGTCTAAATGATATCTAAGTCATAATCCGGGAGGAACTCAAGCCACTACCTCTGTCTCAAATCCAGATCATTCTCAGAAAAGATATATCTAAGACTCTTGTGATCCGAGTAAATGATAAACCACTTGCCCATCAGGTAGTGCCACCAAATCTTCAATACAAAAACTACTGCTGCCAACTCAAGATCATGGGTCACGTAGTTCTGATCGTGTGGCCTCAACTGACGTGAGCCATAAGAAATCACCACTTTCCTCTACATCATGACACAACCAAGCCACGTTCTAGATGTGTCACAGAACACCATGTACTTGACACCCTCTTCTAGTAGTCTCAAGATCAGGGCCCTCATTAGACTCTGTCTCAACTACTAAAAAGCATGTTGGCATCTCTTGGTCCACACGAAAGGTTTACCCTTTTGGGTCAAAGCTGTCATGGGTGCTGAAATCCTAGAGAAATCAGGAATGAATCTCTGATAGTAGCCTACCATCCCAAGGAAACTCCGAACCTCCGTCACGCTCCGGGGTGTCTCCCATACTAACACTGCCTGTACCTTGGCTGGGTCCACTGTTACACCATCTGCTGAGATAACATGTCCCAGAAAGTGGACCTCCTATATCCAGAATCGAATCTTTGAGAGTTTCCCATAAAACTGGTGCTCTCAGAGTGTGTCCAGAACCATCCTTAGGTGCCTCTCATGATCCTTCTCAGATGCAGAGTGCACAAGGATATCATCTATGAAGACCACCACAAACCGATCTAGATAGGCCTGAAAGATCCGGTTTATGAGTCCCATAAACACTGCTTGGGAATTCGTCACACCGAAGGTCATCACCAAGTACTCATAGTGACCATAGCAACATCTGAAATCCATATTCGGTATATCCTCATCCCTTACTTGCAACTGGTGATAGCCTGATCATAGATCAACCTTCGAGAACCATCATGCCCCTCTTAATTGGTCGAAGAGGTCATCGATCCTCGGTAGTGGATACCGATTCTTCATGGTCACCTGATTCAAGTGCCGGTAATCCACACATAGCCTCAAGATCCCGTCTCCCTTCTTGGGGAACAATACTAGGGCCACCTAGGGTGAAACACTAGGTCTCACGAAGCCCTTCCTATAAAAGTCTTCCAACTGCACTCTTAGCTCACGAAGCTCTGCAAGATCCATCCAATAACCTGATGCTGATATCAGTGTCATCCTGGGTTGCAACTCAATGCATAAATCTATCTACCGATTAGGAGGTAGTCCAAGGTCATCCTCTAGAAAGATGTCCTCGTACTCAGCCACTACTGCTGGAAACTGGAAACTTGTAACAACTGATGCGCCAAGGGCTAGGCTAGCCAACTAATGTGAAATAATATGTACCTTCCTACACATGAGTCCATCCTGCGCTGCCTGGGTCTATTTTTCACCGATGAAGGAGAACCTCGTTCCATAACTATGGAAACACCACACCCTTTTCCTAAAACAGTCAATCTGAACATGAAATTTGGATAGCCAATCCATACCAAGAATTACATCATAAGGACTCGACACTACCACCAAGAGGTTCCAACCGAAACTCTCGCCTCCAAGGGTCAGGTCACACTGTCTACAAAGGTGTGTGATCTTTGAATCTTCTCCAGTCGATGTTTCTAAGCATAAGGGTCAAGTCAACGAATCAACTGGAATCTCAAGGTCTCGAACGATATAAGAAGCTAGAAAAGAGTTACTAGAACCTGTGTTTATCAATAAGGCAGCCAGAGTAGAAAAGACACAGATTGTACCTATAATCATTCCGGGCGTACCTGGTTCATAAGCCTCGGCTGCCTGCAGCTGTCCCTGCCTCTGTCCACCAGCTCCCTAAACTTTGGGTGGACCTCTTGGGGGTGGTGGTGGTAAAAGGTCAAAACATCGTCCACCTCTAGCTTCTCTCCCAGCTCCTCTACCACGTCCGCCGCCCCGCGGATCTGTCTTCTCCACACATTGCCTCTTCCTCGGTGGTCCATCCACCGTTCCCTTGTCAGTAGTGTGGGGGGTTGGAAAATCTCGAGCGATACGTTCTCTTCCATCACATGAGTAGCATATCCTCTCTTTAGGATGGCTGGATGCGCCCTGTGAACCCTGTACGGAAGATCCTCTGTCCTGGGATCTCCTATGAAAACTTCTCCCTCCCCTGGGTCCCTGACGTCGGCTCCCTGCCACCGAGGTCTCTGCTCCAGCTCGCTCACTACTGACAACTTCCGGCTGTCTCTGATCTACCAAGAAGCTCTCGACCACCAAATCCCACTCGAGCAACCCATCATAAGTAGGAATGCTCATAGGGTTGATACTAGTTCGGCTGTCTCTGCACAAGCCCCACTCAAAATTCCGAGCTCTGAATTACTGATCCCTGACCATATCTTTCGAGTACCGTGAGAGGCCTGTAAACCTCAATGAATAGTCAGCCACCATCATAGTTCCCTACTAGAGCTGAAGAAGCTCTTTTATACGTACTGCTCTAAGGGTAACCGGTGAAAACTTATTCTTGAAGAGATGCTCAAACTTTGACCATGCAAGAGTCTCCTCATCGTGAGTTTGGATAACCAAACTCCACAATCACCCTACCAAGCCCTGCAGAAGGCTCACTGCCAGGATCACCATCTGGTATGATGGTGTCCTGACCAAACGAAAGACTCTGGCCACTGCCTCAAGCCAGTCCTATATTGCCTGAGGGTCAAGCTCGCCTCGAAATCTGAGGGGTCTCTATCTCTGAAACACATGTAGTGTTCTCAGCCTGCGCTCCTTGTCTACTGGTGAAACATGCACTAAACATAGCTCCATAGGTGGTGGAATAACTGGCACACCACCTGAAGGAAAAATTTGGGGATCTGGTCCCTGTATTGAAGCTTCATCACTGAGAGGGTCATCCCTGTGATCGGGCTGCTGGATCCTAGCGGGTGAGCGTCGCAGATGCATCTTATAAAGAAAAAAGATATATCTCAGTCAGTGAGTATATCTAGAGAGCTAACTCAAGAAGGATATGAAAACCACAACGCATTCCTATATGATGTATGTACCATTATTTTCCCCTGAAACTAGTGTTCTCATGTTCCGAGTCGAAAAGCAAGTTATCAGAGTCCTGGTGTATGGATACGTCGGCCGCCCACACCAACACTAGGGTCCCTGGCCTGAAATCTGAACTCGAAACACTTAACACTGCTGCCCCAAACCAAATCACAGACTTTTGGTCATAAGGTAGAACCAACCACCTCTGATACCACTCTGTCACGAACCATCCCAGTGGGGCCTATGCTGCAACTCCCCAAGCCCGCCTCCAATTGGCCAGGGGCTGGTGACTAGCACTAAGTAGGCATGTCACTAACATGGGAGGCATTGCCTATGAACCTATACACACACACACACACATCTCTAATCCCACAAAGATGAAAAGTAAAAACTACTAAAAATGTAAATGCATGCATACACTAAAATCCCAACCAACAAAGTACGACTGGAAAGTAAAGTACAGTAGAATAAAACCCTGGGCCAAAAGTATAATCCCACCAAAAGAAAGTCTACAATAATGTCCAACCTGTAAGAAAGGTACTGGGACTGCAATCTGTAGCCATAGAAACAGACCTTGGCCTGCCTGATCTCACTAAGAACCATCCGGTCCTGGTCCTCCTAGAATCCTGTCAAAGGATCACTCGTCTGCACAAGGCACGACACATGCGGGAAAATCCTGTGCAGGGGTGAGTATAACAATACCTAGTAGGACACCCCAAAACCATAAAGGAATATAACAAGGGAAATACAAAAAAGGAAAGATATAGTCATCTCTACACATTATATGTTTACAGAACATATAAAAAGAATATCCAGATATACTCTTACATGATCAACTATCGCGAAATGAACACTAAGATCCAGCTAGAAGATTCCACTAAGCACGTAACAAGGAGAACACACTCTTAGGTCTAAAGAGAGAGAGAGAAGAAGTAATTGTTCCGAGTGAACACACTCCACAATTACTTGATAATATGATGCTCATATGAGGATCACAACCAAAATCCAAGGGGTGATTCCAACAACTCAGTCTAAGATAATCCGCTAAGTAGAGGATTGACGCCCGGGTAAAGTAGGTCACATCGAAACCAAGAACTCTACTCAGGGTTCCAGGAATGAATAGAGGATCCGGCTCTAAGTCTCATAGAAGGGATTCCAAAAACTCTATTCAAGAAGTCTTGATGAAGGGATCATACTTATGTACGTTGAAAATGATACCAGAACCTTCATTGGAAAAACCAGGGGTAAGAACCCTAAGAAATATAGTCCAAATAACGGAATACAAAAGGACCAAGCCATGTAAAATAGGTTACACGACATGTATTATGGTTACATTCCGTGTTACTTGACTCCGAGTACTACCCATGTAAACTGGTAGTGTCATCCATCCAAGCTGTGTAAAACTCCACTACACGACGTGTAGAAGGATCACACGCCATGTTCCTTGACTCCGGGTACTACCCGTGTAAACAGCCCATGTCATTGGACTTGGCATATAAAAAGAAACTACACAACGTGTAGTAGGATTACACGCTGTGCGCGAGCACCTGGGGTTCGCTCCGTGTATGCTGGCCATGTGCCCGTACACTGTCTTTGTCCGTGTCGCCTGCCCGTGTACCAGTACACGGGGTACCCCGTGTATCTGTCTGGGGAAGGGTATACACGCCATGTCCTTGTCCATGTACCCAACCCATTTCCATGTACTCCCGAAGTACATGCAAGGTGGACTACCGATGAACACATGCCGTGTAGCCTATACTACATGCCATGTAGTCATGAAATTTCCAGAAACATCATCTTCCTCCTCGTGTATCGACTGATCTTTCGGTTTCTGTTTCTATTGTCCGTTTTCCGCGAAACTCATGATCGGGGGTTGCCTCGTCGTCGGGATGCCGAATCTGTGGGTTTCAGGCCTCCGATCGGCTCTGAAATCCGATTCCGGTCACCCGTGTGGGAATCGTTCGAGGAAAGATATCTTCTGATCCGCTTCTATCCATCCGCTGAAACCATCATCGCACCTATGTGTGGTTGTTCTGATGCTTGATCTACAATTTGGGATCGTTGCGTCTCACAACGGATGCGCAACGATCCGTCATTCATACCTCCATGAAGAACATGTAGAACACAAACGAAGAACGTGGGGAAAGAATCACAAAATCGAACAAGAGGGAAGAACCTCGATCGTTGTTCGTGATGATCCGGGTTCATCTTCGTTAGATCAAAACCAAAATAATCAACAGATTAAATTGCAAGGATAAAGATAATCCCCAAATTCCCCGTAAAATACCATCCCACTAATACTATCGATCCACGGGCTAATCTGTTCATGGATTAGTCCACATTCATCGTAGGAATCAAGAACGGGGAAAAGAAAATCAAAATCAAACATCCTACTAGGATTCGTGGATTTCTTTGGTGAAGATCCGGTTGCCATGTCGTCGTCACCGGCGAAAGTCGTCAATAACATCGTCACCGCGTTGGGGGTTTCCTCTAGAGCCTCTAGATACTCCAAGGGTTTCCGGGTTATGAGGTTTGTAACCCTGGACCCCTGCGCAAACCTCTATTTAAAAAGATAAAGGATATCCACTACAAGAAGATTTAATAAAATATTTTTATTAAATATTTTTTTACTGTTACGTCCAAAAACTAGACTTTACCATCGACCTGCGCCATCCAATGTTAGGCCTTTCCTAGGGTAAAATCTTTGCTCTGAACGAAACAGTGCCCTCAGATTTCTGATCTGAGCACCCGTTCAAGAGTTATTCCAAATTTTTAGGAAAACTATATGTGCGTGTTATTTAATTATTTAATTAAATTCAAAAATTTGTTCCGGGCTCACCGGGTCTCGAAACTGCAAGTCGTCTCAAAGCCTGGTCTCAAAAAAAATTCCCATATAATATTAAAAATAATACATGGAAAAATCCAGGACATTACATTATTTAATACATTTCTTTAAAATTATTTTAATAAATAATCTAATATTTTTGTGATTTTACCATGTTTAAAATGATATATTATCAATTTTTGATCATTTTCTATTGAAGGTAATATTTTTTAAATATTTTTTGTGAAAATGAGAATTAATGGTACTAAATTAATTATTTTTATGTGTAAAAGTTTTTATAAATTTTTGAAATAGTTATTTTGAATTTTTTTGTGTGAATGTTTAATTAAAATATTAATTTTGAATTGATTCAAATGTTTTCAGTATTTGGAAACAATTATCTCAAATTTTATATTTTTTATCAAAAATATTTATATAAAAACAAATTTGGATTTATTATCATTGATTAAAAATGTTTTTATTTATTTCTTATTGATTTTGAAGGTTTTATTTGTTGATGTTTGGAATTACTTTTTTATTATTTCGTTTTTATCAAAAATATATTTTTATTCATATTTAGAAAATTTGAAATCATAAGTGAATATATATTTTAAATGTGTTTTATATTTCTTGTATTATCATATAAGATTAATTTAGTTTTTAATGAGCCATATGAGACTGATTCAATCCTTGCATATGATTAAACTGGGTGCATAAGGTTTTACAGGAGATTAACTTGGTTCTATGGAAGAATTCTATTGTAATTATTTTAAAATGTGAGATTTAATCATTTCAGATGAGTATAAATGTTATTAAAATATTTTCACATAAGATTAAAATATTATCACATTGGAATTACCCTACCTATCTTTTCTCACATGTGATTAATTGTTTTCTCACATGTGATTAACATTTTTTTTGGAAATCAATCATATAAGATTAAGTGGTAATTGATGTTATGTGGTGATAAAAAATGTCTAAGAAGCTACATAAGATTAATATGACCTAAAAATAACTCATGTCAGATTAAAATATCCTCATGTCATAATTAATTGGTTGTATTGTATAAAAAAACAAAAAAAATATTTGGTATTTTAAGAGAAAATAATTTATCCTTGTATAATATAGAAAATTGAAGTTATTGGCTATTGGTTAAATATTTTTTAACTAAACAAGATATTTAAATCAAAGGAAGATCCATATAAGTGTAGTTGTTTTGAGATTCTGGGGTTTTAAATCATGTTAAATTGAAGCTAGGGTTTCTATTCATCAAAGTAGATAATAGTATAACAGTTGTACTTTGGAGTCTCATTTGGAAGGTTAATGATTATAGAGATAGATTTATCTTTTGATGGGTGTTGTGGATGAAAAAAGGGAAATATTTTAAATATAATACTTATTTCATGAAGTTTATTCTAAGAATGGATTGATATTCATGATGGAAAAGAAGAGTGTGTTCTATAATGTGTTTCTTGTATCGGTTTTATATTTTTTTGGGAAATCTAGTTACAAGGGGAGATCATATTCATATTGATAATAGTTTTCATGATATGTATATGATATAATCCATCAATAAGTTCAATATATTAACTAAGTGGTGGATAGAACTATAGATATTTAACTGGATGCATATTGATGATTTTTGATGTTTAGTTAGAGATAAAACTAACTGAATCTTTGGTTGTTTAGGGAAACAAAGAATATTGTAATTTTAAATTATTGATAAAAAACAAATGAAAAATAATAACTATTCTGGTGTGGAATTGTACATGTGATGGTATTGTAAGATCGATAGAGTTGTTTTAAACAATTGATGTTATGAGTTATTAATTTGATGATAAAAAATATAATAGATACACATTCATATTGTGGGGGAATTTAAAACATAAAAAAACTCTAGAAATCTTAGAGAGAGATATTTCTAAGAGAACATTAGAAGAAAAAATAAACAATTGCCTTTAGAAAATAATTTCATAGATTAAGTAGGAAAAAAGTAATGTTATCAAGAAAGAAGAATCAATTTTCCTCTTTATCATTCTCTTTCTCTATTTCTATTATATTTTTTTCGTGTAAAATTATTGATACTATAAAATATAAGTACTAATAAATCATTAATGTTATTTCAATTATTATAGTTTATTAATCTATTTATGTTTTTTATCTCTCCCTTTATGAATGTAATTCATTATTATTTTATATATTTATATAAATATAGTTCCTAAAATTGATTGATTAATCAATTTATTAAAAGATCAAGATCAATAATATTGTGTTACGAATCATATTTTTATAGAAAATATTAAAAAATGGAGTAGGTGAAAAAAGAAGGATGAATATTCCTAAATTAATTACGGTTTATATAATGAATATATTTTTGATTACTTTCATTATTTTTGTTGCGAATAACTCTTCTTGGAAAATCTTGAGTTTGTGTACCATAGTAGTTGTAATTATTTGTAGAGATTATGAATAATTTTTTAATTTAAATTTGTAACTTATATTGAAAAAATTATCAAGAACATAATTCTTTTTAATGAGATATATTAATTATACTTCACCTTGATCTTCTTTTTTACTCATTATCTTCTCTATATCACTCAATAATAATTTCATAGATGTTGTAATCATTAACTCTTATATATGATTCATTTTCCATCTCCAATCACTACGTGGTTTTACACTATTCCCATAAGTATTTTTAATATTCTACATCATTTCTTAGAATATATGAATATACTGTAAACACCAAGTCCTTTTTTATTAGATTAACCCATCACTGCAGTTCTATTATCTTAGTAAAGGGAAAACATGTTTATATTATCTACCTATTAATAACCTAATTACTTCATCCATTTTTTTATAAAATCCAACTTCCATTTATCTAATATGAATTAATATTATACAAAAACCACCATTCATTGATTACATAGAATCACCATATGTTCCTATATGAAATTAAAATCCATTAACTGTATAATAATTATGAGATTTTACCAATTTCGATAGTGGCATATTTATTTCACATAACTGAATATCAATTCTATTTCCAAGATGTGATAGTTGAAAAAATATAAATTAATTTTTATTATACTAATTATAAAATTTATTTCATATGTATAGTCATAACTAAATTTCATATACCAATATTTGAGACTAAAACAACAAATTATATTTGTGACATTCCTCAAGAGTAGATAGGGTAATTTGTGTGAATTGTTTTTGATATGGTCAAAATGTATTCATTATAAGAAGTAATAAAAAAATTATTTTTTCAACAAATTACTTGAACAAATTAGAAATAATGGAACCCATTACATGAATCAGGATTTATTATCACTATTGATAATAAAATATATATGAGCTTCGGGTTTTTTAAGGAATATTTTATTGAAAATAGTAAGAGTTTAAATTTGATATTTTATGTGACAAATATTCCTTTTCAATTGACCCTTCAACTAATATTTTTTTAAACATTATTATTCAATTTCTTCATAAATATCTCAAATAGATACATCCAATATAACCTTATTATCCCTCCATTTTTTTCTTTATTTAGTGAATGTAATATTAAATTTTCCGTGGAATCAATGAAATATAATGGAAATATTTTTCCAATTTACATAAACCTACACAAATACAATCATATAGATTATTCACTGTATTATAATATGATTTTGAATAAAAAATATATCTGAATGATATTTTGATCCTCACATCCAAAATTGATTAATTCAACAACCTTCTATGATCGATAGGTAGTGGTGTTTACATTTTGACATGACAATCATGATTTTTTAACAAGTAATATGAAAATTTCATACACAATGGTATAAATTAGAAATAAATACATATAGTATCCTAAAATCCATAATCTACTGATAGAATACTAAATAAATTTCATCAGAAAGTAAGAAAATTAATTTTCCTTCATTAAATTTGATTATCTATCATTTTCAAGAATTTTATGTTTAGGATACCTATAAAATTTTGAAAGATCCAACCATATATTTATAATATGATTTTTATTTCAAGGATTTTCTAATAAAGTATTGAATACATTATCAAAATAGTTTATTTAAATTAGCATTATATTTATATTTTGATGAACTAAAAGATTAGACCAATATATAATTTCCTAAAAAATACTCTGATTTATAGAATTATTATCTTTTCTAAAGCCTACTATTTTTTTCTTTTATATGTGGTCCAAAATTAATAGATGGAAATGAAAAGGAAATAGTTTTTACTTGATTAGTAAATACCATTAATGGAGGTCTATCTATTTCAATTATATCTTTTAGAAAATTATTTCCATTCATTTGAAAAGAATTATCAGAAGGAAAAAATATCCTATTATAGTAAAAAAGGTCTTTTTTCATTCATAGAAATAAACAATTTAATATCACATATGCAGTATATGAATGATTAAAAACTATGTATACTATATCCCGTTATTATGAAAAATGAAGAAAATTCATTGAATGACCACATTAATGCTTCTCTCAGTGTGAAATTTTATTATACAACTACATCATATATAGTTATAATATCACTCTATAAAAAAATTAAGTCTTTAAATAATGGTTTTAAATAAAAATTTATTTTTTTTTATTTTTATTTCCCAGAATTAATAAAATCAAATAGTGATATAATTACTTCATCAAAATCAATAGAGGTATTTTTTATAGAATTCTATAAAAATAAAAAAAATAATATTTACTTTTTAATCACAAAAAAGAAATAAAACTATATTTAGAAAGACCTAATTGAATATTTCAAGTTTCTGAAGAAAAAGATTAATGCAACTGATTGAAATGCTTCCACAAATCACATTGAAATGGATTATTTGAACTTATATTTACATAAATATTGGATCTATAATATTTCATGAATAAAAATGTGTTTTTATAGATACATATGAACTGAAATCTATTTTTAATTGGAAAATACATCAACTATTTTAGATGAATAAGTCTATATGTTTCATATTGAATGTATTTGTACCTCGATGTTCACAAGTTTAAAAATTAATAAAAGACTTATAAAAATCATAATATAAGATGAAATAAATTGAATATGGATGAATTTTTTGATAACTAAGACCCAAATAATTGAAATAAGTATTTCTATAATAGAAATTTATAGGCGTTTTATTTATCTCAGAAGAAAAATATTTAAGTAAAAATATATATTATACAAAAATGATAAAAATTCAAAAATATAATTTTTTAGATATAAAATTTATAATGAATTCTTATTTTCTAATCTTTTATCTAGAATATAAGACCTCATTAGATGATTTTAATACTCATTTAAATTGATATGGATTCAATTCAAAGTTTGAATTATTAATCTAAATTTATGGTTTTTTAAAGTATAGTCCAACTACTTCATGTACTAAATTAAAATATTTGATCAATCCTGGATAAAAAATTCACATTTATTTATAAATTATTTCTCTCCATGTTTGAAAAATACAATTTATCTAAAAAACAAAATGTAACTAATGAAACTCAACATTACTAATTGTTTCAAATATATGGACATCACATTTCATACAAGGATAATTATTTTTACATTAAAAAATTAAGGAATTGATGATGAAAATGAAAAAAATACTTCAACTACCTCAATAATGATATTATTTATACAAGAAACATGTATATTTTTTTTAATATTGATAGATTTTTAAAATCTTAAGAACATTCCTCACATGCACCTGCACATTCTTGATAGTCGACTATTTATTTATTCGATGCTCTCCTGGTGATATACATGGTGTTAGAAAATACTTCATTGATGGTGGAAGTGGCCTCTAGTGATTTTTATCGGATACTGTCATTATCACTAGTTCCCCCTACTAGTTTGGTTTACCCATTATGGGGGAACTCCTTTATGGATTCAATCTCTGGACCCTTTTATGTGGTACACCCACTCAGTTTTCCTATCATTCTAGGAATCTCTCTTATTCCTAGGTGTTTAGCTCCGGTGGAGGGTTTATCCATGGTGGATATCTTGGTAGTCAATCTCTATTCAACCTCAGCTTAGTATTTATTGTCCTTAGTGTCCAAATTTGTTCATAAAAACTGACTCTCTCTTACTTATGAAACTTTGTTCACTCATGGGGACTCATAAATCCCGTAGTAGTATCTGGGATCTCTATAAATTCCTCCTATATTGACCACTTATTTGGGGATAATTTTGTGAATGTTTAGTCCTAGTAGGGTTGGTAATTTCGTGATTATAAGTTATTTCTATCCATACGGTCTTGGTATGTGCATTATAGGTAGGATTCGAGCTCAGCGGTAGGCTAGTTGTGGTTATTGGGAGTTCCACTACCATTTTAGAACCCTTTTATTTTAAAAATAATGTGAGATTCCCTAGGTAAATTTCCATATTCAGATAAGGACACAATACTTTTGAAAATCATGTTGTCTCCTCGAATCTATGTGAATCTAGACCTGTCATTTCCTTTTCCCTCTTGAATTCTCATTCCGGATAGTGATTCCATCACCTAGGGGAAATAGTTTTCTACAAGGAACTTACCATGTTATGTAGGTGTTTCATCTGAAAGGTCACTCCTCAACCAAAGAATACTCTAGGTCACATAGATAAATTTCAAAATCTAGTGCTTCCCCTTTTCATAAGGCCTCCAACCATACCTATCTATGATATCCATTCTTATATAGAATTATAGGGTTCTGAAGGATCAAAATAAGATTTAATTAATAGCTAATGAAGCTCAAAGAAACTAGGTTTAAATGTTTTATCTTTTAGAGCCCAAGAAATGTGAGAATATCATCTCATCATTTGAAAGGAAGATTGGATTTTTGGAATTCCTGCATGGGAAACCATGAAACAATCATATAATTACCTTATGAAAGATCATTTTCTAAGTGGATTTTGTATACATATAACCCCATCACATATATACCGTAGTGAGCAAGGGATGAAAAACTTGTTTATGCTTTTTTGTGTATGAAAAAATGTGATTTAACCAAAATGATTATCTTATAGAAAAAATTATCTAACATCCAACAAGAAAAATAATCATGGTTTATTGGAGGAGACTTCAACACCATTTCATAATTTTTAAAAAATAAATGAAGAGTGGTGTACCCAATAGTGAAATGAAAGATTTTAGACATTTTGTTACCCAAAATGGGAATATAAACATGGGTTTCTTGATCGATAGGTTGACATAGTGTAACAATCACAAAGCTTGTTAGATAATTTGGAGCAATTTGAACTGTTGTTTGTCCAACCTCTATGGTATAGATTCTTTTCCTCAATATTTTGTAAAACATATCACCCGATTACCCTCAATACACTCACCACTCATGATGGATATAAAAATTGGATCATGATAGGAAATCAATTCTTACACTCATCTAGATGGTCATATGATGTAGGATTTATACACGTTTTAAGGAAATCCTATGAGAAACTTGTGCATTTTTTCACATGGGAAGTGCTAACCAATCTCTTCTAAAGGATAAATAATGATTTATAGTAGTGGAATTATAACAGGCCATACAACATGAATAACCAATATGTTAGGTCCAAAGGGGGACTTGATACCCTATGAGGGGGATAAATCAATGTATGGATATTATTTTGTAAATTCTTCATGCCCCAATAGATCTTGACCACTTTATTATAAGGATCAATTTATTTGCACTTAAGTGTTAATGCTAATATTATTCTTTCCTGATTTATCTGATGATGATTATTTCAATGTAATGCAGGAAAGTAAGCATAAAGACATAATGAGTTTTACATGGCACACCCTCATTGGGATACATTTAAAGAGCATACAACGACAATGTTCTGATTGTGTAAAATTCACTAAGGTTCACTACCAATAATGATGGTTTGGGATAGATCTCATATATATCCAGTATCACTACCTTTACAAAGTTTATATTCTTCTTATTACATTCACAAGGGTCACTCCCTATGTCTCTTTCTCTGACTCACTTTTGGTGGAAAGAATCACCATCTTCCTATTCCTTCGCTCAATGCTCCTGGAAGGGATTCACCCACAGTTTATGGACTTGTAGGTACCTTATTTATCTATAACTAATGAATCTTCCACTATATGAAGATGGTATAATGATTATTTTGTTTCATCAAATTGATTAATACAACTTTACCATATATTTACTAGGAAATTACTTCTAAACAACTTTTGTGATGCCCACAGCCTTCGTGAAGCTCCTCTTTCATGATGCTCAAATAGCCTTCTCAAAGCTCCTTTATTTTGAGAATATCACTTATATTTCAAGAAGAATAACTATTTAATAAAATTCAACTAGCCTTCATGAATTTTATTCCTTTTGTAAAGATTAATTAGCGTTCATGAATTTCCTTACTTTTGTGATGTTCAGAACATTCCGTTTCTTTTTTTAGCCTTTCAGAACTTTTTCGTATGAAACTCCTTTGAAAAAAAATTCCAAATTTTGGATCCTTATGATTTTCATTAATTCAATCTTCTTTTCTATGAAGGGGTTAGATTCCAATTTATAGGTATTTTCCACTGATTTCAGAACCTTCCATCCACATCATCACCATTTTGTGACGCTCCCTTTTTTATTTCATGACGCTCCTTATCTCATGATGATCAATGAAAACTTATTATTTTTTATACATTTTGTAACTGTGGATATCACCATCATACTACTCATGCCACTGAAATGATCCACTCAATATTTTACCACCTTCTTCATTCGTGATATTCATCACTGCCACATTGATCATCGTTAGTTTTATTTGATACTTTGCAAGAAACCCTTCACAAAGCCCAAATTTGTAAAACTCATGCCTTTTACATTTTTTAGTCCTTAATGGAAATAAATTTTTAAAATTTTTATCCAAACTCAAAATTTTGGACCCCAAAAATTTGAAATACACTGGGAAACAGCATCACCTTGTGTACATAATTTTCTTTACCGCTTCCTGGGCATCCATTTATTTGTCTTTGATATTTGTAAACATACCGTGCCAATAATATATCTGGAATCCAAAACATAACATAGAAACCATATTTCTTAACAAACAAAATCAACACAAAAATATGGAAATGTTTCCTTGAGGGATTTATCCACAACACTATAAGAGATAAAACCGAACATTAAAAGGAAGGAAGAGTGGATTAAAAAATATTTGGATGATGATGTTTTTTCCAATATTTTCAGCAAGGAAAACATAATATATAAGAAACTATTTTAAATTTATAGAGTTAAAAGGTAAAGTTTTAGGTCAGTATAGATTTGGGATGGTGATAAGAACACTACCTACTTCCTTGAATGTGTGAAGGAGAAGAAGGTTTTAAGAATGATTAATCACAGGCTTAAGAAAGACTCATGGATGGGGGATGTAGAAGTAGTAAGGAAGCTTTCTGTGAGAAAAATTAAAGATATAATGGAATTACCACTTCAAAATTATGGAGTAATACATATAGGGGTGGATAGAGTGGAAATATTTATCCACATTATATATATTCTAGTTGAAAATAAGGATAATGTGGACATGGAGTCTATCCCAGGAGATAAGAAGACCAATAAATCTATTTCAATCATGAACCCTGAAAGTGAACCTGGTCTGAATTTTTTATGGGGTATTTTAATGTGGCTACATGGGAATTAATTTGGACACAAGTTACCAAATTCATGGAATATTTTGTTAAGGTCAGAGCACATAAAAGGGTAGTGTGTGCATCCAATATGATTTTGATACGTAAGGTTAAATACCCCATTACGATCAACCAGTATAAGCTTATATGAATGAGAAATATTTCCTATATTATCCTCACTTTCCTCATGAAATAGAGGCTTGGATGGATCATCCAAAATATCATCTTAGATAAAAAAACACCACTTCATCAAATTATGGAGCATATAGAGGGTAATTGGGATTTCAAAATCGACAGTGGATGACATAAATAAATATATTCTTGGATATAACATTATGATCAAAGTGGATATGTATAAATAATAAAACTATATGGTGTATGGACTCAAAATTAAGGACATGAGGAAATTAAAAATCAAATATTGGGTTTTAAACATGCACTTTAGATTCAATACATCATCATGGGTCTCCACCTTGATCATATGAAGACCTTTTGGCTTTTTGAAGACTATTAATAGGATAAGACAAGGAGATCTAGTGTCACCTAGATAGTTTATAATGGAAAATATTCCCTAACAAGAAACATTAATTGTTGAATTGAGTAAGGGAAGATCATTTCTATAAATAAATTGTTCCAAGGAAAATATTTTATCTCAATTTAGGTTTTCTAATGACATACTATTATTTATCAATGGAATGAATTGATCTATTAATGGATTCATTAGGATACTGAATTTTTATTGAAACTAGAGTGTAAAATGGGATAACTTGTGTAAGTGATGAAATTATATATGATAACATTTCAAAAATAGACATGGATGAACCCTAAAAGATAAACTTGTCATGAAAAGAGGGGACCTTTCAATGGAGTACCTCAAGTTACCCATTTTTGGATGGAATAATCAAGAAGGACCTTTTTGAAAGATTCATAAAATTTATCACAAGATAAATTTGTAACCAAGGGAACCAATATCTCTCTTTTAGGGGTAGAATAACACTGGTGAGAAATGTTCTAACATCCAAATTAATGGATACTCTATTTTTCATCATGATACCTAAGGGAACCATAAAAAAATTGAAATAATATTGTATTATATAATATGGTATGACAACCAGTATGTAAATTTCCATTGGTCTTCTTAGAAAAAGATATCAATGATGATCGACAATGGGTGTATCAATTAAAGAAGTGTGATTAAGGGAATTTAGGGAATTTATGAGAGACTAGATTAGGATATTATGTAATTAAAATAATTTTTTGTGATATTCATGAGGTATATGTATATGGAAGATTTGAGAAGTTGGGAGGAAAGTCCTGGGAGGATGTTGAGCATTAAATGTATATTGATCGAGGAATTTCACATTCTGAAGGAGAGGGAGAGGTGGGTGGTGGGATACGACAACACCATCTACTAAAAGGAAAACTAGGCTAGCTAAAACCTATTATTTAAAGAGTGAAAAGTTATAGATAAATCATTAAAGGAATCTATAATGTACCTTAAACTTATAAACACAACCCCAAATGAGTAATAATAGAACATTCATGGGAATATATTCATGGTGGAAGATACTGACAAATGTGTTTTTTTGGATTCATTGTCTGTCCAATTCTGTGAATGAGAGTTATGCCTGATGATCCAAGCATATCACAAGCTCGATGACTGGGACTATAGGTTATGGTAAAAATAGATACCGTCATAGATGAAATTCCATTTTTTAGATGTTAGGAATTGGTCCATTCTAATAGATGATAGCCTTTAAAGTAAAGGTACATACCTAGTGTCCCACTGTCTGTGTTGCGACGCCTCAAAATAAAAAATAATCTAGAATCTATTATTTAGAGGATAATATGATACCATAATATGGGAGAACATCAGATGCTATATGGGGGTTTTGATATAAGGAGATTCAGTTTTGGAGTTTATTAGTACCTGGTTTCAGGAGGATTTATAGAATGGTTACAAGAATAACGATCATGGAATGATTCTTACAATAGTGTGTTGGGTGTTATAGGAGGAAAATAATAAAGAAAGAGAAGGTAGAAAAATCTCACACCTCTACAACTAGGTACTTGTGAGAACTATTATGGCTGAGCTTGGTGATATTATCTCAGGTGGGGGGACTTTGATTTAATTGAGGGGGATCCTCCTCAGGAATGCATTTCTTACTGATAAAGGAGATAAGTTCATGGAAGGGTGGTGTGTTAACTGGAAGGCACCGAAAACTGTCTGGAAACATAATGTTGAAGACTTCTATGTGTTTTGAGGGATGAAAGGATGTGGCTTACTAAGGGATGATATGAGATCAGTCATAGTTTCTTTCAATTATTTATAGGGATAGGGAGATTTTGTTAGGATAGGGATAAGGACATTTCACACATGCCTTTCACTGTACAAGATTTAAAATATCACTATCTCTATGGTGGATTCTGGCTCCAATAATCTGGTTGAGTTACATAGTGATACTACCAGTACCCCATTGGGCCTAGAATACTACATGAGGAAGTGTAGGATGATCATTGGACATGACATGGAAGTTACACACTCTTGGAGGGAAGGGAACTATGATGTTGACATCATGGAAAGTAAAGGTAACCCTATTGAAAGCCTCATCTTATAACAATGTAATGGGTCCTTTTTGCATGATTGTAATTTCAATATCAGTGGTGACTCCCTAGGACACCCCCACTTTTTACCCTCTAGATTTTTAGGGCACCTTGAATAAAAAGTAAATTTTGAGTGATTGAGTGTATCATTTTTTATTGACTTATATAATCACTTTTTCATAACAAAGACTGTTGTCTATTTTCTATATCCATATTTTTTTATAATAATTAAAATAAATAATTTATAAAAAATATTATTGATTTTCAGTGAGTTTTTTATTGATTATAAATTATTATTTATTATAATTGTATAATATTTTTAGAGTTTTATAATATGTTATTTAATTTGTTTTAAAATTTCATAATAATTCTTTATTATTTATAAACATATAGATAGATTTAAATATTTTTACTATTTAATTATAATTTTATTTATTATAAATTATATTAATATTTTCATTTTCTATAAATATATAAATAATCTCAGTTTTTTTCTTTCATAATTAATAAAAAAAATTATGTAACTAATTTTTATTAATTTTTGGGAATTATTTTTAAATTATTACCTTGTAATTATTTCATAAATATAATTATTTTTTAAAAATATATTATTTATTTATTTATTATTTTCAGAGAAATTTAATTAATTTCATAATATATTTTATAAAAAATAATGTTTTTATAAAAAATATAGTTTTTATAAAAAAATTACAAAAATTATAGCTATTTTAATTTTTTTATTTATTGATTATTCTAGATAAAAGAAACTATATTATAATATATTAATTTTATGTTAAATATTTCATATTTTATAAATTATTATACAAACTTTTAATCAATTTTTTTAAAATTTTAATAAATTAAAAAAACATAATAAAATTTATTTAGTGTTTCATGTTATTTTATTTTAATGATTTGTGTATTAATTATTGTTTTCATAATTTCATATTATATTTATTATTTTTGATTAATTTTTTGTTTCTTTACTTATATTATTAATTTACAATAACTTAGTATTTATTATTATTATAAATTAATTTCATTAGTCTTTATAAATATATAATTAATTATGATTACTTTGTTATAGTTTTTTATTAAATATAATTTTTACACAATAATAGTAACTATTTTTAATAGTTTTTTATAGATATAAAAATTTTCTAGTAATTTATAATAAATTGAATTTTTATAATGATAAATAATATAGGAATAGTAATTACTGATTATATTTTTTCTTTATTCACATAAATATTCGTATGGTATTATTTTAATAATTATTTCAAATTATTTTTTATTTATTATAGTAAATTTTAATATTTTATGGTAATTTATCATAATATTCATTTATATTTGCTGTTATTTTTAATAAATTATTGTTATTATTATTATTATTATTATTATCTTCTAATTTTATCTAAAATCTATTATTTTAGCTTAATTTTTTTATTAATTAACTAGTTTTCAATAATTAATTAAAGGTAAATGTGTTAGCCCAACTAGGTTAATTCCTTGATGGGGGGGGGGGGTAGATTGGGGTATGAAAGATTAAAAAAACTCTATCTTTGGATCTGGTTTTTTTCGTTAAACAAAACACTTTCACTCTCCTTTCTATCTGAGAAAATAATATGATAATTAAAACATGCCTAAGACATAATAATTTCACTCCGTTTACCCTCACTAGGCTACATACAAGGATCATACAAAGGCAATGTTCTTCTATAGTAGATCCACTAAACCTCACCTCTATAAAAATATTTGGAGAGGACTCACTGTCCCCCCAGGTTCACTACCATCCACAATTTTAATACTATATGCTCTCCCAAATGAATTGTGATCACTACTCCTAAATATGATTCTTATGTTGTTCTGAACCACCTGAAAATGGTTTCACACATTAGTGTGCCATGATGTCCAGTTTTCAAATAGTAGATAAAATACAATCCACCATGTAGAATTTTTTGGATTTTTCATTCACAAACATTTTTTTATCATTTTTGAACAACCCTAATATCTTCATGGAAACCTCTGTAGTACATATCAAGAGTGATTTGCGGACTACCTTTTCTTCATAGACTACCTTCACTTCATGGAATGCCTTCTCTTCGTGGAATACTGATGCTTCATGACCCCCTTTTTTATTTTCGATCTCTAGTTCTCTACAAACACCTTCCACAGAAATTCTTCACAAAAAACCTCCTCCATGATCCACCTCCTTTACAGAATAAATCTTTCGCAAACCACTTCCGATGTAGACAAATTCCTCCACTGGTGATCTTCTTTAATAAATTTCACCCTCCATAATAATGTGATTGGAGTTTCTTTATATATGAAATTCAATTCTAAAAAACCTTCTAATAACCATTACCCCAAACTGATTTTTGGCGACCTCAAAAAAACACCTTTATACAAAAATGAAACTCTATTTTCAGTGACCTACAAATATCCATCCCCCCCACAAACAAAATTTCCTTTTCCATCCATAAACTTCTTTATGGTCTGAAAAATCCTTTTTGATGAATTTTATTTTATAGTATTTATATGAAAATAATAAAATCCTTTTTGGTTACATATAACCCCTTTACAGTCTGCATAACATAGATTTTACGTGGAATCTGGTCCATTGATGACAAAAAATATCTATTTTGAAGTCTAAAAATATGATAAACACTTGGAAATTATTCAACCTTCAAAACATATTATTTGATAGAAACCATACTGGAATGTTGTCAACCGTCTTTGTTAAAAAACACAAACCAAAAACACTTAAATGACACCTTGATGGAATTTTTCCAAGAAAATGTTCATTATAAAATTTATATTTTTAATTTCAATTTCTATTTAATAAATATATCTATTTTTTTTACTTGTTAGTTATTTATATTAAATAAAAATAATTTATAACAAAATTTTAATTAATTAAGTAAAATATAAATTTAATATTATGTAGTAATCATATTTTTTAAATTATAAAAATCTACTATAATTTTTATATTAAAATCCCTAAAAATTAAACTATTAAAAAATATTAATTAAATGAAATCAATCGATAATGAGAAAAACATATATTATTAAATTTTAGTTTTTCCTGATAAAATTACTATATATTAAATATAATAATATATTAATTAAAATAATTATTTAAAATTTTAAAATATTACTGAGGTTTTATTAATTCTATAATATAATGTCTAAAAAAGTGAACTACTAACAATGATTAAATAAAAAAATAAGAAAATTATATAGTAATAAAACAAATAAAAATACGTATGTAATAAATATTTTAAAAAATAGGTTCAATGGATGAACGTTGAATTGAAGAAAAAATATAAAATTTTGTTCCATGATTTATTTATCTTGAATAAAAAAAATTTATGCAAGAGAGAATAAGAGATTTAAGAGAGAATCTGGAGATAATGATGGAAGGGATTGGTTCTATGTGTGATATTTATAGTAATTTTAATATTAATGAGTAATTATGATGAAATAATCTATCATAAAAAGTCCTCCATCAAAATTATATGTGATTAAAATCTTCATTGGAAAGATTTATTCATTAATGATATTTAGAATAGTTGAACATATTGATCCTAAATAATATTTAATTTTTATTTTTTATGAAATTTATTTGTAATGGAAGGACTCTATTGAAAATAATATTCTACCTTATTATGTAATATCATGTAGGAAGTTATTGTGACATATTATTATTCCATCAAAATTAGTGATTATTTGTGAAAGAATGAATAAAATTATCACAAATAATATTTTTCTGCCAAAATGATTTGTGAAAAATTATATTTCTATCGTAAAAAGTCATCACTAATTATTGTTTTTGTGATGAAATTTGTTTCTTCTATAAAAACATGTCATGAAATATACTTTTTCTTGATATAAATCTCATCCGTCGTAATTTTAAAATTGTAAAAAGAGAAAAATTATCTACCATGAGGATACAACATGATTTGGATGATATTCATCCAAAAATTATATATCCACAAATGTTTCCACTAACTCAATCATATTAAAAATGGATGATAATACAATCCCTTTTTTCAAGACATTGAGTAAACAATATACATGAATTATATCAAAACAATATATCTAACACATAAAATTTTGATTCTTTAAGTAATAAGGGATGAAATGGATGAACAGAACACATGTCATATATCCAAATGTATTAACACATCACATGTCTCTCATCTAAATAAATATGTACAACTCATTTCTTTTATATATGTCTGTCATAACACATCATCATTTTACCTCAATTTGGTTCCTAAATGTCATTATAGTTATATGATATGAGAAATCCCATCATTATAAAACCCTACCTGGTGATATTCTCAATAATTCACCCAACCAACCCATGATAAGCCCAAACTTAAGGCTGGAATATCAAAGATATTAAATTATAAGGGATATCATTCAAGGTACCTTATAAATTGATCATTTTCATGGGATTAAAATAACTATAATCTAAAAACCTATAATACTACTTGGATTTATGAACAAGGATGTCTCTCAAGGAGGCCTTGTTTATCATTAAGTGTGTATATATATATGTATATATATATATATATCTTATTATGTGTTTCTGGTTTTTTAAGATTAACAAAATTGTAAACTAACAAACATAGGGGTGGGGTGGGGGTGGGGGTTGTGTAGTTTCATGAATGTGTAAAATTAAATACAAATATACGAATAAGGATAATCAATACTTGGGGATTCATTAGGAATTTCCTATCATAGGTATACTAAAATATTTATCAATAAATCCATTTTTTCTCTATTGATTAACGCAATACCATTCACCGATTAAACTAACATGTTCCTTAATTGTGATAACCACCACACTGAGATCTTGAATGTGTGGTCAGTGTTTTTTTAATAAGTACAATGGTTGACATCATACATTAACCAAGTTTATAAGACCCTAACACCTACCCTAGTTAGGGAAAACAAAGAGAAGATATCCACTACATATGAATGACAATATCTATAATATCCACACTACACTACCCATATTTATCATAAGATAGATAATATAGTACAGGGAATTATTGAGAGAAAATAACAGGATGAGAAGGATAATAGGGTGTAAGGGAATGTCAACCATATCCACATCCAAACAGTCTAACAAAAACTAAAATATCTTATAATGAAATAAGATAATGAGAATATATATATATATATATATATATTCTAAACTAAAAGAAACCTCATTGGTTTATTCCTACACAGATCAACATCAAGGTCTTTACTCCATGATTGAAGCAATATAATTATATAGGAAGAACATAGTATAGAATGGAAATTGAACCAATATAAAGAAAGAAAGAAATTCAGTAGATCCAAAGTATAATTACACGAGGGCCACTCCACTATTTTTCATCCCACCTTACACATTTTTTTGCATGATATTTCTTCAAAATATCATGCTTTAAGCCACATATGAGTGGATTTTAGTTACAATAATCATTTCTCTCTTTCATACATAAGACTCTATGTGGCTTGTCCATTGATATGTTACCAAATATGGTTAGGAAATAGGTATAGGGAATATTTTTCCCCCTTAGGTTTTGGATGAATATATTGTGTGTTAGAGATGATTAGGTTATTCCTTTATGCACTAAAATTAGACCATAAATTTGCAACCAAGGGAAAAAAATTACATATCTTGTAAAATTTTGGTATATTATTATATAGGTACCTATTCTTTTATCTTAGTAGAAATGTGTTTATTCTTATGTATTATCATAACTTGAAAAATTTTTCTAACATGGCCAACCGACCACCACCCTTTAGGTAAAATTCAATTTTCTCAGGTAGTCGGTGTTCTGGCTGAATTACTCTTATGCATCTAGGCCAATTACTCTTACTCAAGTAGTTTAAAAACCAATTTACTAATTTGTTTTGTAGAAATAATTGACCTAAATAATATCGAAACACTTAATTAATATACTCCCATATAAATTAATCCCAAAAATAAAAAAAATATTAAATTAATGAAATTATCCCATTTTTACATTAAACACCAAAATACACTTAAAATCTAAAATAAAAGAAACTACCTATAAAAATGGAAATAGTTCAGTTATAAAAAATTAATTTTAGTATAAAAATATGGAATGTATAGGTTTAATCACCCACTATACTTATCGTTTTGAACTTTTGGGCTAATACATGTATCTAAAATGACGTTCACACCAATGTTTTATAGGAATTACATATCCTCAAAGGTTAAGCACTAGATAAATTAATATTACATAATAAATATATTAACTAAATCATGATTCTAAAATTTATCACCTTATTAAAACCTTATCCCTCAGGTTTCTCACCTAATACGAAGTTTTACACTTCCTTGATAAATATTATGCATTGTTTTGATAAATTATCTTCCACTTGTTCAGATGAGTTCAGAATTATTATTAATATCCATTTCATTTTTAATATGGAATTTATTGAATTTTATGTAATACATGTTTTCAAAAATCAATTATTAGATGTGTAATTATAATCCATAATTAAATCTTTCTAAAAAAGAGGAACCACATAGGTTATTTTTTATAATCCAGGAATAAAATGAGGATTTGGGTAACTGACTCTTTGTTTTCCATAACTATTATTAAAAGCTTTTTTCACACAAAAACACAACTTATTCCAATGTAAACATAATAAATGTTCAGTAGGATTCCTAATGCTCATTTTACTACTATTTATATGAGTTTTCAAATTGATACTTAATCTAGATCTATGTGGTTCTATTTATTTCTAGTAAATGGTTCATCCAATATTGAATTTAAGAATTAAATGTAGTCATATCAAAATATAATCCACCAAAAAAATTTAATTAAATTTTATTCCCCTAGTTCCTCAGAAGAAATTCTATTTCACTAATGTAATTATTCTCCCATGTTGAATAAAATATGTAGACATATTTTTGATAAAATTATAACAAAAAAAATTCAAAAAATATAAATAGATAACTAACATTAATGTTTTATAACATGTTGGTTTCCATACCCTCACATAGTTTTTACTACCCATCAATTAGATCTCATTTAGTGTGTTTGTCAAATATATGTATTTAGAAAAAAAAAAGTTGGATATAATAAACTCAATGATTATTATCAAGGAAAAAATTGAGTTAATCTTATAATAGATTCCTCTTATAGTCTTATAAAGAAATTACCATAAAATATAGAATATATTGATAGTAAAACATTAAAAATTAGAAAATGGATGAATCCTGGTTTGAAAATTCTAGTGGGAGTTATGTTTTGGATACCTAAAATGATTAATTGATAGTGGGTAGTCCATAATCACTTGGAGGATGGGGTTTTAGTATTAGAAATCACCACATCATGTTTTATATTATACATTACTTTGACTAATTCATTTGGGTGTCCCCTTCGATAATGCATCTATTTTACACCCTGAATCCATTGTAAATAAAGCTACAGAGCATATGTGGTTGGAGAATATAGGGGACCTCCTCTATGCCATATCAAGAGACTGTACAATCCACTAATTATTAATTGTTTTTAATGGGATGTGTATTATATTCTATTTTAGTCTGACTATTTGTTCTTACAATATTTTCTAAATCTATAAAAAATTAATTAATAGTGATAGTGGGAAATAAAAACTCCTCCAACAGATTGTCATCTCTATCCACCCACCATGTTTCGTTATCAATGTATTACATAGTCTTCATCTATATAAATAAATTATAAATTATAATGCGAGGGAGGTCCATTTGAAATTTAATTTCAATAAGTTTAGAAGGAATAGAATATTTAGAAAATATATATCCATCATTTTATTTATCTAACACTTCACCCTATTTGTGAAAATACTTTAGAAAACTATTTATGGGATAAATTAGTAACTTGTAAAATTTTTCTTCAAAGGTTAACACATATAGTGTGATATCTACTTCATCATAAAAAATATGAGTGGATCGAACTCTGTTATTGTTGTCAATATGATGGGGTTGAGTTCATGTTTCCTTCAGAATAATATATGTCTAGAAAGTATCCAATACAACTGAACCTCCCTCAATTTACTCAACTAAGGACAAATTTATTACCACACACTCTTTTACAAGAACACAAGTGATTTTTAATTTTTGATTCTATAGTTTCTCTTTAAACACTTTCACAACATCCATAGATTTTAGTAGGAATTTTATGTCTTCATCTATATCCATATTTCAAATTTTTAATGATTATTTGGTCATATACTTCATTTTATTAATGTCTTATAACATTTCATGACTTATTAGTTTATCTTAAAAAAATCCTAAGAATAATTGTAATTATATTTGTTTACATTATTTACATTGATGATAGGCATAATAAAAGGAAATGTTTGAAATGTACTCTTCATGTCAACAATCATGAAATCAAGTATAATAATATGGAAGTAAATCTTCTTGATATCTCATAGTATATGGATTGGTCACTTTAAACATCGGAATACCATACGAGTTAGTGGTTAGTTTTTTAAACATATTTGTAACAACTAAAATAAGATTATCCAATTTAAAAAGTGGGAATGGGTATTTATTATCCATATACTTAGTATCAGTGATTCTTATTTAATAAATACAAAAAAGAAAATATAAAAAACACATAATATTAAAGAATGTCCTCAGTGTTATGAATGAAACACTAATCCTCTTTGAAAACAATTCCAAAGTGATTCATAGATTATATGGCCCACAAATCACTATAATATTAAAACCCTTAATGAAATTAGGTATATGGACAAGTTAAACTCCCATATAGGCCTTGTAAATCACTCGTTACTTCTATAGAACTTATGAAGTGTTTTTAGGTCTATCCAAATTTTAAACTGATAAACATGGTACGCAATGTCATAAAATTATAAAATATAATGGATAAATATGAATAAAGGAAATCATTCCTAAGAGGATTCTTCATGAATATATTATCATAGTTTTTTTATTTTATTTTAATTAAATACATTTTGTACAATTTAGTGACTCAATATCCTTAACCACTCAACCAAATATATTCCAAAATTATGATAACCTCCACACCAAGATCATGAATGTTATTCTATCTTTTCTTCCTTCGTATAGTCGTAGAAATCATATCTCAATTGAGTGTAAAAAGACTTACCACCACCCCTTAGTTATATCTAACAAAAAAATAGATCCTCTATGCATGGATAAAAATCACTACACCACTCTCCATTTAACATATAGTTTTTATAGTATGATGAAAAATGTAGTGAAGTGAAGAATAAAAAGAACATAACAGGATGAGAAGAATAGTATATTTTATGGGAAGGAGGATTATTAGTAAATATAACCATTCTATCTAAAACAACTACATTTATGAATAAAAGAATATACATATATTCTAAACTCCAAGACTATTCACTGGTTTATTACCCCAAAAATAGAAAATTTGTTTAGTACTCTATGAATGATTCTATATAATTATATAGAAATAATTTAATTTATGAAAAATGAAAAAATGAAATAAAGATGAAAATTTTAGAGAGTTAGAATAAAATTTTTTAAGGCATCCTCCCTTAATTATAAACCCATAATCCCCATGTTTGTGAATTATATTACCCAATTCACATTTCTTTACTTTTTTCTCTCATGTGAGTGGGTTTTAGTGAAAAAAATCCTCCCTTCCTATCTTTATATCATAAACCTCTATGTGTCTAGTTCATTAAACATTTACACAATTTGGTTAGGAAATTGGTATAAGGATTATTTTATGGAACCCTTAGGTTGCACATGAATGAAATCTATGTTGGTGATGGAGCCTATGACCAATTTTTTTTTCATGTTGGTTACTAACACAATTTGAAATATGTATATCACTACATGTATTCAAATTGTGTTTAACAATATACAGTAGCTATAGGTTGTGATTCAAAGGTTGAAAACATGTTGGAGGCCAATAGATTCTATGTTTAGGGGCTCATGAATGCATTGTATAATATACAATCATTGTTCTAAAAATCAATAAAATTTCAGTGGGTTAAAAAATCTAAAGTAGTAGTTGACCCAATGTTTAAAAATAGATGACAATTGTGTTAGACTCAAGGGTTCATTTCTGTAAGATCTAACATAGGGGATCACAATCCAATGTGTGTATGGAAGTGCTCATAACCGATGTTTCCCCATTAGATTCATTTTTTAAGGAAATATAGTCTCTATTGGGGGAACCAAGTATATTATTTCATAATCTCTATTTGGATCATCACAATTCACCTTAGGGAAAAAACCATACATAGCATGTGAATTTTTGTTGTAAGTATGAGAAAAATCCACCTTCTCCCATATTTGTGGAAAATTTTATATTCTTACATATCATTCACATATATCAAGTTATTCTTACATGGTAAGATAGACTCCTAATTTCAAAGTCAAAGACAAATTCCTCACATAGATGGTGTTAGGATCAAATTAATATCACATATCCAGGATAGTTACTCTTATTAAATTCGTTTAAAGATCAATTTACAGATATATGGATTGAACATACATTACCATAAAAACATAAAAAATCTAATTAGGATATTTTTATGGAAATTAAATATTTATTATTAATAAAATCAATAAATTCATGAAATTAGTACATCTTTTACATTAAAATAACAACTCGCCAAATATTTGTTTTTGTAAATGACTATAAAATTTGGAAATGGGTGGAATATTAAAAAGTAATAGAAATAAAATTTTCTATAAATTTTGGATTGAATAATGAATCTCATGTAATGGGGATTCAATGTGAAACTTACACACCTATTATACCAAAACATAGTGTATGACACTCCATGTGTTATACATAGTGGTTAATCCATCATGAAAAACTCCTTATGTACCTCATGAGTAAGTTTTTTCTCTATATAAAACCCAATCCTAGAAATATTCACAAGTCACCATAGTATTTAATTTTAGAGACCCGAAGCTGGACGTACATGGAAATTACATTACTTTTGGGGAATACTTAGTACATAACAAAAATAGACACACAAGGACCGTAATAGTTTAGTGTCTTTGGAAACTCGGAATATAATTTTCTAATCGTGGTGAAAGATCTTCAAAATCTCCCATAAAGATCTTCCCCTTTTTTAAACCTAAAACCTTTATTTATATCCTGGGAAAAAGAAAACAAAAAAGGGGTGAGCTCAAATGCCAAGTAAGGGTAAACATAGAGAACATAAAACAATCCATAAACATTTGAATGAAAAAACATGAACATAAAATCTAAACATCAAAATCTTGAGCAAAGACAAGAATCTTGGAAGTATGTAAGGCATATATCATAAGGGAACATCAATCATGATAAAATATCATGGGAATAAAACATGTAATTGTGGAAACCATTCATCACATGTTCTGATTTCTATAGTATCCAAGGCATTTCTGCCAAGACCATCTTATTGGACAAAGTCCCTTTCTGAATCGAGTTCACTCCTCGTTTCAGTCCTATAACACTGAACAAGATTAACTTACCATTATAGCCATGTCTATCTCATTAGATATAAATCTTTACCCAATGAATTGGAGGGAGATATAGGTCACACCCATCTCATAATGAAATAATTCTTACTTGTGCCACAAAATAAACATAAATCATTCATCATAACCCAAATAATAAAATGGGTTTCCTAAAAATCATCCAATCATCACATAATCCATATAAAACAAATGGATATTTCATCATAAGAAAATTGAAACCATGTAAACCATAGAGAAATTAAACTTGAAAAATACACATATGAAATAATTTAATCTTATATGGAAAATGGTTTTGATAAAACACTTGAAATGAATTCTTGAGGAAAATATCATTTCTTCTTAAAAATAATTTTCTTTTATAAAAATGTCATGCAATTATAAAAGGAAAGGGTTTTGTTGAAAATAATCATGAAAACTTGTAGAGTAAGCTTTATGAAAATGCGGCGTTATGAAACTGTAAAAATTTGTTCGTGCCGTATAAGTTAAAAAAAACATTGTTCTCGTACTTTTACCGGAAAAGTCAAAAAAGTACCTCATAAAAGAAATATTCCATACATACCATGTAGTAAAAGTACAAAAATGGGTAAAAAGGACTTTAAACATACACAAATACACTTTTATAAAACATGTACATGGATAGGAGCTATAACCCCAGTATATATTTATGAATAAGCAATCTCAGATAAAAATGAGATTTGCACAATTATCCCTTATATTATGTTCGATATGCTTCGTATGCATCCAAACCTCCTGTATAATGGTCTAAATAATTTCATTGACTTATTAAAGAATCATATTCATTGTTATGATATCATATATGGTTCACTTATGACTTTATATTACCCATTCTTTTGTAAGTTCCATGTTAAAGAGCGTTTTGGGTAAAATCGTTTCATTTGTCGTCTGTGTTTTCACTTGTAATTATTCATATGATTACTTAGATAATGATTACATAATTCCATAAAATAAAACATGATTTATATATAATATATATTCATAATATACATATATATATATAATAGATCGATAAATGGAAAGAAATACACCGTTCATGGAGACGGTAGGCCGTACGTACGCATGAACGCTGTTTTCGTTTCCTTATTGAGTTGAATGTAATTAAGTAGATGAAATAAATATATATATACACATAAATACAGTATCTTTATAATTTTATATATTTCATTATTTTTTCTTATATATACTTTATAGTCATTCTTAAATGGTTAACATGGAGAACAAATCTCATCGCGTCGTGGAGACGGTAGTCCGTACGTACGCACGAGCGATGATATCGTTTCCATCATTATTGAATTGAATTGGAGTGGATGATAAAATATATCAGAATCAGTAAGATTTTATAATAACTATGTATAGTTATTCTTTACACCATTATACCCATCCATGTAAGGTGTTGGTGAAAAAACAGATTACACCACGGCGTGGAGACGATATTCCGTACGTACGCACACATTGTGATTTTGTTTTCCGTAGGATGGATAGAAGGTGAAATGGAGTTGTTTCATATTTATAATAACATATCAGTATATTAGTGATACTGATGTTAATTCTTTATAATGAAACAACTAAAGAATAAGAAGTAGAAGAAGAAAGAATCTTGAAAGAATCGGTAGAAGAAATTATCTTTTCTTCGATACGCCTCTTTGAAACCTCCGCTTCGGGCACTAAGATTGGTCTTTGAAGTAGACCAGGACCTATAAGATGTTTATAGGGAAGAGTATAAGAGGATTTGGCAGGGTTTGGCCGAACTTCAAGGCTCAAATTGGTGTGAGAAAGAGAGGGAGGAGGTTCCCTTTTATAAGGGAGGAGAGGGGCACCTTTGGAAAAACTAAAAATATTATTGTATTATAAAGCCAAATTCGGTTTTAAATAGCTATAAATTGATTTATTTCTAATATAAGGTGGGGATGGGTCTCAATAATCTCATACAATAGAATTTAGACAAGTTTAGGTTCCTATTTTAACCTTATCATTTATATTTAACTTTAAGTTAGATAAATTTACTTTTACCGTGTCTTTTTGTGTTCTTACACTATAAGGTTAATAAACATACTATAAAAAGCCAAAATAACCCCAAGTTGTATATTATTAATAAATATACCATTATCTAAGTCATTGGGACGAACCTTAGATTTTTAGGAATAAAATAACAATTAATAATATAATATTTGTTTTAAAAACTATTTTATGTCAATTTTGACACTATTTAGTAATTGATTTTTGTAAAAATAATAACCGAATTATTAATTCGAAAAAAGTTAATTAAAATAATAATAACATGTCATATTAACCTATACAATTAATTTAATTCATAAAAAGTCTCAAATTACATTTATTTGGGTATTTATAACATCAATTATGTCAATATTTCATTAATAAGATAATTACTGCATCATCTTTGTGTCATAAATAAATTAAATTATTTAATGTCTAAAAATTAAAAATAAAATACGATTATGTAGGAAATTTTTTTATATTTTTAATGAATATTTATATTCGAATTTATCATATGTATAACCCTATATTAAAAATTATTTACTTATTAAACGTTGATTTTAACTATTTTAACCCTTCTTTAAATAAATTAATAATAAATGTCCTAATCTAATCCAAGTGGGACTAAATGGTCATATTTTATTTATAAGGTTGTTTTTGGTCGAATTACAGTTATCCAATAGAATTAGGGCATGTGTTAGGGTAATAATAATATCATTTTTACCCTTAATTACCCTATTTACTTTTAACCGTGGTAAATAAAAGTAAAAAGTTACTATTCACCCAAAATTATTTTCATCTCATTGAATCACATTTTACTTACTGACATCAACTGTGTCTCTCGGAGTTTTGAAATTCCACTCATAGAAGCGGTAAAATTAAGTTTTATGTAAATTTGCAAATTCTCCTAGGAGGTGGGTAAAAGACGGTGAAGAGTTCAATAAAATTTTTATATATCTAAAATTATTATAAAATTACTTCAATTAATTACATTGAACATATATAGGTATTATGTATCAATTTTGACCTAAAATAAATTTAAATAAAATAATTAATTATTTAAATAAAAATTCGGTTTTTAAATAGTAACCCATTGTTTTCACTATTCATCAAAAAATTAATGTTTCCAGAAAAATACCAAAATTTCACCCTAGGATAATTTTGATATTCCGAATCCAAAAATGAAGTCCATTTTGAAAAATAAAATTTAGACAATTTCAAAAAGTGGTTATTACTATTCATAATGGCTAGTTTTAATAATATTTTAACAGAATATCGTTGTTTAGTGAAACTCGGTATTGCGTACGATGCAAGCTATCGAGGACGGTTGCGATTACGTGTAATGAAAGCCAAGTTAGGGTTGCGTGTTGTGAAAGTCTCTTTCGTTGTTTCATATAATATAATCCAACCATATTTCATTGAATATATATATATATATATATATATATATATATTTATATACACTCAATGTTACATAGAATGACTATTATCAAACGAACTTGAAATTGTGTGTAGCACAATCTTAGAATAGTGTTGCGTATACTTCAAGCTAATACGGTGTTGCGTATAGCACAAGATAATCTTTTTGTAGCATAAACACATGACATCAAATAAATTAAAAAGAATACTTATCATAAAATATCGGGTTGTTACATTCTACCCCCCTCAAAATGAATTTCTCCCCCGGAATTCGTCGGGGTTATGCCTGGTTTTCTATTTGAAAGTTTCTTTAATTAAAACCCACATCGTAAAATGAAATACCAAAACTTAACATTAAAAACTAAAGTATGAAATGTAACGGTTACCCAAATAAACTAATCACTGGGTTTCCACATAGGAGAACATAGGTGAAAATATGGATATGGAAGAGAAATCTAACCATCATGTTCTGATGGAGAGTGGTAGAGAACATGGCTATAGAAAATAAAACAATCACAAAGCCATAAATTTGTGACGATCTAAGGTACCATCTGGTTCATCAGATATAAGAGCACTAGGTCAAATTTTTTGGTTTTCAAGATCATTTCCCAAAAGTTGAAGAATTTGAATTAGAATAAATACTTACTTTATTTTGGTACAATCTCACTGTTGTTCGTGCCTTGAACAATTTCCACTTCATCTGTTAAAAATGAGTTTGAATTTGTTATTCGTGAAGTGTTAGCAGATCATGTGATAGAATGATGGGTCATTCCATCTGTTTCAAGAAAAAGTTATCAAATATACATAAGTCCATATTTGGTGAGGTTAATCATATATGGTTCCTAAAATGGACTTATACTTCATATATCATACTGCTTAATATATTAAAACTAGTTTCTACTAAACAGGGAATTCCTGTAGGCTAGTGGTAGGCGATAAAGGCCAGTCGCACTTCGGTTGTGGGTTCGATTCCCATATCCTTGTCTGACGCGATGGGATGTTGCCCGTCCGGCAGGTTGTCCTTTTTTTGAAACTACATTACTATAACATCCCATCAATAATATCGAAAAAAGTTCTATCCTTAAACAATAATAACTTATGTCCAACACAATCCATTCTAATCTTTAGGCTTATCTAAAATAATTCGGTACAAGCTCATAGTATAAAGAAAAAAATTACTAGAAAGGTTATCTACCAAGCATGTGAATACCATCATTTATCCCTCATATATCTTGTTGGTCACATTCCAATCATGTGAATACCTTAATCATGTATTTTATTGAAAAATGAATACCCATTAAACCTTAGTGAAAACATGAATGCTGTCAAAAGTTAACTCTTTCCACATACCAAAATCCAAAAATTCTATATACTCAAACCATGATATCACTTAGTCCTTATAATAATCATGAGGTCATGAATACTGTCAAACATTTCATTTTCTTCTTATCCCTTCATTATGCGCATATCATCTACCTTCCAAAAATATCTGAATAACCTTCCATGGTTACAGGGACCATTCAACATATACTTCCAAATACTTTAGGAAAAAACAATAGTGTAACAATCCTTAGATGATTCTTTATTCCATAGTACCATACATTATTCTTTATAAACATACAATCATTCCACTAACTTCTTTATCCACTAGCTGATCTTAATCATTTCTTTCATCTCATATTTCATTTGTAGTCTCTTTATCATCATCCACATAAATACTACCCGTATGACCATGATGATTCTATTCATTAGATTTTCCTTTAGGGCATTGGTTTGCATAATGCACATACATTCCACATTTAAAACATCTAATCATTGTTGATGTCGTAGAAATACCATTATCCTTGTCCATGCTGTTAACTGAACCTTTTCATTTGCACTTACTGGATTTGTGTCCTTCTTTTCCTCACCCAAATCATCTTCTAGTTCCTTTGAAACAATCTCCCCAATGCATCTTCCCACATGATTTACATGCGGGAAATTGAACTTTCTTTCCTCTATGATCATCATGAAACACCATCTTTCTCTTATTACCTGAGTTAGGAAACTTACCAAAGTTGAGATTATTGATCATATTATGAGATTGCTGATTAGGAATAATAACGATGTTTGGACTTCCAAATCCCATTTCATTTGGTTGCTCATGAAGAATATCATTCCATTGTCCATCATATCCTCCATTATAGTGAATCTTCCTATTTCCAGCCATTTTCTAAAACCCAAAAAGAATAGTGTGAGAGGAAAAAATCATGCTAGGGAAAACAACATAGTAAATGGGGATCACCCTCAGTATCTAACATCTTAGGTTAAATTATATGATCTTTACCATAGTTCTAGGACTATATCCTATATGTATTCCTATCCTTAGGTACATCCCTAGACATACCTTAGAAATATCTCCAGGGGTCTCACTAAAGTTCTCGAAACCTAGTTTCCAAAGGTTGACTAAACCTTTCCTTTGATACCAACTGTAGCGGTCTGGAATTACTTCCAGTGGACTATAATTGATACCTATCAGGGAACTCCATGGGTGGCTACACCCCCTGGGCAGGAAACACCACCATCCCCAGTGGTATCCATTTCTTCATGAAGCCCTTGGGAGGAGAGCCATGCTTCGTCCAATGCTCACATGTGAGAGTTCCCAAGGATCATATACATTCCTACCTCCTTTTCCTCTGATACCAACTGTATAGACCCGAATCTTTACGTACATGGACATTACATTACTTTTGAGGAATACTTAGTACATAACAAAATTAGACACACAAGAACCGTAATAGTTTAGTGTCTTTGGAAACTTGGAATATAATCTTCTAATCGTGGTGAAAGATCTTCAACATCTCCCATAAAGATCTTAACTTTTTTTTAAACCTAAAACTTATCTTTATATCCTGGAAAAAATAAAACATAAAATGGGTGAGCTCAAATGCCCTGTAAGGGTAAACATAGAGAACATAAAACAATCCATAAACATTTGAATGAAAAAACTTGAACATAAAATCTAAACATCAAAATCATGAGCAAAGACATGAATCTTGGAAGTATGTAAGGAATATATCATAAGGGAACATCAATCATGATAAAATATCATGGGAATAAAACATGTAATTGTGGTAACCATTCAGCACATGTTATGATTTCCATAGTTGCCAAGACATTTCTGCCAAGACCATCTTAGTGGACAAAGTCCCTTTCTGAATCGAGTTCACTACTCGTTTCAGTCCTGTAACACTGAATTGGATTGACTTAACATTCCAGCCATGTCTATCTCCTGAGATATAAATCTTTACCCAATGCATTGGAGGGAGATATAGGTCCCACCCATCTCATAATGAAATCATTCTTACTTGTGCCACAAAATAAACATAAATCATTAATCATAACCCAAAGAATAAAATGGGTTTCATAAACATCATCCAATCATCACATAATCCATATAAAAAATGGATATTTCATCATAATAAAATTGAAACCATGTAAATTATAGAGACATTAAACTTGAAACATACACATATGAAATAATTTCATCTTAGATGGAAAATGGTTTTGATAAAACACTTGAAATGAATTCTTGAGGAAAATATCCTTTCTTCTTGAAAATAATTTTCTTTTCTAAAAATGTCATGCACTTATAAAAGGAAAGGGTTTTGTTGAAAATAATCATGAAAACTTGTAGAGGAAGCTTTATGAAAATGCGGCGTTATGAAACCGTAAAAATTTGTTCGTGCCGTATAAGTTAAAAAAACATTGTTCTCGTACTTTTGCCGGAAAAGTCAAAAAAGTACCCCGTAAAAGAAATGTTCCATACATACCATGTAGTAAAAGTAAAAAAATGGGTAAAAAGGACTATAAACATACATGAATACACTTTTATAAAACATGGACATGGATAGGAGCAATAACCCCAGTATATATTTACGAATAAGCAATCTCAGATAAAAATGAGATTTGCACAATTATCCCTTACCTTATGTCCAATATGCTTCGTATGTATCCAAAACTTATGTATAATGATTTAAATAATGTCATTGACTTATTAATGAATCATATTCATTGTTATGTTATCATATATGGTTCACTCATGACTTTATATTACCCGTTCTTTTTTAAATTCCATGTTAAAGAGTGTTTTGGGTAAAATCGTTTCATTTGTTGTCTGTGTTTTGACTTGTAATTATTCATATGATTACTTAGATCATGATTACTTAATTCCAGAAAATAAAACATGATTTATATATAATATATATTCATAATATACATATATATAATAGAATGATAAATGGAAAGATATACACTGTTCATGGAGACGGTAGGCCGTACGTACGCATGAACGATGTTTTCGTTTCCTTATTGAGTTGAATGTAATTAAGTAGATGACATAAATATATATATACACATAAATATAGTATCTTTATAAGGTCATATATTTCATTATTATTGCTTATATATACTTTATAATCATTCTTAAATGGTTAACATGGAGAATGAATCTCATCGCGTCGTGGAGACGGTAGTCCGTACGTACGCACGAGCGATGATATCATTTCCATCATTATTGAATTGGAGTGGAGTGGATGATACAATATATCAGAATCATTATTATGTTAGAATAACTATGTATAGTTATTATTTACACCATTATACCCATCCATGTAAGGTGTTGGTGAAAAAACAGATTACACCACGGCGTGGAGACGATATTCCGTACGTACGCACGCGTGGTGATTTCGTTTTCCGTAGGATGGATAGAAGGTGAAATGGAGTTGTTTCATATTTATAATAACATATAAGTATATTAGTGATACTGATGTTATTACTTCAGAATGAAACAACTAAAGAAGAAGAAGTTGAAGAAGAAAGAATCTTGAAAGAATCGGTAGAAGAAATTACCTCTTCTTCGATACGCCTCTTTGAAACCTCTTCTTAGGGCACTAAGATTGGTCTTTGAAGTAGACCAGGACCTCTAATATGTTTCTAGAGTAGAGTATAAGAGAATTGTTCAGGGTTTTTCCGAGCTTCAAGGCTCAAATTGGTCTGAGGAAGAGAGGGAGGAGGTTCCCTTATATAAGGGAGGAGAGGGGCACCTTTGGAAAAACTAAAAATATTATTTTATTATAAAGCCAAATTCGGTTTTATATAGCTCCAAATTGATTTATTTCTAATATAAGGTGGGTATGGGTCTCAATACGCTCATACAATAGAATTTAGACAAGTTTAGGTTCCTATTGTAACCTTATCATTTATATTTAACTTTAAGTTAGATAATTTTACTTTTACCGTGTCTTTTTGTGTTCTTACACTATAAGGTTAATAAACTTACTATAACAAGACAAAATAACCCCAAGTTGTTTATTATTAATACATATAACCTTATCTAAGTAATTTTGTATAACCTTAGATTTTTAAGAAAAAAATAACAATTAATAATATAATATTTGTTTTAAAAACTATTTTATGTCAATTTTGACACTATTTAGTAATTGATTTGTTTAAAACTCATAACAGAATTATTAATTCTAAATAAGTTAATTAAACCAATACTAACATGTAATATTAACCTAAAAAATTAATGGAATTCATAAAAAGTCTCAAATTACATTTATTTGGGTATTTATAACATCAATTATGTCAATATTTCATTAATAAGATAATTACTGCATCATCTTTGTGTCATAAATAAATTAAATTATTTAATGTCTAAAAATTACAAATAAAATACCATTATGTAGGAAATCCTTTTATATTTCTAGTGAATATTTATAGTCGAATTTATCATATGTATAACCCTATATTAAAAATTATTTACTTATTGAATGTTGATTTTAACTATTTTTACCCTTCTTTAAATAAATTAATAATAAATGTCCTAATCTAATCCAAGTGGGCCCAAATGGTCATATTTTATTTATAAGGTTGTTTTTGGTCGAATTACACTTATCCAATAGAATTAGGACATGTGTTAGGGTAATAATAAAATCATTTTTACCCTTAATTACCCTATTTACTTTTAATCGTGGTAAATAAAAGTAAAAAGTTACTATTCATGAAAAATTATTTTCATCTAATTGAATCACATTTTACTTACTGACATAAACCATGTCTCTAGGAGTTTTTAAATTCCACTTATAGAAGCGGCAAAATTAAGTTTTATGTAAATTTGTAAATTTTCCTAGGAGGTGGGTAAAAGACGGTGAAAAGTTCAATAAAATTTTTATATATCTAAAATTATTATAAAATTACTCCAATGAATTACATTGAACATATATAGGTATTATGTATCAATTTTGACCTAAAATAAATTTAAATAAAATAAATAATTATTTAAATAAAAATTCGGTTTTTAAATAGTAACCCAGTGTTTTCACTATTCATACAAAATTTAAAGTTTCTAGAAAAATACCAAAATTTCACCCTAGGATAATTTTGATATTCCGAATCCAAAAATGAAGTCCATTTTGAAAAATTAAATTTACAAAATTTCAAAAAGTGGTTATTACTATTCATAATGGCTAGTTTTAATAATATTTTAATAGAATATCGTTGTTTAGTGAAACTCGGTATTGCGTACGACGCAAGCTATCGAGGAAGGTCGTGATTGCATGTAATGAAAGCCAAGTTAGGGTTGCGTGTTGTGCAATACTCCTTTGTTGTTTCATATAATATAATCCAAATCCAACAATATTACATTGAATATATATATATATATATATATTTATATACACTCAATGTTGCGTAGAATGACTATTATCAAACGAACTTGAAATTGTGTGTAACACAATCTAAGAATAGTGTTGTGTATACTGCAAGCTAATACGGTGTTGCGTATAGCACAAGATAATCTTGTTGTCGTATAAAACACATGACATCAATTAAATTAAAAAGAATACTTATCATAAAATATCGGGTTGTTACATTCTACCCCCCTTAAAATGAATTTCACCCATGAAATTCGTCGGGGTTATGCATGGTTTTCTATTTGAAAGTTCCTTTAATTAAAACCCACATCGTAAAATGAAA
The DNA here is from genome assembly GCA_963277665.1 of Viscum album. NCBI lineage: Eukaryota > Viridiplantae > Streptophyta > Magnoliopsida > Santalales > Viscaceae > Viscum > Viscum album. Next base: position 1,911,802,114 of record OY728158.1, read on the forward strand.
TACCAAAACTTAACATTAAAAACTAAAGTATGAAACGTAATGGTTACCCAAATAAACTAATCACTGGGTTTCCACATAGGAGAACATAGGTGAAAATGTGGATATGGAAGAGAAATCTAACCATCATGTTCTGATGGAGAGTGGTAGAGAACATGGCTATGGAAAATCCAGAAATCACAAATCCATAAATTTGTGACAATCTAAGGTACCATCTGATTCATCAGATATAAGATCACTAGGACAACATTTTTGGTTTTCAAGATCATTTCACAAAAGTTGAAGAATTTGAATTAGAATAAATACTTAGTTTATTTTGGTACAATCGCACTGTTGTTCGTGCCTTGAACAATTTCCACTTCATCTTTTAAAGAAATGAGTTTGAATTTATTATTCGTGAAGTGTTAGCAGATCATGTAATAGAATGATGGGTCATTCCATCTGTTTCAAGAAAAAGTTATCAAATATACATAAGTCCATATATGGTGAGGTTAATCATATATGGTTCCTAAAATGGACTTATACTTCATATGTCATACTGCTTAATATATTAAAACTAGTTTCTACTAAACAGGGAATTCTTATAGGCTAGTGGTAGGCGATAAAGGCCAGTCACACTTTGGTTGTGGGTTCGATTCCCACATCCTTGTCCGACGCGATGAGTTGTTGCCCGTTCTGTAGGTTGTCCTTTTTCTAAAACTACATTACTATAACATACCATCAATAATATCGAAGAAAGTTCTATCCATAAACAATAGTAAATTATGTCCAACATAATCCATTCTAATCTTTAGGCTTATCTAAAATAATTCGGTCCAAGCTCATAGTATAAAGAAAACAATTACTAGAAAGGTTATCTACCAAGCATGTGAATACCATCATTTATCCCTCATATATCTTGTTGGTCACATTCCAATCATGTGAATACCTTAATCATGTATTTTATTGAAAAATGAATACCCATTAAATCTCAATGAAAACATGAATGCTGTCAAAAGTTAACTCTTTCCACATACCAAAATCCAAAAATGCTATATACTCAAACCATGATATCACTTAGTCCTTTTAATAATCATGAGGTCATGAATACTTTCAAACATTTCATTTTCTCCTTATCCCTTCATTATGCGCATATCACCTACTTTCCAAAAATATCTGAATAACCTTCCATGGTTACCAGTACCATTCAACATATACTTCCAAATAATTTAGAAAAAACAATAGTGTAACAATCCTTAGATGATTCTTTATTCCATAGTATCATACATTATTCTTTATAAACATACAATCATTCCACTAACTTCTTTATCCACTAGATGAGCTTAATCATTTCTTTCATCTCATATTTCATTTGTAGTCTCTTCATCATCATCCACATAAATACTACCCATATAACCATGCGGATTCTCTTCAGGAGATTTTCCCTTAGGGTACTGGTTTGCATAATTCCCATACATTCCACATTTAAAACATCTAATCATTGTTGATGTCGTATCAATACCATTATCCTTGTCCATGCTGTTAACTGAACCTTTTCCTTTGCACTTACTGGCTTTGTGTCCATCTTTTCCACACACAAAGAATCTTCTAGTTCCTTTGAAACAATCACCCCAATGCCTCTTCCCACATGATTTACATGGGGGAAATTGAACTTTCCTTCCTCTATGATCATCATGAAACACCATCTTTCTATTATTATCTGATTCAGGAAACTTACCAAAGTTGAGATTATTGATCATATTATGAGATTGCTGATTAGGCATAATAACGATGTTTGGACTTCCAAATCCCATTTCATTTGGTTTCTCATGAAGAATATCATTCCATTGTCCATCATATCCTCAATTATTGTGAATCTTCCTCTTTCCAGCCATTTTCCAAAACCCAAAAAGAATAGTGTGAGAGGCAAAAATCATGCTAGGGAAAACAACATAGTAAATGGGGAGAACCCTCAATATCTAACATCTTAGGTTAAATTCTATGATCTTTACCATATTTCTAGGACTATATCCTATACGTATACCTATCCTTAGGGACATCCGTAGAAATACGTTAGAAATATCTCCAGGGATCTCACTAAAGTTCTCGCATCCTTGTTTCCAAAGGTTGACTAAACCTTTCCTTTGATACCAACTGTAGCGGTATGGAATTACTTCCAGTGGACTATAATTGATACCTATCAGGGCACTCCATGGGTGGATACACCCCCTGGGCGGGAAACACCACCATCCCCAGTGGTAGCCATTTCCTCATAAAGCCCTTGGGCGGAGAGCCATGCTTCGTCCAACACTCACATGTGAGAGTTACCAAGGATCAGATACATTCCTACCTCCTTTGCCTCTGATACCAACTTTAGAGACCTGAATCTTGACGTACATAGACATTACATTACTTTTGAGGAATACTTAGTACATAACAAAAATAGACACACAAGGACTGTAATAGTTTAGTGTCTTTGGAAACTCGGAATATAATCTTCTAATCGTGGTGAAAGATCTTCAACATCTCCCATAAAGATCTTACCTTTTTTTAAACCTAAAACCTTTCTTTATATCCTGGGAAAAAGAAAACATAAAAGGGGTGAGCTCAAATTCCCAGTAAGGGTAAACATAGAGAACATAAAACAATCCATAAACATTTGAATGAAAAAACTTGAACATAAAATCTAAACATCAAAATCTTGAGCAAAGACATGAATCTTGGAAGTATGTAAGGCATATATCATAAGGGAACATCAATCATGATAAAATATCATGGGAATAAAACATGTAATTGTGGCAACCATTCAGCACATGTTATGATTTCCATAATAGCCAAGGCATTTCTGCCAAGACCATCTTAGTGGACAAAGTCCCTTTCTGAATCGAGATCACTCCTCGTTTCAGTCCTGTAACACTGAACCGGATTAACTTACCATTCCAGCCATGTCTATATCATAAGATATACATATTTACCCAATGCATTGGAATGAGATATAGGTCCCACCCATCTCATAATGAAACAATTCTTACTTTTGCCACAAAATAAACATAAATCATTCATCGTAACCCAAAGAATAAAATGGGTTTCATAAACATTATCCAATGATCACATAATCCATATAAAAAAAATTTATATTTCATCATAAGAAAATTGAAACCATGTAAATCATAGAGACATTAAACTTGAAACATACACATATGAAATAATTTCATCTTAGATGGAAAATGGCTTTGATAAAACACTTGAAATGAATTCTTGAGGAAAATATCCTTTCTTCTTCAAAATTATTTTATTTTCTAAAAATGTCATGCAATTATAAAAGGAAAGGTTTTTTTTGAAAATAATCATGCAAACTTATAGAGGAAGCTTTATGAAAATGCGGCGTTATGAAACCGTAAAAATCCGTTCGTGCCGTATAAGTTAAAAAAACATTGTTCTCATACTTTTGCCGGAAAAGTAAAAAATGTACCTCGTAAAAGAAATATTCTATACATAACATGTATTAAAAGTAAAAAAAATGGGTAAAAAGGACTTTAAACATACATGAATACACTTTTATAAAACATGGACATGGATGAGAGTAATAACCCCAGTATATATTTACGAATAAGCAATCTCGGATAAAAATGAGATTTTCACAATTATCCCTTAGCTTATGTCCGATATGCTTCGTATGTATCCGATCCTCCTGAATAATGATTTAAATAATGTCATTTACTTATTACCCGTTCTTTTGTAAATTCCATGTTAAAGAGTGTTTTGGGTAAAATCGTTTCATTTGTCGTCCGTGTTTTGACTTGTAATTATTCATATGATTACATAGATCATGATTACTTAATTCAAGAATATAAAACATGATTTATATATAATATATATTCATAATATACATATATATAATACATCGATAAATGGGAAGAAATACACCATTCATGGAGACTGTAGGTCGTACATCTGCATGAATGCTGTTTTCGTCTCCTTATTGAGTTGAATGTAATTAAGTAGATGAAATACATATATATATATACACATAAACCCATTATCTTTATAATGTCATATATTTCATTATTATTTCTTATATATACTTTATAATCATTCTTAAATGGTTAACATGGAGAATGAATCTCATCGCGTCGTGGAGACGGTAGTCCGTACGTACGCACGAGCGATGATATCGTTTCCATAATTATTGAATTGAATTGGAGTGGATGATAAAATATATAAAAATTAGTATGATTTTATAATAACTACGTATAGTTATTCTTTACACCATTATACCCATCCATGTAAGGTGTTGGTGGAAAAACAGATTACACCACGGCGTGGAGACGGTATTCCGTACGTACGCACGCGAGGTGATTTTGTTTTTCGTAGGATGGATAAAAGGTGAAATGGGGTTGTTTCATATTTATAATAACATATCAGTATATTAGTGATACTTATTTCATTACTTAATAATGAAATAACTAAAGAAGAATAAGTAGAAGAAGAAAGAAGATTGAAAGAATCGGTAGAAGAAATTACCTCTTCTTCGATATGCCTATTTGAAACCTCCTCTTAGGGAACTAAGATTGGTCTTTGAAGTAGACAAGGACCTCTAGGATGTTTCTAGGGAAGAGTATAAGAGAATTTGTCAGGGTTTTTCCGAGATTCAAGGCTCAAATTGGTGTGAGGAAGAGAGGGAGGAGGTTCCCTTTTATAAGGGAGGAGAGGGGCACCTTTGGAAAAACTAAAAATATTATTTTATTATAAAGCCAAATTCGGTTTTAAATAGCTGAAAATTGATTTATTTCGAAGCTAAGGTGGGGATGGGTCTCAATAATCTCACACAATATAATTTAGACAAGTTTAGGTTCCTATATTAACCTTATCATTTATATTTAACTTTAAGTTAGATAATTTTACTTTTACCGTGTCTTTTTGTGTTATTACACTATAAGGTTAATAAACATACTATAACAAGCCAAACGGACCCCAATTTTTTTATTATTAATAAATATAACCTTATCAATGTCATTTGGCCAAACCTTAGATTTTTAGGAATAAAATAACAATTAATAATATAATATTTGTTTTAAAAACTATTTTTTGTCAATTTTGACACTATTTAGTAATTGATTTTTGTAAAAATCAAAACAGAATTATTAATTCGAAAAAAGTTACTTAAATAAATTATAACATGTCATATTAACCTAGATGATTAATTGAATTCATAAAAAGTCTCAAATTACATTTATTTGGGTATTTATGACATCAATTATATCAATATTTCATTAATAAGATAATTACTGCATCATCTTTGTGTCATAAATAAATTAAATTATATAATGTCTAAAAATTACAAATAAAGTACCACTATGTAGGAAATCGTTTTATCTTTCTAATGAATATTTATAGTCGAATTTATCATATGTATGACCCTATATTAAAAATTATTTACTTATTAAAAATTGATTTTAACTATTTTAACCCTTCTTTAAATAAATTAATAATAAATGTCTTAATCTAATCCAAGTGGGCCTAAATGGTCATATTTTATTTCTAAGGTTGTTTTTGGTCGAATTAAACTTATCCAATAGAATTAGGACATGTGTTAGGGTAATAATAATATCATTTGTACCCTTAATTACCCTATTTACGTTTAACTGTGGTAAATAAAAGTAAAAAGTTACTATTGACCAAAAATTATTTTCATCTCATTGAACCACATTTTACTTACTGAAATAAACCGTGTCTCTCGTATTTTTGAAATTACACTCACAGAAGTGGTAAAATTAAGTTTTATGTAAATTTTCAAATTCTCCTAGGAGGTGGGTAAAAGACGGTGAAAAGTTCAATAAAATTTTTATATATCTAAAATTATTATAAAATTACTCCAATGAATTACATTGAACATATATAGGTATTATGTATCAATTTTTTCCTAAAATAAATTTAAATAAAATAAATAATTATTTAAATAAAAATTTGGTTTTTAAATAGTAACCTAGTGTTTTCACTATTCATCAAAAATTGAAAGTTTCCAGAAAAATACCAAAATTTCACCCTAGGATAATTTTGATATTCCGAATCCAAAAATGAAGTCCATTTTGAAAAATAAAATTTACAAAATTTCAAAAAGTGGTTATTACTATTCATAATGGCTAGTTTTAATAATATTTTAATAGCATATCGTTGTTTAGTGAAACTCGGTATTGCGTACGACGCAAGCTATCGAGGAAGGTCGCGATTGCGTGTAATGAAAGCCAAGTTAGTGTTGCATGTTGTGAAAGACTCCTTTGTTGTTTCATATAATAAAATCCAACCATATTTCATTGAATATATATATATATATATATATATATATATAATTTTATATACACTCAATGTTGCGTAGAATGACTATTATCAAACGAACTTGAAATTGTGTGTAACACAATCTAAGAATAGTGTTGCATATACGGGAAGCTAATACGGTGTTGCGTATAGCACAAGATAATCTTGTTGTAGCATAAAACACATGACATCAAATAAATTAAAAAGAATAATTATCATAAAATATCGGGTTGTTACATTAATACTCCATGGTGACCATCAAATATGGATAACTCAAATTTAGAGTATGAGAGGTTAATTTTCATTTCACTTTATGAAATATATACAATCATCATGAAGGAATGAAAATTATTAATCTTAATTTTTGTATAATATCATAAATTTTCTATATTTTTAAACTGTAAATATAAAAAAAACTGAATTTTAAAACTAGTTAAATCATATTCCATATAAAATTCCACTTGTGAGGCCTTTAGTTTATTATATTATTAAGGTTTTGTGAAATAAATTACATTACTGTGTAATTCATTCCATATCTCTATTTTAATATCTAATAAATTATACCACTCCTCTTTTTTAATGGTTAATATCTATGAATAAATATTCTTTGAATTATATTGAGATTGTGATTCATAATTCCTATTTTCAAATCTTTGAACATTATATTCACACTTCTTTACATAATAACATCCAATATTATGATGATGATAATTTATATTTTTTTAAATACTTATAACACTTTCTATTTTCATTATAATAACCATCAGAACATTACAATATTTAATTTTTATTGGAGATTATTTGATTAAAAAATTAAATGAAATAGTTTACATTAAGATCATTATTTTCCAATATTACATAAACTCATTTAGGATATAAAGTAAATTTTAAAATTTATATAACTAATATGATAATAACATTATTTCATTTTGAATATATCAAAATCTAAACGTGTTACAAATTTCCTCTTAGAAATTGTATTTTTTCAGAGATATATTTCTATGAATTTACCCCTATTTTGTTAAGAAATAAAATTTACTTGATTTATTATAATATATAAAAAATAAATTATTAACACCCATATATTATAAGGCATTCTATGTGTTTGGATAAATATTTTAAAATAATATTTTTTTCTTAAAAAAATTCAACTATTGGGTGGTGGGAACATTTATTTATTATTTTCAAACATAAAAATGATAAATTATTTTATCCAAGATTATAATTTTCTATCATTATCTTCTTTAGACATGTCATAGAAATAGATGAGTCATAAAACCTATGTATTAAAAAAATAATCTCAATTTATTTAAAATAATTTATTATTTTCCATGAATTTATTTTAATATAAGAGAAATAAAATGAGACATAATAAATATTAATTATTATTCAAGATTTTAATTAATCCATTACATTCACTGACTTGGTTCAGAAATCCTTTGCTTTATCTTTTGAATGTATACATGAAGATCCGTTCCTAAAATGATCTTAAATTTTGAATTAATGTAAATATTAAAAACCTTTTTTAAATTTATAGTTTGAATTATATTACATTATAAATATAAAAATAATTTATAAAATATTAATCCTTATCATATACTCTACAAAGTGTTTATGGAACCTCTTTTGGTATTTTGGGAAATTCTACCTCCAGTTGCTAATTTCCCACAATGAAATATTTTCCTTACATCTAATCTCCTTTGGTAAAAAATATTTTTTTTGTGTACACTCCATGACCACATTTATTCTCATTCAAAATTGTTTACCATTTTTTTATATTACAGCACCATGGCACCCAATCATAGACCTACTATTCCTTTCTTAGTTATCAAAAACTTATTTAAGTGATTGGGAAATAATTTATTTTACTCAATAATGAATTAATTCACTGTAAAATATTATATGATTTCTATATCTAGTTAAAAAATGAAGTGAATGTATAGATCAATCCTAAGCAGTGAACCCACTCTTTAAAAGTCACTTATATACGTAATAATATTAAGGAAATGAGTTTATATGGAAGTAAACTTATATATCTTACACTAAATGAGTATATTTGATATTTTTTCTCTAATTTATAAAATTTAATGACAGATACCTTTTCATGTTTTTAATCATCGGCAAGATAACCACACTTTTATGTTTATTTTGAAGCATGGGATCCAAAGGAACAGGAATCAAGATAGAGATGTTAAGAGAATATTTAATATACATACATAATCATATTTCTCTTCTTAAATAGCTATATATAGAGGTTATTTACGAGAAAGTTTTTTCCTTTAACATATAGAAATGTTCACATTTTTATGAATAATTCTAAAATTTAAATGTGAGTTAAGAAATATTCTTAAGTTAATCCATTAATTTAGAAAAATTGATCTGAAGGTAATGTTTGACGATGATGATTCCATTTATTCTATAATAGTAGTTTTTATTAGATGAGTATAGTGACCTAATTGTTGTTTTTAAATCATATCCATTAGTGTTACATGATATATAATTTTCTATTTCTTTGGTCCCACTTTAGTGTTCTTATCATAAATTATATATTTCAGTATAATACCATGTTAAACATACCATATATGACTCTTGGATAATTTAGTTGGAAAATTATTAATCAAATCCACCATATGGATTATCTAAATTATATTTCTTCTGAATTGTATCTTTTAGGATTTCCTAGATAAGTATAAACCAAAGAACATAGTGGGTTTGGTTAACTAAATGTTTGGGTTATTTAATTACACAATAACTTATAGAAGATAAATTATAGGAACACTACATTGGTAGAACCTAACCAATTGAATTATCATGTTCATGACATGTATTAACTTTGGAAACAATGTAACACTTATTAATTTAAATGGTTTTGAAATCCTAACCATATTATATTATGTATTCTTTTTTATATGCATGCATATAAAAATTATGTTTTTGTATCCAATACCATTAAAAAAATTAATATATTAAAAACCTATTAATATATAGCACTTAATGAAACTACTTATTTATGTTACTTTCATAAAAATAAAATCTAATTACAGTCATGAATATTAAAATAATTCCCATGCATAAGGGTTAAGGAACCCTTTCATTTAAATGCATAAAATCATACAAAACCAAAATCTATAGAAGATGGTATATTGTATGATAATTATATAAAACCCACTTTTCTAGATAGTCAATAATCCCTCACTCCATTAGTAATTCAAACCAAAAGTCCCACTATACATAGATCGATATCTAACAGAGACCACACTTTCAATACAATTTAAACCCCCAATTTGTTTAAATTGCATCCAATATTTACTTTTAAATTCAAAACCAATAAAAAGATCATATCCATTGTTGAATGTAAGTAAATATTCTATCATATAAAGCACGTAACTCATTATATGCATGGTAAAAAATTTATAAGAAGTTTTTTAACACTTTAAAATAATGAATATGTTCATTCATGATAAAAAAATTTATATTCATGAATAATAATATATGAATTAAATTAAATAAGTGAAAAATTCACAAATCTCTATATGAGGTAAAAAATTCTGAAAATTTCATAAATAAAGAAACTATAAAAACATTATAATTAAAAATTCTTTATAGACATTCCATAAATAGATAAACATAATCATCACATATATATATTAATTTCAAACCATTAATAATATTAATTTAAATTTTATTTAATATAAAATATTTTATATTATAATATATGATATTTATGGAAAACTTTTATAATTAAATAAATGTTTTATATTTTACACATTCATTTTATATGAACAAAATATCCGATATTTAATTTTATGAAAGCATTTATCAAGTTCACAAAAACTATTTTTTTGTGTGGATCAATTATTTTTTTATAAAAGTCACTTAATATGAAAATTTATTGTTATTATTTGTCAACATTTGATAAGTGAATAGAAATAATTTTATATTTTGAATTATTTTTTCAACTTATAATCAATTTATAAATATACCATTTAAAGTCAAGGATTTAAACATATATTACAATCAATAAAATGTTTTGGTATATCTAAGTCTACCATTAGAATCATCCTAGGATCAATAGTTATTTAAAATTTTAGATAAATAAATATTTACTTGAAACCCCATGAAACCATAGTTGTTTTTACCATAATTATTAGATTATATTACCCAAGTGATTACAATTACCAAGGGAACCACAACTATTTTTATTTAATAAAATTATTTCTTCTAGATCCTCTGAAAGACATACCTCAAACCCATGTTGTGGTTTTTAATTTACAGTTTATTTTTTTCTTATAGAAATATAAATTTCATACTAAAAATAAGAGTTTGAGAATTATTCATTTAATAAAAATAATATTTTATGATGATTTATTTTTATGAATCCTTTGAAAAACCATTGTTTATAATATTATTGTGTATTTTTACAACTATTATAAAACCACTCCCATATTTATTTGAATAATATCATTATTTTTTTTTAAATTTTTTATGAACCACAACATCTTTTAATAAATCATATTTTTATTCCAGAAGATACCATTTTTTTAATTTATTATTCAATTAAAAAAATCAATCAAATGTATTGTAAATGGGTTTGATGAGAAAAATGGGATTTATAGGGAAATTGTTTCCCTAAGTTAGAAAATACTAACCACTAAATCCTATCATCTATTCAATAAATACAAATGATGATCCTACCTTTTCTCTCAATGCAGTTGGTCTATATATGATTTTATTACATGATCTTGATAGATATCCCTAAGAGTAAAAATACTTCTTCTATTCTAGAAATAGATAAGTTATGAATCTAAAAATTAATAAAAAAGAATCCCTTCAATCCATAAACTACTAGATCCTCAGTATTGAAGGATAGAGAGAAATAATATCTTCAAATTAAAGGGGTTTCAATGTAATGAATAACGTACCACCATATCATTCTCTCAAACACCATATATAGAATTAAAGGATTATCTTTAAAGACTAAGTATTTCATAAAAATTCATTTTTTTCATTAAATGTTTCATAAATTTTAGGACTATGAATCATGATATAAACTATTTATAATATTCAACCAATAAAAATGAAATGTTTAACTGAATAATAATTTCATATTTCATCATAAAAACACCTTAAATCATTATTATAGGATAATTAAATTAAAATATAGGAGCTAAAGAATCTGAATCATGTATTATTATATAATACATGCACTACCATGCATAAAACCATGAGGTAGTGGATTTCACTATGTCATGGTTTACACCATAATAAGCTACTAAAATGTTTATACCACAAAGTTGTGATTTTATCTTCAGTTCAAATTTCTTTAATATATATGTATGTATGTATGTATAAATGTTCTGTGAGTGTTTATATTAAATGTATTCTGATCATTGATATTAAATTTTTTTGAGAGAATTTATATATAATTTTTCTACGAAGATTTTTATATAAATGATATACGTATAGCCACACAAACCCGCCCACCGTTCCACCCACAACCACACACATATGTGCATGTGTACGTTCACAGAGAGATAGACATGTTCTGTTAATATATGTATTATATATTTATAAAACATTGATATATAATTTTTTATGGGAAAACACACACAGACAGATATATATATATATATATATATATTAATAAAATTTAATACCATTTTTAAAAAAAATAATAATAATTAGCACACAAACATTTTTTTAAAATATAATATTTAATTTCAATGTTTAAAAAAAATTATTAAATAAAAAATATATGTGCCTATATGATAAAAAATAATTTAATTTAAATGTTCACATAATATACACACATATAAACGATCTATGAACATAGGAATTTTAATTTTAAATTTCCCAAAACATGTTCTTTAAACATATAACATGTAAATAAATATCATTTATTTTCTTCTTGAGAAATGATTTTTAAAATAAATGACAAATTAACTATGGTTTTAATCTACCATAAAATATTTCAGAGTGATTTTATTATTTTTTTAATTTAAAAGCATTAAACTATTATAATAATAATTACTATTAAATATGAAAAAATCCCCACAAAATGAAATTTAAAGGGGGATTTAATATATATTTTGAAATAAATCAAACTACCTCAAATTATTACTCTATTCCCACATATATTAACGTTTTTAAATTTATCATCAATCAATTTTAGTGGTTAAACAACTTCCAAATGTTAGAAAAACCATCATGAAATATATTTTTTCTCTATAGCAATAGTTTTTTTTAATAATAATGAAAAAAATCAGAAAGAAAGTAATGATAGATAATAGAAAAAAATAGAAATTCTTAGGAAGAAAATATATAATAACCAAAAAACCAAATAAGTATTAAAATAAATAAAAAATAACAATCAACCTTATACATTTATTCCAAATGGATATATATGTTTTATAATTTTTTTAATTAAATATTAAAATTTATTATTGAACATAGATAAATAATTATAAATATAATAGATATTGATTTCTAAAACCATTATCATATATAATTTTATATATTTTATTAACTTTTTCTTATAAATTATTTATAATTTGAAACACCCAGGATCCAGGTGTCACTCAATGAGTGCCCTGAACCTGGTTGGTCACATGACCTCAAGATCATTTACCCAAACGCCAGAGGCTACCGACTAGAAGCGAGGGCCTAGGTCTGATAGTGGGAAAACTATGCCCTCATTTGTTGAAGTGTAACACAGTAGAACAAAATATAAGTATACAAAAGAAGAAGCAGTAACCAATGCCAATGATGAAATGGACATGGTACTAAAGTAAATAAAAGACCAACAATCATTTATATAGTGTTGTAATATGTCGCTAAGTATAAGAATGTATCCAAAATAGGATACACTGCAATCCGCAATAATACAATACAGTGGACAAATACTGCAAGGAAAATAAAACAGCGCAGTAGGAACTCAACAGCATCACAAGCCTAAGCTCGGTCCCATGCTCTCCTACTCCTCTGCAACATCAAGTACCTGTATAGGGAGCCTTTCCATTATCTACAACTGCATCAATATATTCTGTTTGGGCCCAAGACATGACCCAAACAGGGTGTGAGAAATAAATCCCAGTAAGAAACCACCAAAGGCCTGTTCCCAACTGTCAGTGAGTTTGTGCAACAATAATGTGCAGTAATGAAATGCAATAAATCAGGAAGTACTAAAAAGTAAACATTCCTACCAGTTCCATTTCCATTTAATTATTATTTAACAATTCAATAGAATTGAATTGTAAGTTTCCAGGACCCAGCCTCAACCGACAATCTCCTATACAATGCCGCAACATAACTACAACCATCTATCTAACAAGTACAAGGTAAAATAATACAAATCCTATGATTTCGCTTGGTAGGTATAACATGTGAAATATGCAAAGTAAACAGAGTCCTTAGACATAAAAAACCTTACCCTCAGGCAATCAGAACCACGCCCTCAGGCTATTCAGAACCACACCCTCAGGCTAATCAGAATGGAAACCCTCAGGTGATTGTCCTCAAGCATAATGAATATTTCCCTCAGAAGTAAGAGATAATTACCTTAGGCATGGAAGCAACTTCCCTAAGGTATATGAAACATTTTCCTTAGGCTAAATGAAATTCTTGCCCTCAGGCTGAATAGAACCTTTCCCTCAGGCTAAACAAAACACTGCCCTCAGGCTAAGCAACTAACTGGGTCGAGCTCGACACATAAGCAAGAAATTTATATACATTTTCTCTCAAGAAAACTCAAAGCATGCTACAATCATGGCATACACTCTTGTATCCCGACCAAACGAATAAACAAGGGAACGCACCCACGAGGTGGCCCTAGATCCAAACAATGATCCTAGACAGTAGTTTATAAATATTCATTAAATTACCTATGAAATTTGAGGCATTTAATTATTGAAGTACTCATCCATACGGCACCCCAAACATGGGCATGTAGCACAACGATACATAAAAACAACATGAAAATTGGAATTCAACATCAGACCACCTACCTCGATCTCCACTGATCGATATACGCAAACGACACCACCCAAAATGCCCGAGAACGACGTAGATTTGGGATAAATGACTACACGTTCAAACACAAATAAATTCCCCTTGGGAAAGAATTGGTAATAATGGATAAAGGATAAGGAAGGTCTTACCCGCACGATACAAACAAGATCGACGACAGATGAAACAGATTCCCAGCGTGCGATCGAGAGCTCCTCCAAGCTCTGACCTCTCCTCATGAGCTCCAAATGTGTCCATTGACTCCTATGACGAATGAGGAGGCTACTGCCCGTTTTAAGCGAAAAAAACTACACAAAGTGTACTCTCAAGTACACGGTGTGTACTTTTCATTCTTTTAACTGTTACTCTGGAGGCTACTTTTCACTAACAAACTATTCATCTGTCAACATTAGTAAATGGCGTGTGTTTCTGGGGACACAGAGTGTACTACAGTTCCACTGGCGGCTAATTCCACCACCTTAATATTTACCTGCCGATTGATTACATGGTGTGTAGTTAGTTTTTACACCCTTCATCATCGATAGGCCTATACGCCCTATGTACTCATCTCACACGGCCAAAGTACACGGCGTGTACCCAAAAAATTTGGGAATTTTTTTTCCATTTTCCTTATTTTCACAAAAACACTTAAGGAAAAAGGAAAATAAGAAACTCATACCTCAAGAATAAGAACCAGGTTCTTACAAACTTCCCCCCTTAAAAAAATTCGTCCCCTTATTTCCCTTCCAAGGGTAGTGAAGATAATGCTCAGGATAACGCTTGCCACTGAGCACATACGTCGGTCTCCCACTCCCAGGTGTCGTCCTGCACTCGACCATGCTGCTATATCACCCGTACGAGAGGAACTGACCAGCCTCGGAGAACCTTCGTGATCCTATCAAGAATATGAATCAGATGCTCCAAGAAGGATGCATCGGCCTAAAACTCAACCTCCTCAGGAATAAAGATGTTGGACGGGTTTGAGTGATAATGGCGCAGCTGAGATACATAAAAGGCGTCATGCATGGTCCGGTAAATCTATGGTAACAACAAACGATAGGAAACCGTCCTGACTCTCTCCAGAATCTCAAATGGCCCCACATAACTCGGTGAATGTTTATCTTGTCTCCTGATCTGCCTGTGTCCCAACCTCACTAAAACACGGAAGAAAACCTGATCCCTGACCATGAACTCCAAGGGTCGTATGCGGCGATCAACATAATATTTCTGACGAGACAGTGCAATAGCCATCCACTTCTGAATCAACTGGACCTGCTCTGACGTCTCCAGCATGGGACATGGTCCCAGTAAAGCTGCCTCAACTACCTCTAACCAGCACAAGCAGAATCGACATGGCCTACCATATAAAGCCTCATAATGTGCCATCTAAATAGTTTACTAAAAACTATTATTATAGGCCAACTCGACCAGGGGTATGTGCCCCTCCCAGGAGCCCCCAAAGTCCAGGATGCATGCACACAACATGTCCTCAAGAACAAGTATTTTACGCTCTGATTGGCCACCGGTCTGAGGGTGGTAAGCTCTTCTTAGAAGCACCTGTGTACAAAGTTCCCTCTAACAACATTGCCAGAAACAAGACGTGAAATGGGAATCCCTATCTGAAATGATAGAATGAGAGACCCCATTAAGACATACTACCTCTCGGATATACAACTTCTCGAGCTCATAAACACCAAAGGTCTCCTTGATCGGAAAAAAGTAAGCTACCTTTGTAAGTCTGTCCAGAACAACCCAGATGACATCACTGCCTCGAGGTGACCTCAACAAACTAGTCATGAAATCCATTGTGACATCATCCCATTTCCACTCCGGAATGGGTAACTGTTGTAACAGTTCGGCTGGCCTCTGATGCTTCGCCTTCACCTACTGACAGGTGGAACATCTTGTAACAAAACCAGCTACCTCTTTTTTCATACCCAACCACCAGCACTGACATCTCAAGTGACATTACATTTTAGTGACTCTGGGATGCACTGCCCAAGATGAAGCGTGAAACTTCGGCATCAACTCCTCATGTCTATCCCTGGGAACCCACACTCGTACATGGACACACAGTACCTCATCATCGCTTATCGTCCAACCGGGAGGAGGGTCCTCACATTACAGCGACTCCCATAGAACTAGGGATTCCGAATCAGATAGCTGTCTCATCATCACTCTGTAACACCCCAAGATTCTACGATACGCTTCTCTTTGAATAATGTGATAGCGTGTGTTGTACGCAACATCGAGTTCTAACACACCAAAACCAATCAAACTAGCTGTTACGAATAGTAATACCTACGTTTTGAAATTATATATATTTTATATTTCAAAATGGACTTCATTTTTGGATTTGTAATATCGAAATTATCCTAAATTGAATTTTTGGTATTTTTCTGAGAACTTCCAATTTTTATGAATAGTGAAAAATACCTAAAAAAACTTTTTTAATCAAAATAATTTATAGTTATAAATTATACTATTGAGTGGTTTTAAAGTATAATTAGAATATATTTTTACCATTTTATCCAATGGTGTTCATTAGAATTAATTTCACTTTGAAATTGGACATAAACAATTGTCAATCTTTTTATATATATTGTTTCTTAAAAACACGCTATTTGTTGTGACAACGAGAATTAATTATAAATTTAGTTAATGCAACTTATATGTTTGGAATTTTGTAAAATAGACATCATTTTTGAATTTGTAATATCAATTATAGATTAGGGTGAAATTTTGGCATTGTTCTGAAAAACATCAATTTTTGATGAATAGTGAAACTACTAAGTGGTAGTTAAAAAACTGAATTTTTCATAAAACTTAATTTTACCGCTTCTGTGATTGGAATTTCAAAAATTCGAGAAACATGGTTAATATCAAGGAATAAAATGTGGTTCAATGAGATGAAAATATTTTTTGGTGAATAGTAACTGTTTACTTTTATTTACCACGATTAAAAGTAAATAGGATAATTAAGGGTAAAAATGATATTAATATTACCCTAAAACATGTCCTAATTCTATTGGACAAGTGTATCTCGACCACAAACAACCTTAGGAATAAAATATTATCATTTAGTTCCACTTGTATTATATTAGGACATTTATTAGTATTTAATTCAAAGAAGAGTTAAAAGAGTTAAAATCAAAGTTTATTTACTAAAACATTTTTAATATAGTGTTATACATAATATAAATTTGATTGTAAATATTCATTAGAAAGATAAAAGGATTTCCTACATAATTATATTTTATTAATAATTTTTAGACATTAAATAATTTAATTTATTTATGACACAATGATGATACAGTAATTACCATAATAGTAAACAAATTAAACTAATCGATATTATAAATACCCAAATAAATATAATTTAAGACTTTTTATGAATTAAACTAATTTTATAGGTTAATATGACATGTTAGTATTTACTGAATTAACTTTTTTTGAAGTAATAATTCTGTTATGAGTTTTACAAAAATCAATTATTGAATAGTGTCAAAATTGACATAAAAGAGTTTTTAAAACATATATTACATTATTAATTGATATTAAATTCATATAAATATAAGGTTCGGCCAAGTGACATATATCATGATAGGTGTATCATTAATGGAACACTTTGGCGTTTCTTGGATGTATATAGTAAGTTTATTAAGAATATAATATAAAAATACATAGAAACATTGTAAAAGTGAAACTAATTAACTAAGAGTTAATAATTAAAGATATGGTAAATATAATGACCCAAACCTGTCTAAATTATATTGTTTGAGTGGTATTAGACCCATCCCTACCTTAACCTATAAATAATCCACTTTGGAGCCATTAGAAATCGAATATGAATTTATTATAAAATAATATTTCTAGATTTTCCAAAGGTGCCCCTCACCCCTCTTATAAAAGGGCACTATCCCTTATCATTAACTCACACCTTCAAAGCCTTTTGGTTCTTACAAAATCTGCCAAAATACTCTCCCAACCTCCCTCACTTAATCCTATAGGTCTTACTTTAGTCAGAAAGCCAGCCTAAGGAGCCCTTTTGATCAAATCAAAAGGAAGAACCCAAAGAAGAGGTAATGTTTTCACCACCCTTTTTCAAATTCATTTCTTCTTCATCTTCTTCTTTCTTTGTTATTATCATTCTAAAATAATGAATCCAGTATCTCATATATATCCTTTGAATGACATGTCACCATACGTGCGTACGTACGGCTTACCATCTCCACGTCGTGGTGTAATTCTTATTCAATATATTATTATTATTTGGATGGGTATAATAATAATGTGTAATTCATTTAAATAATAAATATAACATGATAATGATTCTGTATATAAGATATAACATCCAATTAAATATTATTTTAATATCAAAAGAATGATATTGTCGCCCGTACGTACGTACGGACTACCGTCTCCACGAACGCGATGAGATTCATTGTCCATCGTATCCATTCAATTATAATTATTATTTGATGATTTAAAAATAATGTTTAAGGACTTTATATCATTCTGGATATGAATAAGATACATCCTATCCATGACAAACATGGCTTATGTAACAAAACATATCACAGAAAATGAGTAAGTTAACACCCGAAACGACGATAATTCTAAGATATTATTAACAAAGCAATGTTAAAAGATCATATATGATATCATATTAATGTATATGATTATTGAATAATTTAATAACAATTATTTCACCATTATAAAGGAGGTTAACCTACCCTCAACCAAGTAAAAGTACAAGGTAGGGGTTTATTTTTCAATCTCTTCATTATCCGAGGTTGTCTATACGTAATAATCTACTAGGACTTCTTTATCATCCACATCCATGTTTCTTAAAAATGTATTTCAAAACATTTTTACTATTTACTAGAATATGGGTTAAAGTCATTTATACCCTTTTTGACTTTTATAAGTGGTTTATAAAGGAATATTTTCGTCATTTTCCAAACAAGGTCCTTTTTTAACCTTTTCGACTGAATTAAGGTAAGAATGTTTTTTTAACTTATATGGTGGGTGCGGCTATTTTACGCCATTATAAAATCTTCGAAGCTTCTCTTACAAGCTTATAAGAATATTTTCAAAGAAAATGTTATATTTTATAAATATATTACTCTTAAATGATTTCAAAATAAAAAGAGATATTACTCTAAAAAGAGTTTTGATTTCATCTATGTCAACATCATTTGATGGATTTTACACTTATTTGAAGTTGATTTATTATGATACAAAACTTATATATTGTATTTAAGGTTTTTTGATATGTTCGACTGTGGATGTGCTATTTTTATACCATTCATTGTTTATGGATTAAATATCTACATTTCGTATGCTAGTTTTAATACGAATGTTTATGTTATGTTTAAACCTGTTCATATGGGGAATGCATTGGACTTAATATGTGATGGGTGGAGCCCGCTATAGCTCCTCGATGCATCGGTAGGTCTCATGAGACAAACTAGTGTCTTGGCACAAGGCCTTGACAAAATATTATTTGTAGTCTTGGCACGAGGCCTTGGATATGTGGTTATGATAGTTTGGAATTATGCATTCCATCATTATGAAAGTGGTTATTGATATTACATGTTATTATTCGATTAGTAGAATATCCATGCGAATAAGTAAATGGCATTATTTAATTTTATTTTTTCCATACTATGTTGAAGTTCAAGTTTAAAAGGCTTTTGTAATAGTTATACATTTCCTTAAATGTTTATTCTTATTTATGGAAGTTTCTGCTATATTGTTATCCTTACTTGGTATTTGAGCTCTCCCCTTTTTTTATGTTTTATTTTTCCCAGGATGTGAAGAAGTAATTTATGAATGAACTGCAGGGATAGTATGTGGGGATATGAGTGTGGAATATGAAGAAAATATGTTGTTGTAGTTTTCATTTTTATGATGTAATGTAAGACTTATGAATATATCTAGTGTTTCCAAGGCTACTAAACTAATCGGTCATTCGAAACTTGATCTTTCTCGTGATCATTCCAATGTTATATAATAATGCACCGACTCTGGGTAACTGGGGTCCGGGTGTTATAGTTGGTATCAGAGGAAGTTTAGTACAAACCTTCGAAGCTAGATTTTGATAAAGTCTGATTAGAGCACATAGATTTTAGATGGACTTTGAGGATTAGAATAGAAGAAGTTCCTAGAATTTTGGTATTGTAGAGATTTTGTGAGTTTTCTGAGAAATACATCCCTTTCTGGATACGAGTAGGTAGAGGCGGATCTGGCACAGATGTACCTAGGGGTAAAACCCAAAAACACTGCTTTGAGCTAGACTTGAACAGGAACTGGTGCACGACAACGGGAATTGCTGCACTCTTGGTTACAACACTCCCGGGGGATATTCTTAGGATAACTCTCATTTTCTTTACAAATAATTATGAAGGGTTTATGAGTATATAATTCCTCAAAGAAAACATTTTTATGATTATGGATTATATCCATAAATATTTCAAATTATGTTAAGTATTTTATAAGTATGGGATTATGTATTTTGATTCATAAACTGATCTAGTTTATGACATTGTTTAGAAATGGCGCCTAGTGGAATAAATGGAAACCGTATCAATGTACACACTCCATGTAGGGATTTCGATCCTGCTCAAGATAATTATAGTGGAGTTGGTGATGCAACTGGTGCCGATCAGCTAATCACCATACTGGGACAACTCACTCAGGTTATGAATGATAACCTTACTCGTATGGAGCACCCTGATCCGCAGCGTGGAGGATCAATGTTAGATCGATTCATGAGGCAAAAACCACCAACGTTCAATGGGAGTACAGATCCCTTAGTAGCTGAGCAATGGATAAATTCCCTAGAAAAAATATTTCAGGCTTTGGGGAGTAGTGAAAGGGAAAAAGTTATCATGGCCATTTGCCACCTCACTGGAGATGCTGATCAATGGTGGTCATTGATTCAAAACATGAAGGAAGATGATGAAGTATCAAATATGGAATGGAGGGAGTTCAAAGATATGTTTTTAGAAAAATACTTTCCTCGTGACCATCGAGCAGATATGGAAAGTCAATTTCCGAGTCTAAGACAAAAGGAGGATGAGAATGTCGCAAAGTATGAGGCCAACATTACATGGTTAGAAAGGTATGCTGGAGATTATATACATAACCCAAGAAGTAAGATTTATCATCTCTTTGATGGGTTAAAACCATTTCTCTTTCAAGCATTAGTCTCACAATCCTTTTCATCATATGAAGACATTGTCTCATGTGCTATCAATAAAGAGAAAGAATTCTCAAAGTCTTATGACTTTAAAGAAAAGCAAGAGAATAAGAGATCTGCTGATCAATATGGGAATGGAAATAAGGGGAAGAAGAGAAAGGTTGAATATCCATCCTATGGTAAATGTGGAAAGAAACACCCCGGTACTTTCTTGAAGGGAATGGGTGTCTGTTACAAGTGTGGTGAAAAAGGCCACCAAGCTCGTGATTGCAAAGGGAAGAAGGAAGCTACCAATGTTCAGTGCTACAATTGTAGGGAGATGGGACATTATGCAAATGAATGCCATAAGCGTTAGGGGAACATACCTCAGAAAAGGCCAAGGGATCAATACCAAGCTTATGCTATCACGACTGCTGAGGTAGAAGCCCCAAAAGACATGGTGGCAGGTAATTTAATGGTTTCTTCATGTTTAGAAAATGCATTATTTGATTATAGATCATCGCATTGTTTCATATCTTCCCAGTTTTCTAAGAAAAATAGATATTTACAATTTGATTTAACAAGGGAGTTATCAGTTAAAACTTTTAAGGGAAGTATCATTGCAACAAAGTTTTTTAAATCAGTCCCCATTAGAGCACATAAATGTTCTTTATCTGCCGATCTCATCGTCATACCTATGATTGATTTTGATATAATCCCCGGTATGGATTTGATTTCAGACTATGATGTGAAGATTTATTATAAGAAGAAGGAGGTTACGATTTTTAATGATGATTATAAGGAACACCTTATCTTTAGAGCAGAATCGTCACCACCTAATTCTTATCTAGATCCACCCCAAGTAGCTCAACTAAATTCAATTATTGGGGAGGAAGAGAATGAAATGACTGTGGGTGAGGAAAGGAATGTTCAAATATAGGATGTACCTGTTGTGAAATAATATGTAGATGTATTTCTGGAAGATTTACCTGGACATCCTCCATAACGAGAAGTTGAGTTTTCCATTGATTTAATTCCTGGATCAAGGCCTATATCGAAGACCTCTTATAGAATGGACACTGTGGAATTAGTCGAACTAAAGAAACAACTAGAGGAATTGAGTAATAAGGGATTTATTCGCTCTTGTATTTCTCCATGGGGAGCCCCTGTTCTTTTTGTTAAAAAGAATGATGGATCTATGAGGTTATGTATCGACTACAGGGATATCAATGCTATAACAATAATGAACAAGTATCCCCTACCTTGCATTGATGATTTATTTTACCAACTGCATGGAGATCAATACTTCTCAAAGATTGAACTTCGATCTGGATACCATCAGTTGTGTGTGAAGAAGGAAGACATTCCTAAGACAGAATTTCGAACCAGGTACGAGCATTATGAGTTTACTGTAATGCCTTTTGGATTAACTAACGCACCCTCTGTATTCATGTATCTGATGAATAGAGTTTTCAAGGAATATATCGATGAATTTTTGGTGGTATTTATTGATGATATCTTGGTATACTCCAAAAGC
Organism: Viscum album; assembly: GCA_963277665.1. Taxonomy (NCBI): domain Eukaryota; kingdom Viridiplantae; phylum Streptophyta; class Magnoliopsida; order Santalales; family Viscaceae; genus Viscum; species Viscum album. The sequence continues at coordinate 1,911,825,132 of OY728158.1, forward strand.
TACGAAGATTATGAAAATCACTTGCGCATTATCCTGAAGACTCTGAGAAGACATGAATTATATGGGAAGTTTAGCAAGTGTGAATTCTGGCTTCAGGAGATTTCTTTTCTTGGACATGTTGTCTCTAAAGATGGAATATCTGTTGATCCTTCTAAGACCAAGGCAATCCAAGAATGTCCAGCACCTTCGAGTATAACCGAGGTACGTAGTTTTATTGGTTTAGCAGGTTATTATTGACGTTTCGTCCAGAATTTTGCCCGATTGGCTAACCCATTAACCAAGCTCACACGTAAAGGGGTTAAATTAGTTTGTACAAAAGAGTGTGAAGAATATTTCGAAGAACTAAAGAGAAGATTAGTCAATGATCCTATATTGACTCTACCATTGGGTAATGATGGGTTCGTTATTTATAGTGATGCATCGAAGAAAGGACTTGGTTGTTTCCTTATGCATAATGATAGGGTTATTGCCTATGCATCATGACAGTTGAAAACTCATGAACAAAACTATTCTACTCATGATCTCAAGTTAGCAGCTGTGATCTTTTCTTTGAAGATATAGAGGCACTACCTCTATGGTGAAAAATATGATATTTATACTGATCACAAGAGTTTGAAGTATATTTTCTCACAAAAAGAACTCAACATGAGGAAAAGGAGATGGCTTGAATTACTCAAGGATTATGATTGTACGATACACTACCACTCGGGGAAAGAAAACAAGGTAGCAGATGCTTTGAGCAGAAAAGATCATGGAGTTTTGAACAATATGAGAATTGAAAGGGATCCGATTTTTATGGATCTAGTGAAGATGGACATGGGAATAACCAGGGAAGGTGAAACATCAATGCTTTTTCAAATGGTTGCCAAACCATATTTACTAGAAAGGATAAAGAGTTCTCAGACTGATGATGAAGAATTTCAAAAGAAGTTTAAGCTGGGAATGATGGGAGATTGAGAGACTTTGTGTATGAAGAAGGAATTTTGAAATTCGGGAAGAGGCTTTGTGTTCCCGATATACCTGATCTAAAAAGGGAATTGCTGGATGATGCTCATAGTTCCAATTTTTCTATACACCCTGGGAGCACCATAACGTATAGAGATTTGAAGGAACATTTTTGGTGGGACAACATGAAGTGGGAGATTTCCGATTTTGTGTCAAGATGTATGGTTTGTCAACAAGTGAAAGCTGGAAGACAACAACCTGGTGAAGTATTGCAACCTCTTCCCATACCTGAGTGGAAATGGGAAAATATTACGATGGAATTTGTCATATTCCTACCAAAGACTCCTAGAAGGAACGATGCAATATGGGTTATTGTTGATTGTCTTACCAAGTCAGCACATTTTCTTATTATAAGAGAAGATCTACCACTAGAACGTCTAGCAAGACTATATATTAATGAAGTTTTGAGACTTCATGGAGTACCCCTATCGATTGTTTCTGATCGTGATCCCCGTTTTACTTCATGATTCTGGAAGAGTCTTCAGAAATCCTTGGATACTGAACTTCATTTGAGCACTTCCTACCACCCTCAGACAGATGGACAATCAGAACGGAGTATTCAAACCTTAGAAGACATGTTGAGATCTTACTCACTTGACTTTCAGGGTATGTGGGATCAATATTTACCTTTGGTAGAATTTTCCTATAACAATAGATTCCATTCGAGTATTCAGATGGAACCATAAAAAGCGTTATATGGAAAGAGATGTCTCACACCAACATGTTGGGATGACGTTGGTGAAAGAAAACTTGTAGGTCCAGAACTGGGGGAGGAAACGACGGAAAAGGTGAAGGTAATCCAAAATCACATCAAAGAAGCTCAAAGTAGGAAGAAGAGCTATGCCGATAATCGAAGGAAGGATTTGGAATTTCAAGTCGGTGATCATGTTTTCCTGAAGGTATCTCCATGGAAGGGAGTCATACGTTTTGATAAGAATGTTATATTGAGTCCCAGGTACATCAGACCTTTCAAAATTCTAGAATGAATTGGGGATGTAGCTTACCGATTGGCAATGCCGCCAAGTCTCTCCAAAGTTCATGATGTGTTCCATGTATATCTATTGAGGAAATACATGCCTGACCCAACGCATGTACTCACCTATGAGGAATTAGAACTGGAACCCGATCTGGTTTATTGCGAAGATCCCATCAAGATTCTTGATACAAGAGAACAAGTGCTGAGAAATCGGAGGACGCGTCTGGTAAAAGTTTTGTGGAGAAACGATAAGATGGAAGAGGCATCGTGGGAACCCGATGAACCTATGATGAAGAACCACCTGAGTCTTTTCATGCGGTAGTGTTCTAGAAATTTTGGGGACGAAATTATTTGAAGGAGGGGAGAATGTAACACCCCAAGCTTATACGGTACACTTCTCTTTGAATAATGTGATAGCGTGTGTTGTATGCAATATCGAGTTCTAACACACCACAACCAATCAAACTAGCCGTTATGAATAGTAATACCTACTTTTTGAAATTATATATATTTTATATTTCAAAATGGACTTCATTTTTGGATTCGGAATATCAAAATTATCCTAAGTTTATTTTTTGGTACTTTTCTGAGTACTTCCAATTTTTATGAATAGTGAAAAATACTTAAAAACAACTTTTTTAATCAAAATAATTTATAGTGATAAATTATACTATTGAGTGGTTTTAAAGTATAATTATAATATATTTTTACCATTTTATCCAATGGTGTTCATTAGAATTAATTTCACATTGAAATTGGACATAAACAATTGTCAATCTTTTGATATATATTGTTTCTTAAAAACACGCTATTTGTTGTGACAACAAGAATTAATTATAAAATTAATTAATTCAACTTATATGTTTGAAATTTTGTAAAATAGACATCATTTTTTAATTCAGAATATCAATTATAGCTTAGGGTGAAATTTTGGCGTTGTTCTGAAAAACTTCAATTTTTGATGAATAGTGAAACTACTAAGTGGTAGTTAAAAAACCGAATTTTTCATAAAACTTAATTTTACCGATTCTGTGATAGGAATTTCGAAATTCTGAGAGACACGGTTAATATCAAGTAATAAAATCTGGTTCAATGATATGAAAATAATTTTTGGTGAATAGTAACTTTTTACTTTTATTTACCACGGTTAAAAGTAAATAGGGTAATTAAGGGTAAAAATGATATTAATATTTCCCTAACACATGGCCTAATTCTATTGGACAAGTGTATCTCGACCAGAAACAACCTTAGGTATAAAATATTATCATTTAGGTCCACTTGGATAAGATTAGGACATTTATTATTATTTAATTCAAAGAAGAGTTAAAAGAGTTAAAATCAAAGTTTATTTACTAAAACATTTTTAATATAGGGTTATATATAAGATAAATTCTATTTTAAATATTCATTAGAAATATAAAATTATTTCCTACATAATGATATTTTTTTTATAATCTTTAGACATTAAATAATTTAATTTATTTATGACATAATGATGATGCAGTAATTACCATAATAGTGAACAAATTAAAATAATTGATATTATAAATACCCAAATTAATATAATTTGAGACTTTTTATGAATTACAGTAATTTTATAGGTTAATATGACATGTTAGGATTTACTTAATTAACTTTCTTCGAAGTAATCATTCTGTTATAATTTTTACAAAAATCAATTATTGAATAGTGTCAAAATTGACATAAAAGAGTCTTTAAAACAAATATTATATTATTAATTGATATTAAATTCCTAAAAATCTAAGGTTCGTCCAAGAGACTTATATAATTATAGGTGTATCATTAATGGACCACTTGGGGGTCGCTTGGATGTATATAGTATGTTTATTAACCATATAATATAAAAATACAAAGAGACATTGTAAAAGTGAAACTAATTAACTAAGAGTTAATACTTAAAGATAAGGTTAATATAATGACCCAAACCTATCTAAATTTTATTGGTTGAGTGTTTTTAGACCCATCCCCGCCTTAACCTTTAAATAATCCACTTTGGAGCCATTAGAAACCGAATATGAATTTATTATAAAATAATATTTCTAGCTTTTCCAAAGGTGCCCCTCACCCCTCTTATAAAAGGGCACTCTCCATTCTCATTAAATAACACCTTCAGAGCCTTTTGGTTCGGCCAAACTCTGCCCAAATACTCTCTAAACTTCCCTCACTTCATCCTAGAGGTCTTAATTTAGTCATAAAGCCACCCTAAGGATCCCTTTTGATCAAATCAAAAGGAAGAACCCGAAGAAGAGGTAATGTTTTCACCACCCTTTTTCAAATTCATTTATTCTTCAACTTCTTATTTCTTTGTTATTATCATTCTAGAATAATGAATCCAGTATCTCCAATATATCTTTTGAATGAAATTTCACTATACGTGCATACGTACGGCTTACCGTCTCCACGTCATGGTGTAATTGTTATTCAATATATTATTATTATTTGGATGGGTATAATAATGATGTGTAATTCATGTAAATAATAAATATAACATGATAATGATTCTGTATATAAGATATACCATCCAATTAAATATTATTTTAATATCAAAAGAATGATATTGTCACTCGTGCATACGTACGGACTACCGTCTCCACGAACGTGATGAGATTCATTCTCCATCGTATCCATTCAAGTATAATTATCATTTGATGATTTAAAAATAATGTTTAAGGACTTGATATCATTCTGGATATGAATAAGATACATCCTATCCATGAAAAAACATGGCTTACGTAACAAAACATATCAAATAAAACGAGTAAGTTAACACCCGAAACGACGATAATTCTAAGATATTATTAATAAAGAAATGTTGAAAGATCATATATGATATCATATTAATGTATATGATTCTTGAATAATTTAATTAGACTTATTTCACCATTATACAAGAGGTTAACCTACCCTCAACCAAGGAAAAGTACAAGGTAAGGGTTTATTTCTCAATCTCTTCATTATCTGAGGTTGTCTATACGTAATAATCTACTGGGACATCTTTATCATCCACATCCATGTTTCTTAAAAATGTATTTCAAAACATTTTTACTATTTACTAGAATATGGGTTAAAGTCATTTATACCTTTTTTGACTTTTATAAGTGGTTTATAAAGGAATCTTTCTGTCATTTTCCAAATAAGGTCCTTTTTAACCTTTTCGACAGAATTAAGGTAAGAATGTTTTTTTTAACTTATACGGCGGGTGCGGCTATTTTCCGCCGTTATAAAATCTTCAAAGATTCCCTTACAAGCTTATAAGAATATTTTCAAAGAAAATGTTATATTTTATAAATATATGACTCTTAAATGATTTCAAAATAAAAAGAGATATTATTCTAAAAAGAGTTTTGATTTCATCTATGTCAACATCCTTTTATGGATTTTACACTTATTTGATGTTGATTTATTATGATACAAAACCTCTATATTGTATTGAAGGATTTGTGATATGTTTGACTGTGGATGTGCTATTTTTATACCATTCATGGTTTATGGATGAAGTATTTACATATTGTATGCTAGTTTTAATACGAATGATTATGTTATGTTTAAACCTGTTCATTTGAGGAATGCATTGGACTTAATATGTGACGGGTGGAGCCCGCTATAGCTCCTCGATGCATCGGTAGGTCTGATGAGACGAACTAGATTCTTGGAACAAGGCCTTGACAAAATATTATTTGTAATCTTGGAACGAGGCCTTGGATATGTGGTTATGATAGTCTGGCATTATGCATTCCATCATTCTGAAAGTGGTTATTGATATTTCATGTGATTATTCGATTAGTAGAATATCCATGAGAATAAGTAAATGAAATTATTTCATTTTATTTTTTCCATAATATGTTGAAGTTAAATTTTAAAAGTCTTTTGTCTTAGTTATACATTTCCTTAAATGTTTATTCTTATTTATGGAAGTTTCCGCTATATTTTTATCCTTACTGGGAATTTGAGCTCACCCCTTTTCTATGTTTTATTTTTCCCAGGATGTGAAGAATTAATTTATGAATGACCTACAGGGATAGTATGTGGGGATATGAGTGTGGACTATAAAGAAAATATGTTGTTTTAGTTTTCATTTTTATGATGTATTGTAAGACTTATGAATATATCTAGTGTTTCCAAGAATACTAAACTAATTGGTCTTTCGAGACTTGAAATTTCTTGTGATCATGTCAATGTTATGTAATAATGCACCGACTCTGGGTAACTGGGGTCGGGGTGTTACACACTCTATCCAGGAGGGAAGAAGTTACAGCTAAGGAGGAAAAATAGGATCACCCCTGACTATCATGCTCCTCCAAATGCATCTCAGAGAACAAAGCCATAAGCTATCACTCACCACTGGCCTCATGCACCCCTTTATTTGAGTGCTCCTACTCAGTGCATCAGCTACAACTTTACCCTTACTAGGTGTATAGGAAAGCTCATAGTCGAAAGACTGAATGTATTCAACCCACCTTCGCTGCCTTAGATTCAATTCACGCTGGGTAAAGATATATTTGAGACTTTTGTGGTCCGTAAACACCACAAAATGTTCTCCCAAGAGAAATGTCTCTAAAAACGTAACGCATGAACAATTTCATCCAACTCGAGGTCATGCATTAGGTAATTCCTCTAATGTGGCCTCAACTTCTGAGACCTATACGCAACTACTCGATTTCCCTACATCAACACTTCTCCCAGCCGAATACCTGATGCATTACAATAAACTGTATAGTTCTTCCCTTTCTCTGGAAGTATTAGGACTGACGCTGATTTCAACCTTCCCTTCATCTCCTGAAAGGCTGTCTCACAAGCTTCTGACCAAACGAACTTTACACCCTTCTTAGTCAAACCCATCAAGACACTACTAAGCGGGAGAAGGCCTGTATAAAGCGCTTTTAGTAACTAGCCATCCCTAAGAAACTCCGTATTTCAAACACATTCTTAGGTTGATCCCAAGAAACTACTGCTCTCACTTTCTATGGGTCTACTGCATATCCTGCCTCTGAGATGATATCACCCAGGAAGTGTATCTGGTCCATCTGAAAGTGGTTCTTTGAGAGTTTATCATATAGTTTATTCTCTCTCAGTGTTATCAATACGATCTCAGGATGGGTGGCATGGACGTGTCGAGTTTGAGAGTACACCATGATATCGTGCATGAAGAATACCACAAAAGATTCCAGATATGGATGGAACACATGATTAATCAGAGCCATGAAAACAGTTAGCGTGTTCGTGAGTCTGAATGGCATAACCAAGTACTCGTATAGAACGTATCTTCCCCGAAAAGCTGTAAGAGTGTTATATCCGATGATCTAACATGCAACTGATGATATCCAGATCTCAAGTTGAGCTTTGAGAACACTCGTTCTCCTCGAAGATAATAAAAAATATCATCAATCTGTGGTAAGGTATATCAGTTCTTAACCGTCAACTGGTTCAGCTTCCGATAATCCACGTAGAGTCTGAGGGTACCATCCGAATTCTTCGCAAAAAAGACAGGTGAACCCCAAGGAGAAGTACTGGTTCAGATGAAACCCTTTGCCTTTAAATCCTCTAACTTCCTCTTGATCTCTTGTAACTCTGTTGTACCCATCCTTTAAGGAGTAATGGTCACCGATGCCACTCTTGGCACAAGATCAATAGAGAAATCCACCTCTTGCTCTGGAGGTAGACCTGAAAAGTCGTCCGGGAAGACATCCCTTAAACGATCAACCACTGGAGGGAAATCCTTCAGACAATTTCTCTGGTCATCCAGATATAAACTCACAATCTATGATGTCACTCTACCTTGCCCATGATGCTCGGGTCCAGCTCGGCTCGCTTGGACATCCCATTCACCCTTTTATAGAAACTCTCCACCCTTTGGTGATGTGAAATTCACCTTGCGACGATAGTGATCTAAAAATTCTCGAAAGGGTACCAACTAGTCCATCCCAAGAATGACTTCATAGCTTATCCTCTCTAAGACATAGAAGTCCCACATAAAGTGACACCCACCAACCTCTAGGGGGTACTTCTTGCACTAATGCACACCTGCCGTTCTTGTCACCAACAGAGTGTCTAGCGTCATAATATAAGAAGAATAAGAAACAAAAATCCCAAGGATTTCCACAATGGGAACAAATATAAATTAATGTGTAGAACCCATATAAAAAAGTATAGAAGACAAAATAGATGCAACTAGAATAGTACCTCTGATTGTAGAAGGTCCGGGATCCTGCTCCTGCTGGGTCTGTTGAACTGCTTATGCTTTCCCAATGCTGCAGCCCTACGACACAGCCTAGCTACCCTAAGCTGACCTTCCCTACTACCTATAAGATCCTGGTGTTGGGAAACCATAGACATGACCACCACCTCAGCTTGAATTTCCTCACGTATTCCAATTTCCTAACTCATAAGAAGCTACTTTCCATGCTCCCACACAAGGTGTCTGCACAGAACCCCTCTCACTAGCCACTGGTGGAAACACCCTGCAAAAACCATGGAGATGGCCCATCTTTCCGTAAGCTCGACACTCCACTGGGTCACATGGAGACTAAATTATTTCGTGCTCCTCTTTACCTCACTAGTAGCATATCATTAGGCCACTGGAAGAATTCCTCTGGCTAGTACTTCCACCTTGAGAGAAATACAACTGCATTTTCCTCTTACCATTAGAAGTAGTACCAGAAACTGGTGTTGAACCGCCCTGGCCTGCACCACTAGCTTCCCACAGGTTCCGCTCAATAATCAGTGTCTGGTTCATAATATCATGCACTATGGCCAATCTAAAGACATTCACCAGTGCTCGGATGTCATAACGAAGACCATCCTAAAAGCATCAAGACCTCAACGCCTCATCTCCCACCAAAACAGGTGCGAAGTGCTGTAGCTCAGTGAAGTGGGTAGAATAGCCCATCACTGACATTGTTCCTTGCTACAAATTCATGAATTCTAGATATCTATCTTCCCTCAGTATCTATGGAAAGAAAAAGTCATAGAAGACTTTCTGAAAATATTCCCATGCCATGTCTCTGTGATGCTCTGTCTGAGTGGTAACATTCCACCACCTCTTGGAAGAATCACGCAACATGTATATAGTGAGCTTGACCCTCCTCACTGGAGGCATCTCCAAATGTTCTAAAATAGTCTGCATAGAACCCATCCATGTCTCCGCAGCCTGTGGTCCACCATCCCCAAAAAACGTACATCGGTGCTGCATTTGGAACATACCTGTCAGCTCTGCCATCGATGTGGAAGCCGACAGTGCTCCCTGGAAGGTCTGCATAAACCGCATGAAGCCTTCATGGAACTGAGCCTCCACCCCTTTGTCTGGTATAACGACTGGCACCACATTTGGATATGTTGGAGGATCCATTGGTATCCTGTGGCCTACCATCTCTGGAGTATACTCATTTCTGCTCTCCTGGCGAACAAATCGAGGTTATATCAGTAGAATGACTCTACAAGTTCAAAAAAGCGTCAATTTAAGATCATCAAGGACTGAAACAAAGAGTGTAATAAGGGAACAAGATAAAGAAAACATTCATGTTTTTCAAAACAATAATACACGGTGTGTATAATAACTACATGGAGTGTTCCCTCAAGTCTTCCACATGGGCGTGTACTCTGCCCAATCTGGTCATGTAACACCTCAAACACACAGTGTGTTGTCTACACACACAGCATGTACTTGAATTTTCTTCCCCTTCCAGAGTCCTTCAACACGTCTTAGCCACACAGCTCAATTTGGAACGAGACTACATGGCGTGTATAGGATCTACACAATGTGTAATAAACATGCTTCACCGACCCGTGTTGTCAGCACACACGACCAGGTACACAACTCAGACTACACGGTGTGTTGTAGATAGACATGACATGTACTTCTTAGATTCCAACAAGCCATGTTTTTTTGGGACATAGTCGGCTACTCGGCTCACTTTACATGGTGTGTTACACCCACCCACGACGTGTACACCACCTTGTTTTCCTAGCCACATGTCCAAGTCCACAAGGCCTCTCACCGGTCAATACTACATGGCATGTTCCTAAGGTACATGACATATTTAAGAAGCAGTAACACCGACCCGTGTTTGTTAGTTACATGGCCTGATCCCCAGGTCAACTACATGGCGTGTTCATCATTGACATGACATATGTAAAAGAAGATTTCCTCCGTCTGTGTTGTTATTTACACGGGCATACATAGGGTCCACACGACACGGTGTGTACAACCGATGCACGACGTGTACCCTTAGTGTTTTCCCAACTCGTGTTTCTACCTACAGATCCTATGACATGGTTAGAAACTCCATGACGTGTACTTATGCTACACAGAGTGTACTTATTTTTTTCCATTTCTTCCTGAATAGAACATTAAACGGCGTATAATCAAAACTACACGGCATGTATTCTGGGTTTTCTGGATTGTAAGCCTTAGAAACTACTCCGAAGCCCAGAAAAACATTGAAACAAATACCTAAGTTCCAAATTCTGATTCTTGAGGGCCCATACTCACCACGAATAAATGCTTGGCATGTTATGCATGTTATAACAAGGTAAAGACATTGATGATCCACCAAATTACGATTGATAAGGGCCCATACTTCTCAAAGGATAATCCCATATAATTCCTCACTACTCTAGATAATATCTCACCAGCTCGATCACTTAGATACGATTCCAAATGATTTCCACTAGATATGATACAACACAATTTATAGCATAGTCCATTGATAGACTATCATAAAAATTGGTTGGTGGTAGTATGATGGTTTCTCTGGATCCATCTATTACCAACATGAACCATATTTGGTGAAGGATACATGTGTGTCTCTCTTCATGAATCCCCAATTAGAATCTCTTTCCTACTCATTGAATGCATCAAAACTTCCGGAAAAAATGGCATACTATGTAGGACTCATTGAAAACCTTTCCATCAATTCGAACCTCCATCACCCCACCTCTGAAACTTTTTAGGTATTCCCTATACTCCTATTATTCTTGTAGGTATTCTACCATCAGACCAACTAGATTCACAAAGAGATGGATTTTGAACTTCATATGCTTTTCAATCTGAAGTATAATCCTGGACTCATCATCTATCATTATTCATAACCCAATAATGTTTAACAAATATAGCCACATACCAACATATAGAGGACTGATAACATTTGTGAATTCATAACCCCCAAGATGCACTATGATCCAGCCATGAAAAAACTGGGAAGGTCATAGATCCTTCTTAGTGTGTCCCCCCTAGATCACAACCCACTATGTTATAGAGCCAGGGTAGTATGGGTACTCCCATGTTAAACCCGTTTCCAATTGCAAGGATTACCACCATCTCTAACATCCCTTAACATACTCCCATTCATGTGTCTATAATTGGTTGTGTCCACATACTCATAAATGTGGATAGGAAAGCATAATAGAGAACTAGTGGGTCCCAGCCTCCCACTATGCTATACCCCACTTCTTATATAGTCCTTAGAAAACCAAAAAATATGATATTTTCTTTCTCCACTACTATACTACCAAACACTATTTTTTTCAACCCGACATCTTAAATCTTGGGTATTTCTTGAGTAACATGTCGATACATGCCTAGAACATGATATCCTTATAGAAAATAGGTATAATTTTTATTTTCTTCTCTGTATCCATCAAATTATTTATTTTTGGAAGGGGATATTTAACATTATTCCTCGAGGTATTCCATGATTGAAGGAACTTTTCATTTTGGAATCCATTGAGGGAGATGTCGTTGATGTAAAAAATATCCCATAGATTAATACTGAATTCCCCATGGTGGATATGGGATGCTATTTTATATGAGGACCATCAAATGAGGAGCTTTGGAACCAAATCTTGTTTATATTAAAAAGGGAACTGTGATGTTTATACCACTTCATAAAACATGAAGTTTTGAAACTCTACCCCATACCTCTTGAATGTGTAGCACACCCAATATGCCTACACCCACTCATTGGTGAAATTTACACTTGATCTCAAGTTCCAATCCTTATTCCAAACTAAAATTTGGTCCCTCATGATGCTCTAAAATGTAGTGGCGTAGTGGGTAGGGAACTCTTTTGCCTATGGGTGATCTCCTATGATCAACTTGGTCTGACTATTTAGCACGTAAATAGTGATGGATGAATGATCTATAGTAGGATGACCATGAACAGTGACAATATGGAATTAGAGATCATTTTTCATGTAAACCATGACTATAGTGAATCAACCCCAGAGACTGGGATGATAACATCATCCAAAATCCAATATTTACACAATGGGAGATAGTCACATAGAGGATAATCTATCTGTGATTACATCACCATGCCCCGATGATTTTTTTTGTGCCATACAACCCTCCTGATTAGAAGGATCTAAGGGTTTCTAGACATATAAGCACTTTGAGCAGTAACATCGCCTTCAACATGAATAGTGTTCTATTGATCGACCATTTTGAATGATTTATAAAGATAAAAGGGTGACACATGCAAGATCAAAGATTCATCATGAAATATGCTATTTTTCATGCAAGATCTGTCATTATTAAAGAGAAATGTTGATATTTACAAAAAATAAAATGCACAAAAGAATAATAGTCTATGAAAAAAAGTATCCAAATATATGTTTTCCCACACAGAAGGGTTAAAATTATACACAAGAGAGTGAAGGTCTTATCATTCATAAACCCAAGGTATTGTATACGACCCCTCCACTTACTTTTAGGAATAGACCCGGTCATCCATGAGTATATAAGTTTCTCACAGAATCAGTTCCAAGTGTTGTCCTCCCCCACCGAGAATGTACTAATTTCATTGGAATTTCTCTTAAAATCGAACCTTATGTTCCCATTTAGTCTTAGATTACAAGTGGGGAATTTTTCGATGCCTAATTCTACTTGATACCATAAACAATGAACTTTATAAAACCCAAAGGTATCATCTGACTAGATGAATCATTCTGATAATTATATAGAAGGTGAACCCATGTTTTAAGGTGTTTGTGAAAGATCCAAATCTGTATAGAAGACTCTTATGCACCAGATAAAATTTCAATCCATCCCCTTCCAAATAGGTTTCTCAAAATGGTTGAGGGAAATGTGTGTGAGATTTCCATATTGCACTGAAGAAACTTGATACATACACAACCATCATTCATTCTCGATATGATGCCAACCAAACCTTTGCGTCCTTTATATTAAAGGATGAAACAATGCATAACAACACTTATTCCACCACATCCTTCCTTGAAATCACTAAATAATTTGGATATATTTATAAGGTCATCCCCTTCTTCAGGTTGATCCACCGGAATTTGATCCTTCACTCTACTGCATGTAATATTGCTCTTCTACAACATCATGAATGGATGGAACACTCAAGATAGAGATCATTCATCAAAGATTACCTATATGTCCTACCTCAAGTGGTCCCATAGTTTTTTAATCATCACCCATCATATTTAAAACAATGTCGGGTGCATGAAAAGACTATTCTAGCACACACCTTGAAACTACATGAAAACCCAACCTTATGTGCTCCCTCAACCTTGGGTGAAATCCCCCATCTTATGCAATCCCCTTATTTGAAGTTGTATTGTAAACCCCTATGTTAGAGAACCATTTTTGAGAAACTTTTGTGTTCTACCATCATGCCTTTCATGCTCCTCTTGCGCGCATCCCACCATGCTTGTGCATATTTATTTTATGGTCCCTCATGAGGTGTTCCATATGCCCCCATTTCACCCATTTCCATTCATTTTACTTCTCATCATAGGTATGATAATTCTTTTTTATGCTCATCATAGAAATTCAAATGTAGGCATCGTGATCAACCACTCCTCCATGCCACTCCAACCTAGAATTAATGAAGTCATTCCCCTACCAAGGGGTTATGTACTGTTGTTATGTAAGACCAAGGGTTAAGGAGTGGGTCTCCCACATCTGCACTTCATGACATAAAACTTACTACCAAAATTTTTCTTATCATATGACAATAAACTATATCATTACCTCATGAAAGGAACACAAAATTCCCTGTGTAGTCTCATCGTGGGATTCCACCCTCTCCCACTATCAAGAATAAGCATCATATTCTTGGTAAATTATATGTGTAAGACCCAAACACCATTCTTGGGATGCTCCTTGTATGAATCACAGGGAATGAGATCCTCCTTACATGGAATTATATGCTCCCTATATGGATGACAACCTCCTTGGTCATCTTCCATGCACAATCCCAACATCATGTCACGTTGTACCATCTTTCGTGACACAAGCATCTGATCTACTAATTCCTCTTGTTTCTCACAACGAGCATAGATCACATGCCTGTAGAGATTAGTAGAGAACATGGAACCCATCCACCTCCACTTAAATGGGAATCCTCCTAAGTGTAAGCCCTGAAGACCATCCATGCTTCAACCATGGACCACTTTCACATGTAAACGACAACCATGTCCCATCAATTGGGTGGATCACATTGGTAAGCACTAACCACATGCTCTATATAGACCTCATCCTTAGGTATAAGCCCCAATAAACCTGTAAAACTATGTGGGTGTTGATTCCCAACTAACAGGGATATGTATTAAGCCTCCTCGAGATCCAAAACTAATGTTTCACCCATTCTATACACTCTATCTTCTCCATCGACATCCATCCTAATCATTACCTAGGCTGGAATATCTCAGTAAGATCATGCACCAACCTAATGGTCAAATCACATTCAGGTCCCCTTGGGTATCTTCTATGTGTAATCACCATCCACACCATCAGTGCTCTTAGTAGTACCCAAACACCTCTCATGAGTAACCCCCTTACCATAATCCAATAAAGGGATATCATTTATAAATGAATGATTCCATGTGTAAGCCCTATACCATCCCCCATTGGCACTCTTTTCTAGATGAGAGCGTCCTTACCACATGATGCGAAACTCCATTGACTAGTCATGTCACACGACCTAGAACTCTGACATAGAATTACATGGGTTTTGATCCCACACCACTAATTAGGGTAAATAGGATGCCTTCTTGAGGTTTAATCTCGAAAAATGGTAAACATTGGTTCCCCCTTATGGGGATGAATTTCCTTGATCTACCTCCACTAGGCATTCTAATAAGTCTCATTCTATCTCCTCAAGATGTTAAACTCATGAACTGTCTCATTATGATACCTAATGCTAAATATGGGATGCCTGTGGTGAAATACTTGGAAGATATATGCCTATGGAATAATCTACCTCATCTAAAACATGGGATGACAAAGGTTAAGGTATTGGAAGATATGACTTCGACATTTAGAAACCTCATTATTGACACAGGATGGCTCGGGTTTTGTTCCTGATATGACTCCATGAGATTCCCTCTTATGAGGAAGATACAGGTGAACAATGTTCCTAGGGTTCGGACATGCTAGTGATTCCTAACATGACTACTCTCCAGACCAAAGTTTTATACCCTATCAAGAACCTTTGGAATGTATCAACCAAATTAGTGTAATTGACCTCCATCCACAATGATATGGAACCATGAACAAGTTAAGAAATGATTTAATATATGTGGGAGACCTAGACTAGGTGAAGCGTTCCGTGGAATAATCCATGTAAGGAGGAACCGACATCCCATCATCCTGTTTAAATCAACGGGTAGACATTGCTTTCAAAAGTGATGAAATTTTCCTTCTTTTTGAAAGAAAAAATATAGGGTAATGAATTATGATGCCATCACGAGTTGTCAAATAGTGTAACACCCTAGAAAAAGAATAAAAAACAGTGAGTATGGAGGGTATTACAACAAGATTTTGACACTCAGTTATGCCTCAACATTGCTTTCCACCCTCTGATGGATGGATAGATGAAGTAGACCATCCAGAGGCAAAAGGGTATGTTGTGGTTATGAATCTTGTACTTTGGTGGATCTTGGGTATGAAACTTTCCTTTGGTTTAATTTTTTTATAGTAATAGATATCACTATTCCATTGGAATGAATAAATTTAATGATTTTTTATGGGAGATAATTTCCTTATCTATTGTAATGGACAGAGGTTTGGGAGGTAGCATTTCTTGTTCCCAATGTGGTACAAAGCACACCAGAGAAGGTTTGACTTGTTTGTGAGAGGATGAAAGCAATATAGGACTAGAATAATTTTTATTCCAATTATAGGAGGATGAGTTTATTTAAGGTTTCCCCTTGATGTGAGAAGAAGAGGTTTGGGAGAGGGAGTAAGCATGCTCCTAGGTTTTTTGGGCCCTTAGAGGTTTTAGGGTGAGTTGTCATGGTGGCGTATCATTTGGAATTTCTACTATGAATAGAGAGTATATGTGACATCTTCTATGTCTCTCATGTTTTTAAATATCTTTATGATGAATCCCATGTCATTGACCTGGGAGAGATAACACAATTTTACATAATTTATTTATCAAAACACATTCAATGGTTTTGTGAGAACCCAAATGTGGAAACATAGAAACAACTAGTGTGTTCTAAATAAGTAAGCCCCCAATAATCCCCAATTACAATATTCATTCCTTTGAGTATCAATGAACCCAAACTATCAAAGAAAATGATTTATCCAACCTACAGTGAATTGGAAGCTAGATAGTCTACAAATTTATTCTCTTATTTCTTTGTATAATATTGCTCAATGTTTTTTCTAATGAGACTTATAAATTTCCAAACATAATAAGAGATGATCGAAGGTATACTTACAAGGATAAAAAATTAGTTATTAAGGATATTCAAATCCTTTTTAGTCATTGTGATCATGATATTGTTATCCCTATACAATTCGATACCCAAAACCAATTCCTTGGATATCAAGGATGACGCAACATTCATAGAGAAGCCAGTAGAGTTCCAAGATCCCCAAACAAAGACACTTTTTGGATAGAAAATACTCTTGGTTCGCATGTTATGGAGTCATGGTTGTCTAGAGTAGAGTACTTGGGAGTGAGAGACGTAGATTCATTCCCAACACATAGAGTTTTTTTTAATTTTTAATTATCTAGGTTTTTCTTTAAGATGTGATGTTTGGATCATTATATTTTATGAGATGATCTGTTTTCTTTGGTTTGTTATGTATGATGAGTGATAATGTTCAGACATATGAATAGGGGAATAACTGATTACTTATCGAGAATCAATATACTATGATATGATTAAAACCATGTGGGCGAGTCAGTTTCTCCCAGAATGGATAGTGTAATGACCTAAAAGATGAAAATCCATGTTTTTTTTGTTTGGGGAAGTACATATTATGGGTTGTAGTGGTTGTTGGTTTGGGATGTGTGGAGGATGTACGGTTGTGGTGATGTGTCCTTATAGTGATGAGTTTGTATGAGATGTTTGTGGTCATTCGGTTTGTCATGTATGGTTGGTTATAGAAATTAAGGTAACATGAGATCCTTGAGAGGTATCTCAAGTGGTGGTTGTTCAAATACATTTTTTGGGATTGGTTTTGGATTCTTGAGAGAGAGAATCATTTGAGATGTATCTGATGTAATGTACCATGAGTTACTATCATGTTACTTTTATGATTTTTGTGGTTAGAGGAGTTCAAGGGACATTTTAGGAGTTTTTAATGGAGTATGGAGGTGCCATAGAGCTTCTTCAGGGAATACACACATTGTATTATTTATATGATGAGAAATGGTGGTTCAAATCTTTTGTAGTTGGTTGGTTCATAGATTTCAAATTGGCTAAGGGGGATTCTTTGAGATGGATTACACATCGTGTTAGTGAAATTAATTAAATTTTCTAAATAAATACCAAGATGATGTTATTTTTGAAAATTATTGAAAATTTTTAAAATCCAAGGCTTACACGCCATGTAATGGTTACCCGACATGAAACCAGCAAGATTTCAGGTTCCATGTTCCTTTCCTATTATAAATTCCAGTCATTTGGCAGCACATCCTTCTCTCGCATTTTTTTACAATCCCTAGGTTCCTCGAGAGGCTCTTATATACCCTTTCCTCATGATTAGGTTTGTTGGTTCTGAGGGATCCCCATTGGCAATTCATGGTGAGTTCTTATTCATTCCCCATGGTTTTATTTCATTATTTTCTTGGGGATTCATGAGGTGTTGTTGTTTTGTTTTAGGGTGTGAGTTAGGATGTGTTTTATGATATTTTGGGGTGGTGTAGGTTGATCCATGGTTTCTTGGGGTAAGGTTGTGTGTTTTGGGAGTTTTTTCTTCGCCATGCAGTGCACAACAAGTTGGAAACTTTTATTTTAGGTAGGGAATCCCATGTTTTTATTTATTTTATATCATGAAGTAGGGTTTTACTCTTGTGCATATATGGGTTATGGTTATGCTAGGTTAATCAAGATAAATAATTATTTAATTGAAATTTAACTGAGAAAGGGGAATGACTTTCATGATTTTATTTCCTTTTTATCATTGTGATATTGTGAATTCTGTGGGATTGATGCCCCACTAAAAATGGGTGTTGGGGATTCTTTCGCCTTGATTGCCAAGTGTTATGGAGACCTTGTTTGGTTGTTATTGTTATATCACCCTAAAATGAAAATTTTTATTAATAATAATATTTGGATAATGAAATGGTTTCACTAGGATTATGACATATGTGATAATGCCCCTAAAATAAAGTGTAATGTGATAAAAGAATATTTTTTGAAAATCTATAAAATTATATTGATGTGTTGTGATATGTGGAAGTATATAAAAGACAATGATCTGTGTTCTCAATGAAATGTGGGGATGATGTTTGATATGGGGATGTTCTTATGGGGTGGAGAGGGGGTGGTTTTTTTACCATACATTTGGGGTGGTGATTAGATGGTGTGATGGGGATGATTATATGCTTATGATGTGTGGTTTCTTTGATCTAGATTACTTGGTAGATATGGAATAATTAATTAGTTAATAATGTTTGAAATGTTTGGGGCTTGCTTTTTTAGGGGATGGAAATGGATAATGAATAAATAAATGATGGACTATATGGTTAAATTTAGATGATTCTTAATAATGAAACTAATTGGCTAGGTAATGGGAATTGGTTGGCAATTTGAAATGTGGCTTGTGACTTGTGGGGTGGTATACATTTAGAGGTGGAATAAAAATTGATGATGTAGTTAGTTGGTTAGTATTTGGTTGTGAACCCATAGGTTGGTCATGTGTGTGGCTATATGTATAAACTTCTATACCCCTTGTAATTTCTATATGTACTCCACCCACATCGAGAACTATGTTCCAACACACACATAGTCACATGGGGGTGTTTTTTAGACATCCAGTAAAGAGGAATAATGGTTGGGTTCTAACTATTTCGTACTATCTATTATAGGAGAGGTAAGTATTTCCTATTATGTGATGGATGGAGGTCTGATAGTGCACTATATGGTGATTTTGATATCTCAGGTGTCTTTAGGAGTGTTTTAATGTGGTTGTTCTTGTAGGGCAGTGAGCCTAGGTGTCTTCGGGAGGGATGAGATGGGATAAGGTGGCTTACAGTGGGAATTGTGAATGGAAGGGGGAGTTCACTAGGTTGATGTACTTCTTGTTCATGATACCATATTACTCTGTTTATGGTTGTGGATGTGTTGTATCCCTAGTGTCCATGTATGTGATGTGATGTGACCATACTTGTGGAGATGTGTGGTATATGAAAGATATGGGATCTATAAAAACCTTTTTCTTTATTTTACATTAATAAATTAATTATTATGTAATATTAAACTTAATAAAACCTGAAGGATTGGAAATTCTAGTTTCTTGGGGAATTAGGTACATAACATAACATTTTGAATGTGGGATGAAACAAAATTATTGAAAACTTCCTCAATATACATCTAAAGTTCAAGGTATTTTTAAAACAGTATGGGATAACCTGGGGACAAACATATAAAAGAGGTGAGATATAAATATCTATAAGGAATAAACATGGAATAAGTTGATAGATGTTAGACAATAGGAATCTCAAGGGGGAATAACAAATATTAAGAATCATAAATATGAACAATGAGACATGATATAGCATGATAATCATAAATGAAATATTGGAAATATGGGAACAACTTAAAACAATACATCATAAATATTGGTCAAGGATAAAATTCCACGATGTCATGGTGGAAAAATTTCCATAAAAGAATTAGGTTTAATTCCAACCCAACATGTTGTTTTATGATAATAAACACTACCCAATTCATTAGAGTTCTATATAATTTTGGGTGCACCTATCACATTCATTTCATTATTAGGCATATGTGTGCCAAAAAGATCACACAACATAGATTCATTCATTATAATAATTTATTAAATGATTAATGAGTGTGGTATAAATGTATTTAGGTCCTAAATAAAAAATTACTTGTGAATAAATGTGAAAAACATTGGTAGGAAAAAGGAATTGTATTCACTACAAAATTGTTTTGGCATGGAAAAATCATGGTGAAATTTCGACATCATAACGATGTCACATAAATATTCATAAAAATTGGTTTATGAGATATAATAGGGTTATCTCATCACATATACATAAAAATTTCAGTAATAGGGGCATGGAAGAACATAACAGAACATTAGAAATTGAAATTTAAAAGGATTAACAGAAAATAAATGCCTGATAAAATGAGGAGAGTAGAAGATCCCTTACAAAATTTCAGCATTGTAACATATTACATTATAGTCAAAATGAGAGAGGATAAATGATATATCATTAATATAAATTATATTTTATTGTAATTTAATGATTATAAATTAATTAAAATATAACAAACTAAAATCATGAAGTCTAATTTCAAAGAATGAGCTTGAATTGAAAGGAGGAGAGGAAGGTGAGGATCCCTTACTTGCGTTTGTGACTCCAAAAACTTGAGAGGTGATTCTTGAGATATTGGGGGAACTTTGGGATGAATATAGAGAGTTAAGGTATGAGTATTGACATAGTCCAAGGAGTTTTAGTGAAGATAAATTGGAGCTTGGGTGGGATTATATAGAAAATGAGGGAGATTTCTTTATTATTTAGGTTTTTGACTTTACATAATAAAATACCCCATACCACAAACCATCCCACAGTTTTATCCTAGGATTTCTTCAAAATTGGATTATTTTTTATTATTTTATAAGTAAAATGAACATACTAATTAAAATAATTCCCTTACTTATGTGGAGGTGAGTCACACTCTTTAAGAAATGATTTTTAAACCTTAAAAAATATTATTGGTTTTCGAGGATCCGTAACGGCTTTAAAAAATAAATCAAATAAAGTTAAAATGTAATTATGTTAACTTAAAACCATTTATTTGGTCATATATCTGATGTATAGTAATTATTACATCACTTTTGGTTCCTTATGATGTCATAACAAACCATGTATATTTATATTATATTTAATTTTTCCCCCAAAATTCAACTATCTCAGAAAATTATGAAGAATTCACCATAGGATAAATTCAATGTTCTGATTGAAAAAATTATATTCATTTTATCTGAATAATTTTTTAAATATTTGACTTCTCAATTTAAAAATAAATTTTAAATTTATTAAGAAATGTTGGGGTTTTTTACAATAACAATTTTCGAACCATTATAAAAATTATATTTGACTTCATAAAAAGTATATGATCATTTATATTTGATAAAAAATATTTAATAATGTTAAATTAATTTTTATTTAAAAAATTCATTAACTCATAAATTTATTAATTAAATTTGAATATTAACTGAGAATAAAATTTTTACTTTATTATATGAAAATAAAAAACATTTAGAAAGTAACAATAATATATTAATTATTATATAAAAAATAATTTACATATTCATACTACTAGGTTCTTGATATATATCCCTTTAAAACACTAGAAAATTACCTAAGAGTAAGGTTCACGATGGTGGAACTTTCATGAGTTGGTTCGATGAACATGGTTTGGGCTGTGATCTCGTTGATCTTGAACTTCTCTTGTAAAAATTTCTACTCATGCTTAAGTTTTTAGATCACAACTTGGACTTGGTCAAGAGAAAAGCCTAAAAATTCTACCTACCTCATAATATTTTATATATGGGCTACATAGGGTATGATCTTATAGGTTAAGGCCATCACTTCCTTTTTCTGTGTCAATTAGATTTGTTAAAACCCTATATTTATACTAATCATGTGATCATTGTTCAATGACTATATTATCAATTGTAATGATACTGAATAGTATTTTAAATATAATGGGAAATCATAAAAAGAAGAATTGCATGTGTTTTCTATAACCATATTACATAATAATACATTTAATTAAAACAAAAGTGGGGATTTTATTTATAACAATTCAAGTTATTAAAATAATCCCACATTATGAAATTTGACCATAAAAATATCCATTTCCTAAAATAAAAATATGACGGTGACTCTTCTTCATCACCTCCTCTAGTTCCCATGTTACTTATTAAAACTTTTTGTTACTCCAAAAACATTGACAATATGCATTGTATTATTTCATAAAACCTTTTCTCTATGATATAAGATCTTAACTAACTCCTCCTCATAGAAAATTTCATTATCCAATGGTACTAACTATATTTTGAGTACATGTGAGGTGTCTGTTATGTACATTCCCAAGAGGGATACATGAAATACATCATGTAATTGAGATAAGTTCTTTTGGAGTGCTAGTTGAAAGGCCACCTCTCTGATGCGATCAAGGATTTCAAAGGGGAAGATGAATCTTGGAGTAGGGTTTCTCTTCTACCCATATCTCATTACCTTCTTTCAAATAGATATATAGAGGAATACCATGTCTCCATAATCAAACTCTTTGTCTCAATGATGATTGTCATCATAGATCTTTTTTTTGACTATGAGTAGCCTTGATGTGTTGCTGAATGGTCCTAACCATTTCCACCATTTCCTATGAAATTTTAGGACCAAGTAGTTTTTGTTCCCTAACATCATCCGAACATACAAGTCTTATGCACCTCTTCTTATAAAGGACTTCATAGGGTACCATTTGGATGCTTGAGTGGAAACTACTTTTGGAATTGAATTCGATTGAAGGAAGATGATGGTCACATCCTTCTTTTAAGTCTATAGAACGTGCTCACAACATCTATTCCTATTTCTAAATACTCTACTAATATTTTTCCATCAGTTTGAGGATAATATGCTCTACTAAAGTTAAGATAATTGTTTAGAACATGTTCATGACTTATATAGAACTTAGAGGTGAATCTCGGATCCCAATCAGATACAATCTATAGTGGTACTCTATGCATCCCTATCACTTCTCGGATGTATATCCATGCATGTTTGTAACAGCCCAAGATTTTATGAAAAATATTCCTTTTAATTTTATTAATGTCTTGTGTTGTACGCTACACCAAAAGGAGCTTGCACAACACGCATCCTTGACTTTCCTTGCATTACACGCAATCGCAACCTTCCTCGATAGTGTGTGTAGTACGCAATAACGAGTTTCACTAAACAGCGATATGCTATTAAAACTAGCCGTTATGAATAGTAATAACCACTTTTTGAAATTTTGTAAATTTTATTTTTCAAAATGGATTTCATTTTTGGATTCGGAGTATCGAATTTAGCCTAAGGTGAAATTTTGGTACATTTCGGATAACTTTCATATTCTGATGAATAGTGAAAATTACTAAATTATAATTAAAAACAACTTTTTTAATTGAAATAATTAATAGTGATAAATTATTAATTTGAGTGGTTTTAAAGTATATTTATAATATATTTTTACAATTTAATAAAATGTTGGTCATTGGATGTAGTTTCACATTTAAACTAGACATAAACAAGTGTCAATCTTTTGATAGATATTGTTTCTTAAAAACACGCTATTTGTTTTAACAGCGGGATTTAATTATAAAATTAATTAATGCAACTTTTATGTTATGAATTTGGTAAAATAGACTTCATTTTTGAATACGGAATATGAAATATAGCTTGGGATGAAATTTTGGCATTGTTCTGAAAAACATCAATTTTTTGATGAATAGTGAAACTACTAAGTGGTAGTTAAAAAACTGAATTTTTCATAAAACTTAATTTTACCGCTTCTGTGAATGGAATTTCAAAAATCCGAGAGACACGGTTGATGTCAGTAAGTAAAATGTGGTTCAATGAGATGAAAATAATTTTTTGGTGAATAGTAACTTTTTACTTTTTTTACCACGGTTAATAGTAAATAGGGTAACTAAGGGTAAATATGATATTAATATTACCCTAAAACATGTCCTAATTCTATTGGACAAGTGTAATTCGACCAAAAACAATCTTAGGAATAAAATATGACCATTTAGGCCCACTTGGATTAGATTAGGACATTTATTATTAATTTATTTAAAGAAGGGTTAAAATAGTTAAAATCAAAGTTTAATAAGTAAATCATTTATAATATGGGGTTATACATAAGATAAATTCGATTGTAAATATTAATTAGAAAGCTAAAAAAATTTCCTACATGAGGGTATTTTATTTGTAATTTTTAGACATCAAATAATTTAATTTATTTATGACACAACGATGATGCAGTAATTAACTTATTAATGAAATATTGACATAATTGATGTTATAAACACCAAAATAAATGTAATTTGAAAATTTTTATGAATTCCACTAATTTTCTAGGTTACTATGATATATTAATGTTGATTTAATCAACTTGGTTCGAACATTTAATTCTGTTATGACTTTCACAAAAATCATATATCAAATAGTGTCAAAATTGACACAAAATAGTTTTTAAATCAAATATTATATTACTAATTGTTATTTTATTCCTAAAAATCTAAGGTTCGGCCAAATGACTTAGATAAGGATATATATATTAATAATAAACAATTTGGGGTTCGTTTGGCATGTTATAGTAAGTGTATTAACCGTATAGTGAAAGAAAACAAAAAGACACGGTAAAAGTTAAATTATTTAACTTAGAGTTAAATCTAATTGATAAGGTTTAAAATAATATCCAAACATGTCTAAATTTGATTGGTTGATGATATTAAAACCCTATCTCATCTAATCTTAGAATATGAGTCATTTTTGGAGGTTTTTAAGTGGGGTTAGATTTATTATAAATTAATATTTTTAAGAATTCCTAAGGTGCCCCTCTCCTCCCCTATAAAAGGACACCTCCTCCCCCTCCTCCTCACACCAATTTGAGCACTCAAGCTCGGCCAAACCCTGCCAAAATCTCTTCTCCACTTCCCTAGAAACATTCTAGAGGTTCTGGTCTTACTCAAAGACCAATTTTAGTTCCCTAAGAGGAGGTCTCAAAGAGGCACTTCAAAGAAGAGGTAATTACCATTACCAATTCTTTCATCTTTATTTCTTCTTCCACTTCTTCTTCTTAGGTTGTTTCATTATGAAGTAATAACATCAGTATAACTCATATACTGATACATTATTATAAGTATGAAACAACCCTATTTCACCATCTATCCATCCTACGGAAAAAGAAATCACCGCGCGTGCGTACGTACGGAATACCGTCTCCACGCCGTGGTGTAATCTATTTTCCACCACCACCTTACATGGATGGGTATAATGGTGTAAAGAATAACTATACATAGTTATTACAACATCATATTGATTCTGATATATTGTATAATCCACTCCAATTCAGTTCAATATTTATGGAAATGATATCATCGCTCGTGCGTACGTACGGAATACCGTCTCCACGACGCGATGAGATTCATTCTCCATGTTAACCATTTAAGAATGATTATAAAGTATATATAAGAAATAATAATGAAATATATGACATTATAAAGCTACTGGATTTATGTATATATATACATATGTATGTCATCTACTTACTTCCATTTCAAGACAATAAGGAAAGGAAAACAACGTTCATGCGTACGTACGGACTACCGTCTCCATGAACGGTGTTTTCATTTTATTTATCTACCTATTATATATATATATATATATACTGAATATATATGATATATAAATCATATTTTATATTCTGGAAGTAAGTAAATCATGATATAAGTAATAATGATGTCAAGAACAACTAGTCAAAACACCTACGATAAATGAAACGATTTTACCCAAAACGCTTCTTTAACATGGAATTTACAGAAGAACGGGTAATATAATGTCATAAGTAAACCATATATGATATCATAACAATGAATATGATTCTGTAATAAGTCAATGACATTATTTAAATCATTATACAGGAGGTTCGGACACATACGAAGCAAATTGGACCTAAGGTAAGGGAAATATCACAATCTCATTTTTATCCGAGATTGTTTATTCGTAAGTATTTACTGGGGTGTATTTTATCATCCACATCCATGTTTCATCAATATGTAATATTGTTTCCATACACTTGAAATAGTTTAAATCCAATTTTACCCTTAGGTGAGTTTTTAGTAAAGAATATGAAAGGAATCTTTTGTCGTTTTTCCGTACGAGGTACTTTTTGACTTTTCCGACAAAAGTACGAAGAATGTTTTTTTTAACTTATACGGCATGAATGGATTTTTAAAACATTACTTCAAAGAAGCTTCCTTTACAAGTTTTCAAGTTTATTTTTAATCAACTTCTTTTATTTTAAAGTTGTATGACAAGTTATGAAAGGAAAAATGTTTTTGAAGAAGAAAGGATATTTTCCTCAAGAATTCAATTCAAGTGTTTTATCAAAATTATTTTCCATCTAAGATAATAAAGGGTTCTGTTTCTATCCATATTTTTACATTGGTTTGACTAAGCTGTGATGGAATTATGTTTATGAATTCCTTTATCATATATGAATTGATTTATGATGTCATGATGTTTCAAGAATCCCATTTTTGTTATATGTGTTATGCGATGATGTATGTTTTATGATTATGTGGCACACATAAGAAAGGATTCATTATAAGATGGGTGGGACCTATATCTCCCTCCAATGCATTGGGTAATGATTTTATATCTCATGAGATAGACATGGCTGGAACGGAAGGTTATTTCGGTTCAGTGATACAGGACTGAAACGAGGAGTGAACTCGGTTCAGAAAGGGACTTTGTCCACTAAGATAGTCTTGGCAATGAGTCATGACTAACAAGAAATGATTTTCCATGATTATGTGTGCATGCCACAAAGATTCAAGTTTTATGTTATGATTATGGGGATCTCATTTTCACTTCTATGATTTATTCCATGTTAAGATATTATGATCTCTTTTGCAGGTTTTAATTTTCAAAAAGATATGATATGATTTTTATTTCCTTTATTTGCCCTTGCTGAGCATTTGAGCTCACCCTTTTATGTTTTCTTTTCCCCAGGATATAAAGAAAGGTTTTAGGTAAAAAAAAAAGAGGGATGACCTTTATGGGAGATATTGAAGAACTTTCACCACGATTAGAAGATTACGTTCCGAGTTTCCAAAGACACTAAACTATTACGATCCTTGTGTGTGTATTTTTGTTATGTATTAAGTATTCCGAAAAAGTAATGTAATGTTCATGTACGTCAAGATACGGGTCTCTACAGTTGGTATCAGAGGAAAGGTTTAGTCAACCTTTGGAAACTAGGATGCGAAAACGTTAGTGAGATCCCTAGAGATATTTCTAAGGTATGTCTAGGGATGTCTCTAAGGTTAAGTATACGTATAGGTTATAGTCCTAGAATTGCGCTAACGATCTTAGAATTTAACCTAAGATGTTAGATATTGAGGGTACTACCCCTTTATTATGTTGTTTTCCCTAGCATTATTTTTGCCTCTCACACTATTCTTTTGGGGTTTTAGACGATGGCTGGAACCCGAAGGAACCGTGTTGATCAATGCAATAGACAATGCAATGATTGTCCCCCTGAGCAACCAAACGATATGGGATCTGGAATGCAAAATCTTGTAGCCATGCTCACACAACTTTCTCAAGCTATGAATCATGCAGGACTTCCAAACGAGCAAAGGAAGGAGCAACATTCCGTTGAATCCTTTACGAGGCAGCGTCCGCCTTCTTTCAGTGGGTCTACTGATCCATTAGTTGCTGAACAATGGATTAGTACTACTGAAAAGATATTTTCAGTTCTTCAATGTTCTGAACATGATAAAGTCATCTTAGCAGTATATCGTTTGGAAGGTGAAGCTGATCAATGGTGGAATCTTATCAAGAATACGAGGCCAAGAGATGAAATTGAGTCCATGGAATGGGACGAGTTCAAGAACTTGTTTTTCAGTAAGTACTTCCCTCGTATTCTTCGAACGAAGATGGAAAAGGAGTTTCTTGAGCTGAAACAGAAGGATGATGAATCTGTTGGTATATACGAAGCGAATTTTACAAGACTTGCAAGGTATGCATCTGGCATTATCATCCAACCTGAAAGTAAAGTTGATCGATTTTTCAGTGGCTTAAAACCAAGTCTTCGAAGGGCATTAGCTATAAGAGACTTCAGTAGCTATGAAGAAATTGTGCGTTGTGCTATCAAGGTAGAAATGGAAGTTGGTGTTACATATCCATCTCATGGTTTTGACAAGAAACGAAAGATGGAGTTCAAGGAGAAATCTCAGAATAATGGTGAAAAGAAGATGAATGTTTCCTTATGCACAAAGTGTGGAAAGAAGCATGGTGGAGATTGTCTTAAAGGGACTAGAAAATGTTTTAAGTGTGGAAAAGAAGGTCATCGAGCAGCTGAGTGTCGAAGTAATAGAAAAAGGGTTTCTAATGATGTGAATAAAGCAAACACTGCAGAGAACGCACCACCAACACTTCAATGCTTCAAGTGCAAGGAAATGGGGCATTATGCTAATAATTGCCCTAATCCAAGGGTTAGTGATGATCAACATGAGCAACCAATGAAGGCAAAGGACAAAGGGAAATCACATGCGATCACTATTGGCAATGTTGAATATGATAACGATGTGGTGGAATGATTAAGTGTTTATGTAATGGGATTCCAAAATAATGTTGTATCATGGAGTATTGGAATATTTATGTATTGGTTTAATGTGGTATTCAAAGTGATTGAGATATTTTTGGAAATAAGATGATATGCGCATAATGAAGGGAAAATAAGAAAATGAAATGTTTAACAGTATTCATGAGCTCATGATTGATATAAGGACTAAGTGATATCATGGTTTGAGTATATAGAATTTTGAGGATTTTGGTATGTGGAAAGTGTTAACTTTAAACTGCATTCATGTTTTCACTAAGGTATTCAAGAGAATACATGATTAAGGACTTTGAATGTTTAGAATGTGACCAACAAGACATATCTTATGGGGATCGACGATGGTGTTAAATATCTGGTAATCATTTTCACTATGTTATGAGAGTGGACTACAGTATTATGTATAAGCCTAAAGATTAGACTAGATTATGTTGGACGTAAGTTAGTATTGTTTAAGGATAGAAATTGTTTTCGATATTATTGATGGGATGTTATAGTAATATAGTTTTGGAAAAAGGACAACCTGCAGGACGGGCAACAGCCCATCGCTTCGGACAAGGCTGTAGGAATCGAACCCACAACCAAAGTGCGACTGGCCTTTATCGCCTACCACTGGCCTACAGGAAGTCCCTGTTTAGTAGAAACTAGGTTTATTATATTAAGCAGTATGATATATGAAGTATAAGTCCATTTTAGAAACCATATATGATTAATCTCACTATAGATTGACTTATGTATATAAATTTTGCTATCCTTTTGAGACAGATGGAATGACCCGTCATTCTATCACATGATCTGCTAAAACTTCACGAATAACAAATTCAACTTCATTTATTTAAGAGATGAAGTGGAAATTGTTCAAGGCACGAACAACAGTGAGATTGTACCAAAATAAAGTAAGTATTTATTCTAATTCAAATTTTCAACTTTAGGGAAATGATCTTGAAAACCAAAAATGTTGTCCTAGTGATCTTATACCTGAGGAATCAGATGGTACCTTATATCATCACAAATTTATGGATTTGTGATTTTTGGCTTTTCCATAGCCATGTTCTCTACCACTCTCCATCAGAACATGATGGTTAGATTTTTCTTCCATATCCATATTTTTACCTATGTGGAAACCCAAAAATTAGTTTATTTGGGTAATCGTTACATTTCATACTTTAGTTTTTAAAGCCAAGTTATGGTATTCCTTTTTACTATGTGGGAAACTTTCGAATAGAAAACCATTTATAACCCCGACGAATTTCGAGGGCGAAATTCATTTTAAGGGGGGTAGAATGTAACATCCCAAGATTTTATGAAAAATATTCTTTTTAATTTTATTAATGTCTTGTGTTGTACGCTACACCAAAAGGAGCTTGCACAACACGCATCCTTGACTTGCCTTGCATTACACGCAATCACAACCTTCCTCGATAGTGTGTGTAGTACGCAATAACGAGTTTCACTAAACAGCGATATGCTATTAAAACTAGCCGTTATGAATAGTAATAACCACTTTTTGAAATTTTGTAAATTTTATTTTTCAAAATGGATTTCATTTTTGGATTCGGAGTATCGAATTTAGCCTAAGGTGAAATTTTGGTACATTTCGGATAACTTTCATATTCTGATGAATAGTGAAAATTACTAAATTATAATTAAAAACAACTTTTTTAATCGAAATAATTAATAGTGATAAATTATTAATTTGAGTGGTTTTAAAGTATATTTAGAATATATTTTTACAATTTAATACAATGTTGGTCATTGGATGTAGTTTCACATTTAAACTAGACATAAACAAGTGTCAATCTTTTGATAGATATTGTTTCTTAAAAACACGCTATTTGTTTTAACAGCGGGATTTAATTATAAAATTAATTAATGCAACTTTTATGTTATGAATTTGGTAAAATAGACTTCATTTTTGAATACGGAATATGAAATATAGCTTGGGATAAAATTTTGGCATTGTTCTGAAAAACATCAATTTTTGATGAATAGTGAAACTACTAAGTGGTAGTTAAAAAACTGAATTTTTCATAAAACTTAATTTTACCGCTTCTGTGAATGGAATTTCAAAAATCCGAGAGACATGGTTGATGTCAGTAAGTAAAATGTGGTTCAATGAGATGAAAATAATTTTTTGGTGAATAGTAACTTTTTACTTTTTTTACCACGGTTAATAGTAAATAGGGTAACTAAGGGTAAATATGATATTAATATTACCCTAACACATGTCCTAATTCTATTGGACAAGTGTAATTCGACCAAAAACAATCTTAGGAATAAAATATGACCATTTAGGCCCACTTGGATTAGATTAGGACATTTATTATTAATTTATTTAAAGAAGGGTTAAAATAGTTAAAATCAAAGTTTAATAAGTAAATCATTTATAATATGGGGTTATACATAAGATAAATTCGATTGTAAATATTAATTAGAAAGCTAAAAAAATTTCCTACATGATGGTATTTTATTTGTAATTTTTAGACATCAAATAATTTAATTTATTTATGACACAACGATGATGCAGTAATTAACTTATTAATGAAATATTGACATAATTGATGTTATAAATACCAAAATAAATGTAATTTGAAAATTTTTATGAATTCCACTAATTTTCTAGGTTACTATGATATATTAATGTTTATTTAATCAACTTGGTTTGAACATTTAATTCTGTTATGACTTTCACAAAAATCATATATCAAATAGTGTCAAAATTGACACAAAATAGTTTTTAAATCAAATATTATATTACTAATTGTTATTTTATTCCTAAAAATCTAGGGTTCGGCCAAATGACTTAGATAAGGATATATATATTAATAATAAACAATTTGGGGTTCGTTTGGCATGTTATAGTAAGTGTATTAACCATATAGTGAAAGAAAACAAAAAGACACGGTAAAAGTTAAATTATTTAACTTAGAGTTAAATCTAATTGATAAGGTTTCAAATAATATCCAAACATGTCTAAATTTGATTGGTTGATGAGATTACAACCCTATATCTTCTAATCTTCGAATATGAGTCATTTTTGGAGGTTTTTAAGTGGGGTTAGATTTATTATAAATTAATATTTTTAAGAATTCCTAAGGTGCCCCTCTCCTCCCCTATAAAAGGACACCTCCTCCCCCTCCTCCTCACACCAATTTGAGCACTCAAGCTCGGACAAACCCTGCCAAAATCTCTTCTCCACTTCCCTAGCAACATCCTAGAGGTTCTGGTCTTACTCAAAGACCAATTTTAGTTCCCTAAGAGGAGGTCTCAAAGAGGCACTTCAAAGAAGAGGTAATTACCGTTACCAATTCTTTCATCTTTATTTCTTCTTCCACTTCTTCTTCTTAGGTTGTTTAATTATGAAGTAATAACATCAGTATCACTCATATACTGATACGTTATTATAAGTATGAAACAACCCTATTTCACCATCTATCCATCCTACGGAAAAAGAAATCACCGCGCGTGCGTACGTACGGAATACCGTCTCCACGCCGTGGTGTAATCTATTTTCCACCACCACCTTACATGGATGGGTATAATGGTGTAAAGAATAACTATACATAGTTATTACAACATCATATTGATTCTGATATATTGTATAATCCACTCCAATTCAGTTCAATATTTATGGAAATGATATCATCGCTCGTGCGTACGTACGGAATACCGTCTCCACGACGCGATGAGATTCATTCTCCATGTTAACCATTTAAGAATGATTATAAAGTATATATAAGAAATAATAATGAAATATATGACATTATAAAGCTACTGGATTTATGTATATATATACATATGTATGTCATCTACTTACTTCCATTTCAAGACAATAAGGAAAGGAAAACAGCGTTCATGCGTACGTACGGACTACCGTCTCCATGAACGGTGTTTTCATTTTATTTATCTACCTATTATATATATATATATACTGAATATATATGATATATAAATCATATTTTATATTCTGGAAGTAAGTAAATCATGATATAAGTAATAATGATGTCAAGAACAACTAGTCAAAACACCTACGATAAATGAAACGATTTTACCCAAAACGCTTCTTTAACATGGAATTTACAAAAGAACGGGTAATATAATGTCATAAGTAAACCATATATGATATCATAACAATGAATATGATTCTGTAATAAGTCAATGACATTATTTAAATCATTATACAGGAGGTTCGGACACATACGAAGAAAATTGGACCTAAGGTAAGGGAAATATCACAATCTCATTTTTATCCGAGATTGTTTATTCGTAAGTATTTACTGGGGTGTATTTTATCATCCACATCCATGTTTCATCAATATGTAATATTGTTTCCATCCACTTGAAATAGTTTAAATCCAATTTTACCCTTAGGTGAGTTTTTAGTAAAGAATATGAAAGGAATCTTTTGTCGTTTTTCCGTACGAGGTACTTTTTGACTTTTCCGACAAAAGTACGAAGAATGTTTTTTTTAACTTATACGGCATGAATGGATTTTTAAAACATTACTTCAAAGAAGCTTCCTTTACAAGTTTTCAAGTTTATTTTTAATCAAATTCTTTTATTTTAATGTTGTATGACAAGTTATGAAAGGAAAAATGTTTTTGAAGAAGAAAGGATATTTTCCTCAAGAATTCAATTCAAGTGTTTTATCAAAATTATTTTCCATCTAAGATAATAAAGGGTTCTGTTTCTATCCATATTTTTACATTGGTTTGACTAAGTTGTGATGGAATTATGTTTATGAATTCCTTTATCATATATGAATTGATTTATGATGTCATGATGTTTCAAGAATCCCATTTTTGTTATATGTGTTATGCGATGATGTATGTTTTATGATTATGTGGCACACATAAGAAAGGATTCATTATAAGATGGGTGGGACCTATATCTCCCTCCAATGCATTGGGTAATGATTTTATATCTCATGAGATAGACATGGCTGGAACGGAAGGTTATTTCGGTTCAGTGATACAGGACTGAAACGAGGAGTGAACTCGGTTCAGAAAGGGACTTTGTCCACTAAGATAGTCTTGGCAATGAGTCATGACTAACAAGAAATGATTTTCCATGATTATGTGTGCATGCCACAAAGATTCAAGTTTTATGTTATGATTATGGGGATCTCATTTTCACTTCTATGATTTATTCCATGTTAAGATATTATGATCTCTTTTGCAGGTTTTAATTTTCAAAAAGATATGATATGATTTTTATTTCCTT
The DNA here is from genome assembly GCA_963277665.1 of Viscum album. Taxonomy (NCBI): domain Eukaryota; kingdom Viridiplantae; phylum Streptophyta; class Magnoliopsida; order Santalales; family Viscaceae; genus Viscum; species Viscum album. The sequence continues at coordinate 1,911,859,213 of OY728158.1, forward strand.
TATTTGCCCTTGCTGAGCATTTGAGCTCACCCTTTTATGTTTTCTTTTCCCCAGGATATAAAGAAAGGTTTTAGGTAAAAAAAAAAGAGGGATGACCTTTATGGGAGATATTGAAGAACTTTCACCACGATTAGAAGATTACGTTCCGAGTTTCCAAAGACACTAAACTATTACGATCCTTGTGTGTGTATTTTTGTTATGTATTAAGTATTCCGCAAAAGTAATGTAATGTTCATGTACGTCAAGATACGGGTCTCTACAATGTTGATCCCGTGATAATTCCTATCGAATTGTTATAAAGTGATATATCTTTCTAAGGAAGTCCAAACAACCCATATAGCAATTCTTGCACTAGATGTTTTCAGAAGTCTGGTGACAAAGTACATGGGGATGTTCTCCCATATCCAAGCCTGGTGAAAAAGCCCACTGTTATGTTCTCTCATTTCCATTTTGATATGGTTATTTGTGGTATCACCCCCTTATACTTTTAAATTTAATACTTCACTTGCGGGTATACCTGTAAATTTGATTCATATTCAGTGATCTCCCGCTTCATATTGTCCTACCAATAGTTCTCACAGATATCTTGATACATATTTTTGGTTCTTAGGTGAATGGAGAAATTCAAATTTTGGGCATCATACAATAGTTAATTCTATAACATAGGATTTTATGGAACATATATCCTTGACCCAAATATCAAAATTCATTATTCATTAAAATTGAACTTTGAGGACTTCCTTTTTCTTATAGTTTTATCTTTTGTCTGAATTCCCACATCATTTCATTAAGAATACGTTAGCCTTTCCAAAATAAATGATTAAGGAATAAATTTTTAAAGGATTGATGATTTTCCTTCCTTTATGATTCCCATGTCCATCCTTTTCAAATCTAAGAAGATCAGATCCCTCTCAATTCTCATTGATGATAGAATTGCTTGATCCTATCTATATAGAGTGACCACTACTTTATTATCTTTTCCAGAATGATAGTGCATTGAGAAGTCATGATCCTTGATGAGATATAACCATCTTTGATGGAACATATTAATCTCTTTCTATGTGAATATATATTTGAGGCTATTTTGATTAGTATATATCTCACACTTCTCCCCATAGATATAATGCTGCCATATTTTTGATTGAAACATCAAAGCTTCCAACTCCAGATCATGGATGGGATAGGTTTTCTCATATATTTTCAACTTCCATAAGGCATAGGATATCACTTTATAATTTTGAATCAGTACACAACCTAATCCATTATTTGAATCATCGTTATATACCACAAATAGTTCCCCACTTTTCAGTAGTGTGATCACTGGTGTAGTGATAAGCCCTCTTTTAAGCTCCTTAAGGATTTACTCAAAATCTTGCATCGAGAAAAACTGAATACCCTTCTATGTTAACATGGTAATTGGATTTTACAATTGAGATAATTTTTCAAAAATCAGTTATAATACCTAGCTAACCCAAGGAAACTACATATATCTTTCACATATTTTTTTTCAATACATCCTTTAATTGGTTCTATCTTTGAAGGGTCCACATATATCCCATTTCTTATAATGATATGCCCTAATAAATAGACTTCCTTCAACCAGAACTCTCATTTTATGTATTTACTGTTATGCTTCTCATTTCGTAGGGTCTTTAGAAAATTTCTCAAATTATCCTCATGGTACTCCTTTCATTTGTAATATTTTATAATATCATATATAAATACTACCACAAATTTTTTGATGTAATGTCTAATGGATCTATTCATCAAGTCCATAAATATTACTAGAGCATTATTGTGTATAAATGGAATCACTATGAACTCATAGTAACCATACATTGTATGAAAAGAGGTCTTCGAGATATCTTCCTCCTTTACCCTTACTTGATGATATCCTAAACGAAGACCAACCTTGGAGAATTTTTGTGCCCCATGTAGTGGATTGAACAAGTAACCAATCTGAGGAAGATGAATCATGTTATTTATCACATTATTGTTGAGATCATGATAATCAATTCAAAGGCGTATTGACCCATCCTTCTTCATGACGAAGAGGATTGGTGCACCCTATACTGATGTAATTTGGTGTATAAACCCTTTATGTAGATTCTCATTTAGTTGTTTTTTAACTAATAAAGTTCTAAAATAGCCATTCTATATGAAGTGTTGGATAATGGTAATGCCCCAGGTATAAGCTCATTTAAAAATTCAACCTCTCAGATAGGAGGAAGACCAAAAAATTCCTTGGGAAAAAACATCAGTGTATTCCCTCACAATAGAAATGTATTCAAGGATGATTCTTTCCTTAGACTCAATAATTTGAGCAAGATATTCTTTCTTATAGGGAAATATTATAAATGCTTGATATGTTGTTTCTAAATAAGATTCATCCTCCTCCTTGTAGTTGTACATAACCAGTGGATGATTTGAGATACAGAGAGTGATTTCCTTCTCTAAAAAAATTGTGTTGGTTCTATATAGGTAATGCCAATCCATACCTAGAATTGCATAAAATTACACCAAAAGGAGTATGATAAGGTTCTCTATGAAGTTACTCCCACTAAATTTTATAGGTGAGGAGTTATATACTTAGGATGCAATAATTTCCCCATTTTCTATTTTAACCGAAAACTCTACTTCCATGGTTTGTGGTGGTGTTTGGGTAGTTTTAGTAAACATTCATGATATGAATGAATGTGTAGAACTAGAATCGAAAATTATATTCCCTATTCATGAATGAATATCTAGCATAACTTTCACCACATCATTGTCTGGATACACCTTGGTGGTTGTGATGGAAAAATCTTTCCCTTTCTTCCTAGGATGTTGTTGGTTGTCTCTAAAAACTCCTGAATTAGTGAATTGGTTTGAAAAGTTCATTGGTTCCTTGTAGTTGAAGCATTGAACAATGTAATGAGGGATGACTAGAGAATTTATTTCCTCAATTGCATTAGTGTATTTCTCCTTTCGACATTTTTTAGATAGGTGCCCTTCATTCCCACACCTAAAGCATTTCTTCTTACCCCTTAGCCAATTTCTAAGGTGCTTCTTTCCAAACCATTGACAAGTGGGATGATGAAATTTCTTAGCACCATTATATTTCTTTATTATACTTCCATTATTAAAATCAAATTTCAATGATTATCCCCATTATCCCCTTGGGATTCATTGATCTCATTTCAACATTGAATGATGATCATAAAATTTCCTCATATCTATCGAAGTCACGTATCACCATTGATTTATATGGACTAGGTTTTAGCTGACTAGGGAAGCAGTCATCCTTGAATTAATGGGAAACGACAAATCTTGGGGTGTATCGCGCATGTATTTTAATGTTTTCTGTATATTCGTTGATAGATTCGTCATATTTTTTTCTTGAGGGTGAGGAAATCCCTTTACATTTTAAATTAGAGAGTTTGAGGAAATTATATTTCAAAAAACATTTTTTCTAATTAGTTCCACTATATCACATAAATGGATTCTTCAAGAGTAATATTTTTAATCAATGTCCACCACCGAATAGATTTTCCCTGTATATGATAAATAACTAGTAGAACCTTCTCTTGCTTAGAACATTGAAGGATGGAGAAGATTTTCTTAGTGGAGTTGATCCATTGTTATATGATTAAGGGATCAGATAATACATTGAAATTTGGAGGCCTTTGTCACATAAATATCTCGACCAAAACATGTTATCTATTAGGGAGATTTGGGTGCCCCTCTTGATCCAGGTTTTAATCTAGAACCTAATCCACCTGAGAGATTACACGAAAAATATTTCGATTCCTTCTCCCATCGGGTTGATAATATTTTTGGGGTAGTCATCACATTTCCCATTGAAAGAGCATCCAATTTTTACCTTTCTACCGGTCAAGGTTTCAGTGCTCTGCTAATGTGTACAACAACACTCATGTCAAATCCTCAGCGATGATATTTTTAATAGTTGAATGTTTTTAGTTGGTTGTATTTTGATTGGGGGGTTTTTTTGTAGAGATTAATTGAAATGATTAATTTATTAATATTGATTTAAAAATTTTATAAATATTGGGATGAGTTCATCGTTAGGTAGTTAATCTTGGGATATCCTTGAGATTTGCTTTATATTGCATTAAATAAACACCCATGTCACAAGTTGACATTTATTGGAATTCTTAAGTGGTAAGGATTTAATAAAAGCCTTAACTAAACTAAGATACTAATCTAAATTAGTACTTGATTATGGTAGTTTATTTATGGTTCCAATAATCCCTGGAATCCATATGTTAAACCAAACAAGTCATTAATCTATGACATGTTAAGTTCAACGTACACAATGTTAATTTAAAGATTACTAATCGAGAAGAAGCTCTAAATCACTTAACATACCTAAATTATAGCTCACCCCAATGATATATTTACTCATACATTGAGATTTTTAGTAATCTTGTTATATTTATTATTATAATTAATTAAGTAGTTAAGAAAGATAAAGGGATAATAAAAGAGTGGTGCGTCGAACACACACAAATGATGAAGGGAATTAAATATTGACTTTATATTGAATGTGAAAGAAAAAGAAGGGAAAGGGTTTTAACTTGATTTAATCTATTTTAAGAAAATTAATATTAAACTATATAAGTTTCATGAGAATAAGATATATTTAAGAAGAAACATGCATTAAAACATAATTACAAAAAAATACTTACAAGATTGCAATAATGAAAACACAAAAGTAAAAGGAAACATAGTGATGAGGAAGGGTATATAAAGTGAAAACTTGAGTATGGAAATTCCTCCCAAGCCCTTGGAAAGGATTTAGTCATGCCAATATGTGCTCTTATCTTCTGAAATTCCGACCCCTTTTGTGATATCCTTGAGCTTTTCTTTATATTGCATTAAATTAACTCCCATGTCACCAGTTGAGGTTGATATGAATTATTAAGTATTAAGACTTTTATCCAAGACTTAAATTAACTAGGATTCTAATCTCAATCAGTAATTGATTACGGTAGTGTATTTAGTTTTCCAATAATCCATGGAATCCATACATTAAACAAAATAATTCATTAATCCATGACATGTTAATTCCAACATACACAATGTTAATTTAAAGAATATTCATCGAGAAAAAGATCTCAATCACATAACATACCTAGATTATAAATAATGCCAATGATAGATTTACTAATACATTTAAATTATTATTAATCTTTTTATAATTATTATGATGATAAATTAAGAAGATAATAAAAATAAAGTGATAAGAAAAGAGTGGTGCGTTGAACATACACAAAAATGATGAAGGAAATTAAATACTGACTTTAGATTGAATGAGAAAGAAAAAGAAGGGAAAAGTTTTTAAATTTATATAAACTATTTTAAAAACATTAATATTAAACTACAGAAGTTGGATGATAATAAGAGATATTGGAGAAGAAACATTTATTTAAATAGAATTACAAAAAAAGACTTACAAGATTAAAATAATGAAGAACACAAAAGTAAATGAAAACAAATAGAGGAGGAAAGGTATATAAAGTGACAACATGAGTATGGAAGGACTTCCCAAGCCCTTGTAAAGTTTTTTAAGTGCCAATATGTGCTCCTATATAATGAAATTCCAACCCCTTTTGAAAGGAGAGGAGGGGATGTATTTATAGCCCAAGGATGTGGACATTTTTCATTTTAAATATGCCCCTCCTCTTGCATCACCAATTTGGACATCTATAAAAATTAATATCAACATATATCCTTATTAAAAGTTTTAGAAAATAATTATTTCCGACTACAATAAAAAGTTGGAGGCATTGGGACTTATGGAGACAAAGTTATGGTGGTTTTCATAAACAATGTTAAACTTTCTATTTCTATCCATGCTTTTTCGATATCCAAAATGTGAATGGATTTTGGAATAAGAATATGCCTTAAAATCCAAATTATTTCTTCAAAAAAGTAGGCGCCTATATCGTCTCACTCAAACTTCAAAATTTTATCTTGATTCGATGATTAGATCAGGAGACATGTCATGAATACTATATTGATTTTAATTCCCCTCCATAATGGTGGGCTCAGTTTAAATGAATCAGTTGGTCCTCTGGTCTTTGGAGTTGGGGCTTTAAGGTTTTATCCAAGACTCCTTACATTTCCTCCCAAACGTTTGAGTAGAATGAATGAAGTTTCGCTTCTGGAATGATCCCAGTTGTTCAATCTTCATGGATGATCCAGATTCTTCACAGATTCTGTGGGCCTTGTTCTATGATCTATATGACCCTTCAAATGAAATAATTGGCCCACTATTCCTTCTAATTAAATGTTTTATATTTAAATTGGAATCCAAAAAAACAATAACCATTAAAGTTTTATCAGGAGGGTGATAGTTATAAATAAAATAGATAACTGACTCAATTGGACTACATCTAAATATGGTCAAAAATTATATATAATATTAAAACATTAATATTTCACAAAAATTATGCACATTTCATATAAAATAAGTAAATGGATTATAAAATAAGTTATGAAAATATTAATAATATAAACTCCCCCACACATAGTCTTGTGCATTTTCTCATGTAAAACAAATATAAAACCATGATAAAAATCATTTTCACTCACCAGTAAATATAAAAATTTTGTTTCCTCTAATCAAGGGAGGTTTATACTATTTTAATCATCCATATTGAATATCACATCAAATTGTTAAAGAAACAATGTTCAGAAAACAATTCTATTTTCCATTCTAAAATTTTGAAAGGTAAAATGGTGGCACACAAAACTTACTCCTCTCAAGATGATAAAATTAATTTATGGAGCTTCACTCATTCACCAACTAAAAGTGAAAATATTAGAGTTTATAAGAGCTATAATTTTGAACTTCCTATCCTAAAGGGATCAAAAATAAAGTGGTCTTTTTAGGGGTTTTTCTGTGGTTTTGGGACGGTAGGAAGATGATATCCAAAAGATAGGAAAAAGGGGGTAAAACACCAACATGAAAAAAAAATGCACAATTTTTTTGAAATGAAAAATGGAAGGAAATGGAAACACATATTTATGTGGAAATGAAAATGTGAAATAATACAAAAAAGTTGAAATAAATTTTATGTGGATAAGAATATTAAATATTTACAAAACAAAAAACTTCTCCCAATGATATAAAAATATAATGCAAGTGTTCATTTTTTCATTTTTTTGATTTTTATTTTTTGTATTTTTTTTAAATTTGAACTTGAAAAAGATCTCACACTCATATCCCAACCCATTATTTAACTCCTCATGAAACTAATTGTAATAGTTATAACAAGATCAAAGGTTTTGGAAGAGTAATTTTTGACCTGCCCTAGACACAACCCATTTTTATTTTCATTTTATTTGTTTATTATTATTATTTTTGAACACTTTTCAATATCATTTGTACAAGAAAAACATATATACATTCGCAAAACCCAATGACATACAACCTCTCCCCCACACTTAAATTGATGCTTGCCCTCAAGCATATGATAACATGGTGAAAATCAACAAAAGGGTACCCAAAATGAAATCCTACCCCCCACACTTAAATTTAAAAAATTTATACAATGAAAATACATGTTGATATTGAGTGGGATAAGGTATTGAGATTGTAATGAGGATAACAAGGAAAATTTTTTCATAAGGTCTAAGGGGATTTCAAAAGGAGGATTAATGTATGGTTAATGAGAGGGAATTTAGCAATTATAATTTTCATGGGGTTCATAAAATGAAACTATCACATTAATTCACACTAAAATAAGAAAATTAAAATCGAAGGTCTATAAACTCAAGATTCACAAATGGGGGTGAAAACACACATTTTGAAAAGATGGTCATACGTAGCCTTGGCATGAAAGAAAATGTTATTCCTCACAGGTGGGGAAAATCATTTTCCAAATCAAAAAATAGATCATTCAAAATTTGTTTTTTACACAATATTTATTATCAAAATTTATGAAGAAACCAAAAAATATTTGATATGAAGCCATGTATTTTAACTCCCCAAAATGGTTGGACAAAATTTGAAAATTAGAAGGTGAGTAAGCATGACTCTTGAATTATCATACAGTTTTTTAACTTGTTTTAGTTTTTTTAGTTTTTTAGTTATTTTTAGTTTTTTATAAATACACACACACACAAATGAGAAAGAGTAAATATAATAGTGTGATAAGGAAAGTGGTAAAAAAATTAAGGAGAGAGGAAGAAGAAGAAATAGGGAGAGAGGGAGAGAGAGAAGAGAAATTAAAGGGAAAGAGGTGCCCCTAGTTTGGATTTGGTGTGTTTACATCTCCATCCAGTGGTTGGTAAACTGTAGAAGTTGGGGATCTGATGGAAGTCAATGTGGTTCAAGGATTGTGTGTCCTCTCATGGTGATGATTTGGAATATTTCCATTACCTAAAAGAGAATAAAAAACATAAATCATTATTTATTTAATTGAAAACTAAAAATAAATTAAAATTTCATAAAAGTAAAAAAAACATGGGTTTCCTCCCAAGAAGTGCTGAATTTATTTTGTCTACAGTTGGAAAGTTGGTTTAGACTACCCATAGTCCAATGGTGGCCACCTTATTTTCTCAACTTGACTGTGATTCCAGAAAAACTTCTCCTTTGGGATGCTTGATTGTTCATTGGATAATTTCTTCCCATCCATGACCATGTGTTTGAAATTCAATGGGGGTCAAAAGAGAATATTTATTTCATACCTTTGGTCTTCAACGTGAGGAAGGATTTTATCCACAAAGTGATGGTTTTGTATGCTCAAAAATTCAGGATGATGTCTCAATTCAGATGGTTCATTTATGTAAGGTTCAGATAACAAAAAAGCAGAGTATGATATCCTAATTGTTTTTTACTCATTTATTTCATCACTTACCGATGTAGAGTAATGATGATCAGTTGAGTCATAAGACTGAATAAAATTTGCAATATCCTTTGTATCAATTTTTTCGCCAAATAATGGTCAATTTCAACCTCACTAGTGATCTCTTTATTGCCTATTAAACAAATCTCACAAACATCACTACCATCAAGACAATATAAACAAATTGGTTTAGGGTTCACCTCACATATAACATAATTTTCAGAATCATGGATAGGGAATAATTAATTTTGGATAATCAAATTTGAATCAAAAAAATGAACATGCTTGTTCATTTTCTCCATTACCATCCAAGTTGGAGTAGTGGAGGCTAGAGGTGAGTTTAGATTCCAAATATTTTTAAAGATCCTTTAGATAAATAGAGTTTTCATTTTTAATTTCAACTTAAACTTCTCCAATTATGACTTGGTTAATGAGGATTCAATATTCACAAACTCCTATTTAAGTAGAACCAGAAGAACATGATTGATTGGGATTCAACACACTCTCAAAGGGACTTTCAGAAGCATAGACATAGAATACAAATTGATTTTCTGATGGGTATCAAATGGATTGAAAAATATTTAACTTGACCAATTGGTCACAAATTCCATGGATAAGATGCCAGCATGGACATCAATTTTGGTTTTAGGTGTCATAAGTAAAGGTCTTCTTAAAATCAAAGGAGATTGGCATGAAGTTTTCTCACCTTCCATATTAAGGACATAGAAGTCAGTTGGGAAGATAAGATCATTAGCTCGGATAAGGACATCCTTGATTATACCCTCTAGAATGGTTGTGCTTCAAATAGCTAACTGAATGAAAACACCCATTGGGTGTAAGGGAACTATACCAAGGTTGGAGAATATGGATTTGGGCATGGCATTAATTGAGGTTCCTAGGTCAATGATTTCATCATTGAAGTTGGAACTTAAAATTTGGCATGGAACCATAAAGGTCCCCAGATCCTTGCACTTTATAGGAATATATTGTTGGGTGGAAACATTTACGAATGTCCTAAGTTGCCTCTTGTGGGTGCACAATTACATAAGAAATGTGGAATAATTAGGGATTTGTTTTATGTCATCTAAAAGGGGAATGTTGAATTCAACACATATAAACATGTCAAGCATTTCAGGATTGGGTTAGAAGGACTTATTTGGCTTAGAAACAACTTGAGGAAAAGGAATTGGATTACTAAGTGGAATGGAAGGAGGTGAGGGAATGGATTTAGGTTCCTTTTAAAATATTCTTTTCTTTTCATTTACTAAGTCATCTTTTAAAGGGGAGTGGGAGGAGTCATCATGAGGAATAGAAATTATATTTCCCAATCTAATTACAATTCCACTTACATTACCCTTGGAGTTGGGTAATGGTTGATCTAAGAGTTGTGAAGAATTGGATGGTTGCTGTTGACTAGGTGGGATGCCAGTTGACTGATTTGGGTTTCAATGCTTTTAAGGCTAGAATGGGTGAAGGAGGGAAGATCTTCCACTGCACATTCCCATGGTTTCTTGGAAGAATAAAATTGTCTCGGATTATTATTACCTTGATTTTGGTTCTTGGGAAAGAGATTGTATTGGTTTGGGAATGAGGAAGGCTCACTATGATAGTGGAATCCATGAGGAGGAAGAGGATGATTGATCCTTGGAGGTTGAGGAACAAAAGGGTAAGGTTGTTGGAAGTTACCAACATTTTGACCATATTGGATTTGGTTTGGGTTTTGAGGAAGTAATTTAGGGGGATGAGAAATGGGATTAACATACCTTAAGCCTTGGTTGAAGGTAGATGAGAAGGGATCAGAGTGGGGTTGGTTGAAGTTTTTAATGAACTGACGTGATTGTTGAGGGTTGGTGTTCCTCTGAGCATATGCTGCATTGAGCTCCATTGGACCAGATGAATCAGATATATCATATTGAAGTTATGGATAGGTATTTTTTGGTTGAGCTGGTGAGTTGCAGATTCCATAGATCTTGATAGGTATAGGGAACATAGATTGTGGAGAAGATAAGGTTGGGGTTTGGTATCCACAACTAGTTGTCACACAAGACCTGTAAGTTCACTCATCCACTCTGTCATCTTGTTTGGCTTGGTGGATTGATTTTCATGGACTTGTTTTACTTGATCATGTGCTCTATTATGGAATTGTTATGTGTTTGATGCCATGTTTCTTATGAGATCTCTTGCAGGTAGAGGAGTTTTATCAACAAGAGAACCGCCACTTATGGCATCAATGAGGGTTCTCCCCATAGACAATAACCCCTTATATAAGTATCAGATCAAAGGTTGGTCAGATATTTGGTGGTGTGGTAGGTTGAAACAATATTTTTAAACCTCTCCTAGTACTCATAGAATGATTCATTTGAGAATTGATGAATACCTCTTATTTCTTCTCTGATAGAATCTGTACGAGAAGCAGGGAAGAATTTCTCTAAGAAGAGTCGCTTTATGTCATTCCATGTGGTTATAGAACTAGGATGGAGGTAGTAAATCCATGACTTGGTGGAGTCAGATAAGGAAAATGGTAATTCTTGGATTTTTATTTGATCCTTAGAAACCCCTTGAGGCTTCATGGTAGAGCACACCACTTGGAACTCTTTAAGATGAAGATGTGGATCCTCACCGGCAAGCCCGTGGAAATGAGGGAGAAGATGAATCAAACCGGATTTTATTTATAATCCAGAATCTATGTTTGGATATTGAATACCATTAGGTTTGTAACTAATAACAAAGGAAACAAGTTCTTTAAGTGTTTGTTCCCTAGTACTAGCCATATCTATTTCAATTGGTATAACAAGGACATGTTCTTGAATAAGTTGATTATCTCTTATGTTCCGCCTAAGTTGGCGAGGTTTTTTCTCAATTCCAGGGTCAAAAAAATCTGATTGATTTTTTGAGATGATACAGGTAATTTAAATAGATTTTGTAAGAATGATCAATATGGTTTTTTCTTTTTTTTTCATTTAGGTTTTTTATGTGAAGGCGGGTTATTCTTTGTGATTTTTTATTTTTTTTAATTTTTTACAATAACCCAAAACTAATGACTATTTAATTGAACAATACCCAACAATAGTGCCATTTGAAAGCAGGTCTGATTGTTCCCTATCGAATAGTCAGAGTTCTAGAGCTCTGCGAATGTCTGTAGCAACACTCGGGTCAAATCCTTGGCGATGATACTTTTTAATAGTTGAATGTTTTTAGTTGATTGTATTTTGATTGGGGGGTTTGTTTGCAGAGATTAATTGAAATGATTGATTGATTAATATTGATTTAAAAATTTGATATATATTGGTATGATTTCATCATTAGGTAGTTAACCATGTGATATCCTTGAGATTTTCTTTATATTACATTAAATTAACACCCATGTCACAAGTTGACGTTGATTGGAATTCCTAAGTGTTAAGGCTTTAATCCAAGCCTTAACTTAACTAGGATTATAAAATCAATTATTACTTGATTATGGTAGTGTATTTATGGCTCCAATAATCCATGGAATCCATACTTTAAACAAAACATGTCATTAATCCATGACATGTTAATTCCAACATACACAATGTTAATTTAAAGAATATTCATCGAGAAAAAGCTCGCAATCACTTAACATACATAAATTATAACTCACCCTAATGATAAATTTACACATCCATTGAAATTATTAGTAATATTGATATAATTAATATTATGATTAATTAAGAAGATAATAAAAATAAAGGGATAAGAAAAGAGTAGTGCGTCAAACACACACACAAACAATGAAGGGAATTAAATACTAAAATTATGTTGAATGAGAAAGAAAAAGAAGGGAAAGGGTTTTATCTTGATTTGAACTATTTTAAGATAATTAATATTAAACTACAAAATTTTTATGATAATAATGGATAATTAAGAATAAACTTGCATTAAAAAATAATTACAAAAAAAAATACTTACAAGATCACAACAATGAATAACACAAAAGTAAATGAAAACGAAGAGAGAGAAGGGTATCTCAAGTGAAAACTGGAGTATGGAAGGTCCTCCCAAGCTGTTATCAAGGATTGTTTAGTTCTAATATGTGATCCTATCTTCTTAAATGCTAACCCCTTTTGAAAGGAGAGGAGGGGATGCATTTATAGCCCAAGGAGGTGGACAGTTTGCATTCCAAATCTTCCCCTCCACTTGCATCACCAATTTGGACATCCAGAAAGCTAAATATTGAGATATATCCTTATTCAAAGTTGTGTATAATAATTTTTTCTGACTACTCTAAAATATTTTAGGCATTGGGACTTATGGATACAAAGTTATGGCGGTTTTCATAAACAATGTTAAACTATCAATTTATATCCATGCTTTTTTGATGGCAAAAATGTGAATTGATTTTTGAATAGGAAGATGCCTTCAAATCAGAATGATTTCATCAAAAAAGTAGGACACATATATTTTATAGTTCACACTGGAAAATCATAGATTGATTTGATGATTATATCAGGAGACATGTCTTGAATTCTGTAATGATTTTAATTCATGTTCAGAATGGTAGGGTGAGTTTAAATGAATCTGTTAGCCCCATGTCGTTGAAGTTGGGCCATGAAATTTTTATCCACGACTCCTTACATTTCCATCCGAACGTTTGAATAGAAAAAATGAATTTTCACTTTTGGATTGAGCCCAATAGTTCAATCTTCATGGATGATCTAGTTTCTTCACAGATTTTGAGGGCTTACTTTTGTGATCTATATGACCCTTCAATTGGAATAATTGGCCCATGATTCCTTCTAATGAAATGTTTTATAGTTAAAGTGTAATCATAAAAAATAATAACCATTAAATTTTGATCATGAGGGTGATAGTTATAAATAAAATAGTAAAATGACTCAATTTTACTACTACTTAAAATGCTTAAAAATTATACTTAATATTAAAACATTAATATTTCACACAAATTATGGAAATTTCATATAAAATCAATTAAGGGAGTATATAATAAGTTATGAAAATATTAATAACATCACCAATCACATTTTGGTTTTAACTAATTCCTCCTTTTTACAGCCATTTTCAAGAATAAAGTAAAAATTATGGATGTGTATTTTAAACTGTTTAACACATAAAGGGAAATTCAATGAAATTAGAGGGATACCTTATTAATTAAATTTCTTTCTTAACTTATCAATTTATAGGATTCAATCTGGGTTATCCTTGATCTATTTCCTAACATATATTATTGTGGCCATTTTTTTGTTCCCTTAATAATGTTTCATAATGATCTCATGAATGTACCAAATCATATCCACTAGTAGTGTAAAACTAGGTGTGTAGTAAGGCCTATCATTATGTACCAGGTTACCCCGAGTTAGGCCTGGGACACCTTGTTAGAGTTGTTACCCCAATGTACATCTATTCATGATCCACATCCACTTATAGTATCTAGATAGGGATTTATTTTCTGGATAGACCACTTACTCTATACTTACCAAAATATAGGTTTGTTTTATTATACTTAGTCTTATGCCTAAGGCTTTCTCTAAAGTTTTCTCTTCCAAATCCCCAAAAAACTAAAATTTGTCTTTAATACCAACTATAAAAACCCTATTATTTATTTCACTTTAATACCTGATTTATTACATAAGATTACACTTAATACAACCCAAAAGATCAAGACATCTAGTTTCATTGGGAATTAGGTACATAACATAACATTATGAACATGGGATAGAATAACATTATTGAAAAGTTCCTTAACATGCTTATAAAATTCCATGGATTTTAAAAACTACATGGGATAACCTTAAGAAAAATATAAGAATGGGGTGAGTTATAAAGACTTGTAAGTGAATAAACATAGAATAATGTGATAAATGTTAGAAAATAGGCACAAAAATGGGGCATAAAAAGGGTAGGAATCATAAATATGAACAATGGTACATGATTTTTCATGATTATCATAAAGGAAACATTGTAAATTTGGAAACAACTTAAAACCCTACATCATAAACATATGTCAAGGATAAATTTACAAGATATAATGGTTGAAAAACTCCCAAAAAGGAACCGGGTTCACTACCTGACCCAAAATGGAATATCATGATACAAAAAATTATCTAATGCATTGGAGTGCTATTGAATTCTGGGCACACCCATCACATTCATTTCATTTTCTTTATTAAGTGTGCCACATAGATCATAAAAGATGGATTCATTCATCATAATAATTTATTCCCTAATTAAGGGGTGTGGAATAAACATGTGTAAGTCCCGAATAAAAAATTACATGTTCATAAATTTGATGACCCTTAATAAGAAATGGTTATGGTATTCACTATCCAAATGTTTTGGCATGGAAAAATTGCATCAAAATTTCATAAGTATAACAATGTCACTTAAAGATTCATAAAAATAGGTTGATGAGAGAGAAGAGGGTATCTCATCACATAGACGTTAAATGGGAAGTAATATGAACATGTATGGACAGATCCCAACATTAGAAAATAGAATTTAATATACACAACATAAAAGAAGTGCTTAAAGAAAGAGGAGAGTGGAAGATCCTTTATAAAATTTTGAAAAAGTAAAAACTTAGGTAAGGGTAAAACTTTTAGGGGATAAATGATCTATCATTAATATAAAATAAATTTTATAGTAAGGTAACACTTTTAAATTAATTAAAATATAACAAATTGAAATTAAAAAGTCTAATTTCAAAGAATGTGGTTTAATTGAAAGGAGGAGGGGAAGGTGAGGATCCCTTACCTGAGTATGTGACTCCAAAAGACCTGTAGGGGATTTTTGAGAGATTGGGGGTGCATTGTGAGGATTCTAGAGAGTATATGGAATCTTCTGGAGGTTATATAATAAGTTTTTTTCAAGAGAAATAGGATCTTGGGTGGATTTATATGTGAAATTAGGAAATATTTTTATTATTTAGATTATGGAATCTACATAATAAAATATACAAAACCACAAACCATGCCATGGTTTTTTCCAATGGTTTCTTCCACATGGGAGTGGATTTTAATATTTTATAAGTTCAATGGGTGAAATTATTGAAATAATTCCCTTGATTATGTGGAGGTGAGTCACCCTCTTAAGGAAATGATTTTAAAACCTTAAAATATATTACAGGGTTTGGAGGATTCATAATGGATTGAAAAAATAAATCACATAAACTTAAAATATCATTATTTTAAAAGGAAAAAAATTTATTTGGTCATGGATCCCATTTATTGTAATTATTACATCACTTTTGGGTCATTATGATGCCACAAAATAGAAACTATATTCATACGATATTTAATATTACTCAAAAATTTGATTGTCTTAGAAAATTATGAAAAACACACTATTGGATAATTTCAAATTTTTGTTTCTAAAAATAATTTTCATTTTATCAAAATAATTTTCTAAATATGTGAATTTTTATTTTTATCATAAAATTGACATTTATTAAGATGTGATGGTTTTTTGACCATAACAGTTTTCGAACCCTTATGAAAATTACATTTGACTTTATAAAAATTATATGATCATTCATATTTGATAAAAATTATTTAATAAGATTAAAATATTATTTATTTAAAAAATACATTAATTCATTAATTAAATAATTTAATTTGAATATTAACCAAAATTATAATTTGTGCTTTTTTATATTGAAATAAAAAACATTTACAAAGTAACCTTAATTTATTCAATATTCTATACAAAATAAAATACATATTAATTTTAATAGGTTCATGATACATATATCCTTAATACACCAATAAATACCCTAAGAGTAAGGTGTGTGATGGTGGGACCTTCATGTGACGGTTCAGAAAACATGGTTTGGGTCGTGATCTTGATGAGCTTGAACTTCTCCCATAAATAATTTAAATCATTCTTAAGTTTTTAGATCTCAATGTGGGATTGGTTAGGGGGAATTCCTCTAATGCTATCCCCATTGGAATCCCTAATAAATGGGATTTATGGGGTATGATTCTAATGGTTGAGTCCATCACTTCATTTGTATGTGTAAATTGGATTTTTAAAACCCTATATTTACACTAATCATGTGATCACTATTAAAAAACAATATTCTTAATGGAAATGATAATAAATGTTATTTTAAATCCAATTGAATGTCATAAAAAAATAAGTTATTGTGTTTTCTAAAACCATGTTATTTAATAAGACATTTAATTAAAACATAAAGGGGGATTTTATTTATAATAGTTTGGGTAATTACAGGAGCGCCTGGACGTATGACATTGGGGTGTAAGAGCAGTATACCAGTGGAAAAGCAATAAGAGATACCCTTCATTGACATGACTCATGTTATATTATATTACTTGGTTTTAGTTAGGTGGTGAGTGTGCATTTAGGGGGTTGGGATGGATAATTGACCTGTTTATGTGTTGTTGGTTCTTCTATTTTCTCATGGGTATATTAGTATGCTTTTTCACAAGTTAAAGAGAGACATTGGTTTTACAACTAAGTATACTTGTATGTTCACCTTATGTATATAAACTGATATTTAGGTTTCTAGGAGGACTATGTGGATTTTATTATACTTTGATAGCTTAGATATTTGGATAGCTACTATGTTTTTTCTTTAGGATTGTTTTGGGTATTTACTCTTGGAAACTTTTATCTTCACCTATTTTATTTATACATTCATGGTGGGAAGATTTTGGTTTCCTTTTATAATATGGTATGGTGTTTCTTGAGGATTTTTCATCTTATCTTCACAACCTATTTTTTTATATAATGTAATGCCTCCCATTTCATGATATTTTTATACCTTCTGTGAATGTGGCCACCCAATCCCAACTGGATCCAGGAATCAAGGGGTAATTATCTCTCTCCCCTCATTGTGGTGTCTTTGGAGAGTGGGGGTCAAAAAATTTATTCAGATTTGTTGAAGTTTTTTAGTTATTAGGAAAGGTATAAAAGTTTATTGGAGTGCTTATCTTGAGAATGGATAATTAATAATGTTGGATTGGTTACTTTATTTATGGATGCATCAAAATTATTTATTCACATAGATATATTGTAGTTATATGGAAGGACTTACCGAGCATATTGATATAATCACCCCATTTGTTTATAATATTTTTATATATTTTATATAAAAATTTTATTATCGTCGAATGACCTTAGATATTGAGATAATATGTTTTTTATTGGTGGTTTTCAATATAATTTAATGTTGGAAGTATAGAGGATTAGTTTGAAATTACTATTATACTATTTACTTTTTAATTGGGGTTTTTCATAATATTTTTAAATGATATGAATTTGGTCATACTTCATTCATATACTATTTATTGGGAGATAAAGTTATTATATGTTATAACATTGTGGTGTTTTTATTTTAAAATTTCATTTTATCCATATGTGTGATATTTAATCATTGGTACTAGTTAATGAAATGAAACCAATTAAAGTATATATTCAAGGGTTACTCTTAAACATCATTTAAATATTTTTTAAGAGTTTCACTGAGGCTGATCCATGAATGAAATTATATCAAAGAGAACATATAAGGATGAATTTTGGGGGTATGCATTGGTTATAATTTAATGGGGTTTTAATCCAATTCTTTTCATGAACCTATTATGTATACCCTATAAATTGAACATGGATGTAGAAAGACAATTATGATTTCATGAAATGAATTTTAAAATCTATGGATTGGTATAAAGGGTGGGTGTGATGAATACTAAGTATATTTGAAGATTTGGATTCATGAATCATGTAGTTTTCAGTCAATATTTTTTCATTTATAGAGTATGGAGTGATTGTAACTGTGAGGAAAATTATCAGATAATATTATTAAATAATCCTTATATAACTTTAGGTTGAAGCTAGTTTTTCTATTTGTAGTTATATTATTTTTTCAACATCATCATGGTGTTAAGGGTGAGGAAACTTTATTGAAACTCTAGGCACTATAATATAGGATCAACCCAAATGTATTAAATGTTTATAAAAACTATTAAATTATTTCCAAAAAATAAAATTAAAAAAATTAGGAAGTGAATCAAATCAACACATTTACACTGACAAGATACTTGTCCAAGAATTAAACAAATAAGAGGCAAATTTTCAATCACCATATGCTAACACAATGGAAAAAACATCAAAAATGTATTATATTAACTACTTACCCTTAATAAAAAATATAGTATATAGAATATTTCACTAATAAATATGATACAACATGACTATATGTTGGAATTCTCTTTCTGAAAAAAAATATTTTTAAAAAATGAACAAAACTAAATATGGAATAACCAACAAAATGATCATCTCACCAAATAAATGAATATATTAAATAATCCATAAATAACACACTATGAATATAAAAAATTAAAAATAGAAGCCTATATAACCGATTCATATAACCCAACATGAAAAAAACTAAATAAACATATATATCATCATGCTACGTGGCCATATTCATATTCCACTATCCCCATTGTGCTACACACAAGCCCATAGTTCACTAATATGAAATGGAAAATACAATTTTATACATTTAATATTAGTCAATAGTATAAATATACATGAATTGAAAAGGTATATATATATGTAGTGAATATAAACCTAGAAATATACCTATAAAGATTCTATACATTTCATTTCATATGACTAAAAAAATATTCTAGTTTTAAAATTCACAATATAGAAATTTTATATACATAAGAGTGAAAAAAGTAAAAATAATGATTTTATCAATTCATTTAAAATAAATACATTTTACCAAGATAAGATCAAATCAATAAAAAATAGACGAAAAAAACATATAAATAAATACCATTATTCATCATGGGGAATTACCTCAGTCCTAATTATAAAATATTGGGATTGACTGTTATAAAACTATCATAAAATTTTATTGACATGATTTTATTCACATGAACATAATTGTAACTTTCCCAGTCGAATTGAGAGGGAATCATTCTAATTCGAGCATTGTTTCTGATACTTTCTCCCAAAATCAACTACACATTCATATAATGTGCACACTGGATTTCAATTTCCCAATATTCCCACTTTCCAAAGGTGTTAGGATTTTATCACTTTCATAAGTGATGTATACTCATTGATCAAAATGGGATGATGGGATTTCGGTTCCACCATCTATGGATTCCTCCTCAATATTTGTTTCCTAGTCCAGGTCTCCATCATATACTAAGTCATGTTTTTGAAACTCATTCCTGGTACAATCTCTTTGTGGACTATAGTTAATTACACTACTTTTGTCTTGACAATGTAACAAATTTTGGTTAGGTTAGTAGTCACGTTGGTCATCTCTAGGCATTCCTAGACATTAGGCGCATTGATAAAATGTAAATCTTTATCTTGGGAGGGTATCATATATGAGGAATATTAGTCTTGAAACCCCAGATATACCATATTGATCAAAAGGTAATTGATGCCAATTTGTAAGTATTTGGAGGTTTTTTACCTCAGGAAACCCATGTTTATTGGATGGGGTTGGTATTTTTAGTCAGGTAATGAGTTATATACCCTATGGAGAAGGTATAGAACATCTTATAGAGACAGATCATGGAATGAGTTAAATGCCTCAAAGATATAGATCAAAATCCTAGTAGAGTAAGATCAATGAGGTGTACCACTAGGATAGAACGTCCAGGTTTACCAGTTTTTGGGATCGAATTCCTTGTGAGGTGAATCCTAAGTTTACTATTTTGGAATGAATTCCCTATGGGGATGGACTTGAGTTTACCATTGTGGGTTGAATTCCATGTGAGGCAGACCTAGTGGTGTGTCCCTATGAAGGAAGATGTCACACCTGAGTTTACCACTGTGGATCTAATGTTTTTTAAGGTGATTCTATAAGGTGCATATCTATTGGGGATGATGTCGCACCTATTGTTTCCATTATGGATCGAACACTAAGTGAAAAGGATCCCAAATGTGTGTCCCTAGGAGGGAATATGTCACATAATAGTTTACCATTGTGGATTGAATGTTGTGTGAGGAAAATGTAGAAGGTGCGTCCCTAAGAGGGAACATTTCACACACAACTATACCATTGGGGATTGAACACCATGTATGGTGGATCTAGAAGGTACATCCCTATGATGGAAAATGTCAAACTATATTCTACCAATATCAGGATCAAACCTCAAAGAGGCATCCAAATCACCCCATTTATAAAAAAGGGATCCAAACCAGCATTTTTCAATAAAACAGTTTAAGGTCATGCAACAAGACTGGTCCATGTAGTTTAACTTCACAAGGTAAAGAAGCACATATCATGAAAGGAGCGTAGATGAGGTGTGGTGTGGGGAATACAAGTAGAAACTAACCTTTTTAAGAGGATTTCTCTTGGGGGAATGGTGTGGGGATTATAAATTGAATATTCCTGGGGTAGGGGTTTCATCCCATTTGGAGAGATGAAAATTTAGGGATTAGGCATGTAAGATTTCTATTACAGGTGTCTCATCCCCTGGTAGGGAAATATGGTGTGGGTATCACACATTGAAGCTTCCTATGAGTGCTACTATGTGGCCTAAGATTTAAGCTCTCTGGCCTGACTATGAAGCTCTATGGCCTGGGTGTGAAGCTCTATGGACTACGGTGGTAGAGGGTGGAATCCATGATTACCATATGTGGGTCATCTTTTTCTCATCATACGAGGTAAATCTTATGTTTTACATCATGTTCTGAGGAATATTTCATGTAGTTTAATTTCATGAAACTATGATGTAGAGCTATGATGTTCTACAACTGGTATCTTAGATGTGGGGGGATTCACTCCTCAACCCTAGGGTTGATGTGACCACTACTCATTCGATTATCAGAGGGGTATGGAGTTGACACAATTGTAGAGGAGTGTCCAAACACAAGGTCTGTATAAGATTCCCTATGCTTATAAGAAACATGGGTTAGAGTACATATGATTAGATGAAAGAGGGATTATAACAGGAGAACTAGAGGCATATGGGATTTCAATTAGGGGACTTGGAAATTATTACATGCAACTTGGTTTGGATGCACACAAGAGTTTCTTGATCAGGGTGATCCAGCACAAGGAAAACTGATGGAGTTAGGGGACATGGTTGTCCACATATTTTGGATTTTCACAGAGTTTTGGGTTGTACATAGGTAGGTGATTTTTGCGCTCGCCTGGATTGACTTAGGGGGTTTGTGTTATGATCACACTATAGTAGGACAATTCATGTTTTGTCCCATAAGAGGTCCTCCGTGAAAACTCCCTACCATTGAGGGTCCATGTTCAATGGTTTTCTATGTTGTCGCGGATGATCATGAGTTGCGTGTAACAAAGTGTCACTTCATATTCTAGAGAGCCTCTGGGAGGGATGGGTGAGATACTATTTATAGATCAAATATTCATATATCTACATTAATGTCCTTCAACATGGAACACGAGTTGTGCACATCTCTATCCTTTTATGTGGGTCATTGGATGCACAACATCTTTGGATCGACATTGTATCAGGTGTGTAAGGAGATTGTTTTCATGATGGGGTTGCATACAATTCTACTTTCTTGCACGCAACAAGTATATCTTACATTTAGGTGCCTTAGGTTTCCCCCTAGTAGTGTACTTATAATTATACATCGTATTTTTCATGTATTCTTGTTGCGTGTGAAATTTCATATTTGAGAAAACTCACTAAAAGTTGTGTAGAACCTCTTCTTCCTCCCCTAAATGGTCCTTCAAGGTTTCTAGCATGCTCGGTTTATTGAAAATTGTCAGTTTGAGGCATTTTTTATGATTTTAGCTCTAATAAATTACCACCTTGGAATCTGAGTTGACAGGGGACCAAAAGGTCGGGTTCTATGTGTAATTCCAAAAAGAGTGTATCAATTTAATCAATGTGCATAACTTTTAGTTTGTAGCATGAAACTGGGGTTACACACTACACACAACAATCGATCATAGTCTTTAAATAGGCTGAGGGGGGCCATTTTAGGGTACCTATACTTCTTGCATTTTAATCCTTTTTTGTTGTACACTGAACTCCTTTTCTATGTGAAAATCTGAGCCTTTTACCAAATTTTCACATAGATCAACCATCTATGAATCTAATTTGAAGAAAAATATGAACTTATGTGTTCACATATCTCAATATTCAAGACATTTTTCACTTTTCACGCTAATGTACTATATTTTAGTGTAATTTACTTTGAGCATCCAGATTCATCTATCATGGCCGATCAACTGAGTCAAGCTAATATCAAAGTTTCCACCACCACCCAGAGGGATGAAATGGATGGAAAGCCAGGGATTTTCTGAGTAAGGAATGTCATTTTCGATATATATATACTTTTAATTAGGATGACCGAAGCTCATAGAAACTACTTATTGAGTGACTAACTTCCATTGTAAAATTTTGGTTTGATGGATGAAGTGAAAATTATGGGGATTGAAATCATCATGTAACACTCTTGGTTCATGAGTAAGGTTGATCTTACCCACTAGAACATCACTATTAGTGTACAACATATCAATGAGAATGATGAATTATACATCTACACGCTAAGTGGATAAATGAGGATAGTTGTGGTGGATCAACCAGAGCTCCATGAATTCGTGGCCCAATATGTTATCATCCTCTAGAGTAGAATATCCGAAAAAAATGGATTTCATAAGGACTAAGAATTCTGGGAATGAGGAACCCTCACAAATGAGTGGGACTGGACGTACGGTGTACACTACACCTATATAGAGTATGAGGACGAGATACACTATATTGGTCTATATGAGGACTTATTGGTGTTCTAATTTCATGCCTACTATCAACATAAGTTGTTTCTAGATCTCCTAAACCATTAGTATCAAGATACGAACACATTCCACCTTTAGCATGGGGAGGTGGGAATCATCTTGTGGGTTCTGAAATGCATTGCTGGGATTCCACCATATGGGTTCCAATATGATTAATTAATTTCATTTCTGAGCAATTGGTTTGATGGGCATCAGACTCCTATCCCAGAAAAACATCTTCTGGATGCTTTGAATAAAATTTTTGGTTATGATACCCCTTCCCATAGAGATATTTCATTCAATTCATGTATGAGAATGTTCTTGAAATAGAACCCAAATGTAAAGATGCTGGAACAAAAAAAGAAGTTTTTGGTGGGGCTATAGAGGAGGATTCCTTAGTCATACTTGATGATTATGGAGGAGGGGTAGTATAAATTGTGGGTATGCAACATGGTTAAGTATTGGAACCCACAGGCCCACTACATCACATTCCTCACAAATTTTTTAATGCAATGTTTATTTTATTTATAGATACCTACATGGGTTTGTGCTAGGGGATTCTAGTGACGGTGGTAATTATAGAAGCTGCTAATATGGTAAACTTGGGTTTTACAATGATAGCTCAGCTCTACAACCTATTGGTGCATGTAGCAAGGGGAGAAAGTAATATTAGTATCTATAGTATATTCCATTTTATGCATGACTGGATCACAATGCACTTCAATGGCTATAAGTTTCTGAATTCCATTGGCCTACTGATTTCCAACTTGCGCCCCCTATAGTCAATATCTTCAGGGCCTGGCTAGTGATTCTTAGTGAGAACAAGTTCATGGTTGGTATTGGGAATCATAAAAACTTTCTCAACCCCAATTTTTTTGATGGTAGAAAAAATTTAGTAGAATCTTGAATAGAGGGAGTATTAATTGTCTTTCCGAGGTGGAGTGCTGGTGTCCAACAATGATGAAAACATATAATGTGAGCTATACACATCATCGGCGTTCTCTAGGAAATTAGGGTGTGTTCAGTAGCTAATGAGGAGTGTCAACGTGGGGGTTTTTAAAGAGTAAAATCCATGTATCCTTCATTAGTTGGGGTGGATAATGATATGCAAGGTCTCAGGAGAGACGACCATGCTTCCACTAACCAATCAGAATGTAGGCCTATCCCAAAATTACATCAACAATTGGGCATCAACATATCCCAGAATGATTTTGTGATTGTGCATATGGGTGATCATTCAATTAATTGAGGATTCAAAAAAATATGGATAAAGGTGGGATTCTCCTTGTGGGAAAGCTAGATGTCTAGAGAGGCTCAATCCTGAGCTACAGTGGGCATAACATAAGTCACTATTGAACCCCCACTCCCTAGAGTGGATGGGTCCCAAAAATGGTCGTTGGAGAGAGAGAGGGGTTCTCATGATGGGATGAGCAGAGTTATGGAGGCTCTTGGGAATAATCTAAAATATATGCTACATATTGGTGCTGACATTGTATCTCCCATTCTTTGGATATCTTGGAGGATGCTATGAACAACCATGATCAAAATGAAACTATAGTAGAATTTGATTTTTGATGGAGTTGAGCTGCCAGAGGTCAGTATCTCTTAGGTCATGGCTCAAGTGACCTTCCATGAGAAGCAATAATAATTAATGGTCATGGATTCCTACACATGGCAATGAGGGGAACCTGATCTCCCTTCCATCCCAGTGCGGGTAATGTTTGGTGGTGAGCCAAGATGTTAGGAGATCCCTCTTTCATATGATTCAACTGAAGAGGCATAAAAAACAAGGATGCACATGGATATAGTGAGAAATAATCATGGGGTTAAGTCACCGAGAGAGAGAGAGAGGGAGTTGTGAATGTATGGACTCAGATGAAAACATAATCAAAAATATCGAGGTAATCCTATAAATATACCTGCCATTTTTAGTTCTTTCCCCTTTCATTGTTAATAACCTCAATTTAAAATTTTTATTGTGATAGAGACTGATAAAAATGGGAAAGGGATCGTTGCTAGAGGTAGTGAGTGTTCCCCATCAGATGTCATGGAGCACATCTCGGGGCATATGCCTAAATCTGAAGTGACATGTGGTCCCATCATGGAGGTCAGAGTGGATAAATTGGATCCCTAGGTCCTCCCTATCATTTATGGGAGACCATGGCATGAAATTCCCAAAGATACATCAACTGTTGGTGAAGTGGCATGACTGAGGCGACATATTATCAAAATCCCTCTACCCCAAGGTAAGACTAAATCTCAATTCACATATCCCCTTTCAAACATTCATATTGTTTTTCATTAATGAATTTATTTTCTAATGTGTCTTCCTCTCAACCAATATTGGAATAATAGGTTCCAGATTTCAAGATACCAATTGGAGTTGAGGGGTATACTACAACGGAACTACCTACTAAGACTCAGTGACTAAGTTGGAAAATGGTCATCCTCTATAATTCTTTTTCTTTCACATGAGCTCAACTCATCATTTTATAATAAAATTTACTAATGTTTTCTTGTTTCAAGAAATTATCAAAAGGGTTTCACCCATCAAGAATATGAATTTGGAGCATTCATGGCCTCTTTCCATATGGTTGAACTGACCCTTGGCTCGACAATCATTAAAGATGAAACCCCTTGGTCCTAGGAGAAAATTCTACAATGGTTTTGGGGGATTCCACATGTGGGGAGGAGCTCAAGATTTTCAAAGATGATGTTTCTAAGGAAGGGATAGATAAAGATGAACAACCTATGGATTTTGAGGCTGACATTACTGAGAGGATCCCAAAAGAGGACCCTACAGCTACTGTTCTCACAACTTTTCACAAGTTTGAGTTTATGCCCATTGAATATATTGATGACTCTGGATCAGATGTTTTTTTAATATAAACACATAGTCTATCATAGTTCAGGGAGGAGAATAAATCTTTTCATCACTCAAACCCTAGAACCATACCTAGTGATCCAGATGGGGTCCCACCACCATTAGTTGTGAAACCTAGGCACTATAGGGGTGGAAAATCTCACTAATGACACAATGGTATATGACTTACTTCCCAAGAAATTTCATGAGTAAATCCAATATTTAGAAATCACCTAACACAACTAGAAATCTGATAGCACCCAAAATCTCCCATATATCTCCCAAAAAATCCATCATCTAGAGGAATAGGAAAATAAACATGATAACTTCCTCAATGCTCAATTAGAGGATATCAGTCAATTGAGGGACTAAAATGAAGAAACCATGGATCAAGTGAAGAATGAGATATTTTAGATAACCAAGATCCAAGATGATTAGGGCTGGGTGTAGATCAGGGCCTATGAGATTCTTCCTATATCTTAAGAGGATGAGGAAAAGATTGGGGGTGGAAAAAGATCCATGAATCTACATGACAGAGGTTAGCAGAACTGGAGAACTCAATTGTTAGGGTGGAGCCATATGGTATTTGGCCATGACATAAGAGAGTATCCAATATGTGGATGACCCTTTCCTATCACTGATTTTTTTATTTAAACTCCCTTGCATGCATGAGAATATTTCTATAATTACATTAAAATATTAAAAATCATTCATATTTGTGAAATAAATAGGGACAAACCCATAAGATCACATGAGTCATTTTTGGTGTGAGAAAAAAAAAAGGACCATATATTTTCTCAATTATATTAGAGTGTTTTAAAATAATTTAATGCTTGGGGATCTAATATTGTTGACTAACCATAGAGGGAGTCCTGGATGATAGGAGATATGGATGGAGAACATGGGCTCTGTGAATAGCTAACTGGATTTTTCAATGTGGGTTAGCGCACAAATTTCATAAAAACAAGAGCATTGGATACTAAATAAAAATAGGGGATTGGAAAGTGTGAATCATGATACAAAAAATCTATAATACAATGGGAGTGGAGTGATAATGGACAATAATATCTAACCATTATAGAAACACAACATCTATATCGCTTAGCTAGGAAGGGGATGAAAAATGGAGGGCAATGACCAGCCATGTTTGGAACACAGTACATATCTTAGAATGTCATCCAAGATACTCTAGGTCATTGGACCAGGATGGTAGGTGAGCCATGTTGGATAAACACCATAACTATTGTGGGCTTCTTTCTATTGTGGAGGATGATGGGTATCCAAATAGAGGGACAAGATAAGCATGTAGATGAAGTGGTGGAATGTTCAAATGGATTCCAATAATCACTGAACTAAGACAGTGTGACTTAGAGAATATTGGTGCGAGTGTATTAGTATAAATAGAAGTCAAACTCATCTTAAATGGATAATCAAATCAGATTCCAAGCGATGGTTGGAGAACATGGATTATTTGGTAGGTGACCAGCACTAGAGAGAATGGATTCTTTGGAAAGGGCCTGAGATGGCTCATAGTTTTATTTCATGAAATGGGGATGATGAAAAAATAATTTATCATCATATGGTTATGAATTTTAACATGAATTTTATCTTCATATGGTGAGGAAGATGTATTTCACAGTTTAACCCACGTGATTAGAAAACATCACACAGTTTAATGTCATGTGGTGTAGAGGTATTTCATAATTTAACATCACGTGCTCAAGAAATATCACATATTTTAATATCATTTGATCAGAATGTGTGGATCTAGTCTACGTTGACCATTGTGACCATATCCCAACCTTCTCTGGTGATGGTGAGAGTAGTGATCCCTTAACCTCCTCCCTTTACCCTGTCTCCAGACAGGGTGTCAAGTGAAGGATCAAGTTCTTTTCCAAGACTGTCTTTCAAACACATCCTAATCCATCGTCAAAGGGATTCCAAGTTTTCATCTTTTCCAGCCATTATCATAGATTCAATAACCTCATTGGATGGAGATTTTCCTGGTATTTCAGTCCCAACCTCCACCTCTGATGATGATTCATACAAAATAGGATAGACTTTCATCGTAAGATTCATATTTGGAAAACCTCTGATTCACTTGTTACAAGAACATGTGAACTCATGAAATATCTATTCCCCATAAAAGGTGTTTGTGCTATATCACCATGATAGTTTTCATCAACTTGTATTCTAAGGAATATTTCTTCAAGTCTTTGTGCTTTAGCTTTGATCATTTGGGCGTTGGAGGTTCTGTTTATTCAGATGGTCCACGAAAACTCATTTTGGTCATGACTCTCCCAAGGAAGTGGTTTAGATCTCTCTCCCAGGGCTACCTTTACCCTTCCAAAACATCTCCTTCTTCCATGGAATTAGTGACTCTCTAGGATGTTTCCTTTTCATGGATTATCAGACTCTTTATCTCAATAAAGAAGTAGAAGAACGAATTTGTGTTGAAATGGATCGTGAGTTACCTATCCCACCACACATTATTCTTCATGTTTTAAGATTTAAGGGATGGTCCTAGTTCATGGTTTTTCCTTCATTTCCTCAGTTTTCTAAAATTGTAAGATGTGGGGTCACTCCTTTTATATCTTCTATAGGCACCGCATGAATCATTCTGATCAGACTTAGGGGATTCCCACAAGAAGATATATTTTTCAATCCCCCATAAAGGATGGATTATCCCTCATGGTATGAGGGGTTCTTGGGGGAAGCTCTCAAAGTGAGTGTGTGGGATCCCCCCACCCAATCAATATCTAGGTCATTGGATATGGAGGAAAAAAATGGTGTCTGTTGGGCTGATTTTCTGGGGTATTATGCCTTACTGCCCAGTGCATTTCTCTCCTCAATGTTTTAGTGTAATGATGATTGAATTTTCGGCTCTACCTGGTCTGATGGATAGTGAATATTATAAAGAATTATTGACGGCCTCTTCAGGCTTGGAGTTTTCCTCTCCTCGACCCAATTTACTCATTGATGAAACAAACAAAGAGAAAGCCCAATCTCCTCTTCGTTCAGTGAAATCCTCTATGTTTAGGAGAAATGTATGTTCAAATGGAGTGTAGGATCCACCTAGTTTTTTCGATCATGTATCTCACAAAGAAGAATCCACAGCCTCCCCCTACTCGTCTTTCTTCTCTCTCCCGTGGGTTGGTAGGACAACACCGGAAAATTAAATTCAATTTGGTATGACATCACAAGTAAAATAAGCCTCTCCTCTCAGGAAGGGAGTCTGTACTAGATCCAAATCAATACTAAAATGCACTACAATGAAATATTTAGATCAATGTGGCTATATTTCTGTGGCCAGATTGAGAAGAATAACATTTCAATGAATTTATTTCTCATTTTGAATTCCTATGGTATCAGAGCTAGAGTTAAATATGATTTCATACCCAACGAACTCATGAATAACTTAGTTTCCCTAGAAGTAGTCTTGGAACTAAAGAAAAACTCATGTAAAATTTTTAACTTTTATCATAATATAAGAGTGAAATTAAACATACATGCTAGCCCACATAACCTCTATACATGGATGTTCTGGAAGAAAAATATCATAGTTGATCTCGTTGAATTGTTGGATCAATTTATTATCATGGAGATTATTTCTGGTACTCATTCCTTCTTCTTCTCATTTTTTCTGTGCTAAATGTGACCTGAAGATTCCTAAATCCCTTTATCATGATATTAGAGCCTTCGATTGAGAGACCTACCATGGGATGGAGGGGGTGATTCCAACATTGTAGCGGTACTATTGGAGAAGAAAGGTGAGGGACCCTTCCTTGGATGGTTATCCATGATTTCACTACATCCATAGCCAATACTAGTCTTATGGATATGGGATAGAAAGGGGAATGTTTCACTTGGTGGAACAATCAGTGAGGGAAGAAACATAACTCATGTAGTCTTGATTGTTGTTTATCCAACTACGCTGCCATTTCCTCCTTCCCTGCTATGAAGTTATATAATATTGTCCATATTCTTTTGGATCCCTCACCATTACACCTTAAAATGTCTCCAATGAATGATTGTGGAGATATATTCTTCTTTTCTCACCTATGGATGGAGGAAATGAGTTTCCACCATGCGGTTCAGAAATCATGGAACACACTGACCCAAGTTTATGAATGGATGTGACTTCATAGTAAGCCCTAGAAGTTTAAAGGGGATCTTCATACCTAGGTAAGGAACAAAACACCTTGATGAAAATACTTTGTGACAATCAATTTGGAAATTTAGTAGCATGAGTCTAGTCTTGAGAACAATTGGGGTGAGACTGTCTTTGATGAACTCAGTAACCAGAAGAATATCTTTGTAGACATACTAATTGGAAGGAGTGTTATGAACATGAACGATTGAGGATCAAATGACTTAATGGAGGTGATCATAACTATAGTTTATTTTATTAATGCATTAAGTAGAAGTGTTGCATCAGTAGTCTGAATATAATTATAGAAGATGGTTCTTAATCCAATGATCTAGACACGGTTTTGGAAAATAGAGAATGATTTATTTATGAATTTGTTGGATGAACGTAACCAGAATTTACAAAATAGGTTCTCGTGAAAAAACTAAATGATCATTTAGTAAATTACTAACATAGTTTTTGGGATGGTTAATGATCAACTAGAAGTAATACATGAGGATTCTGAAATTAGGGAAGTGATGCGGTCACTTAATCCAGAAAATTCCCCTTAGACCTGATGGATTTTGGGGATATTTCTCCAAGGACTCTTGGGAAATGGTTATGTAAGAATTGGTTCAAGTAGTGTATGATTTATTTAATGAGGAAAACCTACCAATAGTTTCCATTTCCACTAAGATAGTGATGCTGTCGAATATTAAGATCACACATTCTCTCAAGCACTATAGACCAATCTATATGTACATTTTCCCCTATAATGTTTTGGACTATATTCTCAATATAATATTGTTTTCTTATGTTTCTAACTGGATATCAGAAGAGAAACATGGATTCATCAATGGGTTCTCTATTCAGGGTCCTTCTCTCTCATTCATGAGGTGATTAGATACGTTAACCAAAATTACTTAGGTTCCAAAGTTCCTAAAAAATTAGATGTGAACAAGACTTATGATAGGTTGGAATGTAATTTCATTATTAGTGTTCTCTATAGGATTGGATTATCCAATTTGGTAATTGACCTCTTATTTTAATGGTTTAGTTATACCTAGATCTCTAAATCCTTCATGAGGAAACAATATGGTTTTTTTCAAGATCATACAGGGACTTCGACATGGTGACCCAATCTCCCAAACCCTCTTTATCATTTCTCAAGATTCCCTAAGTAGATATATCAAAAAGAACATTATGGAGGGACACATTCTTCCATTATACTGTAGATTTAAATCTAATGGTATATCCCATCATATATTTTTAGATGATACTATTTTATTTGTGAATGGTATTAATAGATCCATTAAAGGTATTAGTGAAACCTTTGAGGAATATTTTAAATGGAGTGGACAAGTGGTGAACAAGTACAAAATTAACATATTCATTTCAAGAAGGTGCTCAAAAAGAAGGGTGGTAACTCTGTAAAGAAAATTGGGAATCAGAAAAGGATCATTCCCCATGGAATACTTGGGTGCACCCATTTATTATATAAATATAAGTATCTCAGATTTTGATAAGGTTATGTAAAAAATTATGTGTAGAATTATGAATTAGAAAAATCATATTCTGTCATTCGGGGGAAGAATAACTCTTATCAATAGTGTACTCTCTTCCATTCCAATGCACATCATTTCCTGACTCAAGTTTCTGAATGGAGTTACTGGCTATATGGAGAAGATGATGGATATGTTTTTGTGGTATGCTCAGATGGTGGGAAAACACCATTGGTAGCCTGGGAGATGATTTCTAGACCCGTTTCTAAGAGTGAGATCAATGTAAAGAGTGTCATAGGGGAAGTGGTGGGTCTCTATTATAATATTTCTTAGGAGTTGGTGTAAGGTAATACACTATTGGAGAAGATCATGGAGGAAATATATGGATGTAAAATGGGGAGACAATGTGGAAGGAAGTCAGCTACCTGGAATATGGTTCATCATTATATCTCAGAACTCCAACAATAATGCTAAATGATTTTGGGTAGGGGAGACATAAAACAATGTCATTGCAACTAGGTGGGTACAATACTTAGGTTCCCTAGATGTCCATTACTGAACATCACATTTAAAAATTCCATAGATCATCAAAACTTTATCCATGCCATCCAAGATAGTGAACCACAAGTCCTCTTTGATATTGTTGAAATTAATTTAGAACTTGACAGATGTGTTTTCACAGATCATCCTGTGTCACTTTCTCAACCAAGGCCTATCATGAAACTCTCACTAAGGATAAAAAATAGGATGCTTGGAGTGAAATGCTATGGACCAAAGAAATACCATCAAAGATGAATTTCTTAGTATAGAGTGTGCAGAATAAGGGGTTGCTGACTAATGAGATCATAATGTGCTTGGGTTGTATCTCACATATAAGTGAAACTATTGTAGGGAGTTAAGGATTGAAACCAAAACACATCTCTTATTTTGTAGATAATAGGAAGAAAATGGTGAGGCATACATTTGGAAGCTTCACGGGATGGTCTCTACAGGGGGTCACGAGCCCCAAATTCGTTGGTCGGGGGTTCTAGGGGGTGGTGAATGGTGGTCTAGAGAGAATTTCCCGCACACTCATCTTTTCATAAAGATATTTGTATATTTTTAGGGAACACAATATGACTTGAAATCAAGGATCCACAGGGACTAGAGTGGGACTTGCGACTACAATTAGAGGCACCCATATTGTCTTAGCCCATCTCTGCAAAAACTGGGTGATTACTCATTCAACCCGATCTTTTATTACTATCGCTTAATCCCCCAATGCTTGTTTCAATAAATATGGAATATGGTACGGTGGAATCCACATAAGGGGTGTTAAAATGAACAAATATGGCTCATAAAACATGGGTAAGATGAAGTGAGGGGAGTGGTTTGGGATATAAGGGGTTCTGTGGTTCTAGCCTTTTGTGCTTTCTTTGGTTATGGTAGTTATCTTCAGGCAGAGGCCCTTTCAGTGATGACAGGTTTGGAACTTTGTTTTTAGTATAATATTCAACTTTTGGAACATGAAACTGATTTGATGGACATTTATAATTCTCTTTGTGAATGCCAGTCTACCCTATGGTCCATTGTGTGTACCATTCAGAGATCCAGGGAGCTAATGCAAAACCACCTTGACATTTCTCATACATGGTGTGAAGGTAATGTTTTCAATAACTTCTTCGCCTCCCAAGAAACCCATGGGGTAAAAATAGCATCCTTTTTATGTCTTGTTCCCTCATAGTGTGTGAATATGGTAGGTGCAGATTCCCTTGGACTCTACTACTTTAGACCCCCATGACTTCTCGCCCCCTCTTCCCCTTATTTATCTCTGTGTACTGTTTGAATTATTTTAAGAATTTTTTTTATTTCAGCCAAATCATTCCTTCCCAACTGTAGGGCGGAGGGAATAGGATGGTAGAATGATAAAAGTTATCCCTGAAATGACCTATAAATCAATGGAAACTTAGGAGACCCAATTCCAATAGAATAATCTTGGGAAATTCTTTCATAGTTTAAGGTCATGATTCTTCTGACCATACCTTTTAGTTTAATGTAACAAACCTTGGAACTATTTTCAATAGTTTATGGTCATAATTATTTGACCAAGTGGATGTCTTTTAAGGAATGTGGGAAATATTAAAGCAAATTTGCAGAATGTGAATGGATGGTTATAGTAGAACATCCAATATTGTAAAAAAACACCCCTAAGGAAAATCACACACAGTTTAAGGTCATGATGTTTGGATTGTGGATTTCAGTTTATGGTCATAATTCTTAGGCCTTAGAGTTGAGTGTCTCAAGTGGATTTTTGCAGTGTTGAAAAATGAAAAACCTGATGTGAATCATAGTCCATATAGGCCTTTATGGAACACAACACAATCCTGAGAATAATATCACATAGTTTTAAGTCATGATGATGGGAATTCAATTTGTGTCATATTTTAAGGTTATAGAGGTCAGACCCATGAACACCCAAAAGTTTTGGACATAGCATAATGAATTAGTATCCCAACACGAATGATTGATAAGAGAGGCCCATGTTACATGCTATATAATTGGGTAAGACTGAAGAAATTTTAAGTTCATGACACTAGGACCATGAATCTTAGTTTAAGATCACGAAGTTTGGAGTTTTTCTTTTAGCTTAAGATCATAAATCTCCAACCTCGAGTGGGTAAACTTGAAGTACATATATGGAATTAAAGGGTGATAACAAGCCCTAAATGGAGAGACAAGGATTCCCAACACCACACAACACATTCATGAAGATACTTGCACATAGTTTAAAGTCATGATTCATGGACATAGGATTTTAGATTATGATCATTTATTTTGGACCCTAGATTTTTTGTGTCACAACCATGCTTGGGAGAAACCCCCTATCAACCCCTAAGACCGTGTGATCCATGCATGATGTGGCAAATAAGAAGCTTTATTGGGTTCCCATTACTTGCATGGGAGAACGTAATGAGGGGCAGAAGTGGATGAAAAATCTCACAAGAGAAACTATGACTTCCAAGATCTGGATTGGAATGAAGGGGAATAACCAAATGATGGGGAAAAATATTTATGAAGTTCAAAACATAGTTTCATACCCATTTAGTTTATATATGAGGTGAAAAATGTAATAGAGACCTCTGACTGAGTTCAAAACAGAGGATCTGATGTTTTGTGCAAAAAAGTCTTTAATGTATTAGACATAGCCAGTGGGTGATCCAGTGTGCCTAGAATCCATTTCCATTAGGAAGCCTATTCAGATTGGTAAGATGATGGTTATATAAATTAGGGAATGAACAAAGTTATTGAGGTATGGTTTGTTAGAAGAATGACATTGTTAGTGTGATATACTATTTATGGAAATTGTTAGATCATCTCCATTATGAGGAATACTGATTTGATATGGGTTAAATCCATTGTTTAACATCTTTCTCTAAGGAAATTAGTCTTGTAAGTTTAAATACATGATACTTGGACTAGCGTTATTATTTTAAATTCTTAGAACTCATAATATAGGATGGGGTATGAGTATCCCAACGAGGCCTGGGTGGCATTGAAAAGTAGTAAAATGGTGTGAATGGAGGTCCAAAAGGTCACTCTTCCATAAAAGGTTTGAAAAATCATACCCTAGGGAAATATCAATCCATGGGGGAGGAGAGTATCCCATGATATATTTTAAAAATTCTTGGTCCCCAGATGAAATATCTAGGTGTCACTACATATCCTATAAGGATGGAAATAAAACAAATGTAGTTTTCAAACACGACGTGGTAGGAAAACAACATCATAAGGGGATACCCTCTAGAGCGAGGATACTAAGTCTTCCTATATTAGGATATGAGGCATCCAAAACTAATCTGGTGAAAGGGTATAATTTACCATAGTGTGCTTAAGATATCAAAAGATCTTGAGTATTGAGATAACCATCCTTTTATTAATCATAGAAGACAATGAGAGAATCTCAAATAACTGATGGGTCGAGGTGAATAAACGGGGATTATACATTGAAAAGAGGCCCATGAGGGATATTTTGGTGGGAATACCAATGCAAATAACAAAGGGTTCTGTAGTGAATCCATGGTTGGTCCCAGAGATGAAAAGTCTAAGAATCACTACATATCTCATAAGGGTGAGAATAAAGCCACACAATGTTTTGTAATGTAGATGAATATGACTTACAGAACACTATACGTGATGTAAATCTTGAAGATAATGGGTGCATGGGCATAGTTTAGAGTCATAGTTCCGGGACCATCAAAAAAGGTTTGTAGACTTAAAGCTTAAAATAAAGAAAGTGGGATTTAAGGATGATCATCTAGTGAG
The DNA here is from genome assembly GCA_963277665.1 of Viscum album. NCBI lineage: Eukaryota > Viridiplantae > Streptophyta > Magnoliopsida > Santalales > Viscaceae > Viscum > Viscum album. The sequence continues at coordinate 1,911,895,592 of OY728158.1, forward strand.
AGAGAGTTATAATTTTACATTAATAGGTACAAGTAGGACCTATACTGTAAGAAGAAATAATAAATATATTTGGAAACATTTTATGGTTGTATGGCTGAGACCATGATGAATAGTTTACCATCATGTTTCTTGGGCTATAGTAAATCAGTTTAAATACATTATGCTTGGACTAAGGAGATAATATTTGTTCCTAGGGTATATGAGTGGAATGAAAAAAGGTAAAACCTAAAGTGAATGGAGCTATAAGTGGACTACATACCACACAAGTACTATAGAATCAAAAAAACATAATTTATGGTCATAATGCTTGTACTGGTGAAAGGGAGGAAATTAGTTTAAAGTCATGATTCATGGACTATAAATGTGGGCCAAGGGAACTAAGGGTTGTTAAAAATGTGGCCCGGGCCAAAGATAGGAAATATAAGAATCTCTATATATTTCATAAAGATAATAATCAAGACACATGTAGTTCTAGAACACGATGTGTTTCGAGATCAACAATGGTGGTGTAAGATCGTATTTTAAAGTCTTTCATTTAGGATATCAAGTTTTTTAGTTTAAATATATAAAACATGGACTATATGGGATGAAATAGTTTAATTCACTAATTCAATGACCTAATAAAAATAGTTTAAGATTCTATAGCATGAACCATAGGGTGGCTACTAGTTTAAGGTCTTAAAGCTCGGAACATGCCATCTTAGTTTGAGGACATAGAGTTTGCACTAGTGGGTGACTATATGAAATGGATTTATTTATTGTAAGAAATTGAAAAATTAGACATGAATGTAGGGTCAAGTAGTCCCCTCACCACAAAATATATTCCTATACAAACCACACACAGTTTAAAATCATGATTCTTGGAATTTGAATCCTCATCAAATGTCATAGAGTTTGGACCCATTTCTCTCATAAAAAAATTTATTTCTTGAGAAAATTGGAACTAGTGGGAGGGTTGATATTCTTTCTCTAAAATTATACCAAATAATACGTTTTTTAGAATTAACCTTATGAATGATGTAAGGTGCTTCTTAATTGGACTCCAACTTTTGTGTCTTCCTTGCAATTATCATTTGTGTTTTGAGAGCCATTACCATGTGACCAGGGAGAGAATAAAGGAGAAAAAACATCTTATTTATTTCCCCCACTCCCCTATTTTTGTTCCTCTATATATTATGCAAGTCCTAATACATAGTAACTTCGAGGGACTCTGTCTCATCTAGATGGACTTCGACCTCTTTTTCTAGAATCATATAGTAATAGAAATATTTTTGGAGTGATGAAAACTAATCCTTAATGGGCAGAGCCACATATGTTCGATACACCAGGGGGTATGGAGTCACCTAGGTGTAATTCAATGTTGTTTTTTGATAGGCCTAGAGGGAATTATGTTGCTTGTCTAGTTAATTTTGTTTTGTTTTGTCCCACAAAATTTTTCATAATTATAGATAGGGTCTTCTTGAATGCATCAATCTATACATTTTCTTTCGCATGTTAGAATGAATTATGGCTAGACCAGATATTGTACATGGTGTACAAATTCTTCATCTTAGAATCCTAGATGTTGGTACCATTTTTAGTGAGAATTTTATGAGGAACTCCAAATTGGTAGATGATATAAGAGGTCATTAAATCGATCAAGGATCTATCCTTGAATTACATGAGGTGAATCACCCATTACCACATAAAGAAGAAGTTAATCATGATTAAAATAAACTTGCACTGGTGAGATTTTACTGGCAGATATGGTCCCATGATTTCGTGTACCCACACTATGAAGGTCCAAGAATACTTGGTGGCGTGGAGAAGATTCGGCAGTTAATTCACAAAGATGGTATGAAACAAACACTCATTGCAGTTCTTGGTGAACTTGATGTAGTTATAGACCACGGTTAGTCAAAAGTATCCCTTCTTTAGATATGGTGAGAGAGATTCAATCCTACATGATGGGTACCATAGAACCTAACATGGACTTCTTTCATAACTTGGGGAATATAATCTTCTTTGATGTAAAAGAGGACAATTCCATCAAACTAACATCTATACAAAGTCTTATTATTGTTAGGTCCACTCTGGAGGGTGAACTGCACTGCACGCCAGCAAATTCTCTCATTCTCAGCTTTATCTAATGGGATAATGTCGTAATGGAGATATTAAGAAAATAATTTTTTTCAATATGGTGATTCATCCTCCATAGGGTAACACCACGTTCTTGACATAGAAGAACCAATGAACATCTATTTAACGTATTACCTATCATCCTCATCTAAAATTACAGATATTATGACCCTCAGATACACCACATAAATGAGTAGGTAATTCTATTTTGGCTATGTAAGTGATTCTACAAGGCTCTCCAAGGTGTCAGTGTGACCATTTTACAACAGAGGCACATGAGTCACTTTCATTTTAGTTGGGAACTAGTCGATCAGCTCATGAAAGTGCTCCATTAGGGGAATGTGGTCTGTCAATCTAATGATATAGTCACTATTAATATGTTTGATGACTAACATAGAGTCTCCCTTCACATGAAAGTGGGGGAAATCCATCCCGAGGGATAGATCGAGACCAGTAATGTGGGTCCAATACTCATCCTTAGTGTTGGCACAAACTTCTGAGAACAAGAATGATTATGAAAGAACAACCTATGATGGGGTGTTGAAGATGATCCCCATGCCCAATATGTGGAGCTTGGAATTCTTGATCCTTCTAATGGTAAGGCATCGTGAGGCCCCATAAAAATGAATCTTACAACATGGAATAGCTTGATCCACGGAGAGAATATCCTTGTTTCTAAATTCAATATCCAGGGGTATTTAATTAGTTGAAGGACAGGTTAATAGAAATTTGTCCAATGCTTGGATCTTGAAGGACATCTATGGAATGAATATGGAGTTGAAATGTTGATGGATCACCACACAACATGCCAACCATCCCTTAAACATGGGGTGATTTGGGATATAATTCAGTGAGTTTTTTTGAAACAACAACTGCATCACATGATGTTTCATATAATGACACAACATCTATACTACATAAACCAACACGAGAACACTATTCTCGATAGGTGATCATATTGTGTCCATGTTGAGGAGAATGAAATTGAGATAATATAAACTAGTTTCTCTTCTCTCATAGTTCTTATGGGTGATAGGGGCACTGAGGGATCATTCTAGAGTGGTTAGATAGAGGACCAGAGGATTCACTGAGAGGTGTGGAAGAAAAACTAGAGGTTGTATTAGATAAAATTTTATTTCTTGAATTTTTTTCTATAAGTCCTCATCCCATTAGTATATGGTTCATTTATTCATGATCCTCAAAAAGTGCCTACACTTTCTGGCCCAATTCACAATGAATTGGCATATGTAGGATAAGTTTTCTTCGAGGCCTCAAAGATGTTAGAGCTTTATCGGGTGAGGAAATTTGATTATAGACTTGATATTATCCGTTTTGATCTCATGGACTCTATATCTTATGAATAAACCATGTAAATTCCCAAAGTTAACCCCAAAAGCGCACTTCAAGGGGTTAATCTTCATATGATGGGAGCAGAGAAAGGTGACACTTTCTCAAGATCATTGAGACGGTCTTGATGCTTGTGGGATTTAACCAACATGTCATCCAGGTAGAATTCCACCAATGTTTTGATAAATGGTTTGAATATGTAATGCATAACTCCCTAATATGTGTAACCTTCATTAATCAATATGAAGGGAGTCACGTTATAGCAGAAGTTCTCTGGTGGAGCCCTAAAGGTGGTGGAATCCTCTTCTTCAGAGGCCATCCAGATCTGATTGTATCTAGAGTATCCATCTAGTAAAGAGAGTTCCTAGAACTTGAATGAAGCATAGATCAACAAATTTGTCACTAGAAGGGAAAAATAATCCTTTGGACAATGGAGGTTGGGGTCTCGGAAGCTGATATAGACTATGACTTTCCAGTTATTCTTCCTGTCTGGGAGGATGTCAGCTAGCCACATGGGGTACAAGACGTCCCTAATAATGTTTTCCTTGATAATATTATCAATCACGACCATGACTATAGTACCATGATAGGGGTATATCTTTCTGGTAGGTTGCATGAAACTCCAATGACCTTCTATGAGAATAATACAGTTGATAGAGACCTGAGCGTCTAGTCCTAACATATCATAGCTCCAAGTGAATATATCATGATGAATATTTAGGGAATCCACATATCATTGTTTCTCATCTAGAGACATGTAATCTCTAATTGCATTCATCCTTGGATCTTCCTTGGTCCAAGGTTCACCTAAATTGGCTCCTCGATGGTGGTGAAAATACCCTCTTCAAATGATAGAGGAATGTCTTTTATTTCATACCCATCGTCTAAGGTATAATAATTAGTATGAAGAGGTTCATCTAGACCCACTGACTTAGGGGGATCACTGGTGTCTTCTTGGGTAGAAAAAAAATCTCCACCAAGGGGTTCCTTCTCTACTGAAATTGAGGAGAAAATTATTTTTTAGAAAATTCCATCCATCATATGACCATAGGTTCTATGATTGATGTTAAATAAGTGGTGAAGAGTCATATTCCATCGATTCAACCATGCTCTACTATACATGTAGTAATTCTATGAAATGATGGCCATAGTGAGAACTTCTTGATACTTCATAAGATTGGGGATTCTGGTATTTCTCGACCCTATCCCATGTAATAGTATGAGGATATCTATGGGATTCCCCTTTTTTAAAAATCGTAGAACCCTTATTTGTGTAGAAAAAAAAGAATCCTACTAAGGCTGGGGTTTTCAGATCTAACCGATGAATCCAAAGAATGAAGTAATCATCCAAGTCTACCCATAGATTGGTCGTGGTGGGTTGGGATGAGGTTAATCCTAAAACCCATTTCTACTATGTAGTGTTGGACCTCCACACCATTAAACAGGCCGATAATGTGCAATGGGTATATGTGCCCCAGTATTATGGAACTATCATATTCCCAAAATAATGAGATGAAGGCGTGATATTCCTCTCTCTCGACCTTCTTGACATAGTAGGCTTCTATAGAAGCTACCTCAGTGTCAAACCGATATGGGTATTCAAAGATTATATGAGGGTCTCAAACACTTCTTTTGAAATAGTAGTATATTGAGGATCGATATCCTTGAAGATATTCATGTGAGGTTCTTCAATACATCATAAATCCATTTCGAACGAATATTTTTTCTGGAAGAGGGTCACTCCTTAGAAAGAAGCATAATAGAAGCCACTAGATTTACCCCTGGGATTTGGAATGTAATGGAAATATACTACAACTAACTAGATGATCCTCTTTGAGCCAATACTAGATGATATTCAATTTGATAAGGCCTAAATCTCTCTATACATGATCGATAACAACACAGTCATGGATAATCTACTTGGTCAACTGACACTGTTGGATATAGAAGAATACCAGACAGAGCATGTTGAGAGTAATATGCCTCATATATTTTTGAAAAACCTACTTTCTAGTCATAGTGGATTGAATGACCTAGTTTGAGGTATTGATCTATGGTTCACATGCCTACATCTTTTCATGTGACAACATAGCTGAAGGCACTAGAGTGGTTTGTAGGGAATTACTCACTAATGACAATCATGAAATGGCCTATCAACTCATTGAAATTCATGAAGTTGTACTGCTGATCATCATCAATTAACTCATATAGAATAGGGTGCACCCTTAGAGAAATCATTAACATAGGAGTAATGAAATAACTCAGGGTACAAGATGAATTTGGCACTGTAATGGGACTCTTATTTCCCTTACATCATCGACACCAATTCTTTTAGGATTTGGAAGGTTGAAACATAGATGGAAAAGAAATTACCAAGGAATGTATGATGACTATAAATGATTCTAGCCTACATAAATGGGCACATATGACACCATGGCCATGAGAAATTTACCAATGAGATAACCCATCATCATATTTATGGGTTCCATGACTGGATGACTATTTTAATTCACTTAAGCCTTCACTATAACTATCAGTATTGGTAGAGATATGTGTCACCTATTCTAGGACATCACCTAGTTTGACCAGGCCACGATCCACTAGATCATGGAGCCAAACATGAAACACATATAATTATTTTATGGTATGTCAAAGGATATTTTTGTTTGGGAAATGGTTAGGGAGATCAATGAATCCATCCTCTTGGAGTCGTATATATTATAAAAGATTCAAAATTCCTCTCTCTAGGGAACAAATGATATATCATGAGACTTGTTAATCCTTGAAATAATAGTTCCAATTCCTTCTGTATAGAATGTGAAATTTCTGAGCCTATAATTAATGAGGGGATGGATTTTCATTTTATTATCAAGGAAGATATTCATAGTGACATAATTCTTGAAAGTTCAGTGATGGGAAAGGATGTTCTTGGTAAGTAATCAACACTCAATGAGACTCGTCTAGAAAATAGGCAAGTACCTCTACTAGGTTATTGGCCTATACATATATGGAAGGTGTATTCTCTACATTATCATCCCTTCTTGGAGTAACTAGAAGAGGAAATAGGAACAACTATTTATCCTCCTTCATGGATTCTTCCAGACGATGGGCCATATCAGAAAACTCCAAGAATCCACCTAGAATGTTCTGAACGATGAGAGTAGGGACCATATTAGTATTTTAATTACCCATTAACATTTTTAGGAGCTTATCTTGCGTTATTGGAAGGTTGAGAGAGTATGTGAGGACTTTCCATTGGGTGAAAAATATTCACAACTTGATCATCAAAAAATTTCTTTCACTTGAAGAGGTCAGCAACACTTATCTTGCACATGGTGGAGATAAATTTGTAAAGGAACTACCTATAAAGGTCTTACCAACCAGTGACTGATCCTTTCGGTATCTAAATATACCTAATGAATGTTGGTCCTTCCAAAATTAAAAAAACACAAATTATTGGCAACCTCCTGCGGTAACGGGGTTACCAACATAGGTCCACACCTTGAGATGAAGTGGAACAAGTGATTTGACAGGTCACACATCCCATTTAAAAGGTCAAATATAGGTCTAAAAACTCCAAGGTCACTTATATGACATCCAACCATGATGGATACAACTTTTATTTAGGCGAGATCGCCACCTATCATTTCTCTAAGGCTTGAAGGTGAGTGGTGGGAGTGGCAATCAAGTCATTTTGGCATGGGCCTATATCTTGATGAGGGACCCTGACTAACAATGAATTTATTGAATCATATACGCTATTATTGGGAATATCCACTCATGGATAAAAATGGCTTAGATCCCATGGGAGATAATTATGATACTTGGGTGGGTTTAGCGACTCATACCTCGACCACTTTCCATATACATCTGCCTTAGATATGACTAAATGTGAAGGGTTACTGAGTTCGACTGGGTTCATTTGGATAAGGAGGAATTGTTTCCTTGTTATATAAGAAATAGATTCCCATCATGCAGTACCGTAATCCGGTTCTCGATTAGTAATGATATTAGTGGTGAGCCTCTTGTTCTCCTTGATATCCTAGAAAAAGAGGGCTACTGTAGGTGTTTCCTCTATCTTTGGTGCAATGTCAGATGGATCAGATTACCAAACATGATACTTTACATTGTTGTGATTATGACAAGGAAGAAATGTCTTATTGGAAAGATCCTCAAGGTCACATGCTTTCCTCTGATAGTGAGTAAGGACACATTTTTGTGGTTCTATTTGGTACTACATCACCCCTTGGGGAGGGTTTTCCCTATAAAGTCCAATGTTGAAGCCCTTATTCTTGGTAATCTCAGGAACAACCATGTTTATCATAATTGTACCTAGAGGGAAACCCTCATCACTAGTAGCTAGGCTAGGATTTCATAATATAGGGTTGAAGTGGAGAGTAGAATACTGTCCCTAGCCTCTGATATGAACATGAAGAGATGCATCTTCCATAATCTGGTGGAGAACAATAAGGATATTGATTCACCTTTTTTAAAGGGTTTGGTGGTTTCCATATAACATAGGAAAGTGATCCACATAAGGAACTACCATATTAAAAGTTTATAACTACTATTCAATGGAATCGTGGGGATCTTTGTTTCATGGATAGGTTAACTAATGATCATAGAGGTTTTTAATCATTGACCAACTGATTTGGAAGAAACACACTACCTAAAACTTGGTAAGGGACTTTGAGATGTCAAAATTTGGAGTTCTAGGTGGCCAGAAAGCCACTAACAAGTGATGAAAATCCAATCCTCCCACATGAGCTTATATTCATAGAAAGGGTCATACTCTTGATTAGACCAAACTCTGATTGGTGCTGGATGATAGATGGGTGGTGGAATTGATGTGGATCATCTCTTCTTCTTCCTGAATAGTAGAGGAGTCATTGGGCTAGTCGAATGTTCATTGCATGCCAGAACATCTCTCAGGGGTAGAGCCAAACACATCATCACATCCTTATAGGATATGGAATTCACCACTACCTCATCTATGAGGGAAGAAATGTTCATTTGTGGATCAAAAGAGTGATTACAATCTAAAGGAGTCAACATAGACCTCAATAGCTCTACCAAATCTTTTGTATAGGAAAAGAGGTGGGAAACCATTGGTTATAGGGATGAAGGCACTGTAATCCCTTACATGGGTGTTAGAACATCCTCCACCTAAATGTATATGTGGAGGGATTTGGGGATATTATTTATCTCAGCTTTCTGGATGGTAAAATCAATATTTCAGGATCTTTCTCTAGACTCTATAAGTTAGGATAGAGAGGAAATTATAATGTTTTATGTCCCCTATAATTTTGAAATATCAATGAGGTCATTTTAAAACTGGAATTTCACAGGATTTTTCCTTTGGAAGAGAGTGATCACCCTTCTTACCTGGGATGGTTATTTTATACAAGGTGCGTCTTTGGCATGGGGATGGCCTCTATGCTGGTGGGTTTTAATATGGGTAAGAAATTTTCATTGCTTGGTTTGTAGATGAGAGAGGGTTTGAGTTTTAGATATTTTTGGAGAAGGGAGGACATCCTCTTTGGTTGGTGATGGAGTAGGGAGGACCTCCACACTGATTAGAAGAAACAAGGGGAGAACCTCCATGATGATTATTGAAAGAGTGGGGAGGATCTAAAAATTGATTATTGATGGTGCAGGTAGGACCTCAACATCAACTATCACCATTATGGATTAGATGGTAATGGTTGTCGGTGGCATCGATGATTGAAAGAGTCAACTCGACCTGCCTATGAGGTGATTAGGGTCTCGATCCCAATATGGGGAAGAAGGATCCCTGTTCATCAATCATAGGGACCTGGAGGGATGATCTTGTAGTGGTAGGGGCCACTGGATCTATAGAATATTCCCCTTTTTTCAATTATCCTGATCGTTATCCCATAGTTGGCATCGAGAAATCTAGATCGGTTCTAGAGGAGCATGGTTAAAGTCCATGTATCCTTCATCCTTTGGGATGGTTAGTATTGTCATTGATGAGGTCTAGTGGGATCCCTCATTTGTGTCTCCCAAGGAGTAATCATGGTTGTGGTTACTTGAATGTCCCCCACCTCCTCATTGTAGATAAGTGAGTTGTCAAAACACTCTGGGGAGAGGCTCCCAAAATGGTTTGTCATCAGAATGAGTGGTTTTTTCCCATGGAGCAACCTTAGTGGGTGGCAGTGCTAGTGAAGAACAATTTCCTCGAGTCTTAGAGGTCCTTAAACCTTATTAGAATGAACCCCTCTTACTCATACCGTCACACAATGGTGTTAATCACCCTCCTCTAGATGATCTCAAAGTGTGATATGTGAAATGAGCACCTAATAGGTGAGGATGAGGTGAAGGCCATTTTGGAAGCATGGTTGTGATGGATTTTTGCACAAACATTCCTCATTCCAAGATGTCTATAGGAATTAGGTTTCTGATTTCCTATAGCTAGGGTCGTTTCAGGAAGGCTGATTTAGTCATTAGTACATGTGTAAGGAAAGTGATTCTCAATTCCCTAGCATCATCAAATATTTTAAAGTTATAGAGGGATCCATGATAAAAATCATGCAGAATAAGGAGGAAAAAAGTTAACTACCGCAATACATAGGTGGGTTTCATAATGGTTCCACCAGTAGATTTGTAGGACCTGACACTGAATTTTTGAATCCAGTTACATGAAAAATCTATTGGTGCCCCAACACTACACGTCCCCATGTTGAGGAGAAGAGTTTCATATCAGGTTTATCATATCTATTTTTCACTCTTTCATTAGGGTCCGAATAAGTTTTCATATGATGGGTACACTGGATTCATGTTTCCATCATTATCTCTTTCCAAAGGTGGGTGGATTTTATTACATTCATCTGTGATGTTTTCTCCTTGGTCGAAATGAGATAATTGGATGTCAGTTCCCCATTCCATGGACTACTCTTTGAAGTGTGTTTCCTAGTTTGGTTCTCCCTCATATACTAAGTCATGTTCATGGAACTCATTCCCGATGCCATCTATTTATGGACACTTGTTAATTACACTACTTTTTTCTTTACATGGTAACTTCCCTTGGTCTACGGAGTTGTAATGTTGGGAACTACATGGAATTTCTGGATGTTGGGCACATTAATGACCTATAAATATTCATATTGGGAGAGAATATCATATGAGGCATCATAGGCATGAAACCCAATTCATACCTTTTCAATCATGAGGTCATTGATTCAAAGGGTGTAAGTATTCCAAGGTTTTTTACCTCAGGCATCCGATGTTTTTTACACCGGCTAAATATTTTTAGTCAGGTCATAAGTTTTATGCCTTATAGAGAAGTATCATCCTATAAAAATGGATTAGGGAATGAGTTTAATGTCTTTTGTAGAAAAATCAGACACCCTATAGAGATGGATTGAAGAGGTGTACCCCTATGAGGGAACACCTGGGTCTACCATTTTTTGTGATCAAATAACATGCACGGAAGATCCTGAGTTTACCATTATTGATGGGACACCCAAGGAGGTAGACCCTAAGTTTAAAATTATCAGTTAAACTCCATGTGAGGTAGAGCTAGAGGTGTTTTCCTTGGAGGGAATATGTTACGCTAGATTTTACCCTTGTGAAATGAATTCCATATAAGGGGGATCCTAAAGTTTCATCATGAAGTGGGAAGATGTGACACCTGATTTTACCATTGTGGATTGAGGGAAATGTGAGGAGGATAGCCAAGGTTTATCACATAGAGTGAATATGGAACATAAAAGGATACCATTGTCGATTGAATTCCATTTTAGGTGGATCCTAAAGCTACATCCTGAAGAGGGAAGATGTCACATCTGAGTTTACCATTGCTAATCGAACACTATTTGAGGCAGCTCCAAAAGGTGTATACCTAAGATGAAATATTTCACACCTAATTTTACCTATTTCAAGATTGAACCTCAAAGAGTCATCTAACATACATTGCTTAGAAGAAAGGGATCAAAACCCAGAAAGTTCAATGTTATAGTTTAAGGTCGTGAGGGAGGGTTGATCCATGCAATTTCATATCACATGGTAAAGATGATGATGTTACGAAAGTAGTTCCTATAAGGGATTATATAGGTCTTAATATTATAATCTACCATTTTAATGAATATTTTCTTTGGGTAATGGTGTGAGGATAATGTAAGGAATATTCCCATGGAATGGGTTTTATCCCACCCAGAGAGATGATGATTTGGGGATTATGCATGGAAGTTTCCCATTGTCGGTGTCTCGTCCCCTGGTAGGGTAGAGTGGTCTGGGGATTACATGTTAGATGTACATGTGAATGATGATATATGTCCTTAGAGTAAGGCTCTATGTCCCAGGTGTGATGCTCTATGTCCTGGGTGTGAAGCACTATGGCCCACGGTGGGAGTGGGTGGCATCCCATGATGACTGTACATGGAGAATTCCATTCTTATCATATGAGGTAGGATAATGTTTTACATCATGTGATGAGGAAATTTTTATTTAGTTTAATATCATAAAGTTGGGAACAAGATCAAGAGAGTTTTATGTCATGTAGCTTGGATGTGGGGGACTCACTCCTCACCCCTTGGGCTTATGTGACCAATGCTCGTGTGATTATGGGAGGGGTATAGCATTTTCACAACCATGGAGAAGTGTTAAATTACAAGGTCCACATTAGATTACATATTTTTAGAAGAAACAAGGGTTAACGTACCTATTATTAGAGGAAATGGGCAATGTAACATGTGAACTAGAGGCGTAGGGGATTTCAAGTAGGTAACCAAGTAATTATTATGTGTAATTGGGTTGGGTTGTGAAAAGAAGTTGTGTGATAAGTTTTCTATAAGAAAAGAAATTAATGGAGTCAGGGGCATGGTTTCACACATGTTTTGGAGTTGCACATAGTTTATGATTGCACATAGGTAGGTGCTCTGTGGGCATACCCAGCTAGCCTTAAGGTGGAGTTCCACGAGGATCACGTTGGACCCACATGAGGTATGTCGGGAAAATTCCATACCTTTTTTGGTCCATGTTCATTGGTTTTGCAAGCTGTTATGACTGATCATGATTTGAACATATCATAGCATCACTTAGTCTTTTGGAGAGCCTTCAAGAGGGAGGGGTGATATTTTATTTGAATCCAAAATCTTTACCTATCTGTGTGGTAGTTCTTTAATGCAGAACTCGAGTTGCATGATTCTCTATCCTATGGGACGGGGATTTATACGTGCTACATCTTTAAATCCATGTCATACTGGGAACACAATGGGATGGTTTTGCATTGGATTTGTGCAAAATGATTCTTTCATGCCCACAACAAGGATATATTACAAGTAGGACCCTTATATGTTCCATCGGCCTTAGAAGAATGTTTTGGATCTATAAGTTTCCTTTGGAGTGAAATCCTACAATATAGAGAATTTTATATTTGTAATCACTCACCGAACATTACGCGAAACCTCTTAATTTTCCCTATAATGGTCCTTTGGGGTGGCTAGGATGTTAATATTTACAAAAAGTGTCCATATAATGGATTTTATGAGATTTTGGTGCCAAAAAATCATTTTATTTTCTTGGGATACTATCCACAGTGTAATAATAACTATCATGATGCCTTTTTATATTTATTTACTTTTATAAGAAATTCTATAATTGATGTTTTCAAAACTCAAAAAACCAAAATATTTTGAAATGCATTTATAGAAATATCTGATATCATCACCCATAAAACCTCCATATAAATAAATCATTCCTCATAAATATCAACTCATTATATATCATAATGTTAAAAAATTTACATACAATAACAAGGGTAATAACCATAGGGTTTAATAAAATAGTATCACTCTAACATCATAGTTAAATTATTATTCTCCTTTAAAACATAATTAAAAAAATTTCAACCATCCTTTAAAAAGAAATTATAAATAATATTAAAAATAATGAAAATGCATCATCGCATAATCAAAACCAATTAACCTTTATCAATCCATTTTGAAGTGATAATAAACATTTTCTATGTAATTTATGTATACTCATAGAATATATTTGATATCACATGCATTTTTTCAAAAATAATATATTAAAATTTGTCAAAATTAATTATATATTCTCATCAGTAGGTATAATTTCTTGAAAATTTTGATTTAAAAACTCAATAATATAGGGATTTATCAAATAAATATCAAGGTATAGAATCACAATCATTAAATCAATATAAATGATACTATTTCACTATATAAGAGATTATATGGTCTTTATGTCGGATTCAACCATAGTAAATAATGAAATACCAAATTCCCACAATGTCATAATGGTATAATCAACCTACTATAGAAGGTTAGTATGAATAAATATAAGTAAAAATGAAAAATGAAGAGGGAAGGGGGAAATATTCCCTAAATTTGAGTTTTTGACACAAAATCACATAAAAATTGTCCTCAATAAAGATAAGGAGGATGGAGGATGGAAAAATACAACATGGGAACCATATAAGATGATATTTTAATTCCATATAATAATATTAGTAGTGAAATATCTAGAAATGAAGAATTGAAATGATAAAAGATCAAAAAATTTATGTGATGCATAACCTATCTGCATAATCCCTCAAACTGTACTAAAGGTTTTAGCTTGTAGTGGAAGAATAAGGGAAATTCCCAATTTTTACTTTTAATTGGACTTAATGGATAGTATCTTAATGAATTGAGGAACCAAACCCCAGTCTCTTAGAGAGGATGTATCAAATTTAATTTATTATTATTATATAACTATAATGGCTTCGAACTGAGAATTACTTTGATTAAAATACATCTCCAATCTTATATCATTTTCATTTTCATTTATAATCCAAATGAAGAATATTATATTTTTACCCACATGTGATCTATGAATCTTTGAATAATATTCTTGAATCATTTAGTTAGGACATGGTAGGTTCATGTGCTTCACATTTTTCTCCATCGACCACAACATGGATCTCTTATTCTCACTATTTTTATGAGATAGAAGATGTTAGACTTTTATCTTTGGGGTTGTGATAGTTTTTGAGATATTTTTAATACAGAAATATTTTCATCTTCTCACAAAAATGGTTAAACATTGAATTTTTATACTTTGTGTTAATCTATTGAAAATTTTTCAATGAACCTCCAACAATATATTTATTATAAATAATTACCATGTTAAATAATAATATTAATATTAATTATATGACATTTATTTTTTTAAATGTCTTTTATAATATAAATAAATATTTATTTATTTTAGTTATATTAAATAAAGTTATTATTTTCATCAGGCCGTTAATTCGATCAATTAATACTCCCATGAAATTTGTCAACCCTCGAATAATAAAATATTTATTCAATTAAATATTATTCACTAAATAAATAAACATATATAATATTCAATATACTCATGAATAAATATTTATTTTATATTCACATAATTAAAAAAATTATTCAATTTTTTCACTATAGTTGTGAATTAATATATATTTAATTAATACCTTATAAATTTTATTAGCAAGAGATGAAATTAAAATAACCAATTCTAAACTTGATTACTTTTTGATTAAATTGATTTCATCAACTTAACTTGAATAATTAAAATTCCCTAAAAAGTGAATAATATTTATTCTTAATATTAAATTAAATATATTTTAATGAGATGTTGGATACACTTTGTGTGTGACCCTATTGGATTCTTTATTAGTGTTATTACGTGGACTTACCTTAATTTGAGGATCGTCATCTTAAAATATATAAAATAATTTATATAAAATGAAGTTAAGTTTTCAATATCCATTTTTTCAAAAAATTCTACTCTGTAATATAATATATTTTTCTAAAAATATATAATTAAATATGATTCATACTTGTTTCACCAAATTATATTCTTGATTTATCTTTCACTAAATTTTTTAATTTAACCCATTTGTAATCTACCAAGGTCATGGAATTCATCAGATTGCTACATTTCTATCAAATACCCAGTGATATAATCTTCCATTAACTTGTAAAGAAAAAATAATTTCTTGGATTATTCAATTAATTTCATAAAACTTATGATGAACCAAATTTATACAACCTCACGATGATCACATGTCATTATTATTTTCATAAATACATCAATGTATGTGATTCGAGATATACATTAATAATAATCACAAGTCCAAGGACTAATAAACATGTTTATAAAATGGAATATCAAATGAAACATAAAACATTTAAAATTAATATTAATAGTCCTTTCCTCATGACCTACTTTATGGGAGGTCACCAATTGAAAAATAAAAGTGAGGAAGTCTCAAATTTTATAGTCCTTAAACAACTAATAGTAAAACATCATTTGTATCCTACCAGAAATATATATATCTATAACTCATGAAATATTTTTATGAATATATCAATAACATTTACTAGTTTTCATTGTAGTAGTTAACTGCTGTATCCATCAATTTCAACACATACTATAAATAAATTATCACATTAATGTTAAAAATAAGGAAAATTATAATGTGCTTATATATTTATCAATACACTGGTTTGTGGAAGTAAAATGTGAGTTATTTTTAGGGAATAAAATTCAATGGAATCCAACATGAACATGATCCAACAACCAACCATGAAATTGTTGTCTCTAACATAATAAATCATGCATCAACTGAGTTATGGAATTAGTTACCTATCCTTCTACACTTTCTTCTAGACTATTTTTCTTATTGAAACATTATGTCAATTAGTTAAAACATAAAAGAGATTATAGTTTATAGATTAGTGTGATAAAACTGAAATGGGGTGTAGATGAATCGATGATCCCTTTCTTTTAAAAATTATACTTCTAACTAAACCATTGAATCTTCTTAGAGTTTCAATCAACTCAAAGATATATCTCAGCCTCACCTCATATACAATAAGTATAAAGAGGGAGATCAACAAAATATATTTAAATGTTTTGGTAGAAATAACCACTCATTTCCATGTTTTTACCCCCAAAACATGGTTTCATTAGAAAATTGTTTTTCAATTACAAAGGAAAAGGTAAAAAATGTTTCTATATAGAATTAATCATTCCACGCCTGAACTCCTGTTCTAATCCCCAGTAACAAACTCCTATGAAACTGTTAGTTATACTCCCCAACTATCCTTTTTGTCTACACTTCCTTCCTGACTAATTATACCACCCCCAAGAAAAATCTTCTTTAGGAACTAGCTATTTACCCCTGCTATAATATCATCCTTCTTTATTATTTATCCAGTGTATAAAAGCCTTATTCTTCATATTTTATTCCCCCGAAGGAATTTTGTATCCCTTTCAATTGTGTTCAACTTCTTCAACATCATTAACAACCTTATAATTTGTACGTTGGTATCAAAACATCCCCAAATCATAGAAATTCCAAGATATAATGAGACTCACATTTATATAACTTTTTATGTAAGTATTCATAATTAAAGGTTCATCTGATAAAGATATTTACAATATGATCTTTTTTGTGTCAACAAACAAATGTTATATATATGATGCACTAAATCTAGTGTCCATTGATCTAAAATGACCTATCCAATGCACACAATCTACTGAAGCTCAATTTGATTCTCCTATTCTTGATAAAAGTTGGTCAGATGATCCACTTCCATAACCAATAGAATCTTGGTTGGAAACTCTCATTGTGCTCTATCAAAAAAACTTCAAAAATATGATATTTTACAAAAACAAAAACGAAACTCTATATCTATATGATATTACTTCCCTTTATAGTAAAAAATCCTCTAAACAGTTAATAATAAGTGTAGGCACCCAATTTTAACTTCCCACTCAACAAAAATGTATTTGGCTACCTTGAATGATCCTAAAACTTCACAATCGACATTTTTCTTATGTAGTTTCAATAAATATCAGTGTCAATGATCTCCTAAAACCATCCTTACATATCATCCATATTTATGAATATTAAAATAATTTCTCAAAAGCTTCATGGTTATGGGACTTTATAATTTTTATAATGTTCCTACAACATATATCTGATGTATATAGACAAAGGCATCTCTTCCTGACATGACTCTGTATGAACTCCATTATCCTTGAAGTCTTTATGGTACAAAAAAAACATTCTCTATCCAGTGGACTCACAAATATACTAATTTTTCAACATAACATCATCTAGTTCAAATTTTTTAGGAATCCTTTATCTAATATACCTTCATCTAGGTCCACTCTTTTGTTACCCTATGTCCGATGGACTCAACATTTCACAATTTGGTCACTTTGGAATTTTCCACCCAATGAAATCACATTTATTTATCTAATGGAAATTTGAAGATCACAACCTACAAAAATTTATATTTATCCATCCAATATATCATCATATATTTATCCATTAAAAAATTGGAATGGGGTCCCTTCGTCCTATAGTATTCAATAAGATACCCTCCTTTCAGAACTTCTACATACCTTCCTCCAGTTGGAATTAAAAAATCTTCATATGATATTAATATAATCTTTTGGGTTCATAATTTGTATAATCACAATAAAATTAAATAAATTATTAACTTTTATCATTTCAATTTTTGAAACAACATCATTTTATAACTTTAACTTTGTAAAAACTATCTCTGTCAGATAACCGCTATTCGGCGAACTTTACAACCACAAGACTCTATTGCTTCAACTTTATTCAGACTTTATAACAAGAATTTTGTAAGGATATTACTTCATTCTAGAGTACTAAGTTTAATGTATTCATTCCCATATCAATAGTTTGGTAGACTATCCTCAGCCTGATATACTTTTTAAATCCATATTCTGGAAATTGTATACCATTTCTCAACATCCTTAAATTGAACGAACTTTGTTGGAATCATGAACTTCTTCATGAATTTTAATACATTAAAGACCAGTAAAGCATCATATTACTAGGTAATGTTTCTATAAATGAGAAAACCACTCTTATTTAAATATTTTCTAAGTTTCTCTAAGTATATTCTTCTAGAAACACATATTGACATTTTGAAAAAAAAATCAACAAAACCATAGTAGAAAAAAAAATATACCTGTTTATTTTTTTAAATGACATAATATTTATATTCAAATATTTGAATTAAATACTTTCCCTCAAATATTTCTCCCCAAATTTACTTTATCCCCCTCATCGACAATAAAATGAAAAGTGTAACATTGGGTTCTTCTTAACTAATCTTCCATCTTCTTAGAGACATGATAACTTTCCTCGAGGGAAGAATAATTGCACATGTAGCTTTAAAAAAGAGCATTTAATTTGATAACTTGAGTCCTATATGGGTGAACCTATTTTAGAAGACAAGAGTGTGTAATCAAGGTGATAAATGTTGTATATAAAACCTTTGTTATGTAATAATTTCCTCAATAGAATTTTATCATTTTTATATTAGGGAAAATCTTGGTGAGTTTATTAAATTAACCCCTGCACCCAAATCAAAAAACACATCACATAAATTTATGTGTATAAATATAATTACCCTTATATCTTAGATTTATTAACAATTATTATACCTCATTTACAAGTAGTTTGATACAACCAATAAAAGTGTGACACTCATACCTTAGCTTCAGCTTTTCTCCCCTTAAAGGGTAATACCACGTCCTTCATTATAGTGATTGTAATATTCTATGATGGAAATTTATTATTTCAATAAAACCACTACAATAATAAAATAACTCCTTTACTTACTCTCCTTCAATTCCTTTAAAGTTATTATTAATAAACAAGAATATTAAGAATAAGGAGGAACCTCAATGTACCTTAGAATTAAACATAATAATAAAAGTCTTCTCTCAGTATAGAATAAATTTTCTTCTTGTTATTATTTAACATATAATTTATTGTTATTTATATCTTGTAATAAGACTTAATATATTTTAATGGTATGATTCTCATGTATTTAGTATTCATATGAAGTTTTCATCACAATTTTAGTTTTATAAATATCTTCAGTCCCTTTAGTTTGAAAGATCATATCAATTATTTTTGGGATAGTAATATAGTCATGAAATCTTTTGTAACATTATTATCTTGCTCACACCATTCAAATTTCTTTTTAAATTTTAAGGCACCATCCAAAGATAAGTTATTATCAACTTTATTATCATCTTCTGAAGCATGTTTCATCATTTTTCTTTCGAAATATATGTTGATTCTAGTATTTTTATAAACATGAAAATTTTGTTTAAGAAAAAAGATAATAACTCTAATAATCCATTATCAAATTAATTAAGCTTATTACACTCCTTACTTGAATCTTGAACATTATTCAACTTTTGAACATTTTTTTCTTCCTCCTGTTCTTTTATGAAATGTTTGTTGTTTTTCTATTTATCATAAATCCTCCTTGGTTCTCACATACTTCCTAGTGGAGACATATCATACTAGAATGAGTATGATTTTTTCCTTAATAATCCATGAAACCATCATTGACCTCTGAATATTAATATTTTAGGCCAATAGTGGTACTATTATAATGATTGTCATTTGTGCCTTTTTAAAAACTATGGATGTATTCTTATCGATTGTAAAACATATTGATGTATACCAGTCTTTCAATACCATAGATGATTTGTCACTAATATTATTGTAAATATATGATTCAAACTTACCTTTTGAACCTTCATTATTATTAAAGAAAAATTTAATTGATTTTTGTGTGTGAATATAATCAACTGGACTTTGTGGATCCTTTTTTCTACATCTCAAGAAGATTCACATCAAACCTAAACAAAATTAGTTAAGTATTCTATAATATTATTTAACTCACTTTGTGCTATAAGAAAAATTTATTATTATTTTGAAAAAATATTATTCTTTCTCAGCAATTTTCTCCTTAATATATTTTACTATATTTTTGATGTTTGCCGACTTCCAGCAATTTTTCATACATTTCTCAACAAGAGTTATTTATACTATATTGAGATTATCCTGTTTGGATCATTTTTCTTAATAATATTTGAACATATTTTATAAATCATACACTTTCACTTTTTATAAACTTTTATCAATAAGGAATATCACTTCATTTTTGATATTCTCACCATTCTAAAAAGTTATTTCCTTAGCTTATTTCTTCAAAAAAATTTGTTTCTTACTTGAGTTGTGAAATTTTATCGTGAGTTACATCAAAACTTTCTTTTAAGATCCATTATAGTTCTATAATATTTTCACCATCATCATCACTTATTGATAAATTAATCCCCCTCTTAACACGATTTTAGAAGTTATCCTCACTATTAGATTCATTACTAGATATTGAATCATTCTTCTCTATTATTCTCAATAAATTCTACTTCTTGTAGGAAACTATTTATTATGTTTCTTCCTCTTCTATTTTGATATGTTTCACCTTCTTCTTCTAACTAATAGTCATCAATCTTATTCTTCATACATATTTTTACAAAATGGACACTGTTATTATAATTCTAATACTTAAGAGATTGTTTACCATTTTCTTTTAAATTTTTACATTCATATCTATTATAAAGAATAGAAATTATTTTGTTTAAATATTATTCAACTTCCTTAGAATCTAAATTAATTGATTCTTCTTATATTTCTTTATCTCTGAACATCCCTTTTAATAATGATTCGAAATCTATTTCTTTATTTACCTTCTTCTTAAGAATATTACCATCCTTATTTCATTTGATTTGATAATATTCTAATGTTTATCAAGAGACAAATTCTCTTGATATTAAAGGGATAAAACCTTTTCCGAAAACATATCTTAATATGTTTTTTTATTTTTTTAATAATAGTTGAATATTATAACTTCTCATCAAAACCTTTGATATTTCTAATAATATCATTGACTCTTGTAATGTATTCATCATAAAAGTTCATGTTATATTCAAATATGCTTCTATAAATTTATAACTTACCCTCTGTGATATTCAAATTTCCTTCATAGATTCTTTTTTACTTATCCAACATATGTTTAGGTATTAGGGACCCAAATATATATATATATATATAAACATTATTAGAGAGATCCATCAAAATGGAATTTTTAACTTTTCCACAACTTCCAAATTTATCTTATCAGCATTTATCATATAAACCTAATTAATGAGATGAAAGACATATATTATAGAACCTATAACTTTTAGGAAAATGGATAAAAGGTTGGGTAACATCCTATTCCTTAAACTATGATAGCTCTTTCCAATGAATATGGGAACACCCATAATGTTCCAAAAATTTATATTCTTCTTTCCAAGAAGAAAGTTGGATATTTTAAAGGTAACCCACACTCTGAAACCTCCCATATCAGCTTTTTAATTACTATGAAGGGTAGGGGTTGAATCAATAATCCTTTAATTTTATAAATTCTTCTTAGATATTAACTAATGAAACTTGTTAGTGTTTTGAACCCCTCAAAGATATCTTTGAACCTCACCTCACATCCCAAAAATATAAAGAGAGATACCGAAACTTGATATTTACAAGGTTTGGAAGGAGTGCCTACTCCTTTCCATATTTGTTATCCCCCCATAAGGGTTTCATAACTAAAGTATTTATGGATTTAAAATTCATATGCAGTAACTCGTTATGCACCCCACTAATCATTCCTCTAGTCAACCGTAGTTCTACCCCAAAACAATCAATTATTCTACTATAATTGGTTATATACCCCAATAGTCCTTGTATCTACTTAATTTATGAATGGTTTTACCCCTAGACATAATATTATTAAATAACTAGTTATAAACCCAAGGAATAAGCTCTTCCTACTTCTTTGTTGATCCGGTTTTAAAGATTTTATTATTTAGTTGTTCTTCCTCCAAAAGAATGTCAGATAACCTTCACCTTTGTATAACATCTTCAAGATATTCAGAAACTCTATGAAGAATATTTTGGTCTTTAAACATTATCTAGATCTAAAAATAACTTGATATACTCAAACTCACCATTCATACAATTTTTTCAGAAATCTTCCTTATAAAATATTTTTCCAGTAATGCTCTTTTTGATATGACATGTTTCATTTTCTTCAGTATGTTATGCTATTTGTGATGTATTCTTCTTGGTAATATTTAGTCCATTATGATATATCCAATAAAATTACTTTGATGAACTATGGTATAATTCTCCTCAGTCTCATGTAAATTAGTCTGATGCTCCTCCTCTTCGGCCAAGAGAATCCTGATTGGAAACTGTAGTTGTGCTCTCTCACAAAAAACATTAGAAAATACACTATTTGTAAAGAAAAAAACTCTCTATATAAAAAATATCACCTGATTTTAAATTAAAAAATCCATCCACACATTAAGAAATAAGGGAAGGATATAAATTCAAAACATCATGCTCATATTATCTTTCATTGGACAGCCTTTAAAGGTCCTAACAATTTATAGTCAAAATTCTTCATATGAAGTTTCCTTAAATAAGAATCAACTATATCTTCGAATATTACATTAATATCTGATATATTTATTAACATTGAGATAAAATTTCATTATAAACATGGTTATTTAACTTTAATTTTTTTTAAAATTCTTTAAACCTATTTCCAATGTACAAGCATGAAGATAGCTATGCCCGATATGACTTAGTAAGAACTACTTTCTATGATGAACATTGTATGATACACCTTCATATTTATACATATGATAGACTCAAAAATACACTCTATATATGATATATCTTTATCGAATTATACTTTTTTATGAACCCTATATCAGATATTTCTTCATTCAAATCCACTTTTTTAGAAACCATTTTTCTAATGGACTCAACATTTCTCTATCTGATGACTTCAGAATTCTCCATCTGATGATATCAAATTTATTAATTTGATGGAAATTTTGATTGTTTTTATAATATATATTCATATTTATCAATCCAATATACCTTCATATATTTCTCCATTTGGATCTCTTAATGGGTTACCTTTTTGAGAATATTTTACAAGATACCCTCATTCTGCAACTTCTAAAAACCTTTCTTCTTCTGCAATTACAAAGTCTCTATCTAATAAAAATATATTATCCAAAGATCAAATTTCATACCATCACTACTCAAATATATTAACACTTAAGTTTTAACTTTTAAAAAATTTCAACTTTATCATTCTATAAATTCAACTTTGTACAAGATGTCTCTACCCGATAACCTCAATTTGGTGAACTTCACAACTCCAGAACCTCATAACATGGAATTTATTTAGAGTATGCAACTGGTAATTTTTAACAGTAAAACATTATTCCAAACAACTACTTATAATGGCCTCATTCCATTATTCTCAGTCATGTATTCTATCCT
This sequence comes from Viscum album, assembly GCA_963277665.1. Lineage (NCBI taxonomy): Eukaryota > Viridiplantae > Streptophyta > Magnoliopsida > Santalales > Viscaceae > Viscum > Viscum album. The sequence goes on from OY728158.1 coordinate 1,911,919,317, forward strand.
TAGTCGATTATACATTATACATCTATATTCTAAACTTTTTTAAATCCTTTATCAACATCTTTCCATTGAAATAACTCAATAAAAATCACTAAATTTTCATGGTATTTGGTACTCTGAAGAGTAGTAAAGAATCATATAATTACAATTTTTTTCTATAAATGAGGTAATAAATCTTCTTATAGTCCTTCCTATGTTTCTCCAAGTATCTTCTTCTATAAACACATATAGATATATTGACATCAAATGTAACCAAACCATATATGAAAAAATAGAGATGGAATCCCTGAGTATATACCATTTCCCCCATATCATTAACTTTATTTATTGGGTTGTATATATTCTATAATATCATAAAATTATATATTTTGATAGTTTAGGATTTCTTGAAATAATTCCATGAACATGAAGAATTCATTGATTAAACTGATTCTTAAATTCATGAAAAGTCACAACAAACTTGTACTATTTAGATATGAATACCACTAGTTTCAATAAAAATATATTTTTCATTTTTTATTCTATCTATGATATTAGATCGAATTGACATTCTATAAAACTAAATTTTTATCCCTTTGATAACTAATATTACCACACATCCAATTATCAGGAACTCATCCTTCATTCTTTCCCATGTATTATTGGATTGTATTGACTACTAGATAATACAGTTCTCGTATTTCTATTTGATAATTTTTCCACATGATCTATGTATTAGAAATATGAAATTTCAATACATATCATGTAATATGTGATAGATAAAATTACTTATGCATATTGAATTATTTTAATCATTTTAATATTTTTATGTGTTTTAATGCAACTCTATGGAGATATTTATGCCATGTGATATAGGGAAAAAATATATATTGAATTATTATATCTTGTATTTAAATATTTTTTCAATGTATGTATGATGTCTGGATATATGAAACCACATATATTGACCTTAGTAGATCATAGTCCATAGAACATGGGTCTCTATATTAAGTTATTTTTAGTTAATTTTTCTACCTTATCCATAACTAACATTAAGACTAATATATGTTTTCTATATGTCTTTAATAATATATTTCACATGGAAAACTACAGAACCCACAATAACCCCTGTAGAAAAATAAAAAAATAATCATCCCATGATTCAATACTTCTTATGATCCACACATGGATCCATGCATTATTTACAAGACAAAATGCAAGCTACTATAGAAACTAAAATTCAAACTATATTTTAGTATATATATTCTTGAAGTATTTATACTCTATCATAAACTTTATAGGTTTTAATTATTTAAAAACTACTAATGCATAATAATCACTAAAATTAACATCCAAATTTAACTCTATTATGAATACCAAAATGTAATTAGTGGGGTTTGAATCATATTGAGATGGTACCAAAATAAAGATTTGATTTTTTCACATGGAATCAATTTTATTAAATCCTCACGAACTATCTAATTTAACTTATTTCCATTTAATGATTCCTTTTAAGATTTTTATTTATTAGTATCAGTGAATAATATATATATATATATATCATCTAATCAGGGATTCTAAAACCATATTTTATTATTTTATTAATTTTATTTAATCCTTTCCTATATAGAATGTGTCCTTATAATAACTAAAAACAATAAGTCTCAAAGTGTTGATGATCCTTACCCAACTAATTTGAATCTTGATCCCCAAATTCATTTAAATCAGTCCTCCCCCCATTGTGTGAAATAAAGATGTTATCCCTTATTATAGAAGTATAGTTATTCACTTGAATATTACATTTCTTTTTTAGACATAATAATATAATTAGATAGATATGATTATTACATAAGATACACTATTTATTTTATTGATGTAGGTTTTTGATTAAATAACCCTTAACAAAAAGTTTTCATATAAACAGATGAGTTTTTTGACATGTTTAATTTTATTATATTTTAACTTATATGATATCCATTTATCGTAACAACTAGAAATTGTTAAGAGTTGATGGCTTTATTTGATAAGAATGTCTTGAAAGGAATATTGGAAAACTTTCAATATTTATAAGGATCATTATCAATATAATTTTAAGTATCATTATAAGTATGATGTGTTTAGGTTAATTTGAGATTAGGAATAACACTACAAAACATTATAATCAATGAATTCTTAGTTTAATATATTCACCAACTAACCAGCTTGAATCAATACTTATCTTTTAGCAAGAAATATATTTACTTCAGTCTATATTATTTAAATCACATAAAGCAATTCCATAAAGTAAATGAATTTATGTCTAGCTTATATATGAATAATTCACATGTATGACATTGAAAAAAATCAAGATACTTTGCGTTTATTACATTTTAAATGACAAAAGAGTTATTTGTCTCAAACCTTATAAGTAGTAATGTTAAATAACATAATTTTTAGATCAAAAGAGTCTAAACAACCTTTATCATATATTATGGACAATCTAATGTTTTTTTTATTTTATAAAAAACACTTTGAGGCTATGTGAGAACCATCATACACACAAAAACAACCATAAGAGGGCTAGATGTTTTTTTAAATTCGTTTTTTTTAAATTTGGAAAGAAATTTAGGTTAATTTTTTTTTAAAAAAAATACACTACAAAGGCGGTATCAGGGATGCCACCTTTTTGTTGGTGCACAAATGTGACATCTGAGATGCCACATTTTGAGTTTAGTTAAAAGGAAGGAACACCATTTACACCTTTCTACTAAAACAAAAAAAGGTTACTATTTTTTTGTTTTAAAATTTTTTATATTTGTTTTTTTTGTTTTGTTTATATATATATATATAAACAAAAAAACAAAAACAAAAATAAAAATAAAATTTTTAGAAGAATTTATATGCTATTTTAAATCCAACATTAATGCAATTACAACAATCTAGATTCTGATAAAAGCTCTAACCTAGGATCCCTTTTATAATAGAGCTTACACGAGAAATTATTCTGCATTTCCGATGTAAGATTCTGGTTCTCCATTTCCTGCACAGAGCATACTGCATTTCCAATGTGGGATTCTGTTTCAAGTACGTGACTTTGAAAGACTAAAATATAAACTATAAGACCAATATAAATGAAACATAAAACATGAATTAAACATATAAAAAATTGTTTAAAACAAAAAGAATTTCATAAAAAATGATTATAAAAACAAAATTTATAAGCCTTCATAACCTCATACTTGAAACATAAAAAGTTTCAATTACGTGAATTTAGAACCCTATAAAAAATAAACTACAAGGCCAATATAAATGAAACTTAATACATGGATTAAACATATAGAAAATAGTTGAAAATAAAAATAATTTCATAAAAAATGTTGATGGAAAATAATTTATAAGTTTTCAAAGACACCCGACGAAACTTAAAAATGTTTCAAGCACATGATTTTGAAAGCCTATCAAATATAAAATATAAGACCGATATAGATGAAACTTAGAACATAGATTAAACATATAACAAATAGTTGAAAATGAAAATAATTTCGTAAAAAATGTTCATGAAAAATAATTTATAAGCTTTCAAAACCACCTACTTGAAACTTAAAAATGATTTAAGTATATGGCTTTGAAATACAATAAAATATAAACTATAAGACCGATAAAATTTAAAGTTAAAACATGGATTAAACATATAATAAATTATTAAATTATTAAATTAATATTAATAGAAATTAATTAGTTAATAATTAATTAGTTAATTGGTAATTATTAATAATTAATTATATAATAATTAACCAATTAATTAGTAATATAATTATTCAGTATATAATAGATAATTAGTTAATTAGAAATACAATTTAAAATTATATTTATTCATTATACTTAATAATTAGTAAATATTAAAAATTATTATATGATAATTAATTTGTTAATAGGTAATATAATTATTAATTATATAATAGTTAATCTGTTAATTAGTAATATAATTATAAATTATCATTATTCATTATAATTATTAAATCCAATTATTCATTATAATTAATAGTTATAATTATTCATTATAATTACTAATTATAATTATTAATTATCAATTAATAATTAATAATATAATTATTAATTATATAACTATTATTTGTATAATAATTAGTTACGTAATTAGTAATTATTAATAATTAATTATATAATAATTAGTTAGGTAAATAGAAATATAATTAGTTAATTAGTAATATAATTATTAACAATTTAATAATTAATTAGTTACCTAGTAATATAATTATTAATTATATAATAATTAATTAGTTAATTAGTAATGGAATTATTAATTATATAATTTGTAATTAGGAAATTAGTAATTATTAATCATTAATTATATAGTCACTAATTAGTTAATTAGTAGTATAATTATTAATCCTATAATAGTAAATTAGTTTAATTTTTGAGAAAGATAGAGCCAAGACCCTTTTTAAAATTAGTTAATTATTAATATAATTATAAATTATAATTATTTGTTATAATTATGAATTATTATTTATTAAAAATTATTATATAATAATTAATTAGTTAATTGGTAATACAATTATTAATTATATAATATTTAATTAGTTAATTTGTAATATAATTATTCAGTATAATTATTAATTAGTAATTATTAAAAATTATTATATAATAATTAATTATTTAATTAGTAATATAATTAATCTTTATAATTATTCATTATAATTATTCATTAAAATTATTAATTATTAATTATTAATTACTAATATAATTATTAGTTATATAACTATTAATTATATAATATTTAGTTAGTTAATTAGTAATTATTAATAATTAATTATATAATAATTAATTAGTTAATTAGCAATATAATTAGTTAATTCGTAATATAATTAGTTACTTAGTAATATAATTATTAATTATTTAATAATTAGTTATTCTCTTTGTATTATAATTATTAATTATATAATAATTAATTAGTTAATTAGTAACATAATTATTTATTATATAATTTGTAATTAGTTAATTAGTAATTATTAATCATTAATTATATAATAAATAATTAGTTAATTAAAAATATAATTATTAAATATATAATAGTTAATTGGTTAATTTTTTGAGAACAATAGAGGTGGGGTCCATTTTATAATTTGTTAATTAGTAAGATAATTATAAATTATAATTATTCATTATAATTATTTATTAGTATTTGTTGAAAATTATTATATAATAATTAATTAGTTAATTGGTAATACAATTTTTAATTATATAACAATTATGTGGGTAATTAGTAATATAATTATTCAGTATAATTATTAATTAGTAATTATTAAAAATTATTACATAATAATTAATTAGTTAATTAGTAATATAATTATTCTTTATAATTATTCATTATAATTATTCATTATTAATTTTTAATTACTAATATAATTATTAGTTATATAACTAGTAATTATATAATAATTAGTTGGTTAATTAGTAATTATTAATAATTAATTATATAATAATTAATTAGTTAATTAGTAATATAACTAGTTAAATAGTAATATAATTAGTTAATTAGAAATATAATTATTAATTATTTAATAATTAATTAGTTTCTTAGTAAAATAATTATTAATTATATAGTAATTAATTAGTTAATTAGTAATATAATTATTAATTATATAATTTGTAATTAGTTAATTAGTAATTATTAATCATTAATTATATGATAACTTATTAGTTAATTAGTAATATAATTATTAACTATATAATAGTTAATTAGATAATTTTTTGAGAATGATAGAGGTGGGGCCCTTTTTATAATTAGTTAATTAGTAATATAATTATAAATTATAATTATTCATTATAATTTTTAATTAGTATTTATTAAAAATTATTATATAATAATTAAGTAGTAAATTGGTAATATAATTATTAATTATATAATAGTTAAGTCGGTAATTAGTAATATAATTATTCATTATAATTATTAATTAGTAATTATTAAAAATTATTATATAATAATTAATTAGTTAATTAGTAATATAATTATTATTTATAATTATTCATTATAATTATTCATTATAACTATTCATTATTATTTATTAATTATTAATTAGTTAATTAATAATGTAATTATGAATTATATAACTATTAATTGTATAATAATTAGTTAGTTAAATAGTAATTTGTAATAATTAATTTTATTATAATTAACTGTTTCATTAGTAATATAATTAGTTAATTTATAATATAACTATTAATTATTGAATAATTAATTAGTTACTTAGTAATATAATTATTACTTATATAAAAATTAATTAGTTAATTAGTAATATAATTATTAATTATATAATTGTTAATTAGTTAATTTTTTGCGAAAGATATAGTCGGGGAACTTTTTGTAATTATTTAATTAGTAATATAATTATAAATTATAATTATTCATTATAATTATTAATTAGTATTTATTAAAATTTATTATATAATAATTAATTAGTTAATTGGTAATACAATTATTAATTATATAATTGTTAATTAGTTAATTACTAATATAGTTATAAATTATAATTTTTCATTATAATTATTAAATTTTAATTATTAAAAGTCATTATATTACTAATTAATTAGTTAATTATTATATAATTAATTATTAATAATTACTAATTAACTAATTAATTATTAAATAGTTAATTTTTAATAATATTAATTTAATAATTTATTATATGTTTAACCCATGTTTTAACTTTAAACTATGTCAGGCATATAATTTATATTTTATAGTATTTTAAAGCCACACACTTGAATCATTTTTACGTTTCATGTAGTTGGATTTGAAAGCTTATAAATTATTTTTCATGAATATTTTTTACAAAATTCATTTTATTTACAACTTTTTGTTATATGTTGATTCCATGTTTTAAGTTTCATTTATATCGGTCTTATAGTTTATATTTTATAGGCTTTCCAATCACGTGTTTGAAACATTTTTAAGTTTCATGTAGGTATCTTTGAAAACTTGTAAATTATTTTCCTTCAACATTTTTCACAAAATTAGTTTTATTTTCAACTATTTGTTATATTTTTAATCCATGTTTTAATTTTCATTTATATTGGTCTTGTAGTATATATTTTATAGGCTTCTAAAGTCACGTATTTGAAACTTTTAATATTTCACGTATGTGGTTATGAGAGCTTATAAATTATTTTTTTTATCAACATTTTTTCTGAAATTGTTTTTGTTTTCAACAATTTTTTATATGTTTAATCCATGTTTTAAGTTTCATTTATATTGGTATTATAGTTTATATTTTATATTCATTCAATGTCATATACTTGAAAAAGAATCCAACATCAGAAATGCAGAAAATTCTGCTCAGAAAAAAAGAGAACCAGAATCCCACATCGGAAATGCAAAATGATTTCCAAGGTAGGCTCTCTTATAAAAGAGATCCCTCAATGAGAGCTTCTGTCAGAATCCAGACTACTGTAATGGAAGTACTGCTGGATTTTAAATAGTGGATAAATTCTTTTTGTTTGTGTACCAACACAAAGGAGGCATCGATACCGCCTTTGTAGCGTATTTTTAAAAAAAATTATCCTAGGTTGTTTTTCATAATTTTCTTTTAAAAAGGAATTTTAAAAAAACATCCTTAGAAGTCCAGACATAGAAGCATTCCCAAGACCAGACCCGTCAAAAAGGAGAAACCATACAACATCAACCACAAACGGCAGACCGGAAAAGAAACGCTTACCAAGACCAACCCATCCAAAAACACCATCAAAACACATCATTTCATGGCATCTCTCTCTACCTTGCACTGCATCAAGCCATCACACACATCACCCATTCATAGGACGCAACACCACCACCACATATGAGACCTCACATCAAAACCACACACCACACCGAGGACCAGAACAACACATTGAACCATGAATGCCGAAGGACAAGAACCGGAGGGAAGAACCTCCTCCACTAACACCGAAAACCACTATCGGGTCCGGTTACAGATCACGTCACACCAGGCCAGCCGAAAAACACACCATCGGGCCAGACTAGCGATCTGCTATGGTGCCCATGTCTAATCCTGAAGAAACCACCATCAAATTGGATTGAAGAACCTGCAACAAGAAAGTGGAGAACTGACAAGAAACTGCCGCATGCCCCAAGAATTCATGTGGTCTCCCTTTGAGACCTTATAGTGACTCAAGAAGAAGTCGATGAACCTGATCCAGAGCAGAAGATAGAAGGGAGACCAATGAGATATCATTCAAGCCCCCATGGGAGTGGGAGTGGAGAGCAACACCAGTTCTTTGGAGGAGGTAGAACACAGAGCTCTAGATTTGTGAGACCATAGAGCGATAGACAAGCTCACGCCCTCACCATGAGGCCCAACCATCGATAGAATTTCGCAATGAAAGAGAAGGGAGGGAGGGGGAAGATGGAGACAAACCCTAGCTCCCGAATCATCACCCATTATTGGCCCATTTTTCAACCTCTTCATATATTATTAACACTTAATACTAGTTTTTTTTTGAAAAATAATTATCTTCCCAAAAAAATGGATAAAATTTTAGTTTTATATTATATATTAGTAATTTATGTTTTATATGGATATTAACAACTCAAGATTGATAAAACTAATATATATGGAATATGATAACAATATCCATTCCAATTATCATATAATGTCTCATTATTTATAAACATGAAAATATGAATTTTTTAGGAAACACCTCATAAAAAACAATAGTTTTGAAAACAAGAATCCACCCACCTAGTAGTGTGAATTTGTGAACTTCTTATCTAACTAATGAAATATTTTCTATCAACCATATGAAGATTCACCTTAATTCTTATAATATTATTACTCATTTATTATTTTATTATTTAAATAAAAATATTTGTGTCACACATTATATTTGATTCCAAAAAAGTTAAAAAAATATATTACACACAATAATGAATATAAATTAAGTAGACTATTATTCCTAATTCCCCTTGAATTCATTGTAGTTATTATTCTAATGTGTAACACCACACGCTTCCACGATACACTTCTCTTTGAATATTACAGTAGCATGTGTTGTACGCAACATCGAGTTCTAACACACACCACAACCAATCAAACTAGCCGTTATGAATAGTAATACCCACGTTTTGAAATTTTATAAATTTTATCTTTGAAAATGGACTTCAATTTTAGATTCCGAATATCAAAATTATCCTAGGGTTAGATTTTGGTATTTTTCTAAAAACTTTCAATTTTTGATGAATAGAGAAAAACACTAAGTTATAGTTTTAAACTGAATTTTTATTTAAATAATAATTTATTTTATTTAAATTTGTTTTAGGTCAAAATAGATACATAATACCTATATAAGTTCAATGTAATTCATTGGTGTTAGTTTAGAATAATTTTAGACATATAAAAATTTTATGGAACTTTTCACCGTCTTTTACCCACTTCCTAGGAGATTTTGGAAATTCACATAAAACATAATTTTACGGCTTCTGTGAGTTGAATTTCAAAAACCCGAGAGAAAAAGTTAATATCAATGAGTAAAATGTGGTTCAATAAGATAAAAATATTTTTTTGGTGAATAGTAACTTTTTTACTTTTATTTACCACGGTTAAAAGTAAATAAGGTAATTAAAGGTAAAAATAATATTAATATTACCCTAACACATGTCCTAATTATATTGGACAAGTGTATCATGACCAAAATAAACCTTAGGAATAAAATATTATCATTTAGGTCCACTTGGATAAGATTCGGACATTTATTATTATTTAATTCAAAGAAGAGTTAAAAGAGTTAAAATCATAGTTTAATTACTACAACATTTTTAATATAGGATTATAAATAAGATATATTCGATTATATATATTCATTAGAAATATAAAACGATTTCCTACGTAATGATATTTTATATAAAATTTTTAGACATTAAATAATTTAATATATTTATGACATAATGATGATGCAGTAATTACCTAATTAATTAAATATTAAAATAATTGGTATTATAAATATCAAAATAAATGTAATTTGAGACTTTTAATGTATTCCAATAATTTTTTAGGTTAATATGACATATTAGGATTATTTATATAAATTTTTTTTGAAGTATTAATGCTGTTATGAAATTATCAAAAACAAAATACCCAATAGTGTCAAAATTGACATAAAATAGTTTTTAAAACAAATATTATATTATAAATTCATATTATAATCATATAAATATAAGTTTCAGCCAAAGGACATATATAATGATAGTTTTATCATTAATGGAACACTTGGGGGTCTTTTGAAAGTTTATAGTAAGTTTATTAACCATATAATATAAAAATACAAAGAGACATGGTAAATGTCAAACTATTCAACTAAGAGTTAAATATAAATAATATGGTTAATATAGTGACAAAAACATGTCTAAAATATATTGTTTGAAAGGATTTCGACCCATACCCACCTTAACCTTTATATAATCCACTTTGGAGCTATTAGAATCTGAATATTAATTTATTATAAAATAATATTTCTAGCTTTTCCAAAGGGTTCCCTCACCCCTCTTATAAAAAGGCACTCCCCCTTCTCTCTAATTCACACCTTCAAATCCTTTTGGCTCGGCCAAAACCTACCCAAATATTCTCTGAACTTCCCTCAATTCAACCTAGAGGCCTTAGTTTGATCAAAAAGCCAACCTAAGGAGCCCTTTTGATCAAATTAAAAGGAAGAACCCGAAGAAGAGATAATGTTTTCACCACCCTCTTTCAAGTTCCTTTCTTCTTCAACTTCTTCTTTCGTTGTTATTTCCATTCTCAAATAATAACACCAGTATCTTTTATATATTGTGATTTTATTATAAATATGGTACAACCATATTCAGTATTCTATCTATCCTTTGAATGACATGTCACCATACGTGCGTACGTACGACTTACCATCTCCACGTTGTGGTGTAATTGTTATTGAAAACATTATTATTTGTATGGGTATGATAATGATGTGTAATTCATGTAAATAATCAATTTAAATGAAAATTATTCTTTATATATGATATACCATCCAATTATATATTATTTTAATATTAAAATAATGATATTGTCGCTCGTGCGTACGTACGGATTACCGTCTCCGCGAACGCGATGAGATTCATTCCCCATCTTATCCATTCAAGACTAAATTTCATTTGATGATTAAAAATAATTTTTAGAGACATGATATCATTCTGGATATGAATAATATAAAACCCATCCATAACAAATATGGCTCACATAACAATGAATATAAAGGAAAACGAATCTGTTAACACCCAAAATGATGATAATACTAAGATATTATTAACAATCAACAATTAAAGATCATATATGATATCATATTAATGTATATTATTCTAGAATAATTTAATAAAAATTATTTCACCATTATACAGGAGGTTAACCTACCCTCAACCAAAGAAAAGTACAAGGTAAGGGTTTATTTCACAATCTCTTCATTATCCAAGGTTTTTTGTACACAATTATCTACTGGGACCTCTTTATCATCCGCATCCATGTTTCTTAAAAATGTATTTCAAATCATTATTACTATTTTATAGACTATGGATTAAATTCATTTATACCCTTATTTACTTTTTATAATATTTTTATAAAGGAATCTTTCCATCTTTTTTCAAGCAAGGTCCTTTTTAACCATTTCGACAGAATTAAGGTAAGAATGTCTTTTTTAACTTATACGGCGGGAGCAACTATTTTCCACCGTTATAAAATAATCCAAGCTTCCCTTACAAGATTATATGAATATTTTTAAAGTAAATGGTTTATTTTATAATTATTGGAATTTTAAATGATTTCAAAAAAAGAGATATTTCTCTCAAATAGTTTTGATTTCATCTATGTCAACATCCTTTGATGGATTTTAAGGTTATTTGAATGTGATTTATTGTGATATAAAACTTCCATATTGTAATAAAGGTTTTGTGATATGTTTTACTATGGATGTGTTATTTTTATACCATTCATGGTTTATGGATAAAGTATTGACATTTCGTATGCTAGTTTTAATACGAATGTTTTTGTTATGTTTAAACCTGTTCATATGAGGAATGCACTGGAATTAATAAGTGATGGGTGGAGCCTGATATAGCTTCTTGATGCATCGGTAGGTATCATGAGACAAAATAGTTTCTTGACATAAGGACATGACAAAATCTTATTTGTAGTCTTGGACCAAGGCCTTGACTATGTGGTTATGATAGTCTGGCATTATGCATTCCACCATTATGAAAGTGGTTTTTGATATTGCATGTGAATATTTGACTAGTAAAATATCCATGTGAATAAGTAAATGGAATTATTTCATTTTATTTCTACCATATTATGCTAAAGTTCAAGTTTAAAAGGCTTTTATTTTAGATATACATTTCCTTAAATGTTTATGCTTATTTATGAAAGTTTCCACTATATTGTTATCCTTATTGGGCATTTGAGCTCACCCATTTCTATGTTTTATTTTTCCGAGGATGTGAAGAAGTATTTTATGAATGACCTACAAAGATAGTATAAGGGGATATGAGTGTGGAGACAAGATGTCGTTGTAGTTTTCACTTTATGATGTAATGTAAAGGCTACTAAACTAATCGGTTTTTCGAGACTTGATCTTTTGTGATCATGCCAATGTTATGTAATAATGCACCGACTCTAGGTAACTAGGGTCGGGGCATTACAGTTGGTATCAGAGGAAGTTTAGTACAAACCTTGGGATCTAGATTTAGATAAACTCTGATTAGATCACATAGACCTAAGATGGAATTTGAGGATTAGTATTGAATAACTTCCTAGAAATTTGGTATTGTAGAGATTTTGTGAGTTTTTCGACCAATACATCCCTATCTTGATAGGAGCAGGTAGAGGAGACTATAGAATAGATGTACCTAGGGGTAAAACCTGAAAACACCGCTTTGAGCTAGACTCGAATGGGAATTGGTGCATGAAATCGGGCCTTGTTGCACTCTTGGTTATGACACTCTCGGGAGATATGCTTAGGATAAATCTCATTTTCTTTAAAAACCATTATGAAGGGTTTATGAGTATATACTTTCTCAAAGAAAACATTTTTATGGTAATTGATTATATCCATAAACTGTTCAATTTATGTTAAGTGTTTTACAAGTTTGGATTTATGTATTGTGATTCATAAACTAATCTAGTGTATGCCATTGTTTAGAAATGGCACCTAGTGGAAGAAATGGAAACCGTATCAATGAACACACTCCATGTAGGGATTTCCCTCCTGCTCAAGATAATTATAGTGGATCTGGTGATGCAACTGGTGCTGATCACCTAATCACCATACTAGGACAACTCACTCAGGTTATGAATAATAACCTTACTCGTATGGAGCACACTAATCCGCAACGTGGAGGATCAATGTTAGATAGCTTCATGAGGCAATATCCACCAACATTCAATGGGAGTACAAAACCATTGGTATTTCAGCAATGGATAAGTTCCCTAGAGAAAATATTCCATGCCTTGGGGAGTAGTGAAAGAGAAAAAGTTATCATGGCAGTTTACCGCCTCATTGGAGATGCTGATTAATGGTGGTCATTGATTAAAAACACAAAGGAAGATGATAAAGCATCAAATATGGAATAGAGGTAGTTAAAAGAGCTTCTATTAGAAAAATACTTTCCTCGTGACCATCGCGCAGATATGGAAAGACAATTTCTGAGTCTGAGGCATAAGGAGGATGAGAATGTCATAAAGTATGAGGCTAACTTTACAACGTTAGCGAGGTATGCTGTAGATTATATACGTAACCCAAGAAGTAAGATTGATCATTTCTTTTATGGGTTAAAATTGTTTCTCCATCAAGCATTAGTCTCACAAGCCTTCTCGTGGTACAAAGATATTGTTACATGCGCTATCAAGACAGAAAATGAATTCTCTAAGTCTTACAACTTTAAAGCAAAGAAAGAGAATAAGAGATCTAATAATCACTCTGTAAATGGAAATAAGGGGAATAAGGTAAAGGTTGATTATAAATATTTTAGTAAATGTGGGAAGAAACACCCCAGTACTTCTTTAAAGGGAATGGGAGTATGTTACAAGTGTGGTGAAAAAGACCACCAAGCTTGTGATTCCAAAGGGATGAAAGAAGCTACTGATGTTCAATGATACAACTACAGGGGGATGGGACATTATGCAAATGAATTTCCTAAGTGTCAGTGAAATGTACCTCAGAAAAGGCCAAGGGATCAAGGCTAAGCTTATGCTATCACTACTGCTGATGTAGAAGCTCCTAAAGATGCGGTGGAAGGTAATTTAATGGTTTCTTCAAGATTATCCAATGCTTTATTTGATTATGTATCCTTTCATTGTTTCATATCTTCCCAGTTTTCTAAGAAAATTTGATATTTCCAATTTTATTTAACAAGGGAGTTGTCGGTTAAAACTCTTAAGGGAAGTATCATTTCTACAAAGTTCTGTGGATCCATTCCCATTAGGGCATATAAATTTTCTTTATATGCTAATATCATCATCATACCTATGAATGAGTTTGATATAATTATTGGTATGTATTGGATTTAATAGTATGGTGCGAAGATTTATTATAAGAAGAAAGAGATTACAATTTTTGATGATGATGATAAAGAACACCTTATCTTTAGAGCAGAATCGTCACCACCTGATTCTTATCTAGATCCACCCCCAGTAGCTCAACTAAATTCAATTAGCAGAGAGGAAGAGAATGAAATAACTGTGGGTGAGGAAAGGAATGTTCAAATATGGGATGTACCAATTTTGAAATAATATGTAGATGTGTTTCCGAAAGATTTACTTGGACATCCTCCAAAATGAAAAATTGAGTTTTCCATTGATTTAATTCCTGCTTCAAGGCCTATATCGAAGACCCCTTATAGAATTGCCACTGTGGAATTAGTTGAACTAAAGAAACATCTAGAGGAATTTAGTAATAAGATATTTATTCACCCTAGTGTTTCTCCATGGGGATCCCCTATCATTTTTGTTAAGAATAAAGATGGATCTATGATGTTATGTATCGACTACAGGGAAATCAATGCCATAAAAATAAAGAACAAGTATCCCCTACATCGCAATGATGATTTATTTGACCAACTGCATGGAGCTAAATACTTCTAAAAGATTGACCTTTGATCAGGAAACCATCAATTATGTGTGAATAAGGAAGACATTCCAAAGACAACATTTCAAACTAGGTATAAGCATTACGAGTTTACAATAATGACTTTTGGGCTGACTAATGCACCCTCTATTTTCATGGATCTAATGAACAGAGTTTTCAAGGAATATCTCAATGATTTTTTAGTGGTATTTATTGATGATATCTTGGTATATTCCAAAAGCTACAAATACCATGAAAACCACATGTGCATTATCCTGAAGACTCTTAGAAGACATGAATTATATGTGAATTTTAGTAAGTGTGAATTATGGCTTCAGAAGATCTCTTTTCATGGCCATATTCTCTCTAAGGATGGAATCTCTGTTGATCCTTCTAAGACCAAGGAAATCCAAGAATGGCCAGCACCAATGAGTATAACCGAGGTACGCAGTTTTATTGGTTTAGCAGGTTATTATCGACATTTTTCAAGAATGTTTCCTTATTGGCTAACCCATTAACGAAGCTCACACGTAAAGGGGTTAAACTTTTTTGGACAAAAGAGTGTGAATAATGTTTTGAAGAAATGAAGAGAAGAATATTCAATTCTCCTATATTGACTCTACCATCGGAGAATGATGGGTTCGTTATTTATAATGTTGCATTGAAGAAAGGACTTGGTTGTGTCCTTATGCATAATGATAGAGTTATTGCCTATGCATCACGATAGCTGAAAATTCATAAGAAAAACTATCCAACTCATGATCTTGAGTTAGCTGCTGTAATATTTGCTTTTAAGATATGGAGACATTATCTCTATGGTGAAAAATTGTGAGATATATACTGATCACAAGAGTTTAAAGTACATTTTATCACAGAAAGAACTCAACATGAGGCAAAAGAGATGGCTTGAACTACTCAAGGATTAGGATTTCATGATACACTACCACATGGGGATGACAAATAAGGTGGAAGATGCTTTGATAAAAAAAGACCATGGAGTTTTGAACAAGATGATAATTGAGAGGGATCCTTTTTTCATGGATCTAGTAAAGTTTGATATGGGAATAACCATGGAAGGTGAAACATAAATGATTTTTCAAATGGTTTCCAAACCATCTTTACTAGAAAGGATAAAGAGTTCTTAGACCGTTGATGAAGATTTTAAAAAGAGGATTAAAGATGTCAATGATCGGAGATTGAGTGACTTTGTGTATGAAGATGGAATTTTGAAATTTGGGAAGAGACATTGTGTTCCCAATATACCTGATCTAAAAAGGGAATTGTGGGAAGACGCTCAAAGTTTCAATTTCTCTATACACCCTGGGAGAACCAAAATGTATAGAGATTTAAAGGAATATTTTTGGTGGGACAAAATGAAGAGGGATATTGCGGATTTTGTGTCAAGATGTATGGTTTGTCAAAAAGTGAAATCTGAAAGGAAACAACCTAGAGGAGTCATGCAACCTCTTCCCATACCTGAGTGGAAATGGGATAATATCACGATGGACTTTGTCATGGGACTACCAAATACTCTTAGAAGGAAAGATGCAATATGGGCCATTGTTTATTGTCTTACCAATTCAACACATTTTCTTGCTATAAGGGGGGATTTTTCACTTGAACGTCTAGCAAGACTACATATTAATGAAGTTGTGAGGCTTAATGGAGTACCCCTATTGATTGTTTCTGATCGTGATCCCCATTTTACTTCATGATTATGGAGAAGTCTTCAGAAATCCCTGTATACTGAACGTTGTTTGAATATTGCCTACCACCCTAAAAATGATGGACAATCAGAACGACTATTCAAACCTTAGAAGACATGTTGAGATCCTACTCACTTGACTTTCAGGGTATGTGCGATCAATATTTACCTCTGTTGGAATTTTCCTATAACAATAGCTTCCATTCAAGTATTCGGATGACGCCATATGAAGCATTATATGGAAATAGATGTCTCGCACCAACCTATTGGGATTAAGTTGGTGAAATAAAACTTGTAGGCCCAGAACTGGTGGAGGAAACGATGGAAAAGGTAAAGGTAATCCAAAACCACATCAAAGCAGCTCAAAGTAGGTAGAAGAGCTATTCTGACAATCGAAGAAAGGATTTGGAATTTCAGGTAGGAGATCATGTTTTCTTAAAGGTATCTCCATGGAAGGGAGTTATATGTTTCGGTAAAAAAGTTAAACTGAGTCCCAGGTACATAGGACCATTCGAAATTCTAGAATGAATTGGGGCTGTAGATTACAGTTTGGCAATGCCGCCAAGTCTCTCCAAAGTTCACGATGTGTTCCACGTATCACTGTTGAGAAAATACATGCCTAACCCAACACATGTACTCACCTATGAGGAAGTAGAACTGGAACATGATCTATCTTATTGCGAAGAGCCGGTCAGGACTCTTGATACCAGAGAACAAGTGCTGAGAAACCGGACGACTCATCTGGTAAAATTTCTATGGAGAAACCATAAAATGGAAGAGGGGACGTGGGAACCCGAGGAACATATAATGAAGAACCACCCATTTCTTTTCACACGGTAGAATTCTAGAAATTTCTAGGATGAAATTATTTTAAGGAGGGGAGAATGTAACACCCCAAGATTCCATGATATGCTTCTCTTTGAATAATACAGTAGCGTGTGTTGTATGCAACTTCGAGTTCTAACACACACCACAAACAATCAAACCAGTTGTTATGAATAATAATACCCAAATTTTGAAATTTTATAAATTTTATCTTCAAAATGGACTTCATTTTTAGATTTGGAATATCGAAATTAGCCTAGGGTGATTTTTTGGTATTTTTCTGAAAACTTTAAATTTTTGATGAATAGTGAAAAACACTGAGTTATAGTTTAAGACTGAATTTTTATTTAAATTTATTTTAGGTCAAAATAGATACATAATACCTATATAATTTCACTCTAATTCATTGGAGTTAGTTTAGAATAATTTTAGATATAAAAAAATATTATGGAACTTTTCACCGTCTTTTACCCACCTCCTATGAGAATTTGGAAATTCACATAAAACTTAATTTTACCACTTCTGTGAGTTGAATTTCGAAAATCTGAGAGACACAGTTAATATCAAAGATTACAATGTGGGTCAATAAGGGAAAAATAAATTTTGGTGAATAGTAACTTTTTACTTTTATTTACCACAGTTAAAAGTAAATAAGGTAATGAAGTATAAAAATGAAATTAATATTACCCTAACACATGCCCTAATTGTATTGGACAAGTGTATATTGACGAAAAACAACCTTAGGAATAAAATATTATCATTTAGGTCCACTTGGATTAGATTAGGACATCTATTGTTATTTAATTCAAAGAAGAGTTAAAAGAGTTAAAATCAAAGTTTAATTACTACAACATTTTTAATATAGGGTTATACATAAGATAAATTTTATTATGTATATTAATTAGAAATATAAAAATATTAACTACATAATGATATTTTTTTATAATTTTTAGAAATTAAATAATTTAATTTATTTATGAGATAATGGTGATGCAGTAATTACCTAATTAATGAAATATTAAAATAATTTATATTATAAATATCAAAATAAATGTAATTTGAGACTTTTTAGGAATTCGACTAATTTTATATGTTAATATGACATATTAGGATTGGTTATATAATTTTTTTGATGTAATAATGCTGTTATGAAATTATCAAAAACAAAATACCCAATAGTGCCAAATTGACATAAAAGAGTTTTTAAAAGAAATATTATATTATTAATTCATTTTCTATACCTAAAAAATCTAATGTTCGAAAAAAGGGCTTATATAATGATATGTGTATCATTAATGGACCACTTTGGGGTCTCTTGTAAGTTTATATTAAGTTTATTAACCATATAATATAAAAATACAAAGAGACATAGTAAATGTCAAACTATTTAACTAAGAGTTAAATATAAATGATAAGGTTAATATAGTGACCCAAACCTATATAAAATCTATTAGTTGAAATAATTTAGATCCATACCCACCTTAAACTTTAAATAATCCACTTTGGATCCATTAGAAACCGAATACGAATTTATTATAAAATAATATTTCTAGCTTTTCCAATGGTGCCTCTCACCCCTCTTATAAAAGGGCACTCCCCCTTCTCTCTAATTCACACCTTCAAATACTTTTGTCCTGTCAAACCCCTACCCAAATATTCTCTCAACTTCCCTCACTTCAACCTAGAGGCCTTAGTTTGATCATAAAGCCAACGTAGGGAGCCCTTTTGATCAAATCAAAAGGAAGAACCCGAAGAAGAGGTAATGTTTTCACCACCCTCTTTCAAGTTCCTTTCTTCTTCAACTTCATCTTTCTTTGTTATTTCCATTATAAAATAATAAATTCAGTATATTTTATATAATTTGATGTTATTATAAATATGGTAAAATCATATTCATTATTCTATCCATCCTTTGAATGACATGTCACCATACGTGCGTACGTACAACTTACCGTCACTACGTCGTGGTGTAATTGTTATTCAAAATATTATTATTTGGATGGGTATGATAATGATGTGTAATTCTTGTAAATATTAAATATAACATGATAATTATTCTGTATATTTGATATACCATCCAATTATATATTATTTTAATATCAAAAAAATGATATTGTCGTTCGTGCGTACGTACAGATTACTGTCTCCACGAACGCGATGAGATTCATTCCACATCGTATCCATTCAAGCCTAAATTTCATTTGATTATTAAAAATATTTTTTAGATACATGATATAATTCTGGATATGAATAATATACAACCCATCCATAACAAATATGGATCACATAAAAATAATATAAAGGAAAATTAATCTGTTAACAACTGAAACGATGATAATACTAAGATATTATTAACAATCAATGATTAAAGATCTTATATGATATCATAGTAATGTATATGATTCTAGTATAATTTAATAACAATTATTTAACCATTATATAGGAGGTTAACCTACCCTCATCCAAGTAAAATTACAAGGTAAGGGGTTATTTCACAATCTCTTCATTATCCGAGGTTGTTTATACGTAATTATCTACGAGGACCTCTTTATCATCCACATCAATGTTTCTTAAAAATGTATTTCAAATCATTTTTACTATTTTATACACTATGGGTTAAATTCATTTATACCCTTGTTTACTTTTTATAAGATGTTTATAAAGGAATATCTCTGTCGTTTTCCAAACAAGGTCCTTTTTAACCTTTTCGACAGAATTAAGCTAAGAAGGTATTTTTTAACTTATACGGTGGGTGTGGCTATTTTCTGCCGTTATAAAATCATAAAATTTTCCCTTAAAAGCTTATATGAATATTTTGTAAGTAAATGCTTTATTTTATAATTATTTTACTTTTAAATGGTTTAAAAAAAGAGATATTTCTCTCAAATAGTTTTCATTTCATCTATGTCAACATCCTTTGATGGATTTTAAGATTATTTGAATGTGATTTATTATGATATACAACTTCCATATTGTATTGAAGGTTTTGTGATATGTTTTACTGTGGATGTGTTATTTTTATACCATTCATGGTCTATGGATAGAGTATTGACATTTCTTATGATAGTTTTATTACGAATGTTTTTGTTATGTTTAAACTTGTTCATATGAGGAATGCACTGGACTTAATAAGTGACGGGTGGAGCCTGAAATAGCTTCTTAATGAATCGGTAGGTATCATGAGACAAACTAGTGTCTTGACACAAGGCCATGACAAAATCTTATTTGTAGTCTTGGAACAAGGCCCTGACTATGTGGTTATGATAGTCTGGCATTATGCATTCCACCATTATGAAAGTGGTTTTTGATATTGCATGTGAATGTTTGACTAGTAGAATATCCATGTGAATAAGTAAATGAAATTATTTAATTTTATTTCTACCATATTATGCTTAAGTTTAAGTTTAAAAGGCTTTTATTTTAGTTATACATTGCCTTAAATGTTTATGCTTATTTATGAATGTTTTTTCTATATTGTTATCCTTACTGGGCATTTGAGCACACCCCTTTCTATGTTTTATTTTTCCCATGATGTGAAGAATTATTTTGTGAATGGCCTTTAAGGATAGTATAAGGGGATATGAGTGTGGAGACAACATTTCGTTGTAGTTTTCACTTTTGATGTAATGTAAAATTTATGAATGTATATAGTGTTTCCAAGGCTACTAAACTAATCGGTCTTTCAAGACTTGATGTTTTGTGATCAGGCCAATGTTATGTAATAATGCACTGACTCTAGGTCACTAGGGTCGAGGCGTTAAATAATGATCCTTATTTCAACATGTGATGAAAATTGCCTCCAGTTTTTTGATATTCTTATGCCTTTTTTATTTCATTGAAGGATTTTTATGCTTACAATGACTCTATAGTATTTATAGAATTTTCAACATTTTTTTTACTTTGTTCACCATAAGGTTTGGGACAACATGTTCCCACTAATCGTTATCCTCCTCGTGTAGCATAATCAAATGATTCTTAAGAGGATTATCCTTATAGTTAATTTTATAATTCTGAGTGAAAATAGAGAATATGGGTGGTGTGGAAAATAAAATGAGTTCTTTTGATAATTTATTATCCATATATAAAATTTATTTTTTTAATATTTAAATTGATTCATCATATTGAGTGAAAAATATATACCACCCCAAAAATCTAATTTACAACTTCGTATTCGATAGCACGAATGACATGCATCACCAAGCACATAAGTGAACATAATATCCCGACAATCTTTAATATATTTATTATTTTAAATATATTCAATACATGATATATCTAGTAATGAACACAAAACCAAGTTAACTTTTGTTTCACGCAAGAGTGACCTTCATTGATAGCTTGTGTTAAATGCAAGAACGACCTTCCTCTATAGCTTGCATGACACACAAGACTGAGTTTGACCAAATAACAATGTATTACTAAAATATTATTATAATATGATATGACATATCTGTTGTGTTAGTAGTTATGAATAATATAAAATAATAGATGAAAATTTATGGTTTATATAAATATAAAAATAATTCTTTGGATACTTATTAATTAGAATAGAAAATAAGAACCAATTGGATATAAATAGAAATACTATAATTTTTATGCTTCGAAAAGAGTTTTGTATGAATAATCATAATTAATTAAAATTATGCAATCGATTAAATGAAATTTATATGTTATATATTCAATAATATTTTTTTAATGTTCATACATTATGTTCTATAGGAATAATATAGAAACAAACTATATTTTACAAAGAAGTACTTATATTTTTATAAAGGTAATTTCACAGCCTTTTAATCAAGACCCATTTTAAATATGAAATTTGACACTGTAATTAGTTTAATATGTCAAAATAAAATTTACCTTTAAAATATAAACAAAAAATTATATTATGGTAAATTTTTTATACATTTCGGAAACTTATCATTTTTTAATGAATAGTTAAAAATACGGAATTTTAGCTCAAAACTGCTTTTTCACCATATTTATTTATAAGGTTAAATTATAATTATAATTTTTTTTAAGTTTAATTAGATAATAATTTTATTAATTAATCAGATTTATATCATTGGAATAATTTTTACTTTGAAATTGACTATAAAAGCAAATAAAACAATTGGACATTTTTACTTCAAAAACCCGTATTATCACCCCATTTGCAGGATTAAATTTAAATCAATTTCTACCACTTATATGATTGGAATTTGTAAAAATTGATTCCATATTATAAATAATCTTAATTTATAATATATAATAAGACCAAATTTGTTTTTGACCAAAAATATTAGTGAATGAGATTAAAAACACTTATAACGATTAAGGTTAAATTATGATTGATAACAGACTCAGCCTTAACCATAAGTCCCAAAACTACCTATAAACTTTCCCAAGAGCTATTGTATGGAAATATATTTACCCTATACTATCTTGTATTAATTTGGAACCATTATCTGAGCCACTTTCAATGTGAAAAACGTGCATGTAATTCCATTATGAAAATATTACAAGAGTTGCACTCCTCCTCCACTATAAAATAATCTCCCCTACTCCCAGTTACTCAGACCTATCATGCCACCTTTTCTCATAAAATATCTGAACAAATATATACCAAAAATCCGTCCTCTCTTCTAGAATCTTCCTCCTGGGAAAAAAGCAATATGAGGAATCCCTTTGGTGTAAACCAAAAGGTGTTACCTGATTAAGAGGTTACAAACTTTCATAAGCCTTTTAGTTTTATTTCCATTCCCCAACCGGTAAAATATTATTATTATATTCTTGTATAACAAAATTAGTGTAATAAATATTCTATGATGTAGTTATTTTTATAGTTTTACCTACACTAACACACACTTCCATTTAATGGGTAATGAACATACACTTTCTATGTACAATGAACTATTTTCATATACAAACTTTCATGGTTGGATGTTATGATGGAAACTATATTTATATATGATATTATTGGCACCAAAATTATGTAACAGGAAGTGAAAATGAAAATCCTTTAGGGATGCCTCGTGAATATTGTTCATGGAGCCCCGTAGCACCGCGACAGACGTGAAACAACCTCCCTTGCGCACCCACCACGAAGAAAAGAGGCAGGACACTCTGCGATCCGATTGAAGTTTTTAAATACACCATGAAAAAAGAAGGTAGGAGACTCCATAATCTGATTGACATTTGAGAAGCCGCCATAGAGTAAGGAGGCGGGAGGCTTCATGATCCGATTAACGTTTGTGAAGTCACTGTGGAGTAAGGATGTGGGAGGCTCTGCTGTTATGAAAATGTTCCACATTGCTTTTCCCCAAGTGGTCCCTACTTCATAGAGCCTCTTGCCTATAAATACAGGACTCCCCTCGAGCCCAAAGGACAGATCCCTTGACCTTTCACCTTCTTAGCTCTGAAATCGTGAAGCAATTTCTGCTATGTGAAACATGATCTCTTCAAGGTACTTGAGCATCGCGAAGGACCTTACCCTTGGATAAAACATAGCCCCTCTTAAAAGAGGGATTCCCTTCATGGATCCCATGGGCCATCACGAAGGAAGGATAACCCCAAGGGGACTCAGGTCTTAATGAAGCACTTATTCTTCGAGAAGTTCCCTCCATGCACATGTAACCCACATACTAAGGCAGGGTCACTGTGCTTCGCGAAGCACACTACTTCGCAAGGCACCCTTGCTTCATGAATCACTACTTCCCAAAATACTTTCCACTTCATGAAGCACCTTCCATATGCACCTATTCCCTATACCTTGGCTAGGAAACTTCACTTCGTGAAGCATACCCCTTCACGAAGACCCTCCACTACATGGAGCACAAGAGCTTCACAAAGCCTCTTCCTGTGAACCACTTTGCTCTGCACCCCCTTTTCCTGTGGGACCCTTTTGGTTTGCACGAGGTTATTTCAAAGTCCCTTGGGTGCTGCATCATGTTGTGTTTTTTTCCTCATGATTCTTTGCATAGGCAAGATAACATCTATTGCTTCTTCGCATAGCCACACTAACGTGGTCCACTCAGCGGATCACTCCACAAAACTCCCTCACAATGGAATTGTTGATTCCATCCCTTTCCCAAGGGTAGGCGTGTATCAGTTATGTAATTCCTTGGGGTGTGGACTGAACCTACCTCATCCAATCTGCAAGACATTAAACATCCAATCACCATTGTCCTCAACACATGACGTTAAATTGTGGCCTCACCTCGTGCCTTCTACACAAGGAGCCTCGTCTCAGACATTCTCTACGCCCGCTCGTCTCCACGGTAGTGATCTCTTCCTCACATGGAATGAGTTAGTTTTTATTGGAGTGATGTCTATCTGCAGGATAAGAGCAACCACCTTGGTGTAAGACCCCTAGCCTTTATTTCGGGAGGTATTACCCCTACTCCTCATCTATTCTTCTATTCCAAATACCAGAGGAGATATGGGAATCGGGACCTTTGTTATCCCATTACTCCCCCATTGGGCTTTGTCGCCACTCGGGCCTCCATCCTGAAGTTAGTCCCAATATTTATCTCCCGGGGCCGCTAACCATGTGTAATACCATGTTTCCTCTTTGGGATTCTAACCACGCATAAGCCCCTATTTTGTTTTTGGGACACTAAAAATGTATAAGCCCCGCTGCACTTCCCATGGATGTAGTATTCACGATGTGATCGTCAGGTCTTTATTGCCTCTTGTTTCTCACACCGAGCATGACTCACGTGGGATTAGAGTAAGTACTGACCATGACATCCCCTTTGGTCCTCCTTAGAGTGTAAGCCCCAAACCATTATGAACTACGGGGACTTTGATCCTTGCCAAGGAAAGGTGTGTAGGAAGACTCCCTAAGGTTCAAGCCAGACAACCATTGGTCCCGACCCCCTTCACGTCGGTTCACCAACACCTCTTCCAAACTATGAGGACTCTGATCCTTTCCACAGAAATGTACATAGGAATCCCCCCAGTGGTTCAAGACCAACAACCATTGGTCCCGAACCACTTCGCATTTTTTCACCAACACCTCTTCCGAACTACGGGGACTTTGATCCTTTCCAAGGCAAGGTACATAAGAAGCCTCCCTGAGTTTCAATCCCAATAACCATTGGTCCCGACCCCCTTAACTTTGGTTCACCAACATCTCTTCTAGACTACGTGGACTTTGATCCTTTCCAAGGAAAGGTACATAGGAAGCCTCCCTGAGGTTCAATCCCAACACATACTATTCCCTACCCCTTCATGTCAGTTCACTAAACCATCTGAACTATGAGGACATTGATCCTTTCCAAGGAAAGGTACATTAGAAGCCTCACAAAGGTTCAATCCCAACAACCATTGGTCCAGAACCCCTTTATGTCGGTTCACCAACACCTATTTGTCCCGACCACTTCACATCAGTCCACCCTCGTCCTGTATAACGTTAAAAAATATGCCCCTTTTCATCTTGCATTACATTAAATTGTACCCATTCGAACTACATGGGATTTAATCGTTTTCATCTAGGCATGGTCTGTAGGAAGCCTTCCTATGGTCCAACCCTGACCAGTGGTAAGTCGTTGTGTTCCCCAACCAGCGGTAAGCCGTTGGAACCCTATTCAGCGGTAAGACGTTGGAACACCAAAAAATGGTAAGTCGTTGTGATACCCTAGTCAACGATAAGTCATTGTTATCCTCATCAAGTGGTAAGCTGTTGTCATCCATTTTTTTGGGACCCACATCTCTGGTTCTCCCCAGTGGCGTAAGACCAACCCGGGCTACTAACCATGCATAATCCCCAATATATCATGGGGTCTTTGTCCTCTGCAAACACCCCTATTCTATGCCCCCATCCTAAAATACGTTGACTTTGATCATTTCCAAGGCAACATACCTAGGAAGCCTCCCTGCGGTTCAAGCCCATCACCCATGTCACATCCCGGCCTCTCCCTTGAGCTTATGTGTTTTGGGAAGGTCATCACCTAACCCAGAGGTTCCACTTCCTCTGGGTCACATCCATATGGGTCGCCTACTTAGGTGTCCCATTTCCTCGCCGAACTATGCAAACTTCGATTCCCTGCCACAAGGATATGTAGGAAGTCTCTTCAAGTATCAAGACCAACTTCACTGTCGCCCTCGTATATGCTCTATTTCGTTCTCCATTCAACAATCCATGTCTATCGTTATTCTTACTCGAGCTGCCACATCCCAGTGAAATCTTGTCACCCACTTTCTCACTGCTCCCAACATTAGTTTTCCCACTAGGGGTTGCACCCAAATGATCCACTCCAGTCAGTGTTCCGATTAGTCCGATATGTCTCTACTAGACATTAAAATAGCGGCATACCCTATGTTAAACATGGGAAGTTGAGGAAAAACTCAAGGATGTGGCTATGAAATAGAATTCCCCACATTAGACGTGGGATTCCTCAATATTATGTTCCCTCAAGAATCCCTATCATAAGGGAATGAAACCCATATGTGCCAGTGTTCCAACGTCCAGACACACCAGTGATGTCCAACATGAAAACGCCCTCGACCGAAGGTTGCTTCCCTGACCACACCCCTTGAAATGTCCTGATAGAAGCATTGTAATTAAATAGTTTCCATGAAGATATTGCACAAGGAAGAGTTTCACGAACAACATCTTAATCTATGAGGGAGACACAGACTAGGTAATAAATTCCGAGGAGGAATCCACATAAAGAGGAACCAAAATCCCATATTCTCATTTCGATCAAGGAGAAAATGTCCCTGAATAAGTAATGGATTCCACCCACCTTTGTAAAGAGGGAATGAGGGTAAACAGTCAAAGCGTCCTCCAAAATAGAGGGATGCACATGCACCCCAGTGAAAGCTCCGGAAATAGAAATGGTGAACCCGATGTGAAATTATTTTCCTCAATGTGGAGATTAGTATCATTCGAGGAATCAGTGGAATAGCGTGTCACTGGATCCATGTATCTAGCACTAGGTCCCACTAAGAAAATAGTGGTCCTGGCGTGAAACTCATCAGAAGTTGGGGCAGTTGAATGTTGGACATCCCGATCAGTGTCGTTGTCAGTGTGGATCCTTCTTAATAGCCATGGAAGACAAAATGACGTTGTGGAACTGGGCGTTGATTTCCTTATTTTGGAACTAATGTTTTAATCTCCCTTCCTTTCCGAACCCATGATTCCATATCAGAAAACCGATCACCTCTCACCTAACGGCGCAGGGGCTGGGGAAACCCATTTTGGCAATCTCGCATGGCCTCATTACCCCCACAACAGCCTCCATTTCCACATCTACTAGGTTCTTACACCCCATATACCCATTTGAGTTTATCTAGTGAAGGGTAATAAACGACCTCATCCAACAATATGCAGAGGAGGGGATCTTCCCAACGAGGGACATGGACCGATATGACCTGGAGGCATACGCGCCTCATCGCAACCACTGCCCCCAAGATCCGCACATTGAGCCACTAATCCCTACTCCGACGCACAACCGTTTTGGGGGCCTCTCCCCGAAACACTTCGATGACTCCCTCCCCTATGACAATGAGGTGGGGGATGTCCGGGCCAACCTAGTCAGGATACCGTTCTAGGGGCTCCCAAGGAGGGCCCCCACTTGGCCATGCCAGTGCTGCAACTCAGCCCCATAGGTCGAGGAACATGTAAGTTATGCGCCTACTCGGCCAGCCCTAGTTCGGTTGACATGATGCAAGCGTCGGCCGCAGGCTGAAAAGGATTCCCATCAAGGGGAATCAATGTCAACAACTAACATGGCTCATGCCACCGCAAAAATATACCATCAATCCCCTATCTATGTTGAGTAGGGTCACTCATATACCCAACTCATATCGAGGCCCCAACTACCCAATGGGTATGATGGGTCGACTCTCTGGGTTGCCGGCAGAGGTAACACCTGTAGCGGGCCAACCCGCAGTAGAAACACCTAGTACATAGGTCCTCCCCATATCGACACCATTGAGTATGAAAGTCCTCCCCTCTTCTAAGATCAGCGAGGAGGTCTGCCCCAAGCCACCTTCAATCTGAATAAGGCTCCTCCCCACTGTAGTGACACACAATACATAATCCTCTTCTGTTATCATGACATTAGGTATGGAGTCATTCCTCCTACCACAGGTCGCTGGCATGGATATGTTACACATCCAGTCAATCTCTAGCATGGGGGGCTTCCCCATGTCCTTACAGTGGCCAGTTAAGGTTCTCCTTTCCCCAGAAATCAGAGTGAAGTTCATCCTCGCTCCATTTTCAACCAACACGGAGGTCCTACCTGTGTTTGGCTTGACCACTACAAGGAACCTCCTCATACAAAAACGATCAGGGGAAATAGTAATAAAGGCCCTACCCATGCTCCTACCCACTCCAATAGTTCCCATGGAGATTCCCTCCTCACATAGTCCAATGGACATGGAGGTCCTCCCCGTGTTTCCGTTGACATCTGTCCAGGTGCTCCCCGCACCCCATCTCACTCAGGCGAAAGTCCTCTCTGCCCCAGCAGTAGTTCGGCTGAAGGAACTCCCCAAGATAGAAATCAACCCTATCCCGAAGATCCATCCTGGGGTAGGAAGGCTGGTAATCACCATCATAAAAATAATTCTGGGAAGATTCAGACTGATATTAAACCTATCTTATTCTTAGATTCTGAGGAGAATACAACTTAGCAAGCCTCGCCTAGATCCTCTTTATCAAAGGTCGGGGCAGGAAGGGGGTTCATTAGCCTCATAATTCTAGAATGTGAGGTCCACTAGATCCCTACATCCCTCTATAGACACATATAGGAGGATGAATATTTGGTTTCTCCCTAGGGTCTGGCCATGAAATTGCCGCCATCATCACCAAGAGAATTATCTACCTCGACCAGAGATCATGGAGAGTTATTCTGGGGACCGATGGGGAATGATAAATAGCATGGTCTACCGCCATCAGTCATAGTACCTATGCCAGAAACTGTAGTCACCAGACCGTCTTAGCGCGATGTGATGGCCAAGTCACTACACTCTTCGGAGGATAGCCCAAGATGCGGCGGCTTGTCCGCCCGATCATCGTATTCTATACCGTCCAGCCTACCATCTCAGTGGTCTACTTCAGTACTGCTACCGGTTCCCCAACTACCTCCAGTTGAAGAGTGGGGAAACCAAGGGTCAGACCCTGAATCCAGGCTGAGTATCTTGTGGGGCATTCTTGTGACAGTCCATTTCCCAAAGATGTTTTGGTCAGTCGCAGCACCAAAATTCAGTGCAATGGAATCTCTCACCCAGGAGGAAGTTGTATGATTTTTCTAGATCCTCTAGGAAACACATTTTTGTCTTTTTCATTGACGAGTGTTTTACCCTAAGAGTTTCTCACACTTCGAAGACATTAGTCAACAATGTCATTTGGTTGATTTGGCCGAACTTCCTGTGGCCCTACGCCCCGAGTCACCAGGTCACTATAAGACCCTTCAACAATAATGTGTCCAGATCATTAAATTGCTCTGCAAGATTATCAAGGAGGATTCCCCCCATGTACAGATCCATGGATGGGGAAAGTATGTGGCCCTCCACTTTATTTCTATCTGGCGCCAGCCCAACCTTCCAGGTGATATCGAGGATATGACTCCCGTTTGGGCTTGGAGTCCTTAAGGCTTTCTGGACACCTAGGACTTTAGTCCAGTAGGGATTTTGGGCCACCTTTAAGGCCTTCGGGCCACCTCAAGGCCTTTGGACCACATGCAGTTTCCCCAGACACAGTACAAAAAAGGAGCATCCCCATAAGAGGATTCAGAGCACCTGCACTCACCAGAGCAGAGCCAATGGATTTGTCAGAATGAGAGGGTATGTCAATGCCATCGGTACCAGCCTATGCATGCATGGGAATCCTAGCCAGATGGCCATGCGATGGGCGAGATCTACTATCATGATGTAGAGGCTAGGTAGGGGTAGTTCCTTATAGATAGTCTGGTTGAATTCCCTAAGACCTTCGGGTCATGTTATCTACAAATCCTATGGTCCATGTAATCTAAGAGCCTATGGGCCTTGTAAGGGTTCCCCCTCATCCCTAGAAAGGGGGTTATAAAAATCAATAAAAATTAAGGCCTTTGGGACATTTGGGATTTTAGAGGAAGAGACAGAGACATAAATCCTTTGGTAAAACTTACCCCCCGGGAGAGTGCCACAACTTTTGGACCTATCAGGAAGGGTTAATCACCAGTAGAGAAACCTACTGGGTCTTCCCATGACAACTGAGGCATTGTTCCTCAACCGAAATTTGAACAAGGGTAAGTAGCTCCTCAGAGACATCAAACCCTCATACCCATTTGACTCAGTACAAAAGATAGAAGATGATCCAGAGAAATCTGTGTTGCATCAATAGCTGGAGTAGCATAAGAATATGGTCAATGACCTCCATGCTGAGCATGCTGTAGATAAACACCCAGACTACAGTGATCCTCCAATGGGAAAGTAGGGGCATACACAAATTCCCCCTAATGAATTGGATCTAGGTGACCCTGACCATCCTACCCACATAGACAAGGTTGAGGTGGGAAATTATGGAAAGAGGGTACGGTATGTGTCGCCAAATCCACCAGAGCAATGAGATAATCCCTAGGACCCAGGTCAGGTTCCCCCCAACTCCTCCATAGGTCATCCCACCAGCCGCTCCACAAGTTGGTGGGCCTGATTATCACGTTGAAGAACCTACCAATGCACTGGTGGTTAGGGATCCCCATAAATACATGAACCTCTGCCCAGATGATCCCATGGGGGTGCTCATTGCCCGCCTCAAGGCATTGAAAACGTGATAGGTGGCCATCACGCTTGATTGAAAGCCATATCCGGCTTGGGTGGATGATTTTACAGATCCCCTGAGTTTCAAAAATACTACATTTTCCTCCTTCAATGGGATGGGAGATCTGCTACAGCATTTGACCCACTTCATCTCAAGGTGTGGATACATGTTGGGAGCTCCGGCGCAATAGGAGGCTGCCAAAATCCAATGCTTCGTACCACTGATGATGTGTGTGGGAAATGTCAAGACAGAATAGTTCCCCTCTCTGATCACCCATAATTACCCTAGCGGATTTCGAGACTTCTCTGATTAGGGCTAGTTCCTAGAGGATGCTTTATAGAAGGCCAAGCAGGTAAGCAAGTTGCCTCCTATAATTTCCGCAAGAAGGGACGCCAAGGTCGAGCCCGCTGCGGTGGCCCAAATGGGAGCCCCAAGGAAACTAGAGTTATTATCGGTGGAGCCACCTCTGTATCCTTGCAGAGGCCTACCACCATAGGCACAGCCTCTAGTCCAGCAATGCCCACCACAACATTGGCTGGCTCCCCAGTGTAATGCGCCGCCACTACCCAGGTGAGATAACCAGGTCCCACCTCCTTGCCAAGATCCTCCAGCCCCTCTCTTGGGCCAGGCTCCCAGATCTCCCTTCCCAGACAAGAGAAACCAGACCTACTCATTCAATGAGGCTTAGGTCCCTAGTTATTTCTGTAGTGCCTTAGAATAGGGGGTTGTACAGTTTCTTAAATATAGAAGACCAGAAGAGGAAGATCTCACTGCTCGCATCAACTACTTCCCCTATCACCAGATCCTAGGGAACACCCTCAAATAATTCGCTATGTTTAAGGATTGGATTCAAGACTAGGTCGATGACAATGTAGTTTGGTTAGGTCTATCTCCAGCACATGTGGCATGTGTGTTCATAATGCCCGATAGCAGTAGTGACAGTAAAGGCAAGTGGAATCAGGTTTCCAACCATAGATCCCAGAAGTACGATGACTAGATGGATCACAAAATAGACACTTGTTCTAATGGTATTATCCGTACATGTCTGAATGACTAGATCCTTCAGAAGCTGTAGTT
Organism: Viscum album; assembly: GCA_963277665.1. Classification (NCBI taxonomy): domain Eukaryota; kingdom Viridiplantae; phylum Streptophyta; class Magnoliopsida; order Santalales; family Viscaceae; genus Viscum; species Viscum album. The sequence continues at coordinate 1,911,951,749 of OY728158.1, forward strand.
ACGACTTCTGCATCATCTTCCCAACTGTCCCCCTCTCAGAAGAGAAGACATCAACGACGCAAGGGAAAAAAGTACCCCGCCAATGTCGTCATTATCCCATACTCTCAGTGAATTTATGCCCCCAAAGATGGAGATTCCCCCAAAATCCATCCAATAGTGGACGATTATTCAAGTGAAATTCTAGGGTCACTACTACAATTATGGATTTTATCAGCGCTAAAAATGGCCATTAACAGCACTAGCAAAAGTGCTTTTAATGCCGGTGAAGATAAGGGGGGGGGGTCCCCTTTATCAGCACTCCAAAAAGCGTTGAAAAATACCCCTTTATCAGCGCTGATAAAAGGGGTCTTTTATCAGCGCTAAAACGAAGCGCTGATAAAAATAAAAAAAATAAATTAAAAAATAAAATTATTACTGCCAATCTCGGGGGGGGGGCTTTTTACAGCGCTTGAGCCCCCCTTTATCAGTTCTTTCCCACACCTCCAGCACCCACCAACACCGCCTACACCCTTTACCAGTGCTATCGCTTTAAATAACCCTTGCGCGCGCGCCCGTGCCTGTACCAGGATTTGATCTCGAGACCTCCCACCTGCGCACCTAAAGCCTTTACCACTACCCTATATTGATTTGTTCTCTTATTCATTATATATCTATTTATTTATATATATATTTAGTTATATTTATTCGTATAGTAATCTATATTTATATTAATATATAAAGTTATATTAATATATATATATATATAGTTATATTAATATATATATATATAGTTATATTAATATATATATAGTTATAATAATATATAGTAGTTATATAAATATTCATATATTGGTATTTTAAATAAAATGGATATTAGTTATTATTTAGATAAATCTAATATATTTTATATGTAAATATGTTTAATTATTTATTTAAAAAATTTAATTTTTAGGTGTGAATATATAAATAATATGTACATATAGTTATATATTTGATTATAAAAAACAGTGCATTATCAAAAATGATAAAATTTCAAAGGAATAATATCAATATGAATGTAATACCGTGTAATAAATTCAGTCCCCACCAAAAAAGCCAATAATACCCCCTCAAACGAGGCTAAAAACCCACAAAATGTTAAACAATCTGGGTACCCCGACTAAAAACTCAGTTTTGGAGACCTTCTGGGCCTCTTTTGGCCTCCAAAAAAACGCATTATCAAGGTCCCCTCTACTAACAACGACGTATAGATCGTCACAGGCTTTGATTTGATATGTTTTAGAGCTCAAACGGACACCCGGATCAAAAGTTATGGCCATTTTAAGTTTGAGATTCTTTTTCAACATATTCTGGATCTTTTTTTTTATTTTTTATTTTTTTAGTCTTCAAATTGTTATTAAATGACTATTACTCCATAATAATTAACAAATTAATAATTAAAAATATTTTTTAAATTTTTTAAGAATCCATTTTCACTAAATATATTTTATCTTATATATTAAGTATATTAAGTGTAAATGTACATTTATACTTATCTAAAATATATTTAAAAATTATATATTATATTTATATCAATATAACTATATAACTATATTTATATATTAATATATTTTTAATTTTTTTTGAAGTCGACCCTTTATCAGCCTTTTTTTATCAACTCTACTAAACAAGCGCTGATAAAGGGGGTCCCTTTATCAGCGCTAAAAAAAGTGCTGATAAAGGGGGGAGTTTATCAGTGCTAAAAAAAGTGCTGATAAATGGGTCCTTTTTTCAGGTCTTTTTTTATCACTGATAAAAGCACCATTTATCAGTGATTTTTTGAGTGCTGATAAAGGCCCCCCTTTATTAGTGCTTTTTCATTAGCGCTGATAAAGGGGTGGCACTAGCCTTGCCCAGTTTTGTGGTAGTGGGTACACCACAGTTAACACTGTAGATATGGTAAACCTCTACATGATTTCTCGCATTGATGAGCACTAGGCAGATCCTCACAAGGTTCCCATCCGTCGCCAGCAACGACAGAGCCATGACAATATTGGTCGTCAGAGAGCCTCAGTCAGTACTTCCATTCAAGCTGTGCATGCCACTGAAACCAAACAGCATCCCCAGTGTCGATCTCAGCACACGTAGCCTTCTCATATGATTTCATCAGGTCCGCCTTCACCACCATTTGTGCTTCTTGATTAGGTAGAGCCACATCGCCCACATTGTGATCAGCCAAACTCTGATACAGAATGGTCTCGGTCATATGGACCTCATATTATGGTCACTGTGCAGGATTCTACTAGTGAGTAGTGGGATATTTTGAGCACCAGTCATCTGCCGGTCTAGCCAGCAGGGCCTGCCATACCTCCTATCACAGAGTGAACTCTTATAAGTAGAATCTCACACCTGGAACAGAAGTACGATGTCCTCAAACATCTTTCCAGCATTCTAGAAAGGCTCTCCATCCTTGAGTCCCTTTTCCTGTCATCAGATATGCATGAAGCCGTCGCTGATGCCTTAAAAAGACCCCACCAGTTCGTGATGGAGGTAGCAGCCACAAAATCCTTCCATGCTGAGGCAGTCGAGCATGCTGAATGCTAGGAAATCATCTCATTGTTTGGATAAGATGAAGTATCTCCCATACAGGGGAACATTCACCCACTATACATCACCATCCAGTTTAATGGCATGGAGTTTTTTCACTGTATTTTCGACATAGGCTCTGGGATCAACCTAATCCCGACTCAGGCACTGCAAAAATTGGGGTTGTTCGAGGATGATTTGAGTCCCTATGACCTGAAAATCCGAGGTTTTGATAGGATAGAATAGACACTAGTCAGAAAAATTCACCTAAAGACCCAGTTCGGTGGTCTGGTATCCAGCACCGAGTTCATGGTTGTCTCCCAAGACCCCGACTATAATGCGTTGATGGGAAGTCCATAGCTCCACCTACATGCGGCAGTCCCTTCATCGTACCACCATTTCCTCAAGTACTCCCTTAATGGTCGAGTGGGCATAATCTAAGGTGATGCATATCCCTTTTACTCTTTTGAAGCCCACTACCTGGATGTTGACTATTACAAGAGCATGTAAAAGCAGATTCTCTAACGAGGTTGAGCATGCTATGATTACGACTGACCAGTGGAAAGATCTAGATGATGCCTACATCCTTCCAATCCACCGATAAGAGGCTACAACCCCGGAAATGGGAAAAATATTCGTTGTTTATGTAATAAGGGGGAGAACATTCCAAAGTATAAGAGACACTAGAATATCACCACATACTCCTACAATAATTAGGCTCAGGTGATCCAGAGCTACCTACCCCCATAATGTATCGAGATGTCCACCCCATGGAAACCGAAATATGCCATACTTTCCTATTTCGTTGGGTTAGGATAAACCAGATCAAGACAATGAGAAACTATTGCTTCAATATCATCAAGTGTGGCCCCTTGGGATAAAGACAAGATAAGATCGGATCGACATACTTCATCTCTATGGTTTCGGCAGCATTGGAGTCCCCCGATGCAGTGTCCACCACCACTCAAGTTGGTACAAGTATCTCATCAGGATCTGTTGAATCAGAGGAAACTCCTCCCACCAAGGATCCATCCTCCATAAGTTAAAAATAGTATTTATTGGAGGCTACTCCTACTTTTTAGGAGGGAATATCCACCATGATTGATGAATTGGTACAAGTGAACCTCAGTAGTGAGGCGGATCCAAAACCCACATTGATCAGTGCCGATATGCCTCTCGAAGAGAAACTACAGTACGCAGACTTCCTGAAGAAGCACCATGATGTATTCTCCTAGATTTATGATGATATTTCAGGACTATATCCTCAGGTTTCCATCCACCTCCTTGGTCTCCCAGCAAATCACCGTGGGTTTAAGAATCCTCCCAGAAAGATGCACCCTTCTCAGGATTCCATGGTCGAGGACGAAGTTGATAAGCTCATCAAAGATAATTTATTTAAGGAGTTATAGTACTCCAAATAGCTATACAAAATTGTTCCAGTCCGAAAGAAGAATGGAAAGATCAGAGTTTTCATCAACTTCCGAGATCTTGAATGTCAGTGTCTGAAGGATGACTTTCCCCTTTGTGTGACGGAATTGTTGATCGATGAAAAAGTTGGGTTTCAGGACCTCTCCTTAATGGATGGATATTCTAGGTATAATCATCTCAGAATGGCCCCCTAGGATAAGTATAATATGGCCTTCAGGGCACCACGAGGTACTTTCTCTTACCAATTCATTACCTTCTATTTAAAGAATGCAGGTGCCACCTATCAGCAGGCTATGCATTGCATATTTAAGTCGATCCTCGAGACTCTGATGGAATGCTACATGGATGATCTCGCTAGCGTCAAGACCATATCAAATACCTTGATAAAGTGTTATGATTTATTTTTTCTCACCATATGAAGTTAAATCCATTGAATTATTCCTTCTGGGTCAGCTCTGGAAAGTTTCTTGGCTTCGTTGTCAGATTCCAAGGCATTGAGATTGACCTGGAGAGGATCAAGACCATCATCCAGATGCCTTCACCAAGAAACATCTGAGAGCTGCAAGGTTTCCAAGGCCACTTATCATACATACACCGATTCATCGCGAATCTTTCCAGCAAGTGTAATCCCATTTTCTAGGCTCATGATAAAAGGCACTGTCTATCAGTGGGATGAAGAATTCCGGAATTCTTTCAAGGAAATCAAGAAGTATCTACACCAACCTTCGGTCATAATGCCACCTACCTCTAGAAATATTCCGGTCCTTTATGTGACTTCCCTAGAATGATCTCTCGGTACCCTTCTCGCCCAGAAGAACAATGCGGGAACAAAGAATAGTCTCTACTGCCTCAGGCACATGCTCCTAGATATTGAGACCTGATACTCCCCTATCAAGAAGAGCTTCCTTGCTCTGGTATTCTCAGTATAGAAATTGCAACATTACTTGTAGCACTATGAGGTATAGCTGGTGTCCCGGGTGGATCCACTGAAGTACATATTTAACCATCCCATGTTAAAACGACATCTATCTTAATGAGTGTTAATTCTTCATAAATTCAACATCAAGTTCGTCCTTTAAAAGGATATTAAGGGGTAAGCATTGAAAGATTTACTTTCCGCTCATCCAGCTCCCAAGGACCAGTCTATGGGCCTTGATTTTCTTAATGAGGTAATCCTTTAGGTAGACCAAGCCATTCCGTGTGGGAAAATACACTTGGATGGTGCTTCTCAGAGCCCTACCGGTAGAAGGCTCAATAAACCTAGGTTCAACAGATTAGGCTTGGTCATATTCTTCATCACCTCAACACAAGAAATTTTGTTATATTCATTCTTGCTTTCAAATGGTTGTATCAATAATGAGGTAGATTTTCAGGCTCTCATTACTGGCCTCGAGTTGGCCCTCGAGATTGAAGTTCCCCACTTTCATGTGAAAGGGAACTCTGAACTAGTCATTGTGAAATTCAACAGAGACTATGTTGTCAAAAAGCCAGAGCTTGTGCCACTATTGGAACACACCCTCCAACTGATGGCCCAGTTTCTAGCTAGGCTAGAAGTTACCCATATCCCTCGATCCTAGAACGGTCGAGCTAACGCCTTGGCCATCCTAGCTATATCAGTTGAAGAGCCTAAATAGGAAGATTTTATTAGCCACATGGCACACCATAGAGTCATCGCCCCATCATTCCAGATGATGATGACATCCCACAGGAAAGACAAATTACCATCGATGCCTCCACATCAGGACCTCCAGGTCTCCCAAATGCAGTGATTCAGGTGACTCCCAATTAAAGATCCTACTTTATTGAGTACCTCAAAAATGGTAATCTCCTGGTAGATCATGTTGAGAATGGACCAATCTGATGACGCGCTTTACAGTTTACCCTCCAGAGTGGTCCCAATTTTTAGAAGATTCTCTACAAGAATGGATTTGATGGGGTTATCCTCTGTTTCCTTCATGGAGATGAGATTTTTCAAGTCATGCAGGAGGTTCATGCAGGTTCCTATGGGGCTCATCAGACTGAGTTAAAACTATCTCACTAGATCTAGAGGCTGGGATATTTTATTCCCTCCATGATCTGTGACTACATTGAGTTTTCCAAGAGGTGCCATGCATGCCAAATTCATGCCAACATTATGCAGTAGCATCCAGTGCCTCTCTACACTACCAAATATGCTTGGCCCTTTGCGGTCCTAGGACTCGATGTCGTGGGACCATACCCACCGATGACAGCTCACCAATGCAGGTTCATCTTGACCGCAACGGATTTCTTTTCCAAGTGAGCAGAAGTGGTTCCACTTTAAAGGGTCAAGGACCATTATACCGTTGACTTCGTGAGCTCCAATATCATCTACCAGTTTTGAGTCCCTCATGTCCTCCTCACTGAAAATGGAACCAACTTCCATGAGGCCGAGTTGAAGAAATTGTATTCCATGTACAATATTCATTCTAACCATACCTCCCGCTATCACGCGCATGAAAATGGGAAGATCGAGGCGTTCAACAAAACCCTCTCTAAAATTATGTAGAAAATGGTTGGTCATAAAAATAAGTGTTGGTCGGACAAGCTCCCCAATGCCCTTTGGTTTTATCGGATGACAACTCATAATTCCACACACATGACCCCATACCCCCTTGTCTACGGAACAGAGGTCGTCATTCCCATAGAGATTTAGTTGAATTCACTATGCATAGGTGTCTACGATCAGAAAGTACCAGATAAAGTAGCTGAAATCCATATGGTTGGATTGGAAGCACTCAACGATAATGGGATTCTTGACGTTAAATTGCACGGGCATAATTATGCTTCACACACTCCCTATACTTGGGATTCTATCACCATTCATTTCCAAAAGGGCCCCCGAACGTTATCGATTCCAGGCCCTAGGGCCCTCTTACCATTATGTGTCAACTTCCTCGGGGGTTTTGAATGTAAAGTTGATACAAGTCTTGCGTTGCGAATATGGTCAGCAGTCGATGATCATTTGTTGATTCGCATTTCAGGTCACACGATATAAATGTTGTGTTTAGAACATGGTCGAAAACTATCCTTTTTCACTGTCATCACCCCCATATGCCCAATTAATTGGTGTATTGGTTCATTATATCCCTCTATCTTTTCAAACGTCAGTCTAACTCAGGCAGGAGTGTGAGCCCAGCTATCGTGCCCTTATATACTGGGGAGGGCCTAGTCCTACTTCTTGTTTCCCACACCAATCATTTTTCACATGGGCTTAAGAGTTGTGGTAAGGCAATACCTTTATAAGGGGAGATAACACATATTCCGGTCCAAGCCCTATGACCTTAAACTATGAACACCATCGACATCACCACAAGATGTTAAACTGTGAATGGGTTGGGACTTCTCATCTTAGATCCCTCAACCCTATCGGCCCCCTGGCCCAAGTTCTTATCTAGGATTGTGTGGTGTGGTATGGACTTACATCCTCATTAATGTTGGGATATTTTTTCTGTGCCACATATATCCCCATGAGACATCCCTCCTTCATTTATTGTCCTTTCACAATCATAGGTCCTGTTATGATCTGTGTATCCCATTATTTGGGATTCCATCATCATTCATATCCAAAAGGACCCCCGAACAACATGGATTCCAGGACCGTGGTCTCTCCTACCATTTCAGGCCAATGTACCCAAGTATTTTGAGAAAAAAATTGATACAAGTCTCATGTTGTGAATGTGGTCAATGGTTGACACTCAATTGTTTCCCCCCAAACTCCGGTCACACAAGGATGGATACAATTTTGCGAACATGGTCAACAGTTTTCCTTTATCAATATTGTTGTTTTGTGGTTTTCTACCATAATGATGATTCAACCTCCAAACTCACATGTCCCATGCATATGAAATTAAACTTCCATCTATCGGTCTGACCCATATGACCTTAAACTAAGACCACCATCATCCTCACTACAAGATGTTAAACTACAAGCTGGTTGGGACTTCCCGTTTCAAGTCCCTAAAATTTTTCGTCCCCTTAGTCCAAGTTCTCTTTCGTGATTTTATGATGTGGTATGATATTTTATCCTGATTCACCCCAGGCTACTTGTTGTGCCATACATATCCCTCGTTAGGATACCTTTCCCCTATTTTCACCCGTTGCTGCATAACGTTAAACTACACAACATCCTTCTTCCGAACTACGTGTGGCTATATTCCCATCATTATGGGATATGTAGGAGCTCCTGAACACTCACTCTTTAGGTCCATCCCCATCTCTTAGAAACCTCCTTATCATCTTCCTAGACCCCTGGCATGATTTCTCCAAGGAGAGGGGTATAAGGTGTGGTATGGGCTCCAGGTCCTCATTAACGTCGGGTTTGTAACAACCACACCAAATACCTATTTCTCCTAAGATCCGTTCTCTTTGTTTACTTACACTCATCATTTCAAGACTGATTCTCTTAAGTTGGTCCCCTCGATCCTCTTCGGCAATCCACCAATGTGCCCTGGAGTACTCTAGTTCAGAACCGAGATTGTCAGATTCTACTTGGACATGCTCTCACCCATTTTTCAGGCTTCATGTTCCCCTTCATTTAGGATTTCATTATCTTTAACATCTAATGGGACCCCCAAATGACATGGATTCTTGGCCCAAGGGCTCTCGTCAACGTCATTGAGGGTTTTGAAGAAACAATTGATACAAGTCTCGCGTTGCGAATATGGTCAGTGGTTGACCCACATTTGTTGTTCCCATTCCAGGTCACATGATATGGATATTGTGATTTGAACATGGTAAAAAATTATCCTCTATCGTCATGCCAACCCCATCAATCCTTAAATGTCAGTTTCATGATTCTCATAATTTTCCACCCAATCATGCCCATGTGGAATTTCTACACTCATGGTACTATCCCTTATTGCATATTTTCATGTTTGGAGGAAAAAGACACGGTAAGGCATCATTCCAGGATCCACATCGATTTACCTTTACGTGTATCCCATGTGTTGAAAAAACCTCTTACAAATTTGTTTCCCATACCAAATTGACACATGTGGCCTTACGGATCGGATCGAGGTCTGCACTCACTTGGAAGAGCTTATCTTTTCCATGGTCTGATCTCTATAACCTTAAAATATGATCTACTTATAGGCCCTACCCTTTGAACTATGTATATCTTTATTCCCATGATCATGGGATATGTAGGAACACCAGGACATCCTGTCTTTGGGTCTGAGTCAGGTTCCACTACTTATCTCTTCTGTTAAGCCTTTTAGGCCTTGACTCCTATAGGATTTCATGGTGTGGCATGTGTGGGCTTATTCCCTCATTCATGTAGGGTTTCCAATAGTCTCACCACGTACTCCACTTCTAGTAGTTAGTCTCTCCTACCTATTGTCCTGTAGGATGTTAAAATGCATTCCCAGAACTACATATGGCTTGATTCCAATCCTCATGGGATATGTAGGAACACCTAGACATTTCTTCCATAGGTCCAGCCCCATATTTTCTGACCTTTGCTGGCCCCTAGGCCTGAGGTTTCTTCCTCAAAATTGCACATGGTGTGATGTGGACATCGTCCTCATTCACATCAGATATGATTTATCACATCATTATCATTACCCATATCCTCCCACATGAGTTTAAAATTTTGTTTATTTATTGAACGACGTCAAAATGCATGGTTGGTCCAATCACATGACCCAAAACTATGACATTATCATCCTGGATGTATGACGAAAAACAGTACTGCATCATGATGTCCTCCCTCAAGGGGACATCATGTTGGGTATTGGTCATCAACAATAATATTTTCCAATTCATACATGTAGCTTTATTCCTATAGAGATACCAGGATTCTCTGTCCTAGGTTTATCGCTTCACAAAAAAAAACACATCTATCTTAAAGGAAAAAACAAGATCTATCAAATGCCACTTATTGGTGCATGGACTAGACCTGCACGACCTTATCATCCCTAATGCTGGTACCTTACCATGCGATTTCCAGAACTATGTATGGCTTGATTCCCATTTTCATGGGGTACGTAAGAACACCAACACACTTTTCCTCGGGCCTAGCCTAACTTTCATTTTCAGCCCCTCGACCTAAGACCTCCTCAAGGAACACATGGTGATATGGACTCCAGGTCTTCATTCATGTCGGGTTTTATAATTACCTCACCACGTGTCTACCTCATTCATTAACAAATATGGTCTGAGCTCTAAGACCTTAAACTATGATCCCTCTACATCTTATCTAAAAGGCATAAATACAACATTTCATAACTACATATGTCTTGATTCCCATCCTCATGGGATATATAGAAATTCTCGAACATTCTGTATATAGGTCCAGCCCTAGGAATCTTAAATCCTACCCCCTCTTTTTCATCCCCTTGGCCTGAAATCTTTTGGGAAACCATGTAACTGCATCTCTACTCTGAACAAGTTTAGGATGCCCCATAATAATTATGTGATGCACCGGTTTTGTCATTAGAGAGGATTCCCCCTACTAGTGTTGGTCTTTGACCGCTCCGTGCATTGAACTGTGTTGTCTTGATTCTCATCTGAATGGGATACGTAGCGATGTCTGGTCCTTTGGCCTTGGGCCCAACCCCAGGTTCATTAGTCCTTCTGACCCCTCAGCCCCACCCTCGGTCCAGGTCATATGATGTTGAAATATTTCATTCAACGTCCACATTCTTATGATGTGTACGAAATTATCACTAGCGAGGTCATGTTTATAAGTAAGTTTGATCCCCAACTCGACCGATGCACCAACATAATGTGTTTCCACCATGGTGGTGTAATTTCTGGAGTGTTGAACTCCATTCGGACAACCAATCACTCCACCCTCCATGCTTTGTGTGACCTTTATTTGGATCCTTGTCCTCTTTCATGTCTAAAGAAACCCCCTAACAGTAAATATGCTCGGCCTATATGTCACCTACTATCCTAATCTAACGTTCTGGAATAATTATAGATAACATTTTGAGTCAGGCCCTGTGTATCAAAGATGGTTTGTTATTGGACCTCATTTGTTATCCTCATTCCAGGCTAACATAATAAGGATAATATGTTTTGAATATGGTCAACAGTTATCCTTTATTGTCACGCCACCCCCGTAGTGTTCTGAATCATGGGTATCGTGATTCACACCTTTCATTCCCATCTGTTTGGATTAATTCCAACACCCCTGGCATTTCCCCACTCGTGCACTAGATCACATTTGGGAAAGTGGAACTTCAATCATTATGGGACTTTCGTTCTCCAGTCAGGCCTCTCCCTTTCTTCCTAGAAATCCAAATTGGTTGCTCAAAACCTGGATTCTCAAAGCTTCGTTTGAACTTTTATATTTTTATGGAATAACATGGGGGTCATCCCTTGATTCTCACATCGGGCTTGACCCATGTGAGCTCAGGGGTTAACCATTGGGCATTTCACGAATACAGCAGATGCACGGAAAACCAAAATGAATGACAGAAATCATGCATGCAGTTGAAATAAAACAATTAAATAATGAAGGTATGCTCGATGTTTTATAATAATTACAACACATGAGGATCAATCCCTCCCATGGACAGGTTGAACCATTCGAAAGAGTGTTTCATCTCCACCACCCTCTGGCTTTTGGCATCCAAGATTCACTGCCGCCTATTTAGTTCCCACTCCTCCTCAGGCACAAGGGGGCGTAGTTCATTATCCATAATTCGGGCCCACTCCACATCGCTCTAGATGATAGCTATCTCTTCAGAGGCTTGCTTCATCTGTTCTTAGGCTTCTTCTAGCTAGACCTTCAGCTGTGATATAAGCGCTGATTGTACGTTGAGGAAAGCGGAATGCTCATCTTTTTGGACCTGCAGCCGTTGAATCTCATTTTCAGCCTCCTGGAGCCTCTTGATGTTCACCGCCTTTCTCTACTACCAACCCACACCAAGGCCAGAGTCATATTCCCGAATCCTCTCAACTATGAGATTTTGGATGAGCATGTGTGGATGTTGTGCAATCACTCCCCCAGTGAACAGTTCACATATCTGGGACCGAAGCCTCTCCATCTATTCTATCAATTGTGCTTGAGGGGTTTCATTGATGGAGTGACGGATCAGCTTCCATGACCAGTGATGGATGATCTTGCTATCCTCCTCATTAGAGGATGTCTCGTCCTGATCTGCAAGGTCGGTAGGTTTGTATACAAGAAACACCCCCAATAACTTATCAGTAGGGTATGTATCTGGTGTCTGATCGGGTATGTCAGTAATTGTGTTGTCTGATCGATCCTAATCGTTAGATACCACCTCAATGATCTCATTCTCTATCCTACAAATGGTCTAAACAGTGATCGAGAGCGTTGTAGCTTGGTTAGTTTGGATATCCGCCTCCACAACCACCGACATTCCCTTGGGAAAGGTGCCTTCGGGAGTACCATCCAACCTTGCCAAGGCAGCTAATGCCATTTGAATAACTATGAATATAAAAAAGTACACAAACATTAGTTAACCTGATCAATGGTTGGCAGTCATGAATTCTATAAATGAGACTTATAGAGATGAAATAATCAGTCTCACTTCTGGGTTGTTGCTATTGGGACCCTGAGGCATGGCCCTCTGTATATTTTTGGGAAGTATGAAAACTACGGAATAACCACCTAGGGTGTCCCAGCCCCGATAAGTGTGGTAACTGCCATATCCATGGACGAAGATGCCGAAGGACCTGCAGTTACATCTGTTGTTGGTCAAGAGTTGGTTTTTGTATAAGGCCCTCCTGCATATTTCAAATAATAGTTGCGAAGTCCTAGATTGCATGGATGAAGAATCTAAGGAAGTCATTTAGGATTTTAGCTCAAGGGCCTCTGCAAATTCTTCCAACTCGGGGTCTAAATATCCAACCTCAACCTCCTCTAGAGGGATCCCTCTACCAACATCCACCACCAAGAGGAATCATCTTATTCTTCCAGTAGAGGTAAGGGCTCCCTCAATTCCGCAGCCAACAACTATGGAGGGGTTGTTCGATCCAACAACACCTTTACCTGATCCATCATTGGATGCTGATGAAGCTAGAATTTTCACATATTTCATACTGTATTTAATATTTATAACACCCACCATAGTTTTATTTTATGGTAAATTGTCACATTTTTATGTTTTAGTGGTATTTTGAGCTCAAATGCAAAAATGGCTTAATTTTGGTATTTAACTGCTTTATTTTTCTTCTTTATTTCAGCCATAAAATTTTCTAAACTGAACCAAATTGTGAAATTACTTTTCTATAGGTCTCCTTAAATCATGAGCCACATTTTATCCTACTAGATCCATTGCTCAATCAATAATTTGGAATCCCAAAATCAGCTCACAATACGTTCCTCGAAAACTGTGCGCAGATCTGAAATGTATTAAATATGAACTTTTATCTCGAAGCATACAGGTCCATTAGAGCTGAAATTTAACAAGGAGATGAAAACCCAATTAATGAACATATATCAATAATATTTCCACGTATGAATCCATTGTTTTGATGGTCATTATGGCATAGGAAGTTGGAGTTGTGGAAGACGAAGAGTCATGTGGACAGATTAAATGGTCCGCACTAAAACAGCCATATATCCTTCATTAGTGGACCAATCAATCTGAAATTTTGTGGAGGCACGAAAAAAGAATAATGGAACAACTTTTAATAAGGAACCATGTACCAATTAGGATATTTAATAGGTCTCGATGTCGGTAACATCCTGGGGACAGAATTGAGCGAGATTTCTTCAACCCATTTTCTCTATAAATTTTTACCGCCTCTCTTTTTACAAGGATAGACATTTTTCTGGTGGAAGAGTTGAGTATTGTTTTCATAATAGTTCTTTTTATTTATAAAATATATTAGTTATTTTTCTTATTTATACCTCCTTTCTTCTATTTAATTTATTTTATGTATTCTCCCACCATTATTTCCTTCTCAACACCACTAAAATGGAGAACTAACCTCGGATCTTGTTCAAGGGAGGGAATGGTAGTATTATTGAGTTCATTTTACATTAATTTATAATCCCTTTATTCAATTCTAAGAATTTTGGTGGTGGTGAAATTTATTACGGTGAGAAAATGGGGCGACCGCTCACAGTAATCGATTTAACCACCACCAAAATTCTTATAATTGAATAAAGGGATTATAAATTAAAGTATAATGAACTCAATAAAACCACCATTCCCTCCCTCGAACAAGTGCCGAGGTTAGTTCTCCATTTTTAGTGTAGTTGAGATGGAAATAGCAGTGGTATAATACATCAAATAAAATAAATAGAAGAAAGGAGGTATGAAGAATAAAAATAACTAATATATATTAAAAATAAAAAGAACTATTACAAAAAAATACTCAATCTTTCCCCTAGATAAATGGTTATCCATGTATAAAGAGAGGAGGTACAAATTTATAGGAAAAATGGGTTGAAGAAATCTTAGTCAATTCTGTCCGCAAAATGTTATCGACTTCTAGACCCATTAAATGTCCGAATTGGTAAATAGTCCCTTATTTAAAGTTGTTTCATTATTCCTTCGGCGTACCTCCACAAAATTTCAGGTTTATTGGTCCATGTATGAAGGATTTATGGTTGTTTTAGTGTGGCACATTTAATCTCTCCACGTGACTCTTCATCTTCCACAACTCCAAATTCCTATGCCATAATGACCATGAAAACAATGGATTCAGACGTGTACTTCTTATTTACAGATGTTCATTAATTTTTTTCCACCTCCTTGTTAAATTTAATCTCCAATGGAATAGTCTTCTTCGTTATAAAAGATCATCTTTAAAACATTTCTGATCTGTGCACAGTTTTCGAGGCACAGATTGTGAGCTGATATTGGGCCTCCAAATGACTGATTGAGCTATGGATCCAGAAGGATGAAATGTGTACCATGATGTAAGGAAACCTAAATAAAAGGAATATAACATTTTTTTCATTTTAGAAATTGTTATGGACAAAATAAAGAAGACAAATAAAACAGTTAAACACCAAAATTAAGCCATTTTTGCATTTGAGCTCAAAATACAACTAAAACATAAAAATGTGAAAATTACCCATAAAATAACACTATGGTGGGTATTTGAACTATGAAATACAGTATGAAATCTGAGAGAAGTATAGATTCATCAGACGTGGGGCACCCTGAGGGTGAACGAAGTCCTCCAACTCAGCCAGGTATTACTCCGCCTCTACTTGGGATACTGTAGAGCCAACACTGACACGACCGATCCCTGTAAAATCCATCCTGAGATGGTTTAGGTGTTTCCACATCTCAGATGGGTTGATGAACTACATATTGACATCCCATATGTCCCAGGCCACTGGGAAGACAACATTATACGAAATGACTATATGGCGTAGCTGCTTCCCCCGAGCCTGGGTGGATATCTTGCGGAATCCCCTAGGTGGCCTCCCCTCCGGATGACTCTGCACCTCTGGGACCACCGGGTCTGCCACTACAGCCTCCCTTTCGACCGGTGTAGGCCTTGCCGCCAATGCATCATTACCACTACAAGATGTCCTCACCGCCTTCCGGCCCCAACCTCGGGGATGGGAAGGCACCCCATCATTGGACCGAATGGTTGGATGCTTCAGCATCTCCCCAAGGTTGGATGCCTCCCAACTCATGGCATACTCCTTCACCAGCCTGATGATGGCTGTGGGAGGAGGTATCTCATTACACATCTTCCCATACTGCCACAAGTACATGATCCTCAACTTCCTCATCACACACGGGAGCTCCTAGTGGTTCACCCCCAAGTAGACCCATGGGGTCAACCACTGCATACATCGAAACTTCCTTGAAAATCAGTGTGGGGTGTATAGCTCAGAGAGGGACTTGCAGTAATATCACGCCACCTGGAATCCACCCCAAAAGGCCATGAGGTAGGACCGATAATATTATATTCCTCGCCCTTCATCAGTTAATACACCTGTTGGCAATGTGGACATGTGGAAATTGAACTCGTCTGCCTTCCATACCCAGTTTAGCACCACTTGTAGGTTCATCTTGGCTGGAAATCTCCCCATAGCATTTATAATGGATGGGAGAAAATTCGACCCTAGAGGGGAAATGGGGTTTGGATATTCATAGATACCCCTAACATGTGCCACTATCCACCCATACAAGAGGTGGAAGGGCCTTTATATCCTCTATGGATTCTTCCCCTCGCTGATATGACACAACATCTTGTACATCTTGGAGAGCATCAGGATCCCGAGGTTGACTCGTACCCCTATCACCAACATGGATACCATAATGAATGTGCTCAGCTGTACGCCCATGTTAGTGACCCTCAATGGAAGGATCCATCCACGAATAAGTGTCGCAATGAATGAAACTAACCTAACCACCGGTTGCTTATCAGTATTGACACTGAACCCCCATATCTTACACTGGCTATCCTCTAAGAACTACTAGTACGAGTGCTCCTTGCCTCACTAAACCCCCTTTGGTCAGGTTCTAGGCCCCACAAGAAACTAACTATTTTCCGAAAAGTTCAGAAATCACTTGAACCACTACTTGAAATCGACGTCCCTCAACAAATTCTTTTCCTCTCCCAGTAGTATGTCCATCAATTCCATCGCTAGCAGTGGCATCTGCATCGGATCCTCCCACACACCCACAACAGGGAAGAACTCATCATAAATTACCCCAAGCATTGGGACCCCTGAAATTTGGGGCAAATCCCATAGGATGATGTTGACATCTACATGGTGAAAATGGAACGTATTGTTCTTTGACGACCAACTTCTTAGCAACTCTGGAATCAGATGCTTAAGCTGATAGATATGGAATTGGGAGGCCCAAGCCACCACATACAGGCCCACTCGCCTCAGCTCTGCCACAAATTCTTTACACAAGGAACCTAGCGAGTAAGACCAGGCCCAGTCATCTGTGAAATTGCCGCCCTGACATAGATCACAATCATCTGTCCACCCTTTCTCTAGGTTCCTAGGGATGACTTTAGAATAGTATGGTACAACGGAGGAGATGTATCTGGATGTAGTTCCTTCTCATAAACTTTTTTCACATGATTTTATATACAGTCAGCATTTCCAGTAATGATGTTCTCCCAGGTATGGCTGTCACCTACCCCAAACCATTGGTGATGGCACAATATGCTCCTGAACTAGTAAGTTGGTTCATCCCTGCTTTCTTTCGGAATGAACACGTCATCCCTCTTGCAAAATGTGTATAGAGGTAGCCTCCTACACAATAAATAGTTCTTCTGGATTTCTGAAGGTAGCTCCACCAATGAATTATGTCTAGAATGGCTTTGTACAAACTCCCCTATGCCTAAGATATCTGTCATTTCCTCCCTCCGGGTAGCATCTACAAGGACCCACTGGCATATTCCTTGTGAGCCATTCGGTTTTAGAAATTTGGACCTTTTTGGTTCTAGTTGGCGAAGCCTTTTCACGATGCCCGATCACAGAGATCATTCACGGAGCTGAGTTCCAACCAGATGTCACGAATCCCTACCCCCGACCTAGCAGACACAAGCCATAGAGTGCACCCTCATAGAGTCAAAGACTCATTGTGCACCACGAAGCAGAAAGACCGATTCATGGAGAGAAATCATGGAGTATGAAAAGCTTCACAAATTGAGAAAACTAATGCCAAAATGCAGAGGTAAGAAAGGGAAACGTGAGGTCAACCTCCCTTATTTATTGGATATGACCCCTTTTGTTTCACAGTGCATCTGACCATAGTGAGCTTCATGACGCTCTTAGCCCGCGTGTCGCCTCTCCACCTTGCGAGCGTCCTTTGCAAGCATTCTTTGCGATTGAACAAGGAGTTTTGGTGATTTACCCTCAAACATATACCCTTGTTTTTCTCTTTGGCCCAAGTCTAAGGGGGAATTTATTGGACCAAAAATGTGGGAAGAGGAAGAAAAAATGCATGGCCTTTAGGGCTGCCTTGAGAAGCTTGTTCACAGAGCCCCACAGCACCGCGGCCGGCGTGACACTACCTCCTTTGTGAATTCTCCGTGGAGAGAATAGATGAGAATCTCTGAAATCCGATTGACATTTGAGAAGCCGCCACAGATCAAGGATGTAGGAGGCTCCATGATCTGATTGACATTTTCAAAGCCACCGCAGAGCAAGGAGGTGGGAGGCTCTACGGTTATGACAAAGTTCCTCGTAGCATTGCGTTGAGCGATCCCTACTTCGCGGAGCCTATTTCCTATAAATATCAGTCCCCCCTTGAGCCCAAAGGATGGATCCTCCGACATTTTGCCTTCTTATCTCTAAAATTATGAAGTAATTTCTGCTCTGTGAAACATGAGGTCTTCAAGGTACTTGAGCATCGCGAAGGACCTTTCCCTTGGCTAAAACACATACCCTCTTCAAAGAGAGATGCCTTTCACGGAGCCCACGGGCCATCGCGAAGTAAGGGGAACCCCAAGAGGACTCAGGTCTTTGAGGATCACTTTTTCATCTCGAAGTACCCCCCATGAACATTTAACCCACATGCTAAGGTAGGGTCACTGTGCTTCACGAAGCACAATGCCTCACAGTGTTGTGCTTCGCAAGGCACCCTTGCTTCGCAAATAAATGCTCTGTGAAATCCTTTACACTTCGAAAATCTCCTTCCATATACACCTATTCCCTATTCCTAGGATAGGCCACTTTACTTCACAAATCATACCCCTTCGTGAATCCCCTCCACTACATGGAGCACCAGAGATTCACGAGGCCTCTTCCTGTGAACCCCTATCCTCTGCACCCACTTTTCCCGTGCAACCCTCATGTTTTTCACGAGGTCATTTCAAAGTCCCATAGGTGGTGCTTCATGTTTCATTTCTTCTCCTCATGATTCTTCACATAGGCACGCTAATGGATATTTCTTATTCACATAGTCATACTAACATGGTCTCCTCAGTGGATCACTCCATGACACCCCCTCACAATGGCATTGTTGATGCCTTCCCTTACCCAACGACAGGTGGGTATCAGTTATGTAAGTCCTAGGGGTGTGTAGTGAACTCGCGTCTTCCGAGATGCAGGATGTTAAATTGCTAAGAACCATCTTCCTCAGCACATGAAATTAAACTATGACCTCATCTCATTCCTTCCACATCGGGAGCCCCCTCTCAGACATTCTCTATGTCTGTTCATCTCCATGGGAGTGAGCTATTCATCACATGGATTGAGATCCTCTTTGTTAGAGCGGCGCCTATCTGTGGAATAAGGGAAAAAACCTTGGCGTAAGACCCCTATAATTTCATGCAGGAGGTAATACCCCTACTCCTCCTTTCTTCTTCCATGCCAAATACCAGAGGAGAGATGGGCACCAGGACCTTTTTTATCCTATACCCCCCCCATTGGGCTTTGTCGCCACTCATGCCTCCATCTAAGAGTATTTCCCAATCTCCATCTCCCTGGGTTGCTAACCATGCATAATCCCCTATTTCCTCAATGGGATTCTAACCACACATAACCCTCTATTTCCTTTTTGGGCCGCTAACCACGTGTAAGCCCCACTCCACTTCCCACAGATGCACCTTCCACAATGTGATCGTTAAGTCTTTATTGCCTCTTGTTTCCCACACCAAGCATGACTCACGTGGGCTTAGAGTAAGTATAGACAATGACATACCCTATGGGACACCTTAGAGTGTAATACCCAACCCATTCCAAACTACGAGGACTTTGAACTTTTCCAAGGCAAGGTACATAGGAAGCCTCCCTGAGGTTCAAGACCAACAACCATTGGTCCTGAACCCCTTCACATTAGTTCACCAACACCTCTTCAAAACTATGGGTACATTGATCCTATCCCAGGAAAGTTATGTAGGAAGACTCCCTGAGGTTCAAGACCAGTAACCATTGGTCCAGACCCCCTTCACGTCGTTTCACCAACAAATTTTCCAAACTACAAGAACTTTGATCCTTTCAAATATAAGGTACATAGGAATCCTCCATGAGGTTCAAGCCCAACAACTGTTGATCCCAACCCCCTTCACATTGGATCACCAACACCTCTTCCGAACTATGGAGACTATTATACTTGCCAAGGAAAGGTACATAAGAAGCCTCCTTAAGATTCAATCCCAACAACCATTGGTCCCGAACCCCTTTACATCAGTTCACCAACACCTCTTTGGAACTATTGAGATTTTGATTATTTCCAAGGCATGGTATGTAAGAAGAATCACTAAGGTTCATGCCCAACACCTACTGGTCCCAAACCCTTCATGTCGGTTCACCAAATAATTTGAACTATAGGGACATTGATCCTTTCAAAGTAAAGGTAAGTAGGAAGCCTCCCTGAGGTTCAATCCCAACAATCATTTTTCCAGACCCCCTTCATGTCGGTTCACCAACACCTACTAGTCCCGACCACTTCACATCGGTCCACCCTCATCCTGCATGACGTTAAAATGTACGCCCCCTTTTTTCCCTCAAGAAGTTAAACTGTACCCATTAGAATTATGTGGGATTTAATCCTTATAATATAGGAAAGTTACGTAGGAATCCTTCCTGAGGTCCAACCCCGACCAATGGTAAGCCATTGTGTTCCCCGACCAGTGGTAAGCTATTGGAACACTATTCAAAAGTAAGTCGTTGTAACCCCAACCAGCAGTAAGAGGTTGTGATACCCTAGTTGATGCTAAGCTATTGTCATCCCCATACAGAGATAAGTTGTTTGCATCCCTTTTATTGGTATCCACATCTCTGGTATGCCCCAGTGGCGTCAGACCAACCTGGGCTTCTAACCATGCATAAGACCCAATATATCATCAGGTCGTTGTCCTCTACATGCACCATGATTCTATGCCCCCATCCTGAACTACGTGGAATTTGATCCTTACTAAGGAAAGGTACGTAGGAAGCCTCTTGAGTTTCAAGACCATCACCCATGTCTCATCCCAGTATCTCCCTTGAGACTACGTTTTCAGGAAGTTCATGCCCCAACCCAGAGGTTCCACTTCCTCTTGGTCCCATCCATATGGGTCTCCTCCTTAAGTGTCACATCACCTCACCAAACAATGAAGACATTGATTCCCTACCACGAGGATATGTAATAAGTCTATTCAACGATCAGGAGTAACTTCACCATCACCCTCATGTTGGCTCTATTTCTCTCTCCATTCAATAATCCACGTCCATCAGGATTCTTAGCCAGGCTGCCACATCTAGGTGAAATCATGTCACACACTTTCTCACTGCTCCCAGCATCAGTGTTCCCTCCAGAGGTTGCACCAATTTAATCCACTCCAGTCGGTGTTCGGATCAGTATGATCCATCTCTAATAGATGTTAAACTCATGGAATACCCTGTGTTAATCATGGGAAGCTGAGGAAAACCTTAGGTGCATGCCTTTGGAATATAATTCCACATATTCGACGTGGGATGCCTTGGGCTTCTGCGCCCTTGAGAAGCCCTATATTAATGAGAAGAAACCTAGACGTGCCAGTTTTCCAGTGTCTAGACACACCAGTGATGTCTAATGTGACTACTCCCCAAACCAAAGGTTGCGTACTTGACTGGACCCCTTGAAACATCCTAACAAAAGCAATGTAATTAACCAGTGTCCATGAAGATATGGCATTGGGAAGAGTTTCATGAACAACATCTTAATCTATGAGGGAGACCCAGACTCGGTAACGAGTCCTGAGGTGGAATATGAGGAAGGAGGAACCGACATCCCATCATCCAATTTCAATCAAGGAGTAAATGTCTCTAATTAAGAGATGGATGTCACCCGCCTTTGGAAAGCGGGAATGCGGGGCAATAGTCAGCGCGTGCTACAAAACAGGTGGATGCATGCGCGCCCTAGAAAAAGTGTCTGAAATAGATATATATGAAATTTATTATGTCTTTATACTTATTTAATCCTTTTATAATTCATAAATTTAATACTTTCCATTTCTCATTAATACCATAACAACATTTGAAGAAGCGTGGATTATCACCCCCTCAAAGCGATGTGATTCATTCACATAATACATGGAATGTATAAAGGGGGATTATAATTAAACATATGAGACATGAAAAACATATATATGATATTCATGATATAATTAAATTTATTTAAAAAAAATTATATCATTTTATTAATTACCCTCTCACACACGTAAAAAGTTAAAACGTTATTTGTGGACGTGTGGACTACCGCATCCTTGATAAGATGTGATTCCTTTTTCCTCACAATAATTATATATATAAGTATATATGATTAAATAATATGGTATTTATGATATATGGATCATTCTATAATGATATTTTTTTACCTACCTTCTTTCCATAACAATCATTGAAAAATCAGAACGTTACTCTTGTGTACGTATGGTCTACCGTCTCCATGATTGTAACATTAATTAATTTTTCATAACAATATTTAATGATTGATTATAAAAGTAAAATTGGTTTATAAATATGATAATTATTTCACGATCATTATTCTGTAGGTGTTATAAAAATAACCCTTTGACCATATTTCACATACCAAAGTAATTTTTGACACAAAAACTGAATTTGTTCAAAAACACTTGACGTGAACATAATTGTTTAAGTAGTTGTATAAAACATAGTAAAAAGTTAAATAAAATTAATGATAAACCTAAAAAATGGTCTCAATAAATTATAAAATTAACATAATTTTATTATATCATATGTTAAAGGGAATTATCTTAAAATGGAACTCAAGTTAATAGATTCTCATCTCACATTTTATATCTGTGAGATAAATGTCAGGTTCACCACTTACATCTTTTTTATGGTGTATCTACTTCCCACTTTATTATATATATCATTAATAATATTAACTTCATGGTATTTTAAAAATTCATTTAACATTATTTATTAATGAGGATTATGAATTAAAATGTTTTAATGTGGTATGGTACACTTTGGAATGCTAAATGATTATTTTCCTCAATAATAAATTTAATGATCTTTCAATTGTATTTAGATAATAGAAAATTATATGACCATTGTTCAATAAAACCTTCCATTTTCTAGCCTCTGGCTATTCATGAACAATTTCAAGTATTGTTACTATTTTCCCACTCATTGGTACTCAAACTATTTTAGAAAATGTTTTTCACAAAACCCAACTTTGTTCCCCTCTTAATCGAAGAACCATTTTTATTTTAAAAACCATGTTTCATTAATAAAATATAAAAAATGTTTTTAAAATTATTTGGTAATTTTTTAACCCTTTTTTCTTTATTCAATGTTTTTAAAAGAGATATTCTTGTTTATTTCTGAACAAGGAATTTTTATAATCTTTTACCATGAAAAAGGATTATTTTTTTAACTTGTATGACTTGCACGGATTTACCTAATGTCATTTCATTGATGCTTAAATTAACTTTTTAAAAGGATTGTTTTTAAATAATATTTTTTTAAAATATATTTTCAAAAAAAAATTGAAAAAAATTCAAAACCATAGGATATTTTCCTTAAAAATGTTTTTAAATGATCATTTTATTATAAATTTATTCATCATCAACAACAACCATTTGTTTTAATCCACATTGGGTATATTTTAATGATACCATCCTTAATCTTACTCTAGATGATTTTTTATTGATTTGGCCAAGGATAGTATTCATATTCACTTCCTTGATTTGTTTTGTGCCCTTGAAATATTCAATTTCCTATGATCATTCTATATTGAAATTCAAAAAAATATACATATCATTTTTCATGTGTATGACTATTTCATGACCATACACTATTTTTTATATAGTTTGTAATTTGTATGTTTTTTCGAGTATTTGGGTAAATATTGATAAATGACCATATCTTACTCCATACAGATATTTGATAAGTCACACTGTTAAATAGATTATTTGATATATGAGGAATGTTTTGGACTAGTACGACACGGGTGGGGCCCTGTTATAGATAGACCCTCGATGCATTAGTAGTCTCATGGAATGCGTCATTTAGATAGCCACATTAGATGGGTCTTACAAAAATATTTTATAAATAATCTTATTAAAAGGATTGATGGTCAGGAAACCATGTACCTATGAAACATGGAATCCAATAATTAAGAAATCCCCTTATAATAGTTTTAGATATTATTCATCCTTGAGATTTTTCACCGACATATCTATGAATAGATTTCACTTTCAGTTATATATAAGGAATGTGTTTTATATTCTTAATTTAGGATATTTATTTTTCTCTATATAGTTATTTAAATGGAATGTGTTTTTAGTTATTACCTTTCCATATTTTTTATAAACTTCCATTCAGTTTATAGATTACATGGTTGGTGTTTTCAGTTATTTACATTTCTTTATTAACTATCCTCATTGATTATTTATTTCTTCCTATATATTTTTCCATTACTGAGAATTTTAGCTCACCATTATTATTATTTTTCCCCATGAATCCATGAAACAATCTATGAAAGATATGAAAATATTTACTATATGGATTAGAGTTATCTATAATGTTATTTATTTATAAAGAAGAAAAAACTATATGTTGTAATTTGTGTATTATTTTCTCATGTATGTATCTGATTTATCAAGAATACTAAAATATCAATCCTTCGGGATTTGATTCCTTGTAATCATGCCAATACAATTGATAACAGACACAAGATCTCAGTAATCTTGGGTTGGGTCGTTATATCTAGTTTCGAAGGAAGTTTAATAGAAACCTTGGGAACTAGATTTTGGAAACATAGGTTTATGAAAATATACCTAAGGAATAATTTGGTGATAATTATAGAAGAACACCTTAAATTTTTTGTAAATTATAGATTATATGGTTCTTCCTAGTAATAAATCCATTTCGGGATACAAAAGGTAGACATAGCTATGGCACAAATGCACCTAAGACTAAGAACTCCAACACGGTGTTCTAGGCCTGGCTCGGGGTAACCTGGTACATAAAAATAGCCCTTACTACCCACCTAGTTTGAAACCCCCAGGGGATATTCTTAGGATAATACAATTTTTATTTAAAAACTATTATGAAGAAATTGAATAGATAATGAAAATGAACAATCTAGGCTAATCCTAAGGCATTTTATATAGAAGATAATGTGTCATAGTTTACAAATACTATAAATGATATTATAGATAAACACTTGACCAAGGGAGGATCTATGTGGAAATAAATTGATGAATTATTTATGTTTTCGGTTTTTATTGAAAACCATTGTTAAAAGGCTTTGTTCATCATTTTTATTTTGGAAATTATTTTAAATTGGTTTTAGAAAAGGATAACTTGTAATCATGGTGACAACCAATAAAATCTGTAAAGGTCGTGGGTCTTGAACCCATGAATGATGGGTGATAAGGATTTCATTCAAACCACTGACATACACAATATCATGGTTAAATATTAATTTTTTTTAGTAAAATAATTTTACAAATAAATGTTAATAAATTACTAGTAGTATCACTTTTTAGGATTAGAGATTAATATATAAACCATATTTGATTTGGAAAATAGTTAAAGACAAATAGATATAATTTCACTCTTTTATAGGAATTACGATCCTTTAAAATTTTCTTTTAGTGCTTCAAGCATAAAAAATAATTATTGGTAATTATTTTATTCATGTAAAGGAATGAATTAGAATTTGATTAAAGAGTAACCAAAAGTTAGGATTTTTCATTTGAAATTGAAACCTATCATGTAAGAATGTTTCCTTATATTCTTAGTCAGTAAAATAATTAACAAAAATTAAGAAAATGAATTAGAAATAAAATGTTGTCCCAATAGATTAATGTTTGTTGAAATGACGGTCTTATAAAGGATACAAATTTTTGGCTCCGAGGCCCTCAACATTCCATTGATCATTATCTTATTCCTGACTGATGACCTTATTCAATACCTATAAATATTTATAATTTAACCCCAAGTATATATTTTCACTTTCCACTAATATTCTCTTATATGGAGAACTAATTACATAGCAGTCCTTGTGACCTTTGTTCTTCACATTCTCTATTTTATAGAGGTTGTTTTATGAACCCTTCTCATTGTGTGGGACTTTAACATAGAAAAAATAAAACAAATCTATCCATAAGGCCAAGTTTAAATTAAAAGGGAAAAATTTAATTAATATGGGTAGAATTTAACTCCCTGAAATTCTAATTTACAACTTTGTATTCGATATCATGCAAGACATGCATCACCAAGCACGTAGGTGAATATAATATCCTAAGAATATATGATATATTTAATATTTTAAATATATTCAATACATGATATAGATTGTTGTGGATGAAACACTGAGTTATCTTGTGTTTCACGTAAGAGGGACCTTCCTCGATATCTTTTGTTACATGCTAGAGCCACCTTCCTCGATATATTGCATTACAAGCAAGATTGAGTTTCACCAAATAATAATGAATTATTAAAATATTATTATAATATGATATAACCTAGCTTCTATTTTATAATTTATGAATATTATTAACTAAATTATTAAAATCTATGTTTTTGATAAATATACAATTAATTCATTTGCTACCAATTAATGAGAAATGAAAATAACAACCAATTGGATAGAAGAAGAAATATTTTTATTTTTATGCTTCCAATGGAATTTTGTCATAATAATCATAATTAATTATAATTATTTAATTATTTAAATGAAATATATATTATATATATTCAATAAAATATTTTAATATTCATCAATTAGGTTTTATAGGCATAATATAAGAACAAACTCTATTTTACACATAAAAACCTATATTTTCATAATGGCAATTTTACCGCCTTTTAATGGAGAACCTATTTAAATATAAAGTTTTTACACATTAATTTATTTAATAAGTTAAAATAAAATTTATATTTAAAATAAAAACATAAAAATTATCTTAAGGTAAATTTTAGATATTTTTCTGAAACATATCATTTTTTATAAATAGTTACAAATAATGAATTTTATTTCAAAATTGTTTTTTCATCTAATTTATTTATGTGGATTAATTATAATTTTCATTTGGTTTAATGTTTAATTATATAATATATTTATAAATTAATCCAATTTAGGTCATTTTAATCAATTTCACATTGAAAATGACAATAAAAACATATAAAACTTTTGGACATTTTTACTTTAAACCCTCACATTGTCATCTCGTCTGTGCGATTAAATTTATATCAATTTCTGACACTTCTATGATTTTATTTTGGTAAAATGGATTCAATATTTGGAATAATAATAACTTTTAATTTATAATAAAACAGCTTTTTTTGATAAAAATTATTAGTGAAAATAATTAAAATTAATTACAACGATTAAGGTTAAATTAATATTAATAGGGCACTAAACCTTAACCATATGGAAGAAAATGACCTATAAACTTGTCCAAGAGCTTTTATATTTCTAGAACATATCTTCTATTGAATCTATTGGGGACCATTATTGGATCCACTTTGAATATGAAAAACATGTGTGGAATTCATTTATGAAAATAGTACAAGGGTGCCAATCCTCGTCGACTATAAAAGGACTACCTCTCCTCCTACGTACTCACACCTCTCAGGAAACATTGGCTTGGGCCATAAATTCATAAATATCTGCCCAAATCCCTAAAATTATCCTAGATGCCTCTCCTTGGGTAGTAATCAATCTAGGTAATCCCATTGGTGCAAACAAAAAGGAGTTACCCGATTAATAGGTAACAAACTTTCTTATGGTTTTTAGTTTTATTTCCATTATGCAGCCCCTAAAAACATATTATTCTTTGATTGTATAACAACAATATTTTTAGAAATATTCAAGTATATTTTTTATGAAAATAGTTCTACTTACACTTACACACACTTCCATCTAATGGGTAACAAACATATTGTTTATGTACATGGTGAACTGCATTCCTTTACCAACTTTCATGGTTATCCATTATGTAGAAAATATGATTATAAAGGTTATATATGATATTTATTATGTATTTAAATTTATTTAGTCATTTTATAACACATAACTTTAATACTTTTTATTTTTTGTTAATACGATAACATCATTCGAGGATGTGTGGACTACTGCCCCCTCAAAGCGATGTGATCCGTTCGCATGATACATGGAATGTATAAATGATGATTATAATTAATGATATGAGACATAAAAAATTATGATATTGATGAAATAATTAACTTTTGAGATATATATATATTCATATCATTTTCTTTATTACCCACTCACACACTTAAAAAGTGATAATGTTATTTGTGGACACGTGGGACTACAACCACCTCTACATGATGTGATTATTTTTCATAAAAATAATTATATATATAAGTATATTTGAATAAATAATATTTCTATTATGATATAATGATAATTCTGTAAATATATGGTTTTACGTAACTTCTTTCCATAATGATCATTGAAAAATAAGAACGTTACTATTGCGTACTTACAGTCTACCGTCTCCATGATTGTATATTGGTTAATTTTTCATAACAATATTTAATGATTTATTTTAAAGGTAAAAGTTATGTATAAATATTATAATTATGTCATGATCATTATTTTAGAGATGTTATTTAATGAACAATTTGACCATAGTTGACCTAAAAATGTTATTTTTTACACATAAACCAAATTTGTTAAAAACTCCTAACATAAACATAATTGTTTAAGTAGTTATATACAACATAGTAAAAAGTGAAATAAAAAAAATGATAAACATGAAAAAAATTATCAAGAAAATATAAAATTAAAATAAGTTTATTATACAAGAAGTTAAAGTTTTTTTAACCAAAATGAAACTAAAGGTAAGGGATTCTCATCTCACTTTTTACATCTATGAGATAAATTCCATGTTTACCACTTACATCTTTTTTGCGGTAAAGATACTACCTATTTTGTTATATATATCATTAATAATATTACCTTAATGGTATTTTAATATTTGATTTAGTGTTATTCCTTAATGTGTATTGTGATTTAAAATGTCTCAAAGTGGTATGGAACACATTGAAAGGTTTGAGGAGTATTTTCATCAATAAGAACTTTAATGATATTTCAACGGTATTTTCATTTGAGGAAATTATATCAAAATTTTAAAAAACCATTTATTTTCTCTCCTATGGTTATTAATGACCACTTTAAAGTATTAGTAAAATATTTACACTCTTGGGAACTAAAACTATTTTATAAAAAGTTTTTTTTAAATAAAACTTTGTTTCTTTCTTAGTCAGAGAACCTATTTTCTCAAAAAATGGTGTTTTAATAAAATGTTTTAATTTTTTTTAAAATGATTTGATAAATATATTTTTACCCTTTTTTATTTTACCAATGCTTTCAATGGAATCTTCTTATCGATTTTATAACAAGGAATTTTATGTTCTTTTCACCTCATACAACTTGTATAGATTTACCAGTTGTCATTACTTTGAATCTTCTTTTGCGTGTTTAAAAGGATTCTTTTTAAATGAAATGTTTTGAAAATTTATTTTAAAAGAAAAGGGTTTTCAAAAGAAAATTATATTTTCCTCAATAATGTTTTTAAAATATATTTTTTATAATAGTTACATTCATAAAAAACAACCCTTTATTTTACTCCACACGGGGTATGTTGAAATGATACCATCCTTAAGATTCATATGTACAGTTTATAAACGATCTTTAAGTGTATAGTATTAAAATTCAATTACATTATTCATTTTTTCCACATAAAATATTCAATTTCTTATGATCATTCTAAATTTAAATTTCCATAAATATCCATATCATTTTTCATGGGTATGATTATTTGTTGAACTGTATTCCAATTTTTTTATAGGATGTTTACAATGAAAGTTATTTGATTATTTGGGTAAATATTGATAAATCTGTTTCACTTTATCTATTCAATATTTGATAAGGAACATTGTTAAATTTATTATTCTATTTATGAGGATTTATTTGGACCGGTATGACATGGGTGGGGCCCAGTTATGGAGATCCCCTTGATGCATCAACAGTCACATGGGATGAGTCATATAACTAGCCGCCTTAGTTAGGTTTTTATCCATATTTTGTAAATCGTCTTGTGAAAGGTCTTGATAGTAAATTTGAGATGTACCTTGGAAACATGGTGTATAATAATAATGAATTTACATTATATTAGTTTCAGTTATTATTCATCCATAAGATTTTGCATCAACGTATCTATGGTTAAATTTTATTTTCATTTATTTAGATGGCATGTGTTTTAGTTTCGTACCTTTCAATATTTATTTTGACTTATCTAGTTATTTGAATGGAATGTTCTTAAAGATATCAACATTCCATTTTTTGTATGCACTTCCATTCAGTTTATTGATTGCATGGGATGTGTGTTCAGTTATTTACTTTTCTATATTGAATATTATCATTAATTCATTTTTTTATGCCACTATATTTTTACCTTTATGATCATTTGAGCTCAACTTTATTATGTTACATTCCCATTGAATCCATGAAGCATAAAATGAAATATATGTAGGTATTTACTATATGTATTAGAGTTACCTTCATAGTTATTTATTAAATATTAGAAAAAATATATGTTCTAATTAGTATATTATTTTCTAATGTATGTATATGGTTTACCAAGACTACTAAACTCTTATTTCTTTTGTATTTGATTCATTATAATAATTTCAATGTAATTGATAGCATACACAAGATCCAGGATATCTAGGGTTGAGTTTTTATAAAATTACTATCTTGGTATCTATTTTTTAGCTACCACTTGTATTGTGCAATTATAATCTCACTTATCTTCTACCTCTCTTTCTCTTTTTCAAGTTCACAGAGTCGAGTCAACATAGTGTATGAATCCATGTCCTGATATTATACCTTTAACTTATTGTATATGGATGATAAAATTATGCACCATACATTCAATTCATCATCCACGTGTATCCTAAATTCTAAATTTTCATCCTCTCTCATTAATTGAGGCGTATGATCTAGAAGACAGGATTCTGAAAAATATAACATTATTTATTAGCTTATCATGGTGTGCATGTTCTTGTACGCTTCATGGAAGTTTGTACTTGTGAGTTCATTTTATTTTTTCAATACTAATCAAAATTATTTCGTGGTTAAAATTTTAATTTTTTATTATAAATAAAATTACAATATAAATAATTTATTTTTATTATCGATTATGATGTAATTAGTTAATGTATTAATTAGCCTACCAGTATTTTATCAAATCCCAATAAGCCTCACCCCTGTACATTGAAGATCTAGTTACTTAAATATTTTTGTTGAAAGTATCCATTTTAATTTTCTCATAAACCCTACAATTTCTATAAAAAAATGATGTTATTTTTATTGGCAATACTTTCCATCTCCATTGACTCACATCTCATTTATCTATTCAGTGGACTCACCAATCCTGAAATTCTATACATATAATTTATCAAAACATTCCTATAAATTTTATTGAGTACACTATGTTTTTTATACTTAATACCAATTTTGTTAATTCAATCCATTATATTTATTATGACTCATCAATAACTGAAATTTCCCCTATCTATATCCAAACTGACAACTATATTTTCATCTTAAGTCCTTAAATAAAACTAATTTTCTAATATAATATTTTAGTTGATGGATTTCTTCACTTATACATAAGTAATATGTATTTTATTGTTCACATGCTTTTTAATTTCTTATGGAACATACATAATTTTTCAACTATACCAATTAAATAATTTATACATATTCATTTAATTATATTTTATCTTTAAACAATTGATAATTTATTTATTGTATATTTTCAGGTTAAATCATGCAAATAAACTAAGATTTAAATAAACAAATAAATAACCACGCAATAACCAAATAAAATAAAATCCATATATGATCATGATATTTATTATAATTTTAGTTTTATTGAGTGTTGATAAACCAACCCCATACCTAGGGGAAGTAACTATTTGATCCATTTGTTTTATTGAGTTGATAAATTTCTCCCTACTCCGGTGTATCTCCTTCATTAGTTTCATGTCAAATTGAATCCTAATACTTCTATTCTTGTTGGGTTCTTCTTTATTTAAAAATATCTCACATAGGTGATGGATTCCATATAACATCCCTGAATCCAATAACCCAGAGTCAATGTCTTGCTTTATTACATTGGAATAGGATATAAGGAATTCCATCATGAAGTACTTAACTATTTAGTAGTCTTCGTAAATGTGATTCATTTATGATTCCCATATTACATTGGAAA
The DNA here is from genome assembly GCA_963277665.1 of Viscum album. Taxonomy (NCBI): domain Eukaryota; kingdom Viridiplantae; phylum Streptophyta; class Magnoliopsida; order Santalales; family Viscaceae; genus Viscum; species Viscum album. Next base: position 1,911,983,852 of record OY728158.1, read on the forward strand.
ACAAAAATTACAACATAATTTATTTTGGATGGTAACATTATTTCCTCAAGAATATCCTTGCATATCAATCATAGTGCACTTCATGGATTCCTAGGAAAATAAAAAATAAGGGTGAGCTCTAATGCTCAGTAAGGGTTACATACAGTTGAAGTTATCATGAATTAATTAGAATAACCAACATCTAAAGGTAAATAACTAAACACATATTATATTTAAATAACTTCAATATCATGATAAGATAATGAATAACAATTATGGAAAGCTAAATAGTTGAAAACACATTTCATTTAATCAGTAAGATGGGATTAAAATGTATCCATAGATAATATCATTGTGAATATATCATGGATAAAAATAAATGAATTTTTAATGAAGGAAATGATTAATTATGATGGTGAAGGATGGAAGGGCTCTCGTATACGAAACCCTACTGCGATACTTCCTGCTGCCTGAAGACGATTAATTGACCCTCGTCCCAATATTCCTACCATTTGTTCCCTGGACCTGATCTAGGCGATACATGAGAGGGAGGTGGAAAAGCTGAAGAATAATGAGGTGGAAATTTACAGGCAAACAGAGGTGGAAGCCCCGGAGAAAATTGATCCATTGAAGGCATCAAGTATCAGATTCAGAGGAATCTCTTTTCTTGAAGCCTTGATGGGTGCTAATCCTGCAAAATCTCAAGTACAGAAGCTGTCAAGGATTCAAAAAGCTGATGATGGAAGTTTCACTATGGAAGCTGACCCGGATGTGTTACAACAAAGATCTCAACTCTGTCATTACTCCATTCTGGGTCGTATATCTTATATCAAGGGTGATAAACCTTGGCCATATGCTGGTATAAAGCCCCATATTGCTGTGGTATGGGGTTTCTCCAACTGGAAATTAGTTCTGTTAGGAAAAGGGTATTTTCATATACTGTTTACAATGGAAACTGACCTTGATAAAGTGTGGAAAATAGGTAATATTTATCTTAAACCTGGTCTACTTCGACTTTCATAATGAGATTTTTCTTTCAATCCCAATGATCACAAAAAAAAAACACTTCCCATGTATCGGTAAGTTTGCACAATTTGAACTGGTTCTTCTGGCACCCTCAAACCCTAAATGATCTTTCATTATGTATTGTTACACCTTTGAAAATTGACCAGAGAACACTTAATGGTGAACTAGGATTGTTTGATAGAGTGTTAATTGAAGTGAATATGGAAAACAAGCTACCCAAATTTGTTTCCTTCAACGCTAGAGATTATGAATCCTTAGTGAATGTTGAATATGAAAAGATTCCCCCATACTATGAATATTGTAAAATTGTGGGACACTTAATATTAAACTATAGAATTGTTCACAAACATCCACCAACAGAATCCTATGTTGAATGGACAGAAGTTAAAACACATAAAAGGGGTAAGGATACTGCCCCAAAGAAACCTGAAACAACAAAGAAAGTGGTCAAAAAATGGGTTTCCAAACCCATTATAGAAGCACAAACTGAACATGGGAAATCATGGGCTGAACTTTTTGATGAACAGGATAATGAAATCATTGATCAAAACAGTAAAGATGTTATTGAATCAGATGCATTAGAAATCCCTGAACATCCTCATTCCATGGATAATTCCTACTTTCATAAACATGCAAATGAGGAATGCTTATTACAGGAAGAGCAAGGGAATCCTTCAATTCATAAAGAGAAGGAGATGTATAATAGTTCAAATCTACCAGAGAAATCTGGGAATTTGAACTGTACTGCTACTATGGCTAACATTTCTCCTACTTTGGATACTTCTAATATCACTTTGCAGGTCCCTTGCTCAAGTAATTGTGAATATTCATTTTGAATGGACCCAAAACAGAATTCAACCTTGGATACACAAGGTGAGGTATGTCTTACCTCAATGGATTGTGCAGGTTCTTCTAATGTTTCTCTGTCTATGCAAGGGAATGTTTGTGGGGTTGATTGAGGGACTGAATCAAATGATATTCCCCCTTAAAGCTCTGGAAGGGGCCTGGTAACTTCCCATTTTCCTCCATCTCAGCATCCTATTACTTTTATTTCTCCTACCCCAGCTGAACCACATCAAAAGTGTATTCTGTATACTAAAACAAGAAACTACATGACCTCTACTGTAGCTCCTTTAAACCACTGTGTGAAATCTTATATTATTTGCAATTATTTTTTACTGGAACCTATTCAATCGGTTTCCCCTATAGTGAAAACATAATATGTTTTGAAACAACACACCTCTGATCCCTACTTAACCTCTGACACGAACATCACACACCAATATCTTCTCACAATGGGTAGGGTGGATTCAAAAACCCCTTCAACACTGAATTCTCCTACTATGGTTCAAAGGATAGACATGGAGGCTGTTTTGGCTTCTGTTCTAGAACAGAATTTAGAAATTCCACCTACACACATCATTAACACTCCCCCTGGGCAGACTTCAACTCCTACTAAGAATGAGGCCCCTTCTCCTACTTTGGAGATTAACCCTATTGATAAAAAACCCAAACCAAGCCCCTCTTAAGAAGTTAGAAGATCAGAGAGGCATAAGGGTTTGGGAAAAACCAAAAAAAGGGCTCTAACCCAAAACACATATCAAAATGAATATTCTATTTTGGAATTGTCAATGTATAGCTAATGATGATACTTTAGTTTTTTTAAGAGGATCCTAACCCCTCATAAACCCAAGATTTTCACTATCTCTGAACCTAAAATAAATTTCACTTCTAATTTCAAGAACTTATATGCTCTTAACTATGTCTTTCTAGGATCCTGCAAAGATGGCTCCTCGGTTGAAACTCTATGGGCTTTTTATCACACTTCCCTACAGAACGTAAATATTGTATTATGTTCAGAGAAACATATCACTTGTGACTACTACTGGGAATGAAAAAAACTCCTTCTGTACAATGATTTTTTCAAAAAACAGATATCAACAAATAATAACTCATTGGCAGGATATGAATATGTTGAAAAATAATATTCATGACCCTTGGACTGTGATGGGTGACTTCAATGATATTTTCACTTCCAATGAAAAAATTGGTCCCACGAATCTGTCTATTTCTTCAATGGAGTTTAGAGTTTCTAATGATGATAATAACCTTGTGGAAATAAACCTGATCAGTGCTAAATATACTTGGTATAGGAGGCATTATAATAAAGTTGTTGCCAGTAAATTGGATAGATCTTTCGTTAATATGGACTCTCTGGATAAATGGGATAATGTCACTAGTATCACTCTTCCAAGATTGAATTCGGATCACCACCCTATTTTGTCCAGTATTCACAATAACAAACGCAATCCTAATCTCCCTTTCAAATATAACAATGCTTGGTCCAAAGATCGTGAATGTGTGTCTCTCATAAAAAATGTTTGGGATACTATGAGTCAACATCAGGATGCTTTTTCCTGCATGTTTAAACATAAAAATTTAAAACAAGCCTTAAATGGCTGGTGTATAACTAAAAGTAAGCAAATTGACATTGATATCTCCTCTCTTGAAAAAGAGTTAGATCAACTACAAAATCATGATACCAACATGGACTGTAATATCGATCCTCAAACTGAGATAAGCATATCTTTAAAACTTAATTCTCTCCTCACTTTCAAAGATAACATGCTTAAAGAAGTCTTCAAAACCAAATGGTTAACTGACAGGGATGCAAGCAATAGATTCTATAATTCTATCCAAAGGATTAAGAAGACCAGTAGACCTCTTACTAAACTTCTTCATAATGACATGATAATTGATTCTGAGGAAGCTATCTCCAACCATGTTGTTTCTTATTTTCAAAATATTTTCAATGGTCTGGACATAAATATTGATCTTAAACCTGATATCATCCCAAGGATGGTGGATGAAAATGATAATTCATCTCTCTTATGTATCCCTTGGGACCATGAAATTAGAGACACTGTATTTATTTTAAAACCGGACAGTTCTCCTGGTCCATATGACTTCAATAACAAATTCTTCCAGCAACATTGGGATGTTATTAATCTATATGTCTTTATTCTTGTGAAGTATTTCTTTCGAAATGTCTATCTCCCTCATGGTCTTAATGCTCAATTTATTACTTTAATCCCCAAAGTGGACAATGCATCCGAGATTCATCAATTTCGGCCTATTGTGTTGATAAACAGTCTCTTCAAAATCATTTCCAAAATTCTTGCTAATAGGCTTTCCCCTATATGTAACATAATTGTATCTTGGAATCAATTTGGCTTCATTAAAGGAAGGTCTATACAAGACTATATTTTCCTTTACTCTAAATTTACCAATATTCTAAATAATGTCACCAGAGGTGGAAATGTTACTATCAAACTTGACATTAGGAAGGCCTTTGATACTGTTGACTGGAATTTTAATTTTAAGGTTCTAAAAGGATTTGTCTTCAATGATACTTTTACCAAGATGATAAAAACGTTGTTCAACTCTGCTTCTTTATCAATCTTAGTAAATGGAACCCCTAGGAGCTTCTTCAAATACACTAAAGGGGTAATACAAGGTGAACCACTCTCGGAAATTTTATTTGTAATTGCTGAAGATTACCTTAGCAGACTCCTCACTCATTGGTAAATCAAAACAAACTGAAACCTATAAATGCGGCCAGAAATCTTAGAGTCCCTACTCATCTCTTATATGTGGATGACAACATCTTGTTTCTTCAAGGGGACCAAAAGAATATTCAAGTTCTTAAATAAGCCCTTACTCACTATGAGAACGTCTCGGGGCAGGCCATTTCTTGGTATAAATCGTACTTTTTTGGTAAAAATTTCTCCACGTGAAGGAAAAACACTATTACCAATAATCTTGGTATTAAAGAATTTTTCTTACCCTTCACTTATTTGGGGGTACCTATTTTTTTTGGGAAGACCTAAAACTACTTACTTTGCTAACATAGTGGATCAAATTATTAATCAACTTTCTAATTGGAAAGGCATGTCCATCTCCATGGCTGGCAGAATCTGCTTGGTCAAATCAACTATTGTCTCCAAAATGGTCTACTCCCTTATGATTTACAAATGCCCTGATGGACCTTTTAAAAGAATTAACACCTATATTAAGAACTTCATTTGGACAGGAAGTATCTTTCAAAAACAACTTTTCACCATTCCCTGGGCAACCTGTTACAAACCCTTGGAAAAGGGGCGTATTGGTATTAAAAACCTAAAGTTGTTTAATGACGCGCTTCAAGATCAACTTGCTTGGAGACTGGTCAATACTGAATCGAATGTCATTGGCTTCCTTAAACGCAGATTCATTTCCAAACATAATAAGGGGAACTTAAATCATTTCTATTTCTCGATATGGCCTTCCATTAGGTACTCTCATCATAATATCATAGAAAACTCTAGATGGATTTTGAGCGCTGACTCAAATATAAAATTCTGTCTTGACAATTGGACTGGTGCCCCTTTGAACTCGATGCTTCCCCCTAATTCTACTCCAGTGGACACTAGTCACACTATTAAAGATTTTCTACATTCCCATAGGAATAATCTCCCTAACAATGTTGCTCAGATCATTGATAACTATGCTTTTATTAAATGTGATGATTTTCTTGTCTGGGAACCTGCTCCGAATGGTATTCATGACTCAATAAATTCCTATATGCACAACTTTATTGGATCTGATTCATGTTTTCAATGGTTAAATTCCTTCAATAAGACATGGATTATGCCTTCTATAATAACTCTTATTTGGTGTATTGCTCATTACAGACTGCCCACTGAGGTTTGTCTTCAAGCTTTTGGTATCCAGCTATGCTCTAAATGTCACCTATGTAATCAACATAAGGAAGATACTAACCATTTATTTTTATCTTGTGCCACAGCTTCTACTCTCTGAAATTATATTTTTGATATTTTTAATTGCAGATGGAATACCCCCGACACAATTTTCACCCTTCTTAAATGTTGTGTGCAACGCCAAGCCTCTCAGCAAATTAAGAACATTTTTCTAGCTGCTGTTTCTGAGCTTCTACATGTGATCTGGTATGACATAAATGATATACTTCACAATAAATTCTCATTAAATCTTAATGCAGGGAAAGCATGAATCCTCATTGCTATTCGAGAATCTACATCGATCCAAAAAGCACACTGCAATAATTCAGTTGTGGATTTGGATATTTTTCACAGGCTTCGGATTGATGGCATATACCGTCTGCCACTTCGCACCTTTGAAGTTTTCTGGCAAATGACAATGCCAAGATGGATCCAAGTCAATGTTGATGGTGCCTAAAAGGGCAATACTGGACCTCCCAGCTGTGGAGCCATTTTCAGAGATTCTGCTGGCAAGTGTCATGGGTGTTTCTTTGGTAGTTGCAGCATTGATTCGTCATTGGAGGCCAAAATGATGGGAGTTATTCATGTGGTCAAGTTTACCACCCAAAAAGGTTGTAGGAAACTATGGATTGAAAGTGATTCTACCACCATTGTCCAGGCCATCTGGAATGGGGTGACTCACCTTTCCTAGCCTTTGATCAATCTTTGGATGCAATGCATTGACTCTCTGCATGAAATAGACAACATTTCCACGCATACCTTCAGAGAGGCTAATGCTATTGCTGATACCCTTGCCAACAAGGGTGTTCATTAGACCATGACCTGGATGGACACCCTCCCACCATATTTACTTAAGCTATTTGATAAAGATTGTAAAAAAATACATTCTTTTCATCTCTTGTAATCCCTTTGACTTTTTTATTCTATAAATTGTGCTTTAGTCCTTAAAAAAATGATTAATTATTGTATGTCATGTATCAACAACATGATACCTATTCCATAAATACATTTCAAAAGACTATTTAAAAATACAAGTAACAACTCATTTAATTATATATTACTAATTTTTTATATGAGACCTACAAATACATATAGGGGCTATCTATAACTAGCCCCACCAATATTTTCATGTACAAATAATTCCTTATATATCGAATAATCAATTTAATTAAATAACAAAATACCTTATTATTAAATATCTGTATTGAGTAAAAGATACAAATATATCAATTTTTTCATAGTTTATCAAATTACTTTATAATTAAAAAACCATATGTACAAATGAGATATAGTTTAATAAATAAGAATATCCATGATAAAGAATATGGATATTTAGGTGAAATTTAATATCTAATGATCACATGAAGGTTAATATTTGAAGGGAATGTTAATGAAAAATATGAATAAATAATGTGAGTTCTAATACTTTCCTTGATCAAATGATCATATTCCATCCCTATAAATAATATTTATGTTATCAATTCAACATATACCCACTAGTGTAAGACAAAAGGGTTGTTTTTATTCATTAATAGAAATTAAATAAAAAAATTATTAAAAACGTTCTTATGTAAAATATTCATTTCATATTTAAAATCAATTTTTAAAACCAAAATATCACAAGATTTTTTTTTAAAAAAAATACAGTGTCCATGATTGCTGAAAATCTTATTCATCATGTTCCATAAATCTATGAGATTGGGAAAAGTTCAATTTTTGAGATTTAAGAAGATAAATTACTCTTTTAATTGGGTAATAAAGATGGTGAATATAATTCTAAACAATTCATATCCAATTTTTATATAGTGGGTTGTACAGACAAATCCTATGAAATTAGTTGAAAGGTCAGTGATAATAAGAAACTATTAACTAGGGAGCTAGAAAAAAGGATCTGTCCATAATGAATTAGATGAATCGTAGTTTAGAGACGATGATTAGATAAATTTCAATTTGAACATGATCCCAATTGATAAAAATCTAGATATCATGGAGCATAAATCTAATCAAATATAAATATACAAGAAATTATTTCATTTTTTGTGGAGAATACCAATGTGATAGTCACAGTTAACTTGAGATATATCTAGGAATTAGATATAGAATATGTGAAAAAATTTATGTTGGAAGAAATTACAATTCATGAAGATCTTAAGGTGTCAAAAGAACATAAAAATGAAATATTAATTTCTATATAAAAGATCTACGGTAGCATGAAATAATTGGTGGGAATAAAGGAGTTAGATAAATAAGTACCAATAAGTATGATGAATACTACTCTTTATGAGTCTATGGGATTCTAGGTAAAAATATAGAAACACACTATATCTGATATGGATGATAAAATCAAATCAAACATGTAAATTTTTTTATTTGTAATTTTATACTTAATTTCCAATTATGTGGTTGTGAAATCAACCTTTAGATGTTGCTTTTGATTTTTATTTTAGCAATGTTATTGGTGTTTTCTATAATATTCCACTTTATATCAAGTCTTGTATTGGAATCTAAGGGACATTATCTGGTGATATATGCTCAGAGAAATATATAATGTAATCTTTGACACATTTTGTTTGGTGAGATAATGTTCTAATAAGAATTATTATGATTTTAAAGATAATCACTCTATTTTGTCTCTATTATATGTTTCCATTAAGAGAAGAGATTTAAAATGTGGGATCCCATGAGTTGATATAAGTTAGTACATTTATCATCTCAGAGATATAATTTTTCTACTTTTTGTTTTTTTTTATTTTTGGATTTATTAAGATGTAGCCCTAGGTACTTCATTAGAGACTCACCCTCTAGAGTTAAGTGAACTCAATAAAAATCCAACAATATTTCTAATACTAAAATATAAAATAAAAACATGAATGTCAATTTTATTTTATATTAAATTAAATTAATCTATAATCAAAAAATATTTTAAATTAAAACCATACATTTTTATTTTATAAAAAATGTTTAAAACTAATCTCATGGTAGATTAGGATTAAATCCCCTTTTATCCAACATTTTACAAATCATTTTTAGAAATAAATTGAAAAATAATATCATATAAGGAATAAAATTTAGATACATCAAACCATAAGTATAAAATTATGAAATTACATGAAATTCATTGAAAACAAAACAAACATTAATAAATTTACTAATATATTTTTTAATAGGTTAAACTATAAAAATGAAAAAATATATAAAACAATTTTACCAATTTTAATAATTTAAATCATTTAAAATAATTATAATACATAAATAAAACATAGAATATATATGGTTATTATAGAGTTAATGAATCACAAATATTTTAATTTTGAAGCCCACATAAAATAAAATAATATGTATTCCAAGAATAATCTATTAGAATCAATGATCCACTTTACATAATTTTAAAATATTCCCCATAAAAATTTCAACGATTCTCTCAAAACAAAAAATATTCAATCCAATAAAAATTAAATCTATTAGCTTCCATAAGTAAACATAAATAAAATCTAGATCCCTAAATAATAGTTTTTTATAAAGTTTCACTTTAAAATAATATATAGATATTTTATCCATTATATGAGGTTTTAAATATAAACACCTAAATTACATAAATAAATAAATATAAATTAAACCAAATAACTATTATTACATTACACATAAAATAATATATATTTTTTCAAATACATATAATATAGATACATAAAATAAACACACACAAAATAAAATGAAATGAAAGAATTAAACTTATTATGGTTCAACTATGAATAACAGTTTATCCTAAGGTATTCTATTTTTCATTAAATTTTAAATTTATTTTTGGTGTATCTTTTTTATGATATGCCAATCAACTAAATAAAATTACATTAAATAAAACAAATATCAAAACCAATTCACACCACCACATAAAAAATGTCAAACCTAAAAATATTTATTCATATTCACATATGAATAAAATTATGCAAATAAAATTTGTCTATTAACTATAATTTAAAGAACATAACAAGTGTAAGTAATAGGGTAAGTTAAAATTTATTCAATTTGAAACCTATTTTTACCCTAATATTCTTTTAAAATACATACGTTTAAATTTTGATGAACATAAAATGAATACAACAACATAAATTATTTATTATAAATCTAATTAAAAAAACTTCACATTTTCCTTCAAATCATCCAAGATATTATATTCATTTCTATAAAATAATCATTAATTTTATTTGTAGTTTAAAATATTTAAGTACATTATAAATTTCATTTTTTAGTTAGAAAGTCCATAAAAAAATATAACCATTAATTAACCATATAATAGTTAATCGATATAATTTCAATACAAAGCCTTTAAAATTCTCAAACAAAACAATTTGAAGAATTACCAAATATAAATAAAACCTTTCTATCTTACTCAAGATCATAAGATGACTTGTATAATATCATAAAATAAAAAATAATGTTAACTTACTTGATTTTTTCTAAACATATGGATCCCAAAATTTATTTCATTAACCATTTTTCTAAATTGTCTAGAATATAACTTAAGATATACAAAAACATAACTCTACCATTTCATATATTGTTTTAAAAAATAAATGTTATCATCAAATATATATGGAAAATTGAAAATATATTTAATCAAAACCAAATAAGATCAAAATTATCATTTACATCACTCACTTTATTTTAAATAATTAAATTATTGTGATAATTATTATGAAAATACTTCTAAAAAATATTGAAATAAAATTTTAAAACACTATTTATATGAGAATTCATAGATTTGTAAGATAAAATCATTATGAAAATTAAATATCCATTTTCATAAAATTATTTCATTAAAACTATCATATAAATAAATAAGAATATTTATTAATTAATCAAAAAATCAATAATTCATATAGTATATGATGGATAAACTATATGATCCTTGACTTTAATACTCATACAACACTAATATCATGTGCACTAACACTCTCGAAGTGATCATCGATCCATATGGGTTGGTGAATAGCTCCATGATTCTTAGAATGAATTTGGGGAAAAATTTAAATATTTTTTATTAAGATAAATTTGGTTCTAGTATCTATTGAAAATATAATATCACTAATCCATAAGACATAATTCCCAAGGAATAAAACAAAAACCATACTAGTCATAACATAAATTATACAGTATACAGATAAGACAACCAAAATCTAAATGGATTCACTCTAGACTAGAAAACTTTAGTGAGAAACATATAAACAAGACCAAATAAAATATTTAGTGAAATATGGAATTAAAAATTGAAATAAAATGATTAATTGGAGAAATGAAATACCATATATACAACCATATTAAAAAGATCTGAATATAAATTTCAAACCAATCCATCATCAATAACGTACATGAATAATCCACCAAAGTGATTCAATAACTACTAGTATTTTTAAGGACCTCAAAAATAGAAAAAGAGAGGCTACATATACACTGAGGAGTCTATATAGGGTGCGCACATGAAATAATAAGTAGGGAAAAATCAATAGTTTACCAATACAATACTGATATAACATGTGTATCCAGAAACATGTCTGCTCAATTAGAAAAATATAAGAAACATTTTTTACACTAAACAACTAAGATAATAAAGAAGAATAATATTATAGTTGGGAACCAATAAAAAAGAATCTTATAAAAACTATAATAAGTAAATCCTTATAGTAGGAGAGTCCATTCCTATCATACCTGCTTCAATCTTTATGTAAAAATTAGAGATGAAAATCATAGTCCACCCCTATGGGAGGAAACATAGGTACCTATATATAGATTACACATGTACACATATACACCCACACCTTTGAGTAGATATGCATAATGAGGTCAGGTTCCCAATATCCCTTCTTCAGTATAATATTTAGGACTAGATAGTCAAATAAATCCCACTACCTATCTATTGGAAAAAATTATTGGGTTTAAAATGTTAGTGAAATATTAAAGCTCATCTTAACAATGAGTCAGGGAGTTGCAACCCTATACTGAACCATCTAACTTGTCCACCATATGAGGGGTGACTGCACATGTATTCTATAAAAATGATAAAACATTACCAGGACCTCCACACATGGTAAAAATCAATGAAATATTAATACTTCAAACGAGTAAATAAATATACATAAAGAAACTTCATGAACTATATCAACAAATATGATCATTAAAATTAGGAAATAACATGATCAATATAAATAAGTGGAAATATTTTTTAAAACCATATATGTTCTCAATCCACCTAAATGTTAGATCATTTAAGTATAAAATTAACTAACATGGTTTAAAATCATTGAAAATTAGTTAACTAATCTTATAATAACGTATAATAAAAATTAAATGAAAAAAATATAGGGTAAGACCTATGGAACGAAATGGGTATATCATACTTGAATCTTAATACACACTAGGAATATACTTATTATGATAGTATTTTTTCATTTTAGTAGCCCAAATAAGTGTACATGAACCAATAATGGTTCTAAATGAGGTAATAGTAGAGGTAGGGATCTAAACAACTTGACTAAGGGGTGGCCTCTAATTACAACAATCAATTCACAAAAGACTCTACACCAATAAGAAAGAGGTTCAAGGTTTCAACTTATATCCCAACCCACACTTCATGATTTAAAATTTGAAACTTTATATATCTAATAATGATTTAAAAGAATATTTCAAAATAAGAATGATGAGTGTCTTTAATTTTGTAATTAGATACTTTTGGTGAAAAAAAAGAGAGTGATTACAAGAATTTACATAATAATTTTATTTAAGAACAAAACATTTCAAAAGAAGGTTCTTATTAAATATATCATACAATAAAATCTTATAAAAACCATAAAAATCATTAAGTGATAGGGTTAGGTAAATAATAAACACAATATGGTTTTTATATTGAATAAATCACTCCCACATTAGTAACCCAGTCTCCACATCCCCATTGATTAACTCCCTTAACAATAGGTTATGTTAGGTTATTTTTCTTAAATATCATTTAGGATTAACTGGGAATTTTTTGTTTTTAGTTATGAGATATACATGGGACGTATGTATTTGTACCTTATAAATTAAATTAAAACCATTATATTTTTGGCAAAACATTATCTCTTTACTTATATATTGTACATAAGTTTTTTTTATGTTTAAAAATATCCAAATATTTTATATTTCATACAATGTTTAATTATGAGATGAATATTTAAAAATTGTAAAAAGGTATTAATATCAAGTCCTAATAATGGGTTACTAAACAATAAAGTCATGGGAAACCTATAGAAAAGGATAAAAAATATCAAGGAACAAATAAATCATAATCAGCTTTTATAAAAAATTATAATTTAATCAAAAGATATATTATTTTTTATATATTGATCCAAGAAAAACAAATGAAAATAATTAAACCCTCATAAATAAATTTTGGTTTGAAACCATTCATTAATATATTTAAAATATATTAAATCTCCTTTAATAATGTATTAAAAATTAAGTACAGGAATGTTGTAGGAAAAACATGAGAATCAATCAGTGATTTGAGACCACTAACCATTACTAATGGAATGACTTACTACCTCAAAATTATAACTTATATCCCCTGGAAACCATAAAAAATTTTAAAAAAAGCAACCAAATCAAATGGTCAACATATTGTGAAAATATTGAAACCCCAAAGAGAAATAAATTGATCGACATCTTAATATCTTCCAAATATATAGAATCCCAATTTTGTAAATAATATCAAGAAAACCATACCCAAAATCCACTAAAATAGTAATACATTAGTCCAATCTATGCATATTTTGGTTTCAAAAACATTATAATGATGGGTTAGAAATCTACCCATATGAGCCTTCTAGATGTAACAACGGAATAAGCCCCAATTGTTTTAGAAAATTACACCAAGATATAGTGAAATAAACACTTTAATCTCTAACCATTATCGGTTAAATTTTAATAGATTGGGAAAAAAATTAATGAGTATAAGAAAAGTAACGATTAAACTTTATTTAGGATTGAATATATCCCATTATTCTACCTTTAAGTAAGGGGAATTAATAAGTGGAAGAAGAAACCAATCAAGAGAGATGAAGGTATCTTAAATGGGATGGATTGAAGTGGGGTCAAGGGAGAAGAGGTGGTAAAGAGGTAAGTGTGTGTTTGTAAAAATATAAAAAAACCCCATTTAAAACACCAAATCAACCCACTAGATACCCATTCTAGAGACACTTGGAACTTGAAAGTACACCCCGGTCTATAAGACATCTTCTTATCTCATTTAGTAATAGATGGTATCCCACATGGTACCATATGCCTCCTAAAACATTAAACTATAAGTGGTAGAACCCCAAAACCTCACATGAAATTGGAACCCATCTCTGATCCTTCACCCTTATATAATAATTATCAATAATTCTTCTTCAATCACTAATAAGTGGAAGAAGTGGAAGAAGAAACCAATCTGGATCCATGGAGAGATATTAAATTTTGTGGAGTAATGTGATGTCAAGGTAGAAGAGGTGGGAAAGAGTTAAGTGTGTGGTTGTAAAAATATAAAAACAATACCACTAAAAAACTCCAAACCAACCCACCAGATTCCCATTCTAGAGATAATTGGTACTTGATAGCATGCCCAGGTCTACAAGACCTCTTCCTAGCTCATTTAGTAATAGATGGTAACCCAATTGGCACATGATGCCTCTTAAAAAATTAAACTAAAGGTGGTAGAACCCCATAACCTCACAGGAAATCAGAACCCATCCCCGATCCTTCACCATCATATAACAATTATTAATAATTCTTCCTCAATCGCTAAAAATAAGATCTGAATCCTCCTAATAAAAACATACCCACAATTGAGACTAAAACATCACACAAACCCATGGAATAACTCTCCAAAATCCATACAAAATACCTTAAATCTATTTAGTTGGGGCCTAGTTCATTAAAATCTCCCCGTCATATGAATTATTGTCCCTGAGATGTCTCAGAAGATGATTACCTAAACCCATATTACCCATATGTATTCCATTCCTTCCTTAAATAATCCACCAGATTCATAATGAAAAACCTATAAATCCTCTGTAAATCACCAAAGTGTATAAATTATGTGTCCCAATCACTAAACCATAACCATATCTCCAATTCACAACCCAAAACACAAAATTATTAATATATCCAATCATTGAGTACATTTATAATTTATAACTCCCATAATGGATCTAAATTAACCAAAACCATAAATATAATATCCATAACCATCAAAACCATCAATTTATAAAAGAAAAAAATACACCAACAGCAAAAATTATAATATATCATCAAATTAATCATCACACATCTATTTCACGACTCCTAAATCAATAAATGGAATTATATATCTATAAGATATAAATTATAAATCACATATCTCTATCCATATATTATTTTAATTGTAATTAACTAATCAAAAAATAACCATGATACTCCAAACCATATAATTATACTTTGGATATGCATTATAGACATTACATGCACTCTGTTTATTAATGTTATTTATTCATCTAATGTTTCATAGTGAAATATACTTTATTTTAAAAACAATATAACAAATTATTTTAGAGAACACCCCCCTTCTATAAAAAAATTCATTTTAAGGATTAAATTTTAGCAACCAAACTACCCAAACAATTATTTGGTGGAATGTATTTAATGTGTTGGGTTATAATTTATTTACATATTAATTTATCATATCATTTAATAAGATAATTTCAATTATATTTTCAAGATTAGTATTTAAATTTTCAAAACAATTTCCAAATTTAAAACACAACTACGGTTAGAACTATTTTTCATGAATACTTATTTCATTTTTAAATCAAAACTAAATTTTATTTTGAAAAAAAATCCCAATACTAATAAATAAAAAATCCATTAAAAACATAAACCCCCTTTAAAAATACATCCATTTAAAACACATTTTTATCCCATAAATTTCCTTTACTTTTATAAAATATAATTATAAATAGATTCACTTACCCAATGATACCAACAGACCCTCTTAGGAGATCAAAATAGAATACAAGGGTTCCCCTTAAACTTGTTCAATAAGAAATCAATAACATGTTTAACTAATTATTTTAAAAATATTTAGAAGTACATTAATACATAAGAAATAAAAAACATTCCCACTATTAGTACATAAACATGATTTTAAATATTTTGAAACTTGAATGCAATATCATGATCAACAAAAAGATATTTCGAAAATTAAACCCGTTACATACTTTACAAAAGAATATAAACAAAAAAAGGCATTGTCAATAGATAACACTAAAATCCAATATATCATTCTTGGTGAAAATAATATTATCAAATAATGCAGAAAATGATCAAAAGAAAATTATATAAGTAGGAAAGAAGTTGTTATTTAGATAAAAAATATTTAAGCATGGGTGATTAGGTATAAAAGAATTATAATTCCTATATCAATTAAAGGAACCAATAATTAGTTAATATTAACCTAGTTTCCAAATATATATATGAAAACACTATATATATTAATGATTTTTCTGTTAATACTACCCTTATTTGTTTTCCGCTCATGTATAAAAATTACAATAATTCATTCAACATGCAATGAACTCCAACATCTTTTTACCCATTGA
Organism: Viscum album; assembly: GCA_963277665.1. Taxonomy (NCBI): domain Eukaryota; kingdom Viridiplantae; phylum Streptophyta; class Magnoliopsida; order Santalales; family Viscaceae; genus Viscum; species Viscum album. The sequence goes on from OY728158.1 coordinate 1,912,000,299, forward strand.
TGCCTAAAGTGATACATAAATATAAAAATAGATATCCAAACCATAAAAATATAAGATCTTTTAGAATCTCAAAGTACCACTCTCATACCATGTTGAAATTCCCATAACTTGAACTCCAATATGAAGCCTAGTTCAGATGCACTACTACCCCATGATCATTCTTCAATCCCATGGGTATAGTTAATAGAGTCATGGGTTTTGGAATATAATTGTGGAAGGATTTAGAAACTTTATTATTAATGTTAGTAATGGATTATCTCTACTATAAATATAGTATGAATTACCCCTAATCTAGCCCTCCAAAAAATAAAATGTAAACCAAAGTTGTCATAACTTAAACGAATAAGTTTCCTGAAAAGATAAAAATTATCTAAATGAATGAATATAAGACTCGGAAAGTATATTCCAATATATAAAATCCATTATAAAGAAATAGTGCATCCAAAAATGGAATAAGTTTGTGACATCATATCCTTAAAAATGATCAGTAATCCTAGTCCTACAACCATCTCGAAAGGATCCATATCTGAAGTAGAAATAATTCACACTTCCACACAAGGAATGAACTATCAGATAAAGTCATAAAATGATAAATAATACCTATAAGTACCATACCATTTTAAAAGATACGATATATTCCTATCGAGGTCTCCATGTAATGTGTGAGTAAAAAAACTAGTATGCCCAATGAGGTCTCAAAATAGAAATAACATAAAAGAATGATTCATAAACTTGTCCACTAATTTACATTAATATATAAAATATGTTTTAAATTCAAAAGGAAACAATTTATGACTCCCTATCTCCAAAGATACACCTCCTTGGCTCTCACCAAAGGAGTAGAGATAATGACCACCAAGCTCTCCTCCTATAGACCCTAAGATGGAAAAAATCACTAGGGGTATAAAAATATAACATATGGGAGCCATTACCATCTGATATAATATATGATTGAGAGATGCGATAAAACCCGCTAAGAAACTCTAGTAGGTAATATAAAAGAAACCTAAAAACATCCTAAAATACATGATAAATGTTAATAAATACAAATAAAGGGCTCCAAAAAAATATTCAAATATATAAGTCTTAAAGTAGTGACTCAATAGTAACTACAAAAACCATGCTAGAAATGTCTATATTGATCCCCAAATTCCTATTACAAACCTAAAAAATAGCATATATATATATAGGGTGAGAATACATGTATAACCAGTATTAGCATACCCAAGGTCTAAAGTTCACATGTGAAATGTGATTACTAATTAATGTGTGAGAAGAAAACTAAACAAACAAGATCCTAAAATGGTCAAAACACCAATCCTAGCCTCAACCCGACTCACTATCCAAATCATCAATTCAACATAGTAAACTAAAAATCATGAATTTTATTAAAAAAGGTGACTTGTAGCCACTTCTCCATTTATTTTCAACTCTCATTCCCCAATTCTAACCATCCTATCCTCCCATACCTTCCATAAATGTCACATATCACAACACCTATTTGATGTGGGTTAGGAAATATCCCTACCATCCATACCCTCGTAAGGTCTAGAATCTCATGATAGAATCAAGAAAACTCACATAACTTTTCATGTGAAGAAACCAGGACCATCATAACACATCTCACCTGAAGAAACCTGGGCCATCACACCATATCTCATCTCATCATATAACCATGTCAGCTGGGTATCATGAATGTGAAGGAATTCAACCTTGTTACCTCATCCTACCATGAATGAACCCCACCACATATCATATCACATCACTAACTCATCACATCACATATCACCTGAAGACACATGGGTTATTAGAATATTGTCTCTTGAAGACACATAAGCTATCCCAAAACATCTCGCCTAAAACAACATGGGCCATAATAGCTGATGGGAGAGTGGGGAAGATGGGGTATCTTGATTTATATATCACCACCATGAGATTCTAGACCTTACGGGGGTATCAACAACTGCACAAGACACACACTTCCACTTTAATTTCCAACCCACCAAAAACTTCTATTCACGAATATCTCACTCGCATTTACAGCACTAATTATTTCATTCATTTCATTTAGCATCATCATTTATTTCATAGATAACCAGGCAACTAACACAACCACACTAACCCACATCTATCCAAAATCAAATCAATAGTTGCTAAAATTCAACATCCACAAACATATCTTGATACAACAAATACATACCTCGACCACTACACAACCAAAATCACTATGAACTATAATGATTATACATTATAACCACTATTCAACACAACCCCTATTCATCAAAAACAATGTTCACCACAACCAGTGTGCATCAAAAGAACTATGCACCACAACTATTTCGCACCACATTACTCAACTACCCATATCGTATCCATGCCAACTCACCACTACATCACAAAAAAACACTATAAATATCCCATACGGTCACCAACATCATTGTATTGTATACCATACCGCACAAAGAATCAAAAAAATTACAATCACATAGAGAAAAATATCCCACATTTTATAGTTTTTCTAGGGCTTTTTCACATTACTTCTTTATTTAGAATAAATATTATGACACAATCTAGTTTTCCATAGGAAACCAATTTATTATCTATATATACATTATTTATTCTTTTATTAGGTATGTGATCAAACATAAACAAAGAAAGAGTCTCACAACATACCAACTATAGTGAAATCAAGACTCCAAAAACTATTATTTTTAGTATTGGAAATAAGCATGCATAATATCATTGACAAAATATATCCAAATAGTAAAGCATGTGATATTTTCCCCATACCCATCTATTTAAGTTATAAAAAATTATTATATTATTATGTTGACTCTTAATATCCTCACATTGGAAAGAAAAACCATTCAACACACAAACATAGCAAGAAAAGTAGAGACAATGAGGATCCCCTACCTTGAAGAATCTTTTTGATCTCACTGTACACCATAGGGATAAGAGGAAATTGCATGAAAACCACAACCACAGAAGTAAACCCTAGATAACCCTAAGACACAATAAAAGGTTATAAAAAATATATCCCACAGACACCTCAAACCAAAAAAACATCAGCATAGTGGACCTATGATAGAAGAATGAGGTAAAAATCAAGAAATAGAGACGGGATTACCAAATAATTCCAATAATCCACTACTAGAATCCGAAAATAAAAGTGAAGAAAGATGTCATGGAAGGGATTCCAAAGTGACCTAATGTTTTTCTACACATAGAGGGGGATTAATGAATTAATGTGAAGAGAATAATGTAAACAAACATTTTATACAAGCTGCAATCCCCCCCCCCCCAATTTACAGCATAAATTTCCTGTTTAGTCTAAAAATTCCATGGGAATATATAATACAAGGTGAAAAACCATCTTTTAAGCCATTTAACCCTATTATTTTATGGGGTAAAATCATCTCATGTAGTTATCCCCCGAAAAAATAAACAATCCAAAAACTAAATCCAATATAAGTTTGAAACAACCCATTTTATACTTAAACCCCTCTTTTATGGTGTAAAAGGCCTAAAGAATTTTTTTTACAACTCCAACCTTCACCAAACCAGCTTGATCATCCTTTAAACACCTTAGAAAATCCAAATTGGAAATATAACGGATCGAGAATGGATGGACCATTACATTAGATACCTGTCAAATGATTCTCATCCTAGATAATAAAAACCAAACCCAGAAATGAGAACGAGGTTTGAGAATCCACCCCACAAAATACCTCTCAATGACCTTGTTACACCTCAATGAAAGCAAGAACCAAAAAAATTAAACTGAGATACCCAAAAAAATTCATGCACAACCATTTCATTACCTATCACCTGGAAAAAAACCACATCATCAAATATTAACCACAAACTACCACATTTCCACCCAAAAACATCACTACATAACTACATCATGGTAAAACCATCTTAAACTCAATATATCGTGAAAAAAATCATTTCAAACAATATAAAAAACTTCTTCAAACAAAAAGGTTATTTATTTCTATCTTCCATGTTATGATATTATCCTCTTTGGATGGAACTATATCACATGCATATTTTTAGTCATTCAATTCATAACATGTCTTGATTGGGAATCATGTATTCACCTTTTAAATATGATGAAAGACTTATCACACAGAACACTACCAAGGAAAAAACATGTCTCATAAAACCGAAATTTCTAAAAATCACATCATAAAAAAAAATTCAATGAAAAACTCAAAACAACTCTTAATACTAAGCATGAATCTATGTATCCCACTCCCAAGCACTCAATTCAAGGACACCATGTCTCCATGACACACAAACCAATATAATTTTCCATCTACTCAACACATTCTCTCAACAATCCTAGATATCTAATAGTCTCTCTATGAGTTTCATGTCATACATCAAATCCAACTCTACCTAGTCATTAATGTGTGAGTCAACATGAAGACACGGACAAAGATGGGAGACATGGAAGATTTCATGGATATTCATCAGATGTAGTGGATACACCAACCGATATGCCACATTTCCAACGTACCCATCACCTCAAAGGGTCAAAATAATTGGGAGATAGCTTACTCCCTTGATAAACCTCTATTATCCTCATTAAGGGAAGAACTTCAAGAACACATGGCCTCCAACCTAGAAATCCAGGGGCCTCCGCCTATGATCTTCATATGCCTTCTCATGGTCCTACGCCACCCTCATATTATCTCAAACCATCTAGATCTTCTTGGTTGTTCCCCACACCACATCAAGACTATGAAATTATGACTCCAAACATCCCTATAGATCAATGGGGAATGGCATGGACGACCATGAAACTCCACAAATGGAGCTATGGAAATGGATGAGTGAGTGCTATTTTTGTATGAAAACTTGACCATAGGTTGGTTCCTTACCCAAATTCTACCAATGTCCATCACCTAAGTTCAAAAAATATCCTCAATTTTATGAATGGTCCACTATGTTCGGCCATCAATATGAGGGTGTAAAGTAGTTCTAAGGTGAAAATGGGAGCAAAAATCACACTAAAATCCCATCCATAATTACATGGTAAAATGAGGATCCTGACCAAAGATGATGGTCCCCAGTACCCCATGAATCTTAAACATATCATCCACATATCACATCACTAGTATATTTATGTAACTCGACACAAAGATCACTAGAAAAATGAGCCCACTTCATCATTCATTCCATTATCTCACAAAATTCATCGCAACCTTCTATATATAGCATGGGGTAACCCTGTGAAAACAAAATCGATATGAATAACCATATCCACTTATGAAAATCCTATTATTTTAATAAAGTACTAGGAATACTGTACTCTAATTTCACCTTCCAAAAAATGTATCAATTTTCCACAAACTTAGCCATGAACCATTTCATCCTTAGAAACCAAAGCTACCTCCTAAAACCTTGATACATATTGGTTACAGCAAGATGCACTACTAAATGTGATCTATGAAAATCATGGATAAACTCCTCAGATACTCCCTATGGAAAAAATAAAATCTCCTAAATCAATATATGTTTTTGACAATCTTATGATAATCCTTATTGGGAATCACCATGTGAAATAGAATCACATATCACATCTACCTAAGAGTCTTCCCATTGAGACTCCTCCACCGCCATGATCAATTCTAACTACATAATCATCTTAAAAAGATAACCATGACTAATTTTTTCTCTAATTTCAGGATTCATAATTTTAATATCTTCCTCCCAATTCCAAACATCTATAGACACCTGAACCACATATCCTTGGTAATTCCAACTCAATGCAACAAAAAACACATTCCCCTTTCTCTAGGTGTAAGAGATATACAAATATAAATACTAATGAAACACTATCCACCACCACTGGTGTTGATTTAGATTCTATAGAGAGAAAATTTATTTCAAACTCTTTTGATATATGATAACTTCAAAGCCATCACTGATTATGCAATGTTGCCTCAATGTTATCAAGAAAACAATTTCTTGAAAATCCATATCATGGGTAGCGTAGTTATTGTCACAAGGAAGAAAAATACTAGACCCATAATATATCACGTCTCTACACTACATTAATATGCATCCCAATCCCAGATGGGACACATCTTAGAAAATAACAATCTTCGCATCCTGCTTGGGAAACAGAAGAACTGGAGTACTAACAAACATTGATTTCAGATAACCAAATGCTGTTTGGAATTGATTAGTATACAAAAAATTAATGAAATTATATTTCAATTTAGTTATTAGGTCTAAAAATAGAGACAAATTAAGAGAAAATACATGTTAATAGCTAGAAAGACCAAGGAAACTGCAAACCTTTGTCACTTTCTTGGGTACTGCCCTAGAAAAACTGCCTTGACCTTCCATGAGTACACAACTACACCCAACTGAAACGCCACATTCCCAAGAAAATTTAACTATTATATCCAAAACATACACTTTTGTAGATTTAAATAGATATTATATTATATAAGTAATTCAAAAAATTACTATGAGATGATAAACATGCTCCTCCTTTGGCTTCAAGTAGATCATGATATCATTGTTGAATATGATGATGAACCTATCCAATAATTTATAGAACATGGAGTTCATGATCCCCAAGAACATGGAAGATGAATTCATAAAACCCAATGACATAACCAAAAATTGGAAGCACCCATAACTACTTATGATGCTAGTCTTCAGAATATCTTCACCCTTCATAGTCAATTGCGGATGTCCATGTCACACAACGATCTATGTGAACCAACAAGCCCCTCTTAACAGGTCAAATAGACCATCGATCCTTGAAACGGTTAATGGTTCATGAATATTACTTAATTAAACATTCAATAGTATATAAAAAACCTCATAATACCATCCACCTTATTAGAAAACAATATTAGGGAACCCTAAGGAGACACACTAGGATAGATGAAACCCTTATAAATCAAATCATTCACCTAAAACTTCAACTCACATAACTCCATAGGTGCCATTAGATAGGGATCCATAAATTCATAGGCATTCTCTGTTGAAACTATATTCGAAACTCAAGGTTGCGATGAGGGGGTGAGTCTATAACCTTCTCTAGAAATATATAAAAACTCATCCCAAACCCTAGGAACATCTATTTTCGGATCTTCTACTAATATATCATCCAATTGATATAAAAGAGGAACTGATTTCCTGCTACCCATACAATAACATCTATCTCTAACGAACTCCACTCATTAGACCCCACATTGGAGAAAGAAACTCTCCTTTAGAAATAGTCATTGACTGCATGCATGTTACACATGAAATCCATGCTATGGATAACATAATATGAAACAAGAATGATTCTACCACTTATTGCTGATACCCCATAACCAGTCGACACCCTTGTAACACATCAAAAAAATCAAGATGAACTCCAATCAACATAGATAACTATAAGGGGATTGGAAGCCTCTCCACATCCAATCCCAAAGAACATACTAAATTAGGAACACCAAATTAATTTGACGATCTTGAATAAAAAAAGGAAAACAGAAGGGTAGAAGATAAACTAATTACACGTTGAACATAAACTTGCTTCACTAGGAATAAAACCTAAAATGAATGCATCTGAAAATGAATGTCTCTGATGCCTCTTTACTTCCATTATATATAGTTGTGATATTTCCTAGGTTCCTATGGATGATGACCATAAAAATATTTTGCTTGACTAACGCCACATGCTCTCAACTTGTGAACAAGAACCTGCGATCTAGACTACTAAATTTACATTGGTGGAAACTATTGTGACTACCAAAAAGGGGCCAAAACAACCACTTGATACTAGCCTCCCTGAGTAGTCAGACACTGATCTTGGTGATTCCATGTACCCTACATACACAACACAAGAACAAGAAGCCTCTAGTAGGTTCTCATAACCTATCTTCTTAAGGTTCTTGGGAGGATTTCTACCACGGTCGGTTCCCCACTGATTGGATCCCCAACTACCTAAACACCCATGGCCCACTTCCAGAAACAATACTCATCTATATTCCCTACTGGGTTCTCTATCAAGTCTCAAATACCATATACATCATCTGATCGACAACCTATTCTTTTATTTTTACCTCCTATTGTGTACGGATTGTAAATTGGGTGACCGCATACCTGATCACCAGGTTCAAATCCTCATATAGATGCTAAAATATGAATTATTAATCTAAATAACATATAAGGAAAAGAAAAATATGTCCCTAAACATGATAATATTCACCCACAAACATAGTTTCCCCTACTGAAGAGATAAAAAATATTTCTGGTTTACTACCTTTCTCATCGATGATAGGAATTCCAAATAGAAATCGTTCTAAATTTCTTTCTACAACACATCTGCCTATTTTGCCACCAAGATACAACATCCACTACTAACACATATCTCCTCAAAATTGAATAATGTATAAAAACATCCATAACTCTTAACTTGATTGCATAGAACTAAAATAGATCTCTATCTCATCCAACCAATGTTCTATATTCAAATCTGAGATGATCCCCTCATAATTTTATAAACTCCACTACTAAAATGAATTAAAGTCCATTTTCCATGACTCATCCACCTCTATCAAGTCACTCCTCAAACGATCAACCAGATCCTCAGGAAAAACTTCAACTACATAAACTACTCACAAATGATTACTTTGATCCATTCTTGAAAAGCAATGAGAACACCCAAATCCAAATGGCATGAAATGTTTTGATAGGTTTATTTAATTAATTCAATTAATAAGTTAACTTTTTACAATTACCCAATTTAATCTAAAATATAAAAATAATGACCCGTTAAAGTATCCTAGGTCTATACCCTTCAGATTGGTCCACCTCTCTTGGTAATTTAAAAAGCATAGAGTCTATGAACCAAATCATAGGGGCCCTAAAATCCTATATCATAGTCGATATCTCTAGATTATGTCACAAATGAAAATGGTGTAAGATAGATAAAGACCTCCTGAGACCTATCTAAATTAGGACTTTAGTTTGCGACAAAAACTGAGGGTATTAAATTATCCCATATATGAGATTTTTATACCCCCAGTTCTTGCCGCCAACTTGGGTGCTACTTGAGGTGGGACTCAGGGGTCATTATATCTCTTCCTTCATTGTTATACCCATAAGGGTATCTCTAGAGGGAGGGGTAATGACAAAGAAAGTAAGAATAATAGTATTATGTTATATTTAAAATCAATACTATGGATATAAATTTCATGACCCATCCCAGTGGGGCCTACACCGCGACTCCCCAAACCAGCCTATAATAGGCCAGGGGGTAGTGAATAGCACCGAGTAGAAATATCACTTACATGGGAGGCGGTACCTATGTACCTATACACACGTACACATCTCCAAGTCCAAAAATATTGAAATGTAAAAACCAAGAAGAAATAAAGTTCTGGCATACAACTAAACCCAACCAGTAGAGTACAAAAGGAAAGCAGTGTGCTGTAAACTAAACTGGTCCAGAATACAAGCCCACCAAAAGAAAGAGTATGAAAATTACAAAGTCTAACCAGTAAGCAAGTAAGGTATTGGGACTACTGCTCGACCTAGAAGGAACAAGTCGACCTATGGGAAACTCAAAAGTCTATGTCCAGTCATGGTCCACCTGGGACTCCGTTAAAAGGTCGCTCATCTACATAAGACACAACACTTGCCAACAAATCCCATGAAGGGGAGAGTATAAAAATACTCAGTATGACTCCCTAAAACCACAAATCAATACACATGGTAAATGTATATTCACCTCTACATAGTATATTATTATAGAAAACATAACAATATAGACATATCTAGATATAGTTGAAACCCAGACCTGTATTTTGGAGGTAAGCCACAATGACCATATACCCACACTAAGGATTCAGTCCAAAGATTTCAAGAAGAAATCGTCTAAGAGAAATCACTCCACAAGTCTGATAGCTCTGATGATATCCATCCAAGAAGTACTATTCATAGGGAAGTGTCACGAGGGATAGATAGACGCACTGATCGATATGAAGAGAGAGAGTAGATACACTAATTCTGGGAGAACACACTCCTGAGTGGGAAATGATCAAGATACACGGTTGGAGATCACAGGAAGGGCCTAGGAATATAAAATGACTCATCAAGATTCTCATTCTAGGTAGAGGATCTATATACTATAAGATTGGTTATGACAATACCTAACTCTTACTATGGTCGGGAGTGGATAATGGATCTCTATCCAGGCCTCTCAGAGGGACTTTGGCTCTATCCTTGAAGTCTTGATGAAGGGATCACACTCCTATTGATGGAAACAGTACCTAAAATTCACGGGAACAAGAAAAGGGTTCACTAACTCAAATTAAACTTTTCCAAGGTATGTTGGACAAGGAGATCAAGCCATGTTCAAGAAATTACATAGTGTGTATAAGTGTCACACATCGTGCCCTTTGGCCCCTGGTACTTCCCGTGTACAACATCCTATTTCTAAAAGAGAATGTCGTATAGAAAAGAAATACACAACCTATAGAAGAGTAACACACCATGTCCTACTATATGTGGTTCACTCTATGTATGATAGCCATGTGCCTGTACATGGCTTCAACCTGTATCTTCCAACCCATGTACTGATACACGGGGTAACCCGTGTAACCGGCCTCGTTTGGCCATGTAGTGTAGTACATGCAATGTACTAAACCCCGTGTCCTTGTATCATCAGTGATATAATCTGAGTCCCACACAAGGACCCAGACGTCATGTGACAGGTGTCACATTCCATTTCATTATTATTTTTATCCAGAAACCCTAGCCACTGCAGAGCTAGCCCCATACTTCGTGTTCATTGAGATACACGTTGTATTCTTTGAAAAATTCCAAAACCGATGTTCTTCACCAGCATGCCTCATATGATCGTTTCATTCCAGATCCAACCATTTGTTTACCTTGAAATTGATGATCCATGGTTGTCCCATCATAAAAGATTCTATTAGGTAGGTTTCAGACCTTTGATCGGCTCTAAAAAACTTTTTTCGATCATCTGCACAAAAAATGGTTGAGGAATAAATTGTTTCGAACCATGTCGATTTTTCCATTTCCACCATCTTTGTGCCTCCGTTGGGTCATCATGATGTCAGATATCTGATTTCAGATCATTGTGATATGAAATAGATGTTCAAAGATCCATCGTTTATAACCCCATGAAGAATACGAAGAACAGATGGGGTAAAAGGGGAGAATAAATTCATATAACAATTCAAGGAACAATCATGATTTCTTCCTTACGGCATTGATCTTCTACCGTTATAAGGATAAAGAATAGTGAAATAAATATAGAATTGATTCCCCAAAATAAAAACCAATAATCAACCCCTCTCACAGGAATGAACGATCTGTGGGTCAACCTGTTTATGGGTTGATTCACATTCATCATTTAAATCAATGAATTGAAAACAAATATTCAAAATAAAAACCCCTAACTTGATCACCAACAAAGGGTGGATTTATTTTATCATTGGTGAGATCTGATCATGTTGCGCAATGACCCATGCATTTTCGTTCATCGTCATTCGTTAAGAGTTCTCCATGGGTGTCTCCTTTGAAAATCTCCAGAGAATCCAAGGGTTGTATCTTGGGTTATGAGCGTAACCCTAGGATCATGCTTATTTGAAACCATAAAACAAAATGCTACATCATTAAAACATTTAAAATATAATGAATTGTTATTTTATTTTATTTCCTCTAAAATGTCCAAAAATTAACATTTGCAGGCGACACATGTTAGTCAATGTTAGGACTTAAGGTAAAGTTGCTGATTGGAATGAAATGACATCCTTGGATTATTGATATGGGAAACCGTTTAAATGTTTTTCCATTTTTTAGTAAAACCACTTTTACGCACTATTTAAAAGTTTAATTTATTTAAAACATTTATTTAGGGCACCCTAGGCCACTGAATTGCACATCATCAAAAAGCCTGGTCTCGAAACAATTCTATATAATATTTAAAAATAATACATATAAAATACAAGACATTAAATTCTCCCCACATTAGCGATTTACGAACCTGAAAAGCCAAAAATAAAGGGTACTCAAATAGATGTGGGTACTGCACATGAATCTAAACCTCCCACTCCCACGTGCTCTGTAGAATATTATCGTTCTTTCACCAAACACATGCCTAGGGAATATCTCTCCCATGAAGGATATTATCTTTCCAATCATCAATATCCACTAGGAATTTAGTAAAGGTTTCTCCATCCTCAACATCCAGCTCGTCCTAGTCAATGAAATGCGGTAGATTGTGAACATCCCTCCTTAGCTACGAAACATGGAAGAAATCATGTACCCAGTGAAAATATGGTGGTAGAGCTATATGGTATGCCACATCGCCAACTTTGTACAGTATTTGAAAAGCATTGATGAACCTCAAAAACAATTTTCTGCCTTAAAAATATATCTGCAACCCTCGTCGAGGTGATATCCAAACGAAGACATGGTCTTTCTCCTAAAACTCCAGAGGCCTCCACCATCTGCCAGTATAAGACTTTTGTCAACTATGTGTAGTCTTCATCCACTCCTGTATGATTTGAACCTTCTTGGTGGTATCTCACACCAACTTTGGACCCATTAGTTCTGACTCTCTTTGGTCGGTCCTGCAAAGCGATGACTAGAAGGGTGGCTCATATAAATCCTAGAATGGTGTCATACCAATGGTGGAGTAGTAGCTGTTGTTGTACGCAAACTCCCGCAAGGACTAGTGTTCTTCCCAACAACGACAAAAGTCCAGGATATAGACCCACAAGATAACCTCTAGAAACTAAATTGTCCTCTTCGTATGACCATCTGTTTGGGGATGGAACACAGTGCTCAAGAATAATTGATTCCAAGAATCCTTCTTCAATACCTTCCACAACCGGGATGTGAAATGAGAATCATAATCCGAGACTATCATCGAGGGGACTCTATAAAGACAAACTGTCTCATTCACATAGAATCATCCCAATCTCTCTACATAACTCTTCTCCCTAATATCTAGGAATTGTGCCGACTTGGTGAGTCAGTCAATGATCACCAAGATAGAATCATGTCCCCTGTATTTATGAGTAAAACTCATCATGAAGTCCGTTGATATTCAATCCCAATTCCATTTCAGAAAAACTAGGGGTGATCTAATCCCACTGGAACCTAGTTATCAGCCTTTACCTACTGGCAAGTAAGGCATTGAGAAATGAACTTAGCTACTTCCTTCCTCATACTTTTCCAACAGAACTGATGTCATAGGTCCTAGTACATATTCTCCATTCCAGGGTGTACAACCAAGGGGGGTGTATGAAACTCTATAATAACATCCTCCTACAACTACACTAGTCCAACTGTATGCCCTATCAAAAGAAAAATGTTCTCCACGTATTGTGAATATACATCAAGAGAATGTTTTGTAGATAACTGCCCATGTAAAGCTTCATATTCAACATCCCCTAACTGTGTGTCCTTGACTCTCTCTAAGAGTGTAGGGGTCAAAAACCATCGACTGAAGGAAACTTGCATCATCTTCCTCTATGAAGGATTTCTGTATCGATTCCAACTACTCTGATGCCAAACATTGCAGTTACGAGCTCGATCTCTGACTGAGAGCATGAACCAAAATGTTCCCCTTCCTAGGAGTATAGATAATATCAAAGTCATAATGCTGGAGGAACTCCATCCATGACCTCTACATCAAATTTATATCCTTCTACAATAATATGTACTTGAGGCTCTTATGGTCAGAGTGGACGATAAACCGCTCACTTGTTAGGTAGAGCCGTCACATCTTTAACACCAAGACTACCACAGCCAACTTGAGATCATGTGTCATATTGTTCTTCTCATGCGGCCCAACTGGTGTGAAGCATAAGCAATCACCACATGTATATACATCATAACATAGCCAAGCCTGTTCCCTAATGCATCACCGACAACTATATACTCAACAACCTCCTCTAAAAGTCTCAAGATCGACGCACTCATTAAACTATTCCCCAACTACTGGAAAGCCTACATGCACTTCCCTTCCCATACGAAAGACTTCCCTTTTCTCTTCAATGTTGTCATCTGTGATGATATTCAGGAGAAATCAAGAATTAATATATGGTAATATCCTACTATCCCTAATAAGAGCTACACCTATGTCATTATCCAAGGTTTCTCCCATGCTAACACCGCCTTGACCATGGGTAGGTCCTCCTCAACTCCATCTTTTGAGAAAACATATCTCAGAAAGTGGTCCTCCTAAATCTAGAATTGGAACTTCAAGAGATTCCCATAAGTATATTTCTCTCCGAGTACATCTAGTACCATCCAGAGGTGTCTCACTTGATCCTCCTCTGATATCGAGTACACCAAGATGTCATCAATGAAGAATACTATGAACTAGTCAATGTATGGCTGTAAGATACAGTTCATGAGTTCCATGAACATTGGTGGAGAATTCGTCACACCTAAAGGCATCACCAAGTACTCATAGTGACCATAGAAGTATATTAAAACCATATTCGGCACATCCTTATATTATACTCAAATCTTATGATAACTCAATTGAATATCAACCTTTGAGAACCACCGTGCCACTCTTAGCTGATCGAAGAGGTTGTCGATCATTGGTAGTGGATTATTTCTCTTCAATGTTACATAGTTCAAGAACCGGTAGTCCACACACAACCTCAAATTCTCTTATTCATGGGAAAACAAAACTGGGGTTTCCTAGGGTGAAACACTAGATCTTATGAATCCCTTCCTCTACAAATCCTCTAACTGGATGCTCAGATCACGAAGCATTGTGAGAGAGATCCAAGATGATGGCCCGGATATCAGAGCCATCCCGAGGTGTATGTTGATGCAGAATTTGATATTTTCGTGAGTAGGTAACCCTGGAACATATTTTGGGAAGATGTACTCATAATCCTCCAATAATACTGGGAACTAAAAGCTCAAACAATCATCTACTCTGAGGGTAAGGTTATCCAACTCATGAGTGATTGACTACACCCTCCTATGCATGACCCCTCTTGTATTTCCTGGGTTTCCATTTATCTGAAAAAGTAAAACATCAACCCATCACTGTGGAAACACCACAAACATCACCTAAAGATGTAAATCTAGGCATGGAACTAAGAAAGACAATATATACATAGATTTATATAATAAGGCCTTGACACTTCCACTAAGTGGTTCCAAACTAATCTATCAACTCTAAGGGTAATATCACACTGTCAACAAAGTTGTGTGATCATCGAGTCTCTTATAATAGTTGTCTCCAGCCATAAGGGTCGAATCAACAAATCTACCTAAATCTCAAGGTTTCACACAAGACATGTGGCGAGGAAATAATTACTAGCACTTATGTCTATAAGTATGTCAAATAAGGTATATAAGATAGAGATCATGCCTCAAATAATCCCTGGAGTCTCTATGTCCTACACCTCGATGACATATAGATGCTCGTACCCCTATCCCCCAACTCTTTGAGGCCAGTGTAGACCTCCTGGGGGTGGTGGTGGAAGTATGAAAAAATTTCTTCAATCTCCCACAGCTCTCCCTGCTCTTCTTCCATATCCGCCACTTGGAGGGTCTGCCAGCTCCACACATTGCCTATGCCTTCGTGGTCCATCCACCACTTCCCTATGAGCATCCTGAAAGGTTGGACAGTCTCTAGTGATATGTTCTCTTTCATTTCATGAGTAGAATCACATTTCTCTATGTTGAATTGATCCATCCTGAGATCCCTAGACTACAAATCCCTTATCCTAGGTCCCCCTGTGACATCTCCCACATCCCAATCCCTATGCCTAACATTGGCTCCCTTTTTCTGAGGTCTTTGCACATGTCTGCCTACTGCTGACTTCCACTGGATATCTCTGCTCAGCCAAGAATCCCTCGACCACCAAAGTTCACTCGAGCACTCCGACATAAGTAGGAATGTATATAGACATGAAACTATCTTTGATGTACCATCATAGACCTCTCTTGATGTTCCCAGATCTAAAGTACTTATCCCTAACCATATCCAATGAGTACCCGGTGAGGTTTGTAAACCTTGATGAATAGTCATCCACCATCAAACTACCCTACTAGGGTTGAAGAAGCTCCTAAATACACATTACTCTCAGAGTAACTATAGATAACTCCTCCATAAAGAGTTTCCCGAACTCCATCCATGAAAGAGTCATCTCATCGTGATTTTTGTGTGGTCAAAGTCCACCATCACCCTACCGAACCATGAAGAAGGCTCAATCCTAGGATCACCATTGTGTCCGCTGGTGTCTTCACTAGAAGGAAGACTCTGGTCATTGTATTGATCTAGTCTTCATCCACTTATGGTCTAGGATCACCTTAGAACATAAGGGGTATATCTCTGAAACTCATGGTGAATGCTTAGTATGCACTCCTTGTCTCCTTGTATTGTAGGTACTGCGTGATGCTCCACAAGTGGCGGCATAGCTAATTCACCACCTAGAGGTAAGGCCATGAGAACTTGCCCCAGAATCAAAGCCTTTTCACTGAGGAGGTCATCCTCATTATCGATCTGCTAAATCCTAACTAGTATGCGTCACTGAGGCATTCTGTAAGAATGCAAGATGTACCACAATTAATGAGTATATCTAGAGAGCTAACTCAACAAGGACATGGAAACCAAAACCCATTCCTACATGATGCATGTACCATTACTATTTCCCCACAACTAGTGTTCTAATGTACCAAGTCGAAAATCAGTTTATCAGAGTCCTGGTGTGTGGATACGTCAGCTGGTCACATGAACACTGGAGTCCCTGGCAAGAAAGCCGAACTCGAGACACTTAACCCTGTTTCCCCAAAATAATATCACAGACTCTCAGTCCTAAGGTAGAACTTGTTAGCTCTGATACGACTATATGAGGACCCCTCCAGGTGGGGCCCACACAGCGACTCTCCAAGCCCACCTCCAATGATTCTGGGGCTGGTGAGTTGCATCAAGTAGGAATATCCTTGACACGGGAGGAATTTCCTCTGTACCTGTACACACACATATATCTCCAAGTCGAAAAATTATGAAATGTAAAAACCACTAAGGGAAAAAATGCATTCTTGCAACTAAACCCAACCACAATTTACAATAGGAATGTGGAGCGTTGTAAAGTAAACTGGGCCAGAATACAAGCCCACTAGAAGAAATAGTCTAAAACTTCAATGTCCAACCTATAAGAAAGTAAGGTACTGGGACTACTGCTCAACATTAAAGGAACGCCTCATCCTGTAGGCAACTCAAAAAGATCTTTATTGTCATGGTCTTCCCTAGACTCCATCAAAAGTCCACTCATATGCACAAGATATGACACATACAGGGAAAGCCTGTGTAGGGGTGAGTATAACAATACCTAGTAGGAAAACCCCAAAAACCACAAAGAAATACATAATATAAAGGTACAATCGTCTCTATGTAATATATGTCTATAGAAAACATAACAAGAGATACAATTATTGATATGATTGAGACCCATACATGTAGTCTTGAGGTAAGTCACAATAACCACATACCCATGCTAAGGATTTAGTCTGAATATTCGACGAAGTACTCATCTGGGAGAACTCACTCCAAGAGTATGATAACTCTAATGAAGTCCATCCGAGAATTACTGTTCATTGGGATGTGTCACGAGAGAGATAGATAGATGCACTGATAGATCTTAAGAGAGAAAATATACACTCATTCTTGGAGAACACGCTTCTGATTGGGAAAAGTTCATGATACACAGATGTGGATCACTTCCAAGGCCTTGGCGTACACCACAACTCATCCAGATTCACTAGATAAGTAGAGGATCGATGTCCTGTAGTATTAGACACACTGATATTTGACTCTACCTTGGGACAATAATGGATAAAGGATCTCTCTCTAGGCCTCTCGGAGGGACTCAGGATCTATCCAAAAAGTCATTCTAAAGGGACCATACTTTAGTAGATGGAAATTATACCTAACCATCAAAGGAATGGGAAAAGGGAGAAATAACCAAAAAAAACGTTTCCATTGTATGGTGGACAAGCAGATCAAACCATGTGAAAAAAGTACACGACATGTAGAGGTTTCGCACGCTGTTTCCTCTGACCCTGGGTACTTCTCATGTACAAATGCGTGTGTTGAAAAGAGCACATCATGTAGAAAAGATATACAGGGTGTGTAGAAGAGTAAATCATTGTGTACTACTGTATATGGGATGATTCATGTATACTGTCCATGTTCCCATACATGGAATCAACCTGTGTCTACCAACCTGTGTACTAGTACACGGGTTAACCCACAGCACTATCCTAGTGTGGTTGTGTGGTGGAGTAAATGTTGTGTAGTCCACCTCGTGTTCGTGTATCATCCGAGATACAAGATGAGTCCTACATAAGGACCCACATGACATTTTTTAAGTGTCACACATATTTTCATTCTTTTATGTATCCCAAAACCCTAGTCGCTGATGAGCCGACCCCACACACTGTGTTCTTCAGGATACACACCACGTTCTTTGAAAAATTCCAGAAGCATTATTCTTCACTAGTGTTCCTCGATTGGTCCTCTAATTCTCGATCCACCCATTTATTCTCCTCGAAATTGAAGACCTAGGGTTGTCCCGTTACCACAAAGCTGATTTGTTAGGTTTCAAACCATCAATTGTCTTCAAAAACATGTTTCGATCATCCACATGAAGAACACTTGAAGAATTATTTCTTCTTAACCATGTCAATTAGTTTTCTGCCATCGCCATCGCATGCCCACTAGATCATCGCGATGTTGGTTATCTAATTTGGGATCGTTGTGCTATGAAATTGATGCACAATGATCCATCATTCATAACCCTATTAAGAACATGAAGAACACACTTGGTCAAAGGGGAGAATAAATTCATATAACAATTCAAGGAACAATCCTTCGACGTTGTTCGATACATAGTTGATCCACTCCTATTAGAAGGATGTAGCAGAATGAAACAAATGTGAAATCGATTCCCCAAATTGAAACCTGATAATCAGACTGTCCTGTAAGAACGAAGGATCCACGAGTTAACTTGTTCTTGGTTTGTTCCACATTCGTCCTTTAAATCCAAAAACGGGGAAAACACAATAGAAATAACAACCCCTACCTCAATCATAAACGAAGGGTGTATTTTTTTCCATGTTCTGTGAGATCGGATCCTACTGTGCAACGATCCAGGCATTATCGTTCATCATCATTTGTTGAGCGTTCTCTAAGGGTGGATCCTGTCAAAAGATCTTTATAATCAAATGGAGTTTTCTAGGTTTATGAGCCTAAACCTGGGATCCTAGTTATTTGTAACCATAAAACGCATCACTACATCATTAAAAAATTTAAAATAAAATAAATTGTTAATTTATTTTACTTCCTTTAAAACATCCTAAAATTAACTCCTGCAGCTGACCAGCACCAGTCGATGATAGGCCTCACCTAACGTAAAGCTGTAGCTACGAATGCAAAAGTGCCAAAAGATATATGATATGGGCACCCATTTCAAATTATTCCAATTTTCAGGAAAACAAATTGCACAATCTATTTAACAGATTAATTTATTTCAATAATTTATTATAAAATCCCACCTTTTTATAACATAACTTTTCATTACATTTTACAAAACTGAGGATATTTAAGGTTTAGTGTCTTGGAAACCAGGAACTTAAAACATGAAAACATAAAAACTTCTTCTTAAAAACTTGAAAGTATTATCCTTATGTTTATCCTAGGTTCATTACCATATCTCATAACCTGGGGACATGCATCAAAAAGGGTGAGAATAAGGCCCGGTAAGGGAAATAGGGGGAAACATTTAACATGTGAACTTGAGATACATCAACAAAGTCATGAAAAAGAGCTTTAAGGCATGAGAAAGAAATAATTAGGAATATCATAATAAAAATAACGTATTTAATAACTTGAAGATGTGGCTACAAAATTTAACATAGACAATCATTTCCGTTTCACCAAGGTCCATCCCCAAGGTGTCATTAAAAATTACCAAGGTTATTCACCAAGGCGTCCTTAAAAATGGTCATCTCTAGAGATTAAGTCTTTACCCAATGCAATGGAACGCTATCAGGGTGAACCCTTAAATTTGACTTTATTATAATGTGATCCACATATATCATCATAAAACATTTCATAAATAACTCATATATCATAAAATAAATGGTTTTCCCTTCATAATCATAACGTTTTAAAAACTGCTTCAAAGACCTAATCTTTATGTCACTTTAAACCCACGGAAAATGAAAGCGGGTTTCATGTATGTAAATCACAGAATTTAAAATAAAATTTTTTGATATATATGTGAATACCCCTATAGAAGAAAGATCTTTGATTATTCACTTAATAAAATAAAAGAATTTGAGAAAAAGGGAGAGGCAATTTGAGATGAAAATTCTGCAGCATAACGGTTATGTTACAAGGTTTTAGAAAATATTTAAAAGAGAGGGGACATGGGTGACCCACTCATTAATGATCCATAAAACAGTATATGGACAGAATATAATGGATATAATAACATGGTAATGAAATTTTAATGATATACCATATGAAATGAAAAACATTAAAGGAAGACAAAAATAAGATTTCTCTTATGAAAATTCGGCAGCCTAACGACATCACTTGAAACATAAAAAAGGAATTGAAAAGATAAAATATGGTCTATAATCATATGAACATATAATATAAGTATGATAGATCTAGAGATCATACCCCAACATAAAAAAAGGAACTTGAAAGACTTGACAAGAAAATAGAACTTGAAAATGAGAAGGGTGAAAGAATCCCTTAAAAATTTGGCAGCCAAACGGCGTCACTTAACCTTAAAAAAATGAAATAATGAGAGTAAGAGGGGATATCTCATCATATGAACATGAAAAGGTAAGTAAGAGGAATTTAAAATAACATAATCCAACATAAGAACATGGGGCATAAAAAATGACTTAAAAGAGAGTATTTGAAAAGAAAGAGAGAGGTTGGATCCCTTACCTTAAAACGTAACTCTTAAAACTCAAAGGTTGGGACCTTGAGGGCTTGGGGGAACCTTGGGAGGACTCTTTGGGAGGTAATGAGACCAGATATTCATTGGGGGAGAGTTTGGAGTGAAAAATAATGGATAAAAGGGTGGGTATTTATAGGGAAAGTGAGGGGACAAGGCATTAATGGCCATGGGACACCTCATTGGTGGTTTTGGCAAAACCATGGGCGTTCCCATGGTATTTGCCCATGGTTTTATCCACATGGGACCCCTAATACAATTATTCATCCCCTTTAGTCGGTCATACCTTAAAATATCTCACCACATCATCATGATGCAGTTATGATGTCATTAAACACCTGTAACTTAAAAACCATATTTTCACTATTCATCGAAAATTCAACTTTCTCAGAAAAGTCCCAAAATTTCACCTAAACCAAACATCGATGCTTTGATTTCCAAAATGAACTCCATTTTATAAAAATAATTTTCTAAATATTTTTAATTTAATTTTTAAATAAAAACACTATTCATAGAAAATTCATTTTTTTCGGAAAAATCCCCAAAAATTACCTTAACCTAATATCGATGATCTGAGTTCAAAAATAAAGTCCATTTTATAAAAAAAAAATCTAAATAATTGAAATTTAATTTTTAATTAAAAATACTATTCGCCTGAAAAAACTAATACTCGAATAATAATTTATGAAACCATTATTTAACTATTTTATTGAATCACATTACATAATCAAGGTGCCTAGATTATATTAATACATTCTTTAAGTGATATTACAAACCAATTTGGTCACATTACTAATCCTAAATGTAAAATCACTATTCATAACTTACAATTCATCAAAAATCAAGTTGATCTTTTTAGACTCTAAAGTTTTTTACTGAACACATTTATAGAAGACCATTTTTTGAAAATCATTACACATCATTAATTATTTAAGGTTTACATAAATATTTTAAAATAAACTTTTTTTCAAAATACATCAATAAAATACATTCTATATTCGTTTGAACATTTGAAAAATCCCAAACTTTACCATAAGAAGAATACACAATTTTATTTGTAACAAGGGATTATGGTCACCTTACATAGCCCCTTATAACCCCAGCATATGACCTAAGTGTAATGTGTGCTAAGGTGAGATAATCTGAGGGCGCTCGACCAACATCACACGTGTAGTAGTTTCTATTAGCTTGAACTTCTTGCAAAGTAGATTCCATTCCAGCCTCACACAATGAAGTTCAGCTTGGGTTTGGTCCAGAGAAAAGCCCAACGATGCTACCTCCTTCCCAAGTTCTGTTAGATGGGCTTCGATTGGCCCAAGACTACTGGATGAGGCCATCAAATCTTCTTTCTATATTAATTAACCAAGATCATTTGTATTTTGAGACAATAATCGCAACATTTAGTTTCCAATGGTCATATTGACTAATGGTCATATAATAGTCGAAACCGAACGGTATCATTTTAATTATAGTAATGTTATCAAATGAAATTGTTTTGTTGAGTATAAAAAAAATAACACACAAAATTAGGAAACAAGATTTATTCAAAATTTCAGGTCGTTACAATCTTCCCCCCTTAAGAAATTGCGTCTTAGCAATTTAAAAAATTGGGCTTGAAAATTTCACTAAAAATCCCACAACGGAAAAGGAGTGAGTAACACTATTACTTTAAAAGAAAGAAAAGGAAGTACAAAGGTCACCCGAGTTAACCCATAATAGGATTCCATGTAAGAAAACATGGATATGGAGGACAAAACAATGGATCATGTTCTGAGGGAGAGTGATAGAAAACATGATTAGGAGAAAGTTAACCCTAAGAAAATCACAAACTTATGATGTGTGTAAACGGTCTTTGATTACTCAGAAGGAAACTTAAACCAACAAAATTTTTGTTTTACATTCCTTTTCTTATGTTTGAGGAATTCATTTACTACATAGAATAAAAACCTAAGGAAATATACCTACCTTCAAGTAGAGTTTCATCCTTTAATAACTTTCTACCAAAACTAATCTTTTCCCCAAATGATGAGCATTCAAAAACACTTGGTCTCATCAAAACACAAGAATCATCTTCTAGAGAGTCATGTAATCCACAAAAGATTAACTATCTATTTATTCTATCTTTAAACATTATCCCAAAAACAGAAAGGGTAAGATAAAACAACTCTTCAAAATAAAGAACCCCGTAGGAAGGGAAACTATTTTAAATAATTAAAATTCCATGGTACTACCCAGAGTTCATCATAGACCATTCCATAAATAATTGTCCTTAAAATTCCTCAAAATAAACCAAACTAAGATTGAAACCCAAATACATGAAGGATTTGATAACATAGTCTTCCAAGATAAACTTTATCGTTCATCTCCAAACAACATCAACTACTCCTAACAACTTATAACAAAAGTAACTAACCTAAACATATTTTCCCCAAGATAGGTTAATAATTACCATAAGTAACCTAAATTACTATAAGTTCACCTTAAATTAACCGATTCTTCAAAATATAAGTCAACCTTTACTCCTCAAAGAAAATATCGTAGTAATCAACTTACCTCGATCATATAGGGTTCCCAAAATAGTGAACATCTTCCAAAATAATAATCATCTTTTAATCCCCTGATCACCTTTTTTAAGAAGAACAGCTTTACTACCTCAACATGTGGTACATAAGAATATATGTTTTCCTTAATGATATAAAACCATTATAGGTAGTGACTCGATGTTCGTAGAAAACATTAACGATATGATCATAGGGCATGAACTAAAATACAACATGGCATAAACAATTATTGCGAAGAAGTTACATGTACAATAGTCATCATGATCCATATCAGTATAGAACTTTCATTGTTCACTTGTCCTTGAATATTGTTGATGCTCATCATGCTTCTCATCCCTTTCAAGAGTTCATTGCCTTGGATAATGTCCAACTTCTCCACATTTACCACATTGAATAGTATAAGGTACATTAGATTAAACCTTATCTCTATTCAAATCATTATCCATTTTTTTAAAGAAATTGGATACTTTATTCCCTATCTCCCCTCACTTAAAACATCTCCCAGTTCCTTTGTGACATTCTCCTTGGTGCCTCATCCCACACTTTTTTCAAAATAGAAAATTGGGTCTTCTTTCCCTTATCAACTTTATCAGATGAACATCCTTGAGACTTTGTCTTCTTCTTCCTTGATGAATTTGGGCATTCAACTATGTACCAAATATTAATTGTGATTTTTGATATCTTTTTAGGCATAATCACAATATGTTCAACTTGATCACTCGTCATCACTATCACATTAATAGGGAAATAGTCAAATTTCCTATCACATTGGTTGTTGGGACATGTTCTTCCATTTCCCGCTATTAACTAAGAAAAGAAAGTATAATTAGGGGCTTAAATACTTAGCCAATAACCATGAAAAGGAAACTTTAAGCATAGAAGTATAAACTTGTAGATGAAAAGTATATCCTAACTTGTGATCCCCTAGGTTCCAAATTAGGTTATCCATGATCATATATTCTTATGTGAATCTTTATTTTATTTTATCTTTGTTCCTTTAATAATGGTTTATACTAAGCTTATGAATTTACCAAAGCATATCCCCCGGGAGTGTCGTAACAAAGACTGTAGCAAGGCCTTTTATCGTGTACCAATTCCCATTCGAATATAGCTTAAAGCGGTGTTTTCGGGTTTTACCCCTATGTACATCTATGCCAGATCCACCTATACCTTCCTGTATCCAGACAATGATGTATTTGCTTGGAAACCCCTTACTCAATACTCACCAAAATACCAGGAATATTTCCTATATTTAAACTTTTCAATAGGGTTCTTCCTAGAGTTTTCATATCCTAATTTCCACAAATAACTAAACAATCCTTTGATACCAATTGTAATATCCCGCCTTTCTATAACATAACTTTTCATTACATTTTACAAAACCGAGGATCTTTAATGTTTAGTGTCTTGGAAACCAGGAACTTAAAATAGGAAAACATAAAAAATTATTCTTAAACACTTGAAAGGCTTCTCCTTATGTTCATCCTAGGTTCATTACTACATCTCATAACCTGAGGACATACATCAAAATAAAGGGTGAGCAGAAGGCCCAGTAAGGGAAACAAGGGGAAACATTTAACATGTGAACATGAGATACATCAACAAAGTCATGAAAAAGAACTCTAAGGCATGAGAAAGAAATCATGAGGCATATAAAAATAAACATAACGCATTTCATAACTTGAATATGTGCCTACAACATTTAACATAGACAATCATTTCCATTTCACTAAGGTTCATCCCCAAGGTGTCATTAAAAATTACCAAGGTTATTCACCAAGGCGTCGTTCAAAATGGTTATCTCTAGAGATTAAGTCTTTACCCAATGTATTGGAGCACTATCAGGGCGCACCCTTAAATTTTCCTTTATTATCATTAGAATCACATATATCATCATCAAACATTTCACAAATAACCCATATATCATAAAAGAAATGGGTATCCTTTCATAATCGTAACGTTTTAAAAAATGCTTTTAAGACATGATCTTTATGTCACTTTAAACCCACAGAAAACAAAAGTGGGTTTCATGTATGTAAATCCTATAATTTAAAATATAAAATTTTGATATATATGTGAATACCCCTATAGAATAAATATCTTCAAGTATTCACTTAATAAAATAAAAGAATTTGAGAAAAAGGGAGAGGCATTTTGAGACGAAAATTCTGCAGCATAACGGCTATGTTACAAGGTTTTAGAAAATATTGAAAAGAGAGGGGACATGGGTCACCCACTCATAAATGATCCATAAAACAGTATAGGGACAGAATATAATAGAAATAAGAACATGGTAATGAAATTTTAAAGACATACCATATGAAATGAAAAACATTGAAGGAAGACAAAATTAAGAATTCTCTTATGAAAATTCGGCAGCCTAACGACGTCACATAAAACTTAAAAGAATGAATTGACAAGAGAAAATAGGGTATCTCAACATATGAACATAAAAGATCAGTATTATAGATATAGATATAATACCCCAACATAATAAAAAGGAACTTGAAATACCTGACCAGAAAATAGAACTTGAAAATGAGAAGGGTGAAAGAATCCTTAAAATTCGGCAGTCTAACAACATCACTTAAACATCAAAAAAATGAAATGATGAGAGTAAGAGGGGATCTCTCATTATATTAAACTTTAAAGGGAAGTAAGAGGAAGATAAAATAACATCCTCCAACATAAGAACATGAAGCATAAAATAAATGACTTAAAAGAGAGTATTTGAAAAGAAAGAGAGAGGTTGGATCCCTTAACTTAAAACGTAACTCTTAAACTCAAAGGTTGGGACCTTGAGGGATTTGGGGCACCTTGGGAGGACTCTTTCGGAGATAATGAGGCCATATCTTTGTTGGGGGGAGAGTTGGGAGTGAAAACTAAAGGAGGAAAGGGTGGGTATTTATAGGGAAAGTGAGGGGACAAGGCATTAATGGCCAATGGACACCTCATTGGTGGTTTTGGCAAAACCATGGGATTGCCATGGTATTTGCCCATGGTTTTAGCCACATGGGACCCCCCATACAATAATTCATCCCCTTTATTCGGTCATCCCTTAAAATATCTCATCACATCATCATGATGCAGTTATGATGTCATTAAACACCCGTAACTTAAAAACCGTATTTTCACTATTCATCAAAAAATCAACTTTCTCAGAAAAATCCCAAAATTTCACCTTAACCAAATATCGATGCTCTAATTTCAAAAATGGACTCGATTTTATAAAAATAATTTTCTAAATATTTTTAATTTAGTTTTTAAATAAAAACAGTATTCACCAAAAATTCATTTTTTTTAGAAAAAACCCAAAAAATTACCTTACCATAATATCAATGCTCTGAGTTCAAAAATAATGTCCATTTTATAAAAATAATTTTCTAAATATTTTTAATTTAATTTTTAATTAAAAAACACTATTCACCTGAAAAAACAAATACTCGACTAATAATTTATGAAACCATTATTTAACCATTTTATTGAATCACATTACTTAATCAAGGTGCCTATATTATATTAATACTTTCTTTAAGTGCGATTACTAATCCATTTGGTCACATTACTAATCCTAAGGATAAAATCACTATTCATAATTTACTATTCATCAAAAATCAAGTTGATCTTATTAGACTCTAAATTTCTTACAGAACACATTTTCAGAAGACCATTTTTTGAAAATAATTACACATCATTAATTATTTAAGGTTTACATAAATATTTTAAAATATCCTTTTTTCAAAATATATCAATAAAATACATCCTATATTCATTTGAACATTTGAAAACTCCCAAACTTTACCATAAGAAGAATAGACAATATTATTTATAACAAAGGTTTATGGTCTCCTTACATAGCCCCTTATAAACCCAACATAGGACCTAAGTGTAAGGTGTGCTAAGGTGAGAGATTCTGAGGGTGGCTCGGCCAACATCGCACGAGTAGTAATTTCTATTAGCTTGAACTTCTCACGAAGGCGATTCCATTCCAGCCTCACACGATGAAGTTCTGCTTGGGTTTGATCCAGAGCAAAGCCCAATGGTGCTACCTCATTCCCAAGTTCTGTTAGCTGGGCTTCGATTGGCCCGAGACTACTGGATGAGGCCATTAAATCTTCTTTCTATATTAATTAACCAAGATCACTTGTACTTTAGGACAATAATCTCAACATTTAGTTTTCAACGGTCATATTGACTAATGGTCATATAATAGTCGAAACCCAACAGTCTCATTTTAATTATACTCACGTTATCAAATGAAAGAGTTTTGTTGAATATAAAAATAAAAACACACAAAATTAGGAAAAAAGATTTATTCAAAATTTTGGGTCCTTACATTTATTCCTGGAACCCTTGGCCATAGAATAACACACCATCAAAAAGCCTGGTCTTAAAGTAATTCCATATAATATTTAAAAATAATACATGAGAAATATGATACATTACATTAACATTTATAATAAGCAATAGACTTTTTCAGGAGGTTCCATACCTATACTGCTTTCATTGACCCTCATTCCAGATTTTGAGATACAAATCCAAGACCGTACCCTATGGGAGGAGTCTTTGATAATTATATATAGCATAAACATGTACACATATTCACCCAAACATATGTGTAGAAGGGTACAAATAAGTTAGGGTCTTAGTGACCCATCAATATTATACTGAATTAGGTTGATTTATAATGGAAATCTCATGACCCTATAATGAAAAATAGAATAAGTATAAAACGTTTGATCATTGTGAGCCTATACCAAACCATTTGAACTATTCTCCATATGTAGAGTATTTTCTCAATAAATATTTTAAAATAATATAAAATATGCATACTATCTATACATGATCATAATAAATAAATAACCTTGTTATACAATAAGTAGTAGACATAACTAATACAATGTCATGAACTATATCTACCAACATTCTCATTACAATTAGAAACTAACATGATAAATACAAAGAAGGGACAATACGATTAAAACCATAGATAGACTCAACACTACCAATCATCATATCATATAAAAATAAAAGTAACCAACATGGTTTAAAAAATGGGAAAAATTTGTTACCGTATTTTAGAATATGGTATAATAAGAAACAAAGAAAAACATATCAGTTACATTCTAGTGGAACCACACAAGAATGTCATACTAGAAACCCAAGATACATTAGAATAATACCAAATAAGGTTATAGTTTGTTTATTTGAGGAATATAATTAATTGTACACAAACCAATCACGGTTGTAAATGTGGGAATACTAGAGGTTGTTATAATAGCACGTACCTTAATCAACCTATAATGACATATTTAATAGAAATGATTGAATTTTATTATGTTCTCATTATATTTTAGTTTTAGAGTTTTATATAGTTATAAACAATATAATATGTAAAACCGAAACAACAAAAAGTTGAAACTTCCAGTCAAAGCCTATTTTTTTCAATAAAAAATGGATTCTTAAATTTAAACTCCTATTTCATTCAAAACACCATTACCCCTTTTAGAATAAATCCTGATAGTTAAAAGAAATACCATTATATAGTTTCTAATTATCTTTAATCCATGTGGAAGACATTTTAAAACATGGTATGAAAAAAATAATTACCAGTAAATGATATAAAAATAAAGGAAATCCATTAGTCCATTAGAAAATTAAAGAAACCCCATAAGAAAGTTTTCATTTAAAAAAAAAATTTGAGATGAAATAATCATTTAAATGTCCAATATATCACATTGTTTACCCAAAGTTTACATAAAACATTTCATAATTATTTATAAAGTAAAAATAATAAATATATGATTTTCTTGTAAAATATGCGTACTCATGAAAACGTTTTCTTGAAAAACATACTTTTTCATCCTGAAAAAGGACATAAATATTCCTTTAAACATAAACATTGTAGATTTACTTTATATATAAAAATTATTCCACGAAAAATCATTTGAAATCACAGAAATAGTCATTGTGGTACATTGGGACACCATCTTCATATCACTATTACAATCACTCTTACAAATGGAATAACCTTCTAAATTAATTTTAATATATATTCCATGATGAAAAAATACTTAAAAATGCATTTCAGAGGAATTTTGTCATTAATAATCATCCTAAAAAATTTCCACTATCTAAAACTTATATAAAATAAATATAAACATAAATATACATTACAAAAAATCCTACAATATCATTTTTAACACAAATATAAAAGAACATTTCTGTTTAAATTAGAAATTAGGATATATATACCTTTCCACTGAAAACTATTAAAAATGAATCATTACATGAAGAATGTGAAATAAAATATTCGTTTTGAAACTATGGAAACTTTTTGATAATTCTTATTGATGAATAATTTAAATGATGGTAGGAAATTCCGCTCATACCATATATAATAAAAAAACTCATTTTATATTTGGTAAAAAGAGTAAAAAATGAAATTCATAGAAAACATTAAAAAGATTCATTTTAAAAAATGTATAAATAACATAAAATATAGTTGAAAATGAACATTAAAAGTATATGAATTATAAATAAGAACATTTTTGAAGCCTTTAATATAAAATTTACATAGAATATAAATATTTTAAAATGAAAACATTAAAACATGGTTTTAAATAAAAATATCATATGACTTTTGTAACTATAGAATAAAAAAAATTAAGGAGAGAACATGAAAAGTATTTCTAAACCACAATAATATTATAAAATTAACATTAAAATACATCAATATGTTTGTTTATACACCACACAAAGAAAATATTTGGTGAAAATTTCATAAGTCTCGAACAAAAGAAATTGAGATGAGAAATCCTATACCTTGAGTCTCAAATAATTTCATACATACATCAACTCCTATTAAATAAAATTATATTAATTTTATTCATTATTAAGAAAATTTTGATGTTAATTTTCTTTTTATTATCTCTATTGTGATATTTATTACCATGGATTATATAGTTACTAAATTGGTTGTGTTTACACCAGATGTTTTGAGGTCGTTTGGTTCATAACATCAAAATAACTTATGTGTGTTAGCCATGGTAAAAAGAGTGATAGTTATATTATCTCAAGAGTCATAAAATTTTTATAATTATCATGTTTATATACTAAATATATATTTTTACCATCCTTTTAAGGATGTGATGAAAAATGAATGACATAATTTAATAGAGATGGAAATATATATATATATATATATATTTATGAATTAAATTTTAATTTTTCTAATAGGTTGAAAAGAAGTAAGGTACATAATATTATACATTTAAATATCATAATTATATAATTAATATCATATATATTCGTTTTATCTATAATTTTAACAATCCATATGAACTAGTGTGGAAAAATGAAACACATCACTTCATGGAGATGGTAGTCCACACGTACGCATGAGCAAAGTGTCTATTTCCATTGGATGGAAAAGGTAAAGGAAAAAGGTTTCACAATTAACATAATAAAACTTAAGTATATTGGATTAAATTATTAATTATATAATAATGTTAATTATAGTTTTTAATTAGGTAGAATAAGAAATAATATTTGAAGAAATCCATTAGGACTTATACATTCTCCTTTGATATCCTCCTTTTGATTAGGCTTAAGTACTTTAAAGAATACATGTATGATTACTACATGGAGTTTTGGATGTTTTAATGGATGGTTATATAGGTATTTGGGTATATTTTTGAGATATATTAAACATGATTTATGTTTTTAAATGTTTTTAGTGAGTCCATATCTATAAGAAAACATCAATTCTATTTTCACAATTTCACAATGTTTAAGGGCAATGAATGTAATTATAAAAATTCCATGTTGGACATACCTGCACCATTAATGATGGGATAAATATATTCCCATAAAATTGAGTTAAGATAGTATTTATATAATTTTCTAAAGATACAATAATATTTTTGAGAATTAAATATCATTTGAAGGCATTTTCATGAATATTCTCATATTAGTTCTTTACAGCCATCAAGATAACAATGAAATTATAATATTACCACATTAACCATCACTTATAAATTATAAATATTAATAAAATTAATTAAAAACCATAATATATCTAAAAAATTGATTTAAACCTCGTTAAAATAATATACTTAAATTTTCTACTTCTTGTATAGGTGTTGTGCCGAAATTGCATAAGAGTTCAAGATAATTATAGAATCACTAAACATTAGAAATAAATTACTATAATTGATATATATTATTATTTATCAGATTTATCAACTTGATTCACTCATATATATTTATTATTTATATCTATATCATGACAACATAATAAGGGACAGAGAGTGGGATTTCATATTATACTTCACATAAAATAATATAAATTATGCAATCAGGGGAATATGGCACAAAAATGACATCTTTTTTAAGATATGATGATTATGGTAGAAATAAAATCATCCCATAAAATAAAGTAAAGTTTTATATCGTATTTTATACATTATACCAATTTTTTAACTCTGTTTAACACATTTTACCCTTTACCAAGGTTATACATATTTATCATAGATGATATTCATTATGAATAAAAATCAAATTGGCCTTATAATAAACATTAAAATGATCAACCCAAATATGAAATAAATTTTCTAATATTAAATTTAGAAAAGTGGTAAAGATTACCGTTAATAAAATCTAATAAAGCACAATGGAAACTATTTTTAGAAAAATGCATGTTTTAAGCATAAAAATGCTTTTACATCAAAATAAAGTATAATATTGATTCCATTGAAATTAATTAATTTTTTAAAAAATTAAACTTATGTTAATTTAAAATAGATCCAAAAAAAATTGTTACATTTAGATTTAATTCATTAAATCTAAATAAATAATTGTTCTTATAAAATATTAATTTTTAAATTTTCAACCAAAATTAAAACTTTTCAGAAAAATACCAAAAACTTATCTTACTTTTATTATGAAATAATTATTTCAAAAATAATATCCATTTAATCAAAAAAAATATAATGCTTTATAAATTAATCAAAAATAAATTTTCATGAAATGTAATAATTTTTTTAAAAAAAAATTGATTTATGAAGTATAAATGTATTTATTCGTATTTTTATACTAATAACAATAATATAATGAATGTTAACTCAATAAATTGGATATATAATAAATTTATTTCATTATAATCCTTTATAAATAGAGACTAATTTTATCTATTAAGATAAAAAATCACTGGATACAAAATAGATAGTTTTATGAAAAATATCTATTTTATCTTCAATAGATTTTATCTTCATTTCCTACTAATTAATAACAAACACATGATTGATTTTTAAATTTATTAATGTAAATTTTTCTACATATATTTCATAATACATTTATTCTTACTCATACCCACAAAACCAATATCTTGGTTATAACAACCATGTTTAAATAATAATATTTCAGTAGTATATTGAGGTTACTCTAAA
This sequence comes from Viscum album, assembly GCA_963277665.1. NCBI lineage: Eukaryota > Viridiplantae > Streptophyta > Magnoliopsida > Santalales > Viscaceae > Viscum > Viscum album. The sequence goes on from OY728158.1 coordinate 1,912,033,323, forward strand.
ATAAGTGTTGTGTATTCCACACAATATAGAATATATTATTTATGAAAAATAAAATCTAAAATATTTGGGTCTTACATTCAATTTCACTTAAATAAATTTACCCCTCAAAATTTTAATTTTATTCTATAAAAAATAGTTCAACATAATATATTAATAGAGTAAGCTATAGATATTATAATGAACATTAATTTATAGGTCAAAACCGTGAAAAATATTATTTCATAAAATAATTTACAACTATAAAACATATAAATGAAGACGATAATCTAAAATAATAACTTGATATTTGAGTGTTACTTTTTTTATAAGATTTGTTTGATTTAAACAATTATTTTACCCCTGAGATATAGATTTTAATATAATATACATATTTGATTTTTTTCCCTTCACTAGTGTAATTTCATATTTGTTTTGTGATTATTTCAATTTACACTTATCTGTTAAATATTACTCCATGAAATGAATATTCAAGATGAATTTTTCATATATGACGTAGTAAAATTAACTTTTAAAGTATCATAATATATATAAAAGGATAACAAATTATTCCTGCTATATTTAGACATTACCCAAAACAAAAATGGTTAAAAAAGGATATGATAATATCCAAATGTATAAATAATGAACTATCATCAAAACGATCAATAATTATAACCAATGCATAACATAAATCATTTCCTAAATAAATAACCTTTAAACTCATCAAAAATAATCTAGACCCAAATTGAAACCCAATAGTTAGAAATATTTTATAACCTATTCTTAGAAGATCAACTCAAAATTTATCACCAAAAAACATCCATATCTCATAATTTCACATAACATAAATTTATATGAAGTGATCACATAACCTCCAAAATATGGTACTCTTTTACATTAATAACCCAAATCACCATAATGCCATAGTAAAATAAAATATTCTCCCAAAAGTTAATTCAAACAATATTCCTAAAATAAAATCCCATCTTATTAAAAAATATTACCAATTACCTTAATCATAAAATGTTCCCAAAATAGTGAACTTAATAAAAAAAATACCATTAATCGCTTTTTCACCATATCAATTTTCAATCCCATGGTTATCTATATGATAAAACATATGTTCCCAAAATTTATTAACCGATATATATTAGTTAACCATAATTACCTAAACATTAATATTCATATTAAAACTATATTTATGAATATTTTTCAACTTATTCCCAATAAATATAAAATCATTCTTTATCAAATAAAATTTTCATTAACAAACATGTTAATTTTAAGGGTTATATACAAAAACACATCTATTAAAATTCAATAAATGTCTCCCAATGTACTCCCATTGCATAAAACTTCAAAATAGTGTTCATGCCTTTAGACCTAAGATAATACTTAAATTTACCAGCCCTAAAATAAAATTACACTACGTCATAACTTATACAACCTTAAATATAAACAATTCAATCATTCTTCATAAAAAAATCATGTTTTTCTATTTTATATATTAATATTTTATTCTCACAATAAGAAATATGTATCATATCATAAGATTCTTTAATATGAATCTAATCATGTTTCATACTTTAAACATAAGAAAACTATTAAAAAAGAACATAGCTTTTATATTTTATTCATAGTATCATCATCTTTATTATATGACCTTACCAAATATTCATCCATATGACTGTACTTATTTCCTTCATGATATTATATCCTAGGAAATTTACTTTCACAATGCATCTTCTCTGCACATTGGAAAAATCTTCTTGTTCCTTTGATACATTTATGTGGGTGTTTATTCCCATATTATTTACATTTTGGTTATTTAATATTTCTACCTTTATGATTTATATCACCTAAAATACCATGACAATCCATTTTCTTTTTATTTAGTGTGTCAAGAAATTCCCCCATGTTCAAGTTGTTAATCATAATTAGTGATATCTATCTAGGGAAAACCACAAGATTTTTCACTCTAGTTAATATACCATTTGGTTTCTCATCAATAGAACTAACACATTTACCACTGTATCCATGGTTAACTTTGTTTTTACTGGTTCCAACCATATAATAAAATGAATTTAGTTAGTGTGATTATATCTAATAAAAACATAATAAACCATCTTGTGAGGAGGATAAACACTAAGTAAACATCGACCATGTTATAATATCTTAATCTATTTTGTTAAATAAAAAAATAAATATAATTTACCACAACATACTAACCTTATAGGTTTTATAATAATTTTAATTTTTTATCAAATAAAATTCTAACCTTTAAATTTATTCAGACACTTTCTCCTACGCCATCTGGACCAACATGTACCTTAATCAGCCCATAATTATAAGTTTAATTCTAAGGATTTAATTTTATTACATTCACAAGATCTTTTAAGTTTATATATTTAAATAATTAAGAGAAAAAATATATATATAACCCTTATAATTAAAAGTGTACACTTATACTCAAAGATCGTTTTTTCTGACAAAAATTGGATAGTTTAATTTAAACATATATTTAATTTGAAACCCATTATCTTCTTTTCAGAAAAATACCCATAGTATAATGATAGTATAATGAACCTAACTCTAGAAGCCTAGATCCCGTGGTTACATTATTACATTGGAAATAAATACAAGAAATCACATCACAATGTACCGAATAGTTTTGTAGGCTTGGAAAAAAAAGATATATATTTCAATATGACATTGTATTTGAAAACATAAAATACAAGATATAATTTTATTTGAGAACATAATTATTCCCATTATCATATCTATAAATATTAATCATTATACAATTCCTAGAATCCTTGGAAAAGGACACATAATAAAGGGGTGAGCAGATGCACAGTAATGGTATGAGTACTACAAAATGTAAATAAGACATGAATAATATAGATAGAATAAATAATGATCAAATAATTAAATATAAAAAAATGATATTGAAAGATATCCATGGATATAATACAATTTAAAATAGTCATGTGAACTTCAAAAACTGATTTCATAATTATGAAATTCATATTTCCAAACATCTAAAAGTTACCATCAAGTCCATGTACTAAGAAATCTAGAAATACTATTAAGTACTTACGCTGAGATATCTATGTAAATGGTAAAGGCTATAGCCAAATACCTAATCTATTTTTTGAATAAGACATAATGATACATCAAGGGTACATGAAATTTAGGTTCCCAACTATAACATAGTTACTTAATTCATTAATCATATTAATTAACCATAAAACACAATCAATATTCCATAAAAATCAATAACTATCTATATTAGAAGAACTATCATAAAGAACATTGATAATTTCCCATTTCAAACTAATTTTAAATCATCCATAAAAATATGGTGTTTTGAATCTATGGATTATATCCTATTTAGCAATAATATTAAACAAATTATATTGAAATATATTAAAATAATGAAAAAGAATACTGGAAAAGTACTTGAAAACAATTCATTTTTCACTTTAAAATCCGTTATCTAAAAATTTCCAAAATATTATGGAAACAGTTTCTTTCAAAAGAAAATTTTTAAAATTTTAAATTATCATTATATTCATTAATTGATTAAAATTATTGTAATTATTTTAGGTTTTATAAGATAAAATGGACATTTCTCTCACATTTTCATAAAATGGTAAAAATTACCTCATTTCAAAATTGATAAGATGATTCATTTTAAACCATTTTAAAAAATAAAACATTGGAAAAAATTTATTTAAAAAAACATTATATAATAGTAAAAACATAGGTTAAAACATTTTAAGGAATATATGGACATGAATTATAATGATTCTCGACTGAGTTGAAAAAAAGATATTTTTCCTTAAAAACATTATATCAGTATATTGAGTACTTAAATAGGGGAAAATAAAAGAAAGACCTAAAATTTATTGAAATAATCTAAGTAGAATAAAATTAATTGGGTTTAATATTGAAATATAAAATAATTACCTATGTATATACCGAAATGTAAACAATCCCAAATAATGATAAGTTTATTAAATTAAATCTTACAATAAATCTAACTTTCTTAATAAACATTCAAACCTCCTTTATAATAAATATAGATTTATTATACACCTATTAGAGAACACTAATATATATATATATATCATACTATATAAGATTTATATATAACATTTTATCACCCATTTATTATTTATCCTTTACTAAAATCATTATTCTGGGTGATAACTGCTCTATTTTTCGTTTATGACTTGGTTCTGTAGGTTTGGACATTTTATAATGATCATGGTTCCACCATATCCATAACTTTAATCACTATATAAATTTTATATATTTTAAATATATATGTATTTATATATAAATATATAAATATATATATATGTAGAGTTGTATGCAAAATTATAGATAGAAAAATGAATTACACCATTCATGGAGATGGTATGCTATCTTTAGGGATGAATTCTCTTTTCATCTTTTGGTATATGGAACAAAATAAAGTTAAATAATAATATCTCACTTTTCTATAATCATTATTATATCATATAAATTAATTAATCACATACATAATACTATCTATGTAAAGTGTGAATGAAAAATGAATCACATCGCTTCATGGAGATGGTAGTTTACACATATGTCCGAGTGACATTATCATTTTTCAAAATATTATAATATTAGAATGTTGATATTGTATTATAATTACATAAACATAATTATGTCATAAAAATCATATTAAAACCATTATAATATTTAAAAATGGCTGATTGTTTCCTATCGACCGTTCAGAGGTCTAGTGCTTTTCTATAATCTTCACGACACTTATATCAAATCTTCGATGATGATACTATTTTTTTGGAGTCAATTGATTTTTATGTTGTCTTTTTAATGGGGGTTATTTATAAAGATTAAGTAAAATAATGGATTGATGAATTTAATTTAATAATTTGATAATGATTTGTGTGAGTCCATATTTGGGATGTAAGATTAGGATATCTTTATGCTTTGAAAAACATTGTATTAAATTAATATCCACATCACAAGGTGATTTTAATCAGAAATCACAATTTTTTGGGATATAATCCAGGATTTTACTAGGGTTATAATCATTATCAATTCTTGATGATGGAAGGTTGAATATTTCATAAACCCTTGTGAATTTTTTGTTCAAATAATTAAGGGAATCTACATGTTAAACAAAATATGTCATTGGTTAATAAATTTTATGTTTTAAATACAAAATATTAATTCAATGAATGTTAAAAGAGTGAATTCTCTCAATCACTTACATACCCAAATTATGACTTACCCCAATGATAGATTTACACATCCATTTGCGGGGTCAAATAATATGTCTTATGATTTTCAGGGTGATTAGATAAAAATAAAATACAAATTATGGGACCAGATAAGATTTTTTCACTAAACTCACACACGAACAATGGAGAGGGGTAAACACAACCTTTGGATTGAATGGGAACGTGAAGAAGGGAAGGAGGTCTAACAAAAATGAATTTATTTGAATAAATTATTAAAAAATATTAAAAAAATTTATTAACAACATATTTTAGAGAATGGAAACCATTCATTACATGGAATTGAAATGAAAAAGAAAATATAAGATAATAATTGAAAAAAATAGGCTTGAAATGAAATGTGGACAAGAGTTCTCTCCAGTTGAAACCAGTGTATGGAATATACTCACAGTCATATGTAAATAATATATTCATATAAATTCTCCTCCTTGAGTATTGAATTTCCAACCACATGGAATAAGAATAGGGGAATATACTTATAGCCCAAGGTGGTGGATTGTTTTCCTTACAAAATTGCCTAACATGTTGGATCTGTATGTTCCAAGAAGAGAGGAAGCATGTGGTGGTTCATGTACAACAATTATTTTTTTCATGGTCAATAATAACATTTAGATTTACATGAAGATAAATTCCATGATAAATGAAATAGAATCAATAAATATATACAATGGATAAAATTCAATAGCAAAAGGACAATATCAACATATATTATTCATAATTAAGTTAAGAAATTAAATAATTAGCATGTGATAATTATTAATATTTTGATGGAGCTGAAAACATTTATATGTCATACCATTATTATTTCATAATAATCAATGGAATATCATCTGTTGGTTATCCACCCATTTTCCAAAAATCTCCAAATGTCACCGTAGGAATATCTAGGTTCTAGCACGATAGATCCTAATGCTTGAATCATTCTCCTTTGATTACCTTTAGAATCTATTCCGATGTATTATCATTGATCTCTCTATAATCAAGAGTGAATGTTGGAAGATGATCACTCTTTATTCTTAAGACCATTCGTGGAGAAGAAAGACCTCTAGGGCTTTGAGAGGATTCTTCGTATTCATTATATATAACAAAAAAAATGAATTGGATCTCCTAAAACATAATATAATAATATTTATATAAATATAGGGTTTAAATATAACTAATTTCACAAGTTCTATTTAATATTTATTTCATACCTATAGAACCCCATGTAAATAATAATAATAATAATAATAATATCTCTCGAAATGTGATTAGAATGGAAAATAAATTAAATAATATTTAATTAAATAATATTCAATATATATTAATTCTCACAAAACATATAAAAAAAGTTCACCATTCCTAAAAATATTAATATATACATGAATAATAACTATTTATTTAAAAATATTATATTTACTAAATATAAAATAAATATTTATTAAATATGTTTCTCACATAATATTCTCTTGAATAATTGTTGAAGAAATATATGCGATCAAGAAAACATGAATAATTATTAAACCATGTGCATGAATAATATTTATTCAACATTTAAAATAATAAATAAATAATATATTATTTAATTGAGATCTGGGATACATATAGTGTGTTACCCTCTTGGCACCTTTCTCAGTGGAATTTGGGGAATCAACATGATGTCCATTTTTATCATCTAAAAACACATGGAGGAACCCATAGAGAAATAATTTAATTATTCAATGACATAAAAACTCATATGTATAGTTACTATGGAATTTAACCCCTTTATCACAATATCTCTAATCAAGAAGGTTGCATGCTGGTTCCATCAACCTATGTGCTCGATGTCTCATTCTATTATTTTCCAAAAATAAACCATGACTATGTAAAACAATGGCCATGGATTTTTTTAGGATATATCATTTCCATTAAAGGTCCTAATATACAAAATTTAATTAAATAAGTTAAGGGATAAATCATTTCTCACATTATTCATTAATCCAATATTACTCATGACACAGCCAACATATACTACATCACCATGAACATATATCATCATTGTTTTCATAGATACATCAAACATTGTGGCTTATAATATTCATTATTAATAACCATAAAGTTTAAGTATAAATATAAATTTATGCATATAGGAACTATTATGACTATGCATCAAGATAGATACTCCTAGAACATTATCATGTACTATGTTACACATAAGAATAAAATTTATTTGATAAAAATTTAATTAATATTCAAAACAATTAATAAATTCTATCATAATGTATATAAATGTTTTTTCTGGGGAACCAAATCTATCCGAAAACAAATTTCACTAGATCAAACTGCTAACAACCTTCAGTCTTCCTGCACTCACATGATACTCATGCTTCTGATTATATAAGACTTTAGTCAAGGGGTCCACCATGTTTTCTTCAATGGTAACGATTCTTAATGCAACATGAATTATATGTTAAAAATACATCAAAATGTTATGCTTGTAGATTATATGAATAATCCATTGGTGTGACCTTTTATCTTTTTCAAGAGCTACTACTGCAGTATTATCATAATACAACGTGATAGGGCCTCTAATTCTAGGTACCACATTATGATCCTAGAAATGTTTTTATCCAAATAGCTTCCTTGGCAGAATCCTAAGATTCAATATACTTGGAATCCACAATATAATCAGTGAAAACTGGATACTTTAAACTTTTTAGCTCACATATCTTCCATTAAGAGAGAAAACACATCCTTATTGCAACTTCAGATAATTTTGAACTATTTAAAAACTAGCATCAATATAACCCCTGATGACTAGATCATCATCTTCTTCAAACACCATGTAAATATAATTTGTTCTTCTCATATACTTGTGAATATCCTTAACAACATACCGATTTTGTTCTCTGAGATCTTCATGATATCTTCATACCATGATCAATGCATAGGCCACATCAAGTCTAATACATCACATGGTATACAATATTGATCCTGTCACATAAGCTTATAGGATCCTACTTATTATATCTTTCTCCTATTATGTTTGAGGAAACATTTTCTTAGTAAGTGGTATACCATGTTACATTAGAAAAAGACTCCCTCTTGGATTGTTCCATACTAAATATCTTTACTATTTGTTCAATGTATGTACTTTTTCTTAGTCCTTGAATCCTCTTGGATATATCCCAAATGATGTTAATCCCTAGAATATAGGCTACTTCACTTAAGTTCCTCATGGAGAAACACTTTTTTGACTATTTATTAATATAATGCAAGACTGATATGTAATTTCCAATAAGTAATATGTCATCAACATTTACTACTAGGATAATGACTAAATTTCCACGAACCGTTTTGTAAACACATGGAACACATTCATTCTTCATGAAACCAAATTATTTTATAGCTTAAACAAATAAAATTTTCCATGAACTGGATTCTTGATTCCATCCCTAAATGGATCTCAACAATGTTAAAATCTATTTGGCATAACCTGGAATTATAAACCCTTTTAGTTGTGTCATATAGACATCTTCCAAAAGGATCCCATTATGAAAATATGTTTTGACATCCATATTCCAAATTTCATAGTCATGGTAAGTTTCTATAGAAAGTGTAATTTTCATAGATTTAAACATGGAAATGAGTAAAAATGTTTCACCATAGTCAATTCATTGATGTTGTTGAAACTATTTATCCAATATCATTTATTTATAGGTATTTTCATTCCATTCCATGTCTAGGTTTCTCTTGACTACCCATTTTCACCCTACATGTTTTACATCAACTGGTGCATTTACTGGAACATCAACATGGTTATGATAAATGGAATCCATTTTACAATTCTTTTCATCTTTTTATATCGTATATTTTGAGCTCTCTACTCCTTTCTGTATGAGTGTGGTTCATCATTTTCAACTAATAATGAGTCACCATCTTCATTGACTAGAAAACCATATCTATCTGGTTCACATACCTCTATAATTATCTTACGCAGTAATTGTGCTTCAATAATTACTTCTTCCATGGGGACTTGTGGAATCGGTTCATGTACCAAATATTGTGTGTCTTGAGCATCATGTTCATCATAGTAAAGCCTACTCCCACTATCCTTCTTGAGAATTTCCTCCTAATAAAGAAATACAAGTTGTCTAGCGATAATCACTTTCTGATCTAAGGGGTTTTATAACTAGTATCTCTTTTTTTACATAAGATACCCTACAAAGATACACTTTGTGCATCGGGGTGATAGTTTGTTACCTAAAAATGCCTTAACAAATACCTCACAAACCCATATATGCGTATGAAATAGGCTTTCTTTACAATCTATAACTATAAAGGAATTCAATTATTTGATTTAGTTGGTAATTAAGTTAATGCATATGCCACATTTTGTAATGAATATCCCTAAAAGGATAATGGAAGATCTGCATGACTCATAATCAACCTTATCGTGTCTAATAGGGTATGGATCCACATTTCACTAACACAATTACACCATGGTTTGTAAGTTGGAATGAGTTGAGAAAAAATCCCAAACTCTTGTAAAATGATTATGAAATATTGGTTATGATATTCACATCCCCAATCCAATCGATGATTTTTTACCATCATCCCATGTTTATTCTCTACTTCATTCTAGAATTATTTAAATTTCTCAAAGGACTCATACTTATACCTCATCAAGTATAAATATCCAAATCTACTCAATTCATTTCAAAAAGTTATAAAGTAATAATACCCACCTATAGATTCTATTGGAAATGTTCCACACACATCAGTGTGCACAAATCCTAAAATATATGCGGCCCTTTCACTCTATCCACCGAATGGTGAATGGGACATTTTTACTTTTAAACAAGAATGAAATATTTTAATTATTTTTGACTCAGAAGAGTCTAAATATACATGTTTATTGATCTTTTTCAAACAATTATCATTTACATGACCATGATATTGATTCTATAGTTGTATGTTGCATGAGTCATGTAAACATTAATTTTTTATCTATTTCCAATACATGGTTTTCATAATTTTTTACATAAAGGTAATTATTTAAATATGCCATACCATAGAATATGTCGTATTTATATAATAAATTAATTTATTACAAAACATGAAAATAAAATCATCTTCATATATTAATGATACAAAAATAATATTCATGGTAACATTTGGCAGATAATAACAATCCCTTAAAACGAAAATCATTCCCAATGGCAATGAAAGTTGGTAATCACACATGGTTAGAGTAGCCAGCCTCACACTATTTGAAGCTCTCAAATCCACCTCTCATATAGCAGTCTTCTATAATCTACTTGGTTACTATATTTTGATTAATATGTGAGCACCAAAAGATGCATCTAATACCCAATGTGGAGATATTTAATTATTACACTTGATAATGAATGAACCTTTATCTTCACCTAGCCTCTAGGTATAGTTCCTCATCCAGTGGCCTTTCTGGAAACATGAAAAACATACTACTTCATTTTCCATTCCCAACCTATGGATCTTCCTATTCATGGAAGGTTGGTGTATGGGAGCTTCAGACTTGTTCTGAGTCTTGGCACCCTTCACCTTCTTCTTCCTTTTGTTATTCATTATAATGAATTTGGGTTTGTCATGTATCATTTCCTTATCCATTTGGTGAATCAAATTATCAAGTTTCGAAAGAATCTTCGAATTATTTATCATGTTATAATTAGTAATAAAAATGGATAAGGTCTTGTGTAGTAAATAAATTGAGAGATATTTGTGAAACTCATTTGGTAATTTAATCCCTAAGATGTATGGTTGCGCCCAAATTTACCCTACAGGTATGCGGTCGTTGTAGTACAGGTAGGGGTCGAATCCACAGGGACCGAAGAAGAAACCGAGAGACACTCTGATTTTGGAAGGATTTGGCTATGGAGTGGCCAGCTATTTGGATGGATTTTATTTGAATAACTACTTATTTAAATTAAATAAAATAAATTAAAACATACACTTACTTAGTCTAAAACAATTAATGAAGATGATTTGATCCTAATTTTTTACTAGGGTTAGATTGGATGTATTTATTTTCTTAAAACGTTCGTTTCACTAATTCAAGAGGTATCCACAAAATGATATAACTCCTCAACATCATTCACCAATTTATTCCCTACACAATTCCAAGGCTAATCACCAATCCACTTATAGGATCAATTTAATGATCACTCCAAGGAATTGGATCGTACTAGCACTCGAAATGTGTCATTGTTAAAGTTGGCGAAGATGAAGAAGAAATTATTCATCAAATGGAAATCTTAAATTAATGAAATAATTACAGAATTTTATATCATAAAATAACATCCAATCTTCCCCATGCAACTCCCTAGGACCAACCCATAAGGGGTTAGCCCTCCATTTATGCTATTAAATAAATGGAAGTAGGAAGTCGACTTAAAGAAGCAGAATTGGAGAAGAAAAATAAAACAATGAAATGATCACTCCACCGTTTGTGAATAAATTCACAAGTTCTGGTGTGAATAAACTCACACCTTAAAGCAACGGTATCAAAGTGATAAGAAGAAGAAAAGAAAAAGAGGAAATGAATAACTTTTATTAAGAACTAATGTGATTCAAATAACTTACATGAGAATGAAGAACGATTACAACATCAAATGGACAGCAAAACATTACAATGAAACAAAGCATCCAAGATCCCTAAATCCACCACCACTACTACCTTAAATAGGAAAAAATGAATCCATGGCCGAGCCCCCAACATCCCATGTGCCTTTAATTAATTATTTTGGGGAAAGGTGGGTGGAACATTAATGATGAGAGACTTTTCCACTTCTTGCCCCGAAGTTGCAGCCAGCTTGCATCCACCAGAACGATGCGCCTAACGGACCTTCTAGAAGGCCGAATATGAGTGGGACCTATAAGAAGTAAATTATTCCCCGGATGTCCCCTAACATCCTGTAAAATTTCAGCCCCAAATAATTTGTGGTTCGGGAGATATTATTGAAATAGTGGGCTGTTTTTCTGGGCCGTAGAATCTGGCCCAAAATTAAATCTTCCACTTGGGCCGCCTTAATCACCACCATTGAGGACGAATTAGCACTGCAACCAGAAGCATTATTTGTTCCTCTATATGTATTATAGTCTCCCATGAATGTTGGGCTTCATTGGGCCTGTATTTTGGGACCCACAGTCCGATCAGTGGGATGATATCCAATCTGCCTTCTTCAGAATTGTTTCCTTTAATCGCCAAATATCTCCATCATCCTTTATGAATAATACATTGATCCCTGAATAAACAATGTTCATAATTAAGTGCATATACATTTCCAAAAACATAAAATTAAAATATGGATAGTTAAATTCTTTAAAATCGGATGAAACATTGGGCCTAAATTGGTGCATATTAGGCATGAAGTGCACAAATGATGAGAATGGATGTTCAAAATTAAAATCCACTAACTCAGGCCCATAAGATCAAAAATGAACATTTAATACCCTTACAATGTAATCAAAATATGTGTTTCTATTGGCTAATCACACCCCACCAACTTGAGTTTTGCTAGTCCCGAGCAAAATATATCTCACAAAAATAAAATTCGAATAACCTTTTCCAAAAACATTTTAATACACATTTCTCATCCAAAGAACTCATACCAAACAATTATGAAACCCATCAAAATCATTTAAAACAAGCTATGTACATAAGCATATCTCAAACCCAAGCCCATTCCTTTGTTCAAATTCATTTCCATATTTCATCCAAATTCAATTAAGTATGATGAAGTGTTGTGCGTCACAATAGACATGGGGGTTCATTTTCATTCGAGGGAGAAAGGATGGAAGTGCTAGGAGCAGTCAAATTTTAATAATAAGATGAGTACTCATTTTTTTATTATCTTTTTTTTTTGTTTTTTTTTGCAATTTTTCCATGGTAATTGAAATTAAACTCAATCGAGTCAACCCATGAAGCAAGACATTGCCGATGACTCCCAGGCTCAAAGACCTTAGGGCACCAAGTGAAGCTCACATACTCGGGCATCATCTCGAGTTAACTCAATCAAAAACAAATTCAAATTACCACAAATAGAGATAAAATTCCCAACTCTGGGCCTGACAACAATGGAGTCACGATCCCCAAGTGTCGAAAGCCACACATTAGGTCAATTCATTGCTCTACATGCAATTGATTTTTTTTGAATACTCATGTTAAAATTAAAATGATCGCCCATTCTATGCTATTTATTATGGGTCCCTAAGAACTCAAACTAAGACCCCACAATCTAGAGAACGTGAATTGTGTTTTTTATTGAATGGATGAAAATATAACAGTGAAAAATCACATCGGACAACCGCACTTTCCAATAACTATGCACATGAACATAAACATTCATTAAAATCAGAATCAAGGCATGCAAAATTATTTGATATCCAATTTCAGGGATTGAAATGTGTGTTATCATGTTCGAAATTTTTCCTTCCACGCATTTTCTTTTTTTCACACAAGATCAAAATATTAATTTCATCTCCCACCAACTTAAAATAACACTGTCCCCAGTGTTTAAAGAAAAGAAAGATTATAAGGGTTAGAGGAGAGGAATTCAAAGAGGTAATTGAAAATGATAAACATGGAACAAATTCACCTGATTTTTGAAGTTGATGTTCATGATGCTCCAGATTACTCTTTTGATCTCTTGGGATATGTATGCACCTCCTTGATCGAATATGTATCACCCAAAATAGTCCTTGAACCATAAAAAGAAGAACAAACCAGACAAAACAAACAACACAACAATTTATTTATAACCAAGTATCAACATTTTTATGGGTTTCCTTTTGTAAACAATTTTAAAAATCAAACTGATGATACATTGTCTTCTTTATATTTTCCGGGTAAGGTAATACTTAGGGATCACACCGCGTGACACGGATGAATACGGTGATCCCATTTCATACCCATCCATACTCATAAAATAAGAACAGGTCAACAGTCTAAATTTTTTTTAACCTACAAAAACAGAAATAAAACAAACTCATGATATATTGTCTTCTCTTAATTTTCTGGGTAAGGTATTACTCAAGTATCACACCACGTGACACGGGTGAATATGGTGCTCCCCTTTCATACACATCCTTACTCATAAAAGAAGAACAGGTCAATAGTCCTAGGTACTAATTAAATGAAATAAAACATAAAAACCATGGGTTGCCTCCCGTGCAGTGCTTTTGTTTAACGTCGCTAGCTCGACTTGAACCCCCCAACTTATCCAATTCCAACTTTCAAAATTTTAATGACCTCATCTTTCTCCACTTCAACTTGATTAAGAATGAGTCTCCATTGTGGTTGGTCAGACGGTTTTGAATTTGATTCATGAACAATCCTATTTTCTAAAGTGAATGGGAAAACCCAAGGAGTATAAAAAATGGTTGATCTTTTTTCTTCTATAGTCTTTCCTAATAAATCAAAGATCAACCCCCATTTTTGGGTTTCATGAGATAAATGAATGAAACCCCCAAGATCTTTATTAACAAAAATGATAGGGTACTCCAGTGGGGAAGGAAAGACAATGATTTTGAGCTTGGTTTCGATAGGACATTTAGATAGAGGTTGAGAAGTTGAATCCGACTCAGTTTCATTTTCCAAAAAAAATGTTTCATTTTGAAAAGAAGATTCAATCGAAAAATTGGAAAGAATAGTGTTAGGAATGGTCATGGAATCAATGTTTTTGATTTCTCTCAGTGGTTATGTGATTGGTGTTTTTGAAAAATCATCAATAGAGTTACACTTAGGAGACTCAATCCACGATATCAAATTCCCCTCTTGTGAATATATGATATCAATTTCCTCCTGATTTAAAGACCCTTCAAAAATTTCTTGATTCACTTCCCCTACCCCAAATCCAATGGTCGGTTCTTCAATAAATTCATGAGAGGCTTGTGGGAAACTAGACACTTCACATAAGGTTTTGGAAGGTACAGTTGGTGTATGGATGAGTTCCTCACAAGTATTAATGCATTGTAGTTCTAATCTCAACGATGATACATCAGAACTGATCATCTCCATTTGATTACACAATTTTTCAAGGAGTTTTTGAGGATTATTCTGGATAAAAGATTGTAAATCGTGAACCTCATTGAGTTTTATCTCTTCAATCTTCCTCGAGAGGGCAGGAAATTGATCCTTTAAACAATCATTATCACATTGATTGTACATTTCATCGAGTGTGTGGTAATCATTCAAGGGTTGATCAAAGAAATTTTCTAATTTAGGGGCTTCCCAATATTGAAATTCCATTTGATTCCAGCATGAGTTTGTGACATGGTGATTTTTAAGATACTCCATTGGAGAAGACAAAAATTTGGATTATAGATTCTCAGGAAACACACAAATAGAAAGGGGTAAAGATAAGAGAGATGGGATGATAATAGAGAACGTGGGGTGAGAAAATTATGATAGTGTCTAAGATAACTTACTTTGGTCCCCAGAAACAGTACCAAAATTTGTTTACACCCAAATTTACCCTACAGGTATGCGGTCGTTGTAGTACAGGTAGGGGTCGAATCCACAGGGACCGAAGAAGAAACCGAGAAACACTATGATTTTGGAAGGATTTGGCTATGGAGTGGCCAGCTATTTGGATTGATTGTATTTGAATAACTACTGATTTAATTTAAAGAAAATAAATTAAAACATACACTTACTTAGTCTAAAACAATTAATTGAGATTAGTTGATCCTAAATTGTTACTAGGGTTAGATTGGATGTATTTATTTTCTTATAACGTTCGTTTCATTAATTCAAGACGTATCCAAAAATGATATAATTATTCAAAATCATTCACCAATTTAATCCCTACACAATTACAAGGCTAATCACCAATGAACTTAGAGGATCAATTTAATGATCACTCCAAGTAATTGGATCGTACTAGCACTCGAAATATGTCATTGTTAAAGTTGGCGAAGATAAAGAAGAAATTAATCATCAAATGGAAATATTAAATTAATAAAATTATTATAGAATTTTAGATCATAAAATAACATCCAATCTTCCCCATGCAACTACTTAGGACCAACCCATAAGGGGTTATCCCTCCATTTATGCTATTAAATAAATGGAAGCGGGAAGTCGACTTAAAGAAGCAGAATTGGAGAAGAAAAATTAAACAACGAAATGATCACTCCACCGTTGTGTGAATAAATTCACAAGTGATGGAGTGAATAAACTCACAACTTAAAGCAAAGGTATCAAATTGATAAGAAGAAGAAATGGAAAGGAGGAAATGAATAACTTTTATTAAGAACTAATGTGATTTAAATAACTTACATGAGAATGAAGAACGATTACAACATCAAATGGACCGCAAAACATTACAATGAAACAAAGCATCCAAGATCCCTAAATCCACCACCACTACTACGTTAAATAGGAAAAAATGAATCCTTGGCCTATTCCCCAACATCCCATGTGACTTTAATTAATTATGTTGGGGAAAGGTGGGTGGAACATTATTGATGAGAGACTTTTCCACTTCTTGCCCCGAAGTTGCAGTCATCTTGCATCCACCGGAATGACGCGCCTAAAGGACCTTCTAGGAGGCCTAATATGAGTGAGCCCTATAAGAAGTAAATGAATCCCCTGATGTCCCCTAACAGCCTGTAAAATTTCATCCCCAAATACGTTTTTGTTCGGGAGATATTTTCGAAATAGTGGGCTATTTTTCTGGGCCGCAGAATCTTGCCCAAAATTAAATCTTCAAATTGGGCCGCCTTAATCACCACCATTGAGGACGAATTAGCACTAGCATCAGAAGAATTATTTGTTCCCATATATGTATTCTAGTCTCCTGTGAATTTTGGGCTTCATTGGGCTTGTATTGTGGGCCCCACAGTCCTATCAGTGGGATGATATCCAATCTGCCTTCTTCGGAATTGTTTCCTTTAATCGCCAAATATCTCCATCATCCTTTATGAATAATACATTGATCCCTGAATAAAAAATGTTCATAATTAAGTGCATATCCATTTCCAAAAACATAAAATTAAAATATGGATAGATAAATTCTTTAAAATCGGATGAAACATTGGGCCTAAATTGGTGCATATTAGGCATGAAGTGCACAAATGATGAGAATGGATGTTCAAAATTAAAATCCACTAACTCAGGCCCATAAGATCAAAAATGAACATTTAGTACCCTTAGAATGTAATCAAAATATGTGTTTCTATTTGCTAATCAACGTATAAGAATTAAATTTAGCCAATAATCTTGATAATAAGAGGCCCATATGGCATAGAATCTCCAGGATTAGTTTTAGAAAAATCATTAGTGATCTTGAATATCCCTTGCCTCTCCTTTTCTTGATAGATATTACAAAGGTGAGACATCATGATATATATATCAATGTTCTCATATTTCTTTAAAATATCATTATTCATGGAAGATAGAATGAAATAATGAACATCTGTACCGTCGTTCAAATGTTTCTTATAGGTAGAAAACTCGTCCTGGAAATTCTCATTACTAGGTTCATTATGAATATGTTCTTCTAGCGTATATAATTTCCCATAATGGAATTTTATAACACAGAAGGTGTCACACCCCGACCCGTGCCTTTATTTTATTTTATGATTTATTTGGAATTAAATTATTTTGTTGGGGTTCGTGTTCAGTCCTGGATGAAATTTTTGAGTTTTGATAAAAAGTGTGTCTTAGCTTCGGCATTGTTGGACGCATGGGCAGAGCGCGATGCCGCGTGGCTTCTCCCAGGAAACTGCATAGCCTTTTCGTCTTTGAATAATTAAAATAAATAAACAAATGTCAATTTATTATGTCATTTAAAATTTTTATGGTTATTATGAATTTTACTATTTTCATCTTAGATGAAAACTAAAATTGTTAATTTTATTACTATTAAAATGAAATAAATACTTTTATTATTTTTATTTTTATTTTTATTTTTATTTCTATTTTTATTATGATGATGATTATTTTCATTATTATTATTATTATTATTATTATTATATTGTTTGTGTTTTATTTTTCTCTTTTATTTATTGGTTTTTTTTAAGAAAACCCTAGCCCTTATGCACTAACCAGTCCCCCACCCTCTTTGTGTGTGTGTCTTGAACGGGGATCCTCCTAGCCACCTTCTCCATTCAGTGTGAGAAGCGCCTATCCACCGTTTCGGTTCCCTCCTCCCCTCCAATTCCTCAACGCCCGACCTCCTTCAAGTCCAGCCATCGAACCCCCCTTCGGCCTCTTGTTTCTTCTGCGCCCTAGCACCTCTCCCTCTTCTCCGGGTGCGATACCCACTACTGCAGTGATTTTTGGCACTGAACCCAACCTTCTTCTCCCCTTGTCTATTAGTGATGACCTGTCTCATCTGCCACCTCTTCGGCCCTCAACCTCCTTACCGGAGCTTGAGCTCTCTTATACACCTCCTCTTATAGCCAGACACCACCACCAGCAACACTATTTCTCCAGCGGCGCAACCCGGTGCTGCCCTTCGGTCTACATCCCTGCCGCTGGCTAGCTCATTTCCCCTTGCTCAGTGCACCATTCACCTTCTACCCAGCGCCTGTCCGCAGTAGCCCCTCCTAGTCCTCGCCTCTGGCCATAAAAAACCAAAGCACGTCCCTCCTTCTTTCCCCTGACAGCATGATCTAGTGCCTCCTAACAACATAGCCATCGTCCCCCTCTGGATGATTCATACAGTTCTGGAACACTCCTCTCTATTGTTCGGTACGCACATACTAATCATACCATCCTACGGTCGTGACCGCTTCTTCCAGTTCCTCACCCTTTCTCGAACATCACACTCCCTGGCATCACAATCCACTAATGAGTTTTATCCCCGTTGTAATAACATTAAACCTCCTAATTTATTATTGTTTTTATCATTGTCCTGTTAGTGGTTTTGTCAATTGATTGTTTTCTCGATATAATTGATGTTTTAGGTCCCATACGAGGTGTTTTTGAGGTTGTGTTGTCATCGTGACCTATTTCTGTGGTTGCGTCATCATCGCACCTTGTTTTTGAAGTTGCTTTATCGTAACTCCATGTATCCGAGGTAATAATCCCATTTCACTTTCCATTTTTAATTTAAGAAACTTTAATTACATGTTTTTTTCACTTTTTATACATGTTAAATATTGTTTTTTCAAGCTCTTAGTAAGTCACTAAGTATGTGGTCTACATTTGGAGTCTTGTTTATTATGAATTTATTATGCAATTAATTTTAAAGTAGTATTTTCTGCAAAATTGGCATTGTTTATGTGGAAACTTGTTGTGCCTCTAGTTGGTGTTTTATAAATTTCTCAACATTTATTAAATTATTTTCGTAGTGAGAAATGAAAAAGAGGGTTTTTCTTGGGTGTGTATCATTTCAAAAATTTATTTTAATGTGCGGTATGTTTTTTTGATTTGTGAACACTGGGTGTTTTATTAAAATTTTCTGTAATGATAAAAAACGGGATTACAAGTTTAAACAAAATTAAGGCATATAATTGCTCTCAATATTTTGCGGGGTATTGAATCGAAATGGTTTTGGAAAACACTTCATGCCTTGTTTTGTTTTTTATATATAAAAGTGCCCATTTGGATTTTTAGAGTAAAGTGTGATGTAAAATAAATTGTTGGGGTTTACGAATGTATCGTTAGTGCGCGCAACAATGTTTTTGGTTCTTTCTGTGGCTTCCCACATGGGTTAGATTTTATAAAAGTGTGGTTTGTGTTTTCACATGTGTTGACATTTCATTAAAAATGGTCGGGTCTTGAGTGTTTAGTATAACTATATTGAAAAGAGTTTTATCAATATCTGGATGTGTTAAATGACATGTTTACATCTCTTTGGTAGTGCTGAAATTGTAACTTTGTTAAAAGTGGGTTTTCTAAACATTGTTTAAGGGCCCTTTTGTAAACTTTTAATAAAATAATGTATATTGTTTGTTGTAAAACCCTCGTGGATGTTCCTCATGCCTCGTTGACATGGGATGGCTAGGATGTCGTTGGTATGGAATCCCTAAGTCCCATTATATGGATTCCCCGATTGAGAACCCTTGGTATTTCTTGAATTTAAGGCATGAGGGAAATACTTGGGGATACTTGGGGTGAGACCTGCTATGGAATATTATTATAAATATAGGTTGTTATTTGATGCTCGGTGGAATCTTTTGGCTCACCACGTTTTGTACTTGCGACATATGAACCTGACATATTGAGAGAATTATCTGAGACAAGTACTACACTGGTAGGTTATGGTACTGACTAGTGGACCATAGTAGGAAGATATGTTTGGGTTTATTGTTACAGGATTTTCCCTCATCCTTTATAATAAAGGATGGATGATCATTTTGGATTGTTATATTTCATCGTATGTGGCATGCTACAGTAGATGGGATTTCTGGTATTGGTGTCATCTAGATTATTCTCGATAACTTGGTTTCTTCTATATCTAGTGGATTTTTTTTGAACATTTGTTGAGATACTTTCTTACCTATTTACATTACCCTGGATATATCTGCCTTTGTAATCTTGTGTGATGTTTTTCATGAAATATGGCATGTTGGTTTTCCTAACTCCTATGAAAATGATTTCAAAAGAAAATGTGTTTCAAACTCTTTTGTTCTGGATTTTAAAAAGGCTATGGGAAATGGTTTATACTTTTCTTTTCAAGTAAAAATTTTAGAAATTCATATTTTAATATATTGTAGTTCAAACTTAGAATTGATGTTTCTTAATTTTAAAGGTATTGCATTAGGAGTAGATATCAGGCTAACCAACTGAGTTTTCATACTCATGCCTATAGTTCCTTCTGTTTCTAGTGTTTGTGCAGGCTACATCTTGAGTGCCCTTGCCTTGGGCGATGCTTGGTCGTTGAGTCCAAGAGTGACCCACAGGGTCACACGAAGTCAGTTCGGACGTCGATTTTGGTTAGTTTTATTTTCTTTTGTTCCTGTTTAGTCGTTTTGTTTGGCTTATTTATTCTGCACTGATCTATAATTTTTCTAGTGCTTTATTAATTTTTATTGGGTGAAATCGTTCACACAGCCTCTCTTGATGCCTTGGCGCTTTTCACTAGCCCGAGAGGATTGGGAATGCCTCTCAGGCCATGTCGAGAATTGGCTCGGGTGATAGGTTCAGGGTCGACCTGGGTTGGTTCATGACAAAATGGAATCAGAATGTGGTTGGATCTTATCAGAGCTCTCTTTTCAGAGTTCCCTTTTTTATATGGGATGTCAAGGTAGATGTAGTAGGATTGTCGGGACTCAAGGGGTAGGTTCGGGAAGAGCGTCACGAACTCTTTCTCATTCTGACCCTCGGTTTTCCAAGGGAAGTCCAATTTAATGTGTTTAGTAGGGTTTTTATGGAAATGTTTTGCGATTGGTATAAGAAAAATGGATTCGGGCTAATCGTACTCTTAAGTCACACGGTCTGGCAAGCCATGTGGAGCTAGTGGCCTGGTTCAAAAAGGCTCTCTATTCGGTGACTTTTTTGGCATATGGCCGCCAACCATATGTTCAAGTCACCAACAGACACTAGTTTCTCATTTGAGTTGTTTTGGATTTCCTTTGATTTCCAAAAGTGGTTTGAGTCAGGAAAGTTGGTTTTAAAAAATGGTTGTTTTAAATGACATGTATAATTTGTGGAATTTTTTAAAAGAAGTGGTATAAATTATTTGTTTTTGGAAAATGAAGTTTCATTATTTTGGCATTGGTGTTCCTTGGGGTTATCACATGCATAGGGGTATGTTGGATTATGAAAATATTTCAGGTATGGCAGATGGATGTCTGGGGTTGAACGAAAACATGCGTGTGAGTGAGACTCTAAAGATTACCAATGGCAAGCGTTTAACCCACCAGGATTGTTTTAAATTAAAGATGTTTTCAAAAGAAATGTTCTGATTTTGTGATGGCTCGTTTTCTTGTGTTTATAGCTTGTCATATATGCAGGGTTTTTTTGAGGATTTTTTGTTTATTGATTTGGACTTGATTAGGTTCTTGAATCTTTTTGTCTAGTGGCTATTCAATTGAATATTCGATGGGTGATCGTAGTATAGTTGATAAACCTAATGATTTTATGATTGAGTTTCAAGATCATAATCCACATCTTTTTTATGGTCTATCAGATCCTTCCATAGTAGAGGAGTCGATGCGGAAGATTCAAAGGACCTTAACCTCATCGAGTATCCTGAGACGTTAAAGGTCAAGTTTTCGACCTTCATTCTTGAAGGTTCACTGTGGACATGGTGGAAGTCAGTGTCTCGGAACAAGCCTCTTCAAGAGATTACTTGTATGTTTTTCAAGGCCTTGTTCATTTTTCAGTATTTCTCTGAGGATGAAAAGTTGAGAAAGGGGATGGAGATGTGTTTTCTGTAGCAGGGTGACAGATCAGGGTTGGAATATTTGCAGCAATTTGTGGAGCTAGTCCCTTATGATTCAGGGTATGCCACAGATGACCCCATGAAGGCTCGATGCTTCGAGGCGGGTCTCCACCCTGATCTACAGTCAAAGGTGTCAGAGTCCAACATAACTTCTTTCATTGATGTGGTGAGACATTCTATTTATGTCTAAGCCATGATGGAAAGAGTGCTCAAAGTATCCCTCCCTCCTTTTATCCCTATGAGTAGTGGTGACAATTCAGGAAATGAGATGAGTAAGCGATCAAAAGTTGGTGGAGAAAGTTGTGGAATAAAAATGTCTTGGGATCTTTCATCAACCTCTTTGGAGCGAGAGATCTTCATTTGTTATCAGTGTGGAAAGATGGGTCACAAGAAGTTTCTATGCCCAAGTGATCCCAAACCCTTCCAGGCATGTGATCTCCTGGGTCACTTGTGACAATTCTGTCAGGGCGTTGCTAGGAAGGGTCGTAGTTGAATTTCTCAGAAGTGATGTGTTGTTGGGGTTTTGTTTAAAGTTTCATGTGTATGTTTCCTTCCAGTGTAGGGGATCTCTTATCATTGCAGTGTACTGAGGGTTTTTTGGGTTTTGAAATTTTTCGGATGTCATGGGTCTTTTGATGAACACTGGTCTTCAATGCCAGTATGTTTAAAATCTTGTCCTTTATTTTGTAAAATCAAAAGGATTTTGTTTCTTATTAGGATTATAAGAACCTGACTGTGAGCACTACTGGAAATGCTGTTTTTCCCAACGGGTGTTTACCAACGGTTTTCTAAAACCGTTGGGATTGAAGGATTAAGAAAGCCATTCCCAACGGTTCATTGAAACCGTTGGGAAAAGCCACCCCTTTGCCAACGGTTTGAAGAAACCGTTGGTAAAGGGGTGTGTTAATCACCTTTTGCCAACGGTTCTGTTGAACCGTTGGGAAAGGGTCACCCCTTTGCCAACGGTTTCCTCAAACCGTTGGTAAAGGGGTCCTTAGCATCTCTTTCCCAACGGTTCTTAAAAACCGTTGGGAATTATTTCCCCCAAATCCAGCCGTGGGGCTGCTCTCCCCCATTCGCACAGAAACCTAATTTCATCCGCTCCACCGCTCTCCTCTCGCGAAATCCCCTATCCGAAGAGGTGAAAACCCTCTGAAATCAGGTATCTTTTCATTTATACACATATACTTCCTTATTTTTATTGTTATTTCTTTAGTATTTTAGTTTTAAGTTATCAATCCACCTCCAGCTCTCTGCTACTCTCCAAATCCCCCATCCGAATAGGTGAAAACCCAATTGAATCATCTCAAATCAAGTAATTTTTTCTTTATACACATATGGTACCTTGTTTTTATTGTTATTGATCTAATATTTTAGTTTTAAGTTTGGATTTTGATGTGATTTCACCGTGTAAAATAGAGAAATGAATAAATATTTTGTTAATTAATTAGTTTCCCCTGGAATATCAGTTGTGTTATAATGTCCATGCTAAATAAAGGGGTAATGTAGTAAAAGACCTTGAATAAATAAATTGTGGAAGTTAGGGTATGTTGCCTCTATGAGAGGTTTTTTGTTGTGTTTCATTGTATGTTGTAGGCTGTTTTATGGGGATTGAGGTGACCAGTTGGGCTTTGTGATATGTGGGGTTGTAATGTGATGGTTAGTGGGCATGGATGTGTCATGTGAAGTTGTATGATAGTGATGATGTGTGGTGGTGTTGTGTCATGTGGAGGTGTTGTGTGATGAAGTTGTGGTGTATAATGTGGTGAGGTGGTTTTGGTTGTGCGGTGGTTTGTGATGTGAAATATTTTTATTGTGATATGTGGTTGTTTTGGTGAGATGGTTGGTCGACGTAACATAGTGTCGATGGTTATTGTGAGATGGTGAGTTGTTGTGTGGTGGTTTTATTATTTTCCTGGTTATCTATGGAATAAATTATGCTGTTAAAACAAAAAAACAAGATATTAAATAAATGAGATGGAATAGAAATGGATGTGTGGTAAATGGATTTAATTAATTTAACATTAAATGAATGGACAATGTAAGTGTGAATGAAGTGGCTTATAAATGAATGTGAGAAATGATATGCGTCTTGTGTGGTGGTGGTGTGGTTTATGTGTTTTATGGTAGTAGTGAAGTGTGTGATTATGTAGTTAATGTGAACCCTTAGGTTGAGTATTTTGTGTTATCTATATATCATGTATTTTTATGTTATTTATACACATTCTAGTGGGTCGTATGTCTAGGTGGTGGTGGTGGGGTTGCAGGGGAGGGGGTGTGGGCTGTTTGGGAGGGTGGGCGGGGCTATCCAGGGGGGTACGGGGTGTCCAAGGGGGTACGGGGGTGGGCGGGCTGTCCACAAGGGTGGACGGGCTGTCCACGGGGGTGGTCGGGCTGTCAAGGAGGGGTGGGCGGGCTGTCCAGGGGGGGTGGGTGGGCTGGCCACGGGGGGTAGGGGTGTCCAGGGGGGTGGGCGGGCTATCCAAGGGGGTGGGGGGCTGTCTATAGGGAGAAGGGGTGTCGAGGGGGGTGGGTGGGCTGTCCACGAGGGTGGTTGGGATGTCTAGGGGGTAGGGGGTGTCCACGGGGGTGGGCGGGGCTGTCCAGGGGGTGTGGGCTGTCCTGGGGGTCTGGGTGGGGTGTCCTGGTGGGGGAGGGGTGTGTGGGGTGTCCAGGTGGGGTGGTATGGCTAGGTGGTGGTGGTGGGGTTGCAGGGAAGGGGGTGTGGGCTGTTTGGGAGGGTGGGCGGGCCTATCCAGGGGGGGTACGGGGTGTCCAGGGGGGTATGGGGGTGGGCGGGCTGTCCACAAGGGTGGACGGGCTGTCCACGGGGGTGGTCGGGCTGTCCACGGGGGTGGACGGGCTGTCAAGGAGGGGTGGGTGGGCTGTCCAGGGGGGGTGGGTGGGCTGGCCACATGGGGTAGGGGTGTCCAGGGGGGTGGGTGGGCTATCCAAGGTGGTGGGGGGCTGTCCATAGGGAGAAGGGGTGTCGAGGGGGGTGGGTGGGCTATCCACGGGGGTGGTTGGGCTGTCTAGGGGGTAGGGGGTGTCCACGGGGGTGGGTGGGTTGTCCACGGGGGTGGGCGGGGCTGTCCACGAGGGTACCCTACTAATATGGTTATGGGATGAGGCATGCTCTGATGTGATAACACATTAAGTTCTTGTTGGTTTTACATTTTTTCAATAACACCTTAGTATGTTTTTTTCACATGTGTAGTTGATACCATGATTATTTTCTTCCTTTATCGTTTACTTAAATGTATTTTCTATTAAAGTTCAATCCTATTGAATTGTTTATGACAAAATGACTTATATGATTTTTTTTACAGAATGGACAGAAGATGGATGTATGAAACCGATCGTATCTCAAGCGATTTTCAAAACAATTTGGAGAGCTTTATAGATTTTGCATTTCACAATGCTTCAGATAGTGGTCGCATACATTTCCCATGTTCCAATTGTGTTGGTAGACCTTGGTTGAGTCGTGAAGAAGTCAGCTACCACATAACCAAAAATGGTTTTCAAGCAAACTACTTTGTGTGGTATCACAATGGGGAGAAAATGAAATCTCAAATTGGTGATGATCGAAATGAAAGGACTGGAATGGAGAATTTGTTACATGATCGGTTTCCTTTTATTCGTCATCATGAAAAAGAAAGGATTTTGACTCAAGAAGACGTCGATATGAGGACAACTGATGCATCTAGTGAAAATGATGATATTGATAGGGTGAAAAAATTGAATGATGCTACCACGACTCCAGTATATCGACAATGCGATAAAATGAAAAAGCTGTAATTTTTAATCTGATTGTTTCATGGAAAAACTATGTATGGGATTTCTAATACAACAATCGATTACATTCTTACCCTCTTGAAGGATTTACTTCCATATGATGTAGATATTCCCTCAAACCACTATATGGCACGGAAGTTAGTTGAAGAACTTGGATTTTCCAGAAACAAAATTCATGCTTGCCTGAAAGATTGCAGTTTATTCTAGGAAGAAACCGCTAAATGAAATGAATTTATAAAATGTGGCACATCCCGCTGGAAGTCAAAATCTGATGGAACACCATCCCGCGTTCCACAGAAAGTAATTTGGCACTTTCCATTGATCCCCAGACTCCAGAATCTTTTTATGTCTGATGACATATCAATAAAAATGAGATGTCATGATACTGAGAGAAAGAAGACTAATGATGAGTTGGTTCATCCTGCAGATGGATTTGCATGGCAGAGATTTGATGCTCGACATCCTGATTTTGTAGCTGACGTGCGTAATGTGAGGCTGGGTCTTTCATGCGACAGTTTTAATCCATTTGGGCAGATTCTTACTTCGCACAACACATGGCCAGTTTTTATACACATTTATAATCTTCCCCCGTGGTTGTGTATGAAAAAATCATTCACTTTCATGAGTATACTCATATCTGGTCCTTCTGATCCCGTCATTGATATTTATGTATACATGCAACCTTTAATAAAAGAGTTGAAACTTCTTTGGGATGTGGGTGTGCGCACATACGATGCATGTTTGAAAGACATATTTCAGATGCGTGCTGCACTTATGTGGACGATCAATGATTTTCCGGCTTATGCAATGATGTCTGGATGGAGCACGAAGGGAAAACTGTAATGTCCAGTTTGTACGAAGAATACACGATCCAGAAGACTGAAACATCGTTGTAGTTTCAGTTTTATGGGACATTGACGATTTTTTCCAAAGGATCATCCATATAGAATGAATCGTCGAAGATTTGATAATACTATAGAGACCTATGATCCACCTCAGCATATGTCTGGAACTGATGTGCTTAATGAATTGAAAGATTTCATTTTTTCATTCGGGAAGGGTCAAATGAAATCTGGAAAGAGAAAGAATGTTTCCACAGAAACCTGTTACAATTTCAGGAAGAGGAGTATCTTTTTTGATTTGCCTTATTGGTCAACCAATTTGCTACGTCATTTCTTAGACGTAATTCATATTGAAAAGAATATATGTGAAATGTTGCTTTCAGTTCTTCTAAATGTCAAGGGGAAGACAAAAGATGATTTACGATCTCGACGTGACTTGGTGGATTGGGGCATCGGACCAGAATTGCATCCTGTGCGTATCAGGGAAAATAAATGGAAACTTCCATGTGCTTCTTATGTGATGACACCTACTGAAAAAAAAACAATTTTTGGAAGTATTAGAGACTATTAGAGTTACTGATGTCTATTCAAGCAACATATCTAAACGGGTCAACAGAAGAGAGTTGAAGCTAAAATCTTTGAAGACTCATGATTATCACGTTCTACTGCATGAGTTGCTTCCAATAGCAATCCGTCATCTTTTGTCCAATAATTTAAGTGTGGGTGTTATTCGGTTGTGCCATTTGTTTAGAGATCTTTGTGCTAAGAAGTTTTCCAAGCCTTTCTTGAAAAAAATGTTGACAGATGCCCCATTAATTTTGTGTGAGTTGGAGAAAATATTTCCCCCATCATTTTTCACATGCATGCTGCATCTGACTGTCCATATTCCAACTGAAATACTTCTCGGAGGACCTATTTCTTTTCGTTGGATGTATCCAACTGAAAGAAATATGTTCACATTAAAGTCTTATGTTCGAAACAAGAATCATCCCGAAGGTTCTATCGTGAACGATTACTTAGCTCAAGAATGTATGGATTTAAGTTCAATGTATTTGTCTGATCTTACTACAAGAATGAACAGACCAATGAGAAATGAAGAAGAAAAATATGAGAAAATTGAACCCAGTTTTCCATCACTTCCTCAAACAGGAGGAATTCCTGGATCATATACATTGAAGACATTAAGCCTTGAAGAGCGGGAGATGGCACATCGCACAGTTTTGTTCAACTGTGATTTGTTCGATGACTATATTAGGTAACAAAATTGAATATGTATATCTTACATATATATATCTGTTAAACTATTCATATTTTTTTATCTACAGGGAACATAAAACAATGATAAATAGGAAGCATCGTTCTTTATCTTTGATAAGGAGAGAGACTTTTCATAGCAAAGAGTTTTCTGCTTGGTTAAAATTGAAGGTAAAAATATTACTGTTTAAATTAATTATTTCAATATTTACTTAAGTTTAACTGTCATTTATATTGCAGGTATTGAGTTTGTCTGTTGACTATGTCTCTGAGGAAATAAGAGCTTTGGCTTTTGGTCCTAATACCATGGTTCGTGACTGTAAATCAATTGTTATCAATGGGTACATATTTATTATCACTGAACGAGCCAAAAACATGAGAACACAACATGATGGTATTATGGTTACTGCCACAACAGATTGTGCCAGTGCATCAGATAGTAGACCGCGACTTGAAAATGTGGGTTATTATGAGTCGTTGAGAAAATAATAATATTGGATTATTACTCTCATGGACGAGTCACAATGATGAAATGCCATTGGTTTGATTCGATGACGAGACATGGCACATTTATTGATGATTGTGGATTTCAAGTAATTAATATGACCCGCACTCTTGCAACCGAAGAACCATATGTGTTGGCATCAATGGCTAAACAAGTTTTTTATGTCAAAGATCAACTTCAACCTGAATTTGGTGTCATAGTTGAAGTAATTCCAAGACATATTTTTGATGATGCTGATGAAGGAATTGACACTGTCCCTATTGCCATTGGAACCAATCCATTTATTTCTTTTGATGACTCCAATAGCTCAATTGTCAGAGTTGATTGTGAACCTGAAGTTGTGGTTGGAAATATATAGAATCATTCATCCATGTTCTCAATTCTTTTGGTTTACCTCGAGTTGGGTTGTTAAGGTTGGTAATATTCATATTTATTTAGTATTGATCACAAATATGTTTTAGCTGACTTGACCGTAATGTGAATTTTCAATGTTTATTGGTTGCTGTTTTATTTTAATTGCATTTTCTAATTTGGAATTGAACTGTATTCAAACCAAATCAAACAATATTTCTATCTTGGTGAACATTACAACTTTTATGTTTTCTTAAATTCATTCAAGCTCTTCTAAAACAATTGATAGCTAAATTACAAATGAATCCCCTCATTCCCTCATATATTTAGTTTTTGGTTTACACATTAATTTTCTTTTTCTTATTAATTACATATTTGTTTTCAAATGCAGGAAATGCAGCCAATTGAAGAGAGACGAAGAAAAACAATGGTGGAGAACAATCGTCAGATGGAGGAGATGGGCATTCCACCATTAGTGCCTACAGTGAGTACTTTATTTCAAATATATATATATATATATATATATATATATATATATATATATTTACAGAATATATAATGTCATGTTATTAATTTTTTTTGTAAACTTTTTTGTAGGATCCACCATTACGTCGACAGTTATTCGACGAGGAGCCTAGTACTGGTCCTAGTACTCAGGCCGGTGGTATGAGGAGGGTTCGTACCAGAGGTGGACATAGAGCTGCATGTGCCCGACTAGACCGTGCCCCTCCCACTGACATTTCAGCCTTCCCACATTCTGATCCCGGTGTGTCGTTAGGGACACACGGGGTATTTATGCCTCCCATGTTTTCGCTACCTTCTGCATCTTCTGCCCCATCATTTTCACATCCCATGATGATTCCCACTCCCCAGTCAGCATCAGGTCATACAGCTGTTCCATCTTCTTTTCCTTCTACTTCTGTCTCTCCGAGCTTTTATATTCCATCGTCTTCGACTCCTGTTCCACCAGAGGGTGTTCCATCAAGTTCTGTGGATCCGGCTCCACTCATTGATCAGACTAGCGCAGGTATATTTATAAAACCCTAACAAATTTTTATAGAAATATTTATTTTCATTATAACATGTTTTGATAAAATATTTGTTTTTCTTTCATGACAGATACATCTACTGATAGGAGGCAGGGGCGGGGCCGTACACGCATGCGTTCGGTGTGGAACCGTCGCACACAGGTTATGGTGGAATATAATGAAGACAATCAGATGGTTGAGAAAACATG
Source organism: Viscum album (assembly GCA_963277665.1). Lineage (NCBI taxonomy): Eukaryota > Viridiplantae > Streptophyta > Magnoliopsida > Santalales > Viscaceae > Viscum > Viscum album. The sequence continues at coordinate 1,912,063,925 of OY728158.1, forward strand.
GCAGCAATATCAGAGTTTTCTGGCGACGCTTGCCAAATACTCTGACATCATTCCCGTCAGCCCGCTGTCGTGGAGAAATTTGCCACATGAGGTCAAAGATAGAGCTTGGGCAGAGATATGGGTAAAAAAATCTATTGTATTTAATGCCATGAATTATTTTTGTATTTATATGAATTAATATTTTGATTTCTGCTTCGATTTAATTTTCCTGATGGTGAGGGTGCACGAATGGAACGTCTAAAGGATTTAGGCGAGCTTTGAGAGACTACAAGCATGAGCTGTATATTGGCTGGCGTGCTAGAGTTGGCACTGAGTTAGAGGCGGTACCAGTCGTGGATGATTGTCCTATAGAGCAGTATCGTCAGATGATTACTCATTGGACGAGTACCCAGTTTAAGGTATGAATTACATTTGAGGTATTTAAATAATAACTTTCAAGTTTTGCATTAATATTATCCTTTGCATTATCGAATTTTATTTAGGAATCATCTGGAAAAAATAAAAAAATATTGATGCAAAAAAATACCTCCATACACTAGGACGCACGACGATGCCAGATCATGAGAGGCAGCAGGTATGATAATTGTTTATAAGTTTTCTTTACGACTTACATTTTCTTTTGTTTCCTCAATTATTTAATCATTTGCTAAAGTTTTTATATAACTTTTGTTTTCAATTTCATTTTAGAGGAAAGTACAAAATATTGAAGGACGTGTGCCTCGAGCAAAACTGTTTTGCTCGAGTAGACGAAAAAAGGATGGAAGTGCTGTCAACGAAGCGACTCAGCAGCAGATTGTAAGTTTTAATCTGTTGATTTTATATTTTAATATCTATTTCGTAACTTAATAATATATTTATATTTGTAACAGGATGCTTTAGAGACCCTCGATGCCCAAGAAGCAGACAATTTTGGGCCATCTGATCACTTACATCAGGTGTTGGGAGAGGATCATTCTGGCAGAGTACGCTGCCGACCTAGGATAGCCCCGACGAGGTATTGGCTTGCCTCAGGTATGAGTTGTAGTTCCACCGAGTTACAGCAAGTTAGGGAACAGGAAGAACAGGCTGAGAAAAGGGCCACAGAGACGGCAGAACAGTCTGCTAGGGAAAACAGTGCATTTATGAAATTTATTGAAGTTCTACGTCCAACACATCCATCAGAGGCCAGCCCAACGATTGATGAATACATGTCGTCGATTACATTCTATATATGGTGCACCAGGTGGAAGTTCCAGTGGTGGTCAGGCCGATGTCCAGCTTGAAGATGATGATGGCGAGGAGTCTGATGCAGAAGAGGAGGAGATGAGGAGGGCGAGGAGGAGGGCGAAGGCGAGGAGGAAGGCGCTGTGGAGGGTGAGGACGATGAGGAGGACGATGACGAGGGTGATGATAATGATGATGATGATGGTGATGGTGATGCTGATGTGGGACATATTGATCAGTTACATTTTTGACTTATATTACTGAGATTTTATGTTTAATCTATTCTAGTTGTTGGTTTTATCTAGACTCGAAGTATAGTATTGGAGTTGAGTTATTTTTATATATTGTCTGTTTTTATGGATGTTGTTTTCTTTTAGTGGTTGTGTTTTTGTGAACTCCCTAGACAACCCCCCTCATTCTTGGACCTTGGACAACCCCCCTCCCCCTTGGACCCCGAACACCCCCCAAACACCCCCGGACAGCCCCGCGGACAGCCCCCCGTACAGCCCCCAACCCTCCACCCTGGACCCCGGATAGCCCCTCGGATAGCCCCTCGGACAACCCCCCACCCTCCCCCTTGGACCCCGGACAACCTCCCAAACACCCCCCAGAAAACCCCCTGAACAACCCCGGACAACCCCCTGAACAACCCTGAACAACCCCGGAACAACCCCCTGAACAACCCCCGGATAGCCCCCTGAACAACCCCGGACAACCCCCTGAACAACCCCCAAACACCCCCCGGACAGACCCCGCACAGCCCCCCCCCCCCCCCCCCACCCTCCTACTTGGTCCCCGGACAGCCCCCCCGGACACCCCCCGGGCAGCCCCCCCGGACACCCCCCCGTACAGCCTCCAACCCTCCACCCTGGACCCCGAAGAGCCCCCCGGACAGCCCCCCGGACAGCCCCCCCACCATCCCCCTTGGACCCCGAACAACCCCCCCCCCCAAACACCCCCCAGACAGCCCCCTGAACAACCCCTGAACAACCCTGAACAACCCCTGAACAACCCCTGAACAACCCCCTGAACAACCCCCGGACAGCCCCCTGAACAACCCCGAACAACCCCCTGAACAACCCCAAACACCCCCCGGACAGACCCCGCACAACCCCCACACCCTCCTCCTTGGTCCCCGGACACCCACCGGACAGCCCCCCCAGACAGCCCCCCGGACAGCCCCTCCACCTTCCTTAATTTCATTAGCTCTGAAACGTTTCATAGCATGATCAACTAAAATCTAATCCATGCTAAATATGATATAAAAATATTCTATATGAATTTCCATTAGAATTTAAGTGAAAAAAAAGTGACATACGAAAAACTAACCAAACGCATTCGAAATGTGTTGATTCTTTAGGACAACGATCCATGGGTCATATGTGACGTGTACGAATCAACCCCGCCTCAATCCGAGGCGTGGTGCGGTCGGAACAACTCAAAGTGTATGTCTTTTGTTTCAAAAGGACATCATTTTAAGTGAAAAACATCAACTGGCATACGGAAAACTGGCCAAACGCATTCGGATTGTGTAGATACTTTAAGAAAACGATCCATGGGTCATTTGAGAAGTGTACGTGTCAACCCCGCCTAAATCTGAGATGCGGTGTGGTCGGGACCACTCTAAGTGACTTTCTTTTGTTTAAAATGGACAATATTTTAAGTACATACAGAAAACCGACCAAACGCATTCGGTTTCTGTTGAAACATTAGGAGAACGATCCATGGGTCATATGTGACGTGTACAAGTCAACGCCACCTCAATCCGAGGTGCGGTGTGGCCGAAACCACTCAAAGTGTCTCTATTTTGTTTAAAATGGACTTCATTTTTAGTGAAAACAAAAAATGACATACGGAAAACCGACCAAACGCATTCGGTTTCTGTTAAAACTTAGGAGAATGATCCATGGGTCATATGTGACGTGTACGAGTCAGCGCCTCCTCAATCCGAGGCGTGGTGTGGCCGACACCACTCAAAGTGTCTCTATTTTGTTTAAAATGGACTTCATTTTTAGTGAAAACAAAAAATGACATACGGAAAACCGACCAAACGCATTCGGTTTCTGTGGAAACATTAGGAGAACGATCCATGGGTCATATGTGACATGTAAGAGTCAACGCCACCTCAATCTGAGGTGCGGTGTGGCTGACACCACTCAAAGTGTCTCTATTTTGTTTAAAATGGACAGTATTTTGGCCATTTATGACACCAGAACTGCATTGTCGGTCACCGCGGGCACACGGCACGTCCGATTGACGTGTCGTCTGCTCGACCACTTCAGAAATCACTGTCCCATTTTTTTAGTCTGATTTCAGGCCATTTCGACTTCGTTCGGCCCGTTTGGACCCCCCTCACGCGCGTTTACGAAGCGCGTGCATCACTTAAAACACGAATATTGAGCCGTACTGTGCAAACCGCAGGTCCGATTGACTTTTTGTCTGCGCGTACACGTCACGAATAATAATTAGATTGTTGAACGGTGGTTTCAGGTCAATCCGAGGTCATCCGCTATGAATTTGACCGTTTGACGCCCGTTTTGGCCGTTTATGACACCAGAACTGCGTTGTCGGTCACCGCGGGAACACGGCACGTCCGATTGACGTGCCGTCTACTCGACCACTTCATAAATCACTCACCCGTATTTGTCTTCTGATTTCAAGCCATTCCTAAATCGTTCGGCCCGTTTGGACCACCCTCACGCGCGTTTACGAAGCCCTCGCATCACTTAAAACACGAATATTGAGCCGTATCGCGCAAACCGCACGTCCGATTGACGTTCCGTCTGCGCGTACACGTCACGAATAATAATTAGAATGTTGCACTGTGGTTTCAGGTCAATCCGAGGTCATACGCTATGAATTTGACCGTTGGACACCCGTTTTGGCCGTTTATGACACCAGAACTGCGTTGTCGGTCACCGCGGGCCCACAGCACGTCCGATTGATGTGTCGTCTGCTCGACCACTTCATAAATCACTCACCCGTATTTTTCTTCTGATTTCAGGCCATTCCGAAATCGTTCGGCCCATTTGGACCACCCACACGCGCGTTTACGAAGCGCGCGCATCACTTAAAACACGAATATTGAGCCGTACCGCGCAAACCGCACGTCCGATTGATGTGCCGTCTGCACATACACGTCACGAATAATAATTAGAATGTTTCACGGTGGTTTCAGCTCAATCCGAGGTCGTACTCTATGAATTTGACCGTTTGACGCCCGTTTTGGCCGTTTATGACACCAGAACTGCGTTGTCGGTCACCACGGGCACATGACACGTCCAATTGACGTGCCGTCTGCTCGAACACTTCAGAAATCACTCACCCGTATTTTTCGTCTGATTTCATATCATTCTGAATTCGTTCGGCCCGTTTGGACCCCCCTCACGCACGTTTACGAAGCGCGTGCATCACTTAAAATACGAATATTGAGCCGTACCGCGCAAACTGCACATCTGATTGACGTGCCGTCTGCGCGTACACATCACGAATAATAATTAGAATGTTGCACGGTGGTTTCAGCTCAATATGAGGTCGTCCGCTGTGAATTTGACCGTTGGACGCCCGTTTTGGCCGTTTATGACACCAGAACTGCGTTGTCAGTCACCGCGGGCACACGGCACGTCCGATTGACGTGACGTTTGCTCGACCACTTCAGAAATCCCTGTCCCGTAATTTTCGTCTGATTTCAGGCCATTCCGACTTTGTTCAGCCCGTTTGGACCCCCCTCACGCGCGTTTACGAAGCGCGCGCATCACTTAAAACACGAATATTGAGCCGTACCGCGCAAACCGCACGTCCGATTGGCGTTCCGTCTGTGCGTACACGTCACAAATAATAATTAGAATGTTGCATGGTGTTTTCAGGTCAATCTGAGGTCGTCCTCTATGAATTTGACCGTTTGACGCCCGTTTTGGCCGTTTATGACACCAGAACTACGTTGTCGGTCACCGCGGGCACACGGCACGTACGATTTACGTGCCGTATGCTCGACCACTTCATAAATCACTCACCCGTATTTGTCGTCTGATTTCAGGCCATTCCGAAATCGTTCGGCCCGTTTGGACCACCCTCACGCGCGTTTACGATGCGCACGCATCACTTAAAACACGAATATTGAGCCGTACCGCGCAAACCGCATGTCCGATTGACGTGCCGTCTACGCGTACACCTCACGAATAATAATTAGAATGTTTCACGGTGGTTTCAGCTCAATCCGAGGTCGTCCGCTATGAATTTGACCGTTTGACGCCCGTTTTGGCCGTTTATGAGACCAGAACTGCGTTGTCGGTCACCACGGGCACATGGCACATCCAATTGATGTGCCGTCTGCTCGACCACTTCAGAAATCACTCACCCGTATTTGTCGTCTGATTTCAGGCCATTCCGACTTCGTTCGTCCCGTTTGGACCCCCCTCACGCGCGTTTACGAAGCGCGCACATCACTTAAAATAAGAATATTGAGCCATACTGCGCAAACCGCAAGTCCGATTGACGTGCCGTCTACGCGTAGACATCACGAATAATAATTAGAATGTTGCACGGTGGTTTCAGGTCAATCCGAGGTCGTCTGCTATGAATTTGACCGTTGGACGCCCGTTTTGGCCGTTTATGACACCAGAACTGCGTTGTCGGTCACCGCGGGCACACGACACGTCCGATTGACGTGTCGTCTACTCGACCACTTCATAAATAACTCTCCCGTATTTTTCGTCTGATTTTAGGCCATTTCGACTTCGTTTGACCCGTTTGGACCCCCCTCACGCGCGTTTACGAAGCGCGCGCATCACTTAAAACACGAATATTGAGCCGTACCGTGCAAACTGCACGTCTGATTGACGTGCCGTCTGCGCGTACATGTCACGAATAATAATTAGAATGTTTCACGGTGGTTTCAGATCAATCCGAAGTCATCCTCTATGAGTTTGACCATTGGATGCCCGTTTTGGTCGTTTATGACACCAGAACTCCTTTGTCGGTCACCGTGGGCACACGGCACGTCCGATTGACGTGACGTCTACTCGAACACTTCATAAATAACTCACCCGTATTTGTTGTCTGATTTCAGGCCATTCCGAAATCGTTCGGCCCGTTTGGACCACCCTCAGCCGCGTTTACGAAGCGCGCGCATCACTTAAAACACGAATATTGAGTCGTACCGTGCAAACCGCACGTCCGATTGACGTGCCGTCTGCGCGTACACGTCACGAATAATAATTAGAATGTTTCACGGTGGTTTCAGCTCAATCCGAGGTCGTCCGCTATGAATTTGACCGTTTGACGCCCGTTTTGGCCGTTTATGACACCAGAACTGCATTGTCAGTCACCGCGGGCACATGGCACGTCCAATTGACGTGATGTCTGCTCGACCACTTCAGAAATCACTCACCCGTATTTGTTGTCTGATTTCAGGCCATTCCGACTTCGTTCGGCCCGTTTGGACCCCCCTCACGCGCGTTTATGAAGCGCGCGCATCACTTAAAATACGAATATTGAGCCGTACCGCGCAAACCGCATGTCCGATTGATGTGCCGTCTACGCGTACACATCACGAAAAATAATTAGAATGTTGAACGGTGGTTTCAGCTCAATCTGAGGTCGTCCTATATGAATTTGACCGTTGGGCGCCCATTTTGGCCGTTTATGACACCAGAACTGCGTTGTCGGTCACCGCGGGCACACGGCACGTCCGATTGACGTGCCGTCTGCTCGACCACTTCATAAATCACTCTCCCGTATTTTTCGTCTGATTTCGGGCCATTCCGACTTCGTTCGGCCCGTTTGGACCCCCCATACACGCGTTTACGAAGCGCGCACATCACTTAAAACACGAATATTGAGTCGTACCGTGGAAACCGCACGTCCGATTGACGTGTCGTCTGCACGTACATGTCAAGAATAATAATTAGAATGTTTCACGGTGGTTTCAGCTCAATCTGGAGACGTGGTGTGGCCGGCACCACTCAAAGTGTCCGTCTTTTATTTCAAAAGGACGTCATTTTAAGTGAAAAGCATCAACTGACATACGGAAAACCAACCAAACGCATTCCAAATCTGTTGATAATTTATCCCAACAATCCATGGGTCATATGTGACTTGTACGAGCCAAACCGGGATGAATCTGAATCATGGTGTGGCCAGAATAAGTCTAAGTTACTCTCTTTTGTTTAAAATGGACACCATTTTAAGTACATACAGAAAAACGACCAAACGGATTCGGTTTCTGTTGAAACTTTAGGAGAACGATCCATGGGTCATATGTGACGTGTACGAATCATCCCCGCTTCAATCCGACATGTGGTACGGCTGACACCACTCAAAGTGTCCGTCTTTTGTTTCAAAAGGACGTCATTTTAAGTGAAAGACATCAACTGACATACGGAAGAACGACCAAACGCATTCGGATTCTATCGATACTTTAGCACAACGATCCATGAGTCATATGTGACGTGTAAAATTCAACCCCGTTTTAATCCGAGACGCGGTGTGGCCGACACCGCTCTAACTCTATCTCTTTTGTTTAAAATGGACATGATTATAAATGAAAAGAAGAACTGGCATATGCAAAACCGACCAAACGCATTTGTAATCTTTTGATAATTTATCACAACGATCCATGGGTCATATGTGACATGTACGAGCCAACTCAGGATGAATTTGAGTCACGGTGTGGTCAGGATTAGTCTAAGTGTCACTCTTTTGTTTAAAATGGACAACATTTTAAGTACATATGGAAAACTGACCAAACGCATTCGGTTTCCATTTAAACTTTAGGAGAACGATCCATGGGTCATATGTGACGTGTACGAATCAACCCCACCTCAATTGGAGACGCGGTGTGGTCGGCACCACTCATAGTGTCCGTCTTTTGTTTCAAAAGGACGTCATTTTAAGTGAAAAACATCAACTGGCATACGGAAAACTGACCAAACGTATTCGGATTGTGTCGATACTTTACCACAACGATCCATGGGTCAAATGTGACGTGTACGAGTCAACCCCTCCTCAATCTGAGGTGAAGTGTGGCCGGTATCACTTCAGGTGTATGTATTTTGTTTAAAATGGACATCATTTGAGGTAAAAATACATGGTATAGAAAAAACCGATCAAATTATGAATTGAATTACGAATTCCACATATGATTGTCATATAAATTTTAAAATGAATTCTAAATGAATTATGTATGTTTATAATTATGTTATGAATTCTACTTTAATTATGGATGTGTATATTTTCATTATATGTGTTGGTTGGTTGGTTTGCATTATTTGTATGTGTTGGTTTGTTCTCTATATGTATGCATTATATGTGTTATAGGTACAATAATTGGATTGAAAAATGAATTGAAAATGAGGGAATAATTGGATTAAAAATTGAATTGAAACCGAGGGTGAATGCCCAAAAACCAGACCTGCTGTGCAAATTTCAGGCTACTGTGCAATTTCCACAGCAAATCCTATGCCAACGGTTTTAAAACCGTTGGCATAGGCTCTATGTAGCTGTTTTTACCAACGGTTCTAGGAACCGTTGGTAAAAACACCCTATCCCAACGGTTTGAAACCGTTGGGATACCCTGTTGAATGGTTGTTTTTACCAACGGTTCATGGAACCATTGGTAAAAACCTTTCCCAACGGTTTGTAAACCGTTGGGAAAGAAAATGCTCTGTTGATTTCCCAACGGGCCAAACCGTTGGGAAAGGCCTTTCCCAACGGTTTGGCAGAACCGTTGGGATAGGTTGATTTTTTCTAACCTATCCCAATGGTTCTGTGTAAACCATTGGGAAAAGCCTTTCCCAACAGCTTACTTCCCCACGGTTTGCAGAACCGTTGGTATAACATATACCAACGGTTCTGCAGCCTTTCCCAACGGTTCTAAACCGTTGGGAAATGATGGATTTCCAGTAGTGGAGGCATGAGATGCTTCATCCATAAGAGCTCCAACCAAAAGGCGTCGGAGTGAATTTGGTGTGTATTCAGGAACCCTGGGGAATTTTTTAAGGAGTCTGGTTAAGGTTGAGCCTCTGTTGTGTGGTGAGATAGTTTTGGTGTTGCTTCTCTGGTTTCTATGTCTTTGTAATTTTCCTCTTGTCACAAAGTACGCGATGGACTTATCCCACATGCAATGTCGGTAATTGTGCCTTTTTATGCAACTTGCTTACCAGTGACCTCACTTGTCCCACCAATGTGAATTAGTTGTAACTTTGGTTTTTTTTTTCATACCAAAGTGATGGGTCGTGAGTAGGCATCTGTCGTGGGTTCAGTGATCCAATCATTGGGCCGTCCCTCCCCACCCATGGGGTAAGGGTATTTGGTTTGCGCAAACTTTTCGGATCAACATATGTCTATTTCAGACAGGAGTGAGTGGTTTAAATGTTTTTTTGTCCTTTTTATAACTAGAGTGTGGCCCGGTCCAGGCCTTTGTTCGATTTATATTTTGTTTTTTTCTAATATGTTGGTTCTTTATGGTGGGGAGACCCACCGTGAGTCTCTTTGGGTTTTCTCTTAATTCGTTACTAGATGGTAGTTGAGTCCTTATGGTGGGGAGTCCGATCAGACCTCCCCTCTGCCGGTGATCTATTTCGGGCAATGAGGTTGAGTCCCACTGGTGGTCAGGGTGATGTCTTTGGGATAAGAAGTAAGATCGTGTTTATGTTGAATCCTTAGGTGTTGATCAATCAGATGGATAGTGTTTTAGAATTCCAAGGACGGAAAACGTTATGGAGGGGATAATTTTCACACCCGAACCCATGACTTTATTTTATTTTATAATTTCTTTGGCTTTAAATTATTTTTTTGTGGTTTGTGTTCAGTCCTGGATGAAATTATTGAGTTTTGATAAAAAAAAGTGTGTATCTTGGCTTCGAAGTCATTGGACGCATGGGCATAGCGCGATGCCGTGCGGCCTCACCCAGAAAACTTCGTGGCCTTTTCTTCTTTGAATAATTAAAATTATTAAATAAATGTCAATTTATTATGTAATTTAAAATTTTTATGGTTATTAAGAATTTTAATATTTTTATCTCAGATGAAAACTAAAATTGTTAATTTTATTACTATCAAAATGAAATAAATACTTTTATTATTATTATTATTACTATGAATATTATTATTATTATTATTATTTATATTTTAATTAGCTCTTTTATTTATTGGTATTTTTTTTAAGAAAACCCTACCCCCTATGCGCTACTCAGTCCCCCACCCTCTTTGTGTGTGCAGCGTGAACGGGGATCCTCCCAACCGCCTTCTCCATTCGGTGTGTGTAGTGCCTCTCCACTGTCTCGGTTCCCTCCTCCCCTATAGCGCCTCATCACCCAACCTCCTTCCTATCCATCCATCAAACACCTATAAGCCTCTTCCTTCTTTTGTGCCCTAGCACCTCTCCCTCTTCTCACGGTGCGATACCCCCTTCCGTAGTGATTTACGGCACTAACTCCAACCTCATGTCCCCATGTCTACTAGTGTTGACCTATCTCGGTTGCCACCTCCTCATCCCTCAACCTCCTTACAGCAACCCGAGCTCTCCTGCACACCTCCTCTCCCAGCCGGACACCACCACCAGCGACCCTACTTCTCCAGCGGCGTGTCCTGATGCTCCCCTTCAGTCTGCCACCCTTCCGCCGGCTAGCTCATTCTCCCTTGCTCAGTGCACCATTCCCCTTCTTTCCAACACATGTCCGCAGTATCCCCTCCTTCCCTCGCCTCTAGCCACACAAATTGTAATCATGTCCCTCCTCCTTTCCCTTATCAGTGCGCTCTAGTGCCTCCTAACAACATCCCCAGTGGCCCGCTCCAGCGGATTCACATAGTTCTGGCACACTCCTCCCTGTTTTCCGACACGCACAGACCGATCAGACAATCCTTCGGTCATGACTGCTTCTTCCGGCACCTCACCCTTTCCCGACCATCATGCCCCCACCCCCCGGCACCACCATCCATAAATGCATTTTCTCCTCTTTGGTATAACATCATATGTCTTACTTTATTATTGTTTTTATCTTTTTTCTATTTGTGGTTTTTCAATCAATGTTTGTTATCGATATAATTGATGTTTTGGGACTCGGGCGAGGTGTTTTCAAGGTTGAGTTATCTTCGTGGCTTGTTTCTATTGTTGTGTCATCTTCGTGCCTTGTTTTCGAAGTTTCTTTATTGTTGCTCCATGTATCTGAGGTAGGAATCCCACTGCACATGCCATTTTTAATTTAAGAAACTTTAATTCTATGTTTTTTTCTCACTTAGTATACATGTTAAATATTATTTGGGCAACCTTCTGATTAGTCACTTAGTATGTGGTCTATGTTTGGAGTCTTTTTTGTTATGAATTTATTATGAAATTAATTTTAAAGTAGTATTTTTTGAAAATTTTGGTGTTTTTATGTTGAACCTTTTTGTGCCTCTCATTGGTGTTTTATAAATTTCTCAACATTGATTAAATTATTTTCCTAGAGAAAATTTCAAAAGAGAGTGTTTCTAGGGTGCGTATAATTTAAAAAATAGATTTTAATGTTCGGTATGTTCTGTCGAGTTGTGAACACTGGGTGTTTTATGAAAATTCTATGTAATGTTCAAAACTGTCAGGACCAGTTTAAACAAAATTAAGGCATGTAATTAATTTCAATATTTTTGTGTGGTATTGAATCAAAATGGTTTTGGTAAACATTTCATTCCATGTATTCTTTTTTATATATTAAAGTGCCCATTTGGATATTCAGAGTAATCTGTGATGTAAAATAAATTCTTGGGGTTTAAAAATGTATCGTCAGTGTGCAAAACAATGTTTTTGGTTCTTTCTATAGGTTCCCAAGTTGTTTGGATTTTAAAAAAGTCTCGTCTGTGTTTTCTCATTTTTTGAGATTTCATTAAAAATGTTCGGGTCTTGAGTGTTTAGTATAATTATATTGAAAAGAGTTTTATCAAAATTTTGATGTGTTAAATGACGTTTTTATATATCTTAAGTAGTGTTGAAATTGTAAAATTTTTAAAAAGTCGGTTTTGTAAAAATTGTTTAAGGGTCTGTTAGGCCACTTTTAAAAAAACAAATATACAGTGTCTGTTGTAAAACCCCCGTGGAAGTTCCTCATGCCTCGTTGACATGGGATGGCTGTGATTCCCTTGTTATGGAATCCCCAAGTCCCATTATATGGTTTCCCCGGTTGGGAAACCTTAGTATTTCTTGAATTTAAGGCATGAGGGAAATCATTAGGGAGACTCGGGGTGAGACCTGTTGTGGAATATTATTATAAATATAAGTTGTGATTTGATTCTCGGTGGCATCTGATGGCTCACCACTTTTTGTACTTGCGACACACGAACCAGAAATATTGAGAGAATACTCTGAGACGAGTACTGCACTGGTAGGTTATGGTACTGACCAGTGTCCCATAGTATGTGGATATGTTTGGGTTTATTGCTACGGGATTTTCCCTCGGCCTACCTGAGAAAGGATTCTTGAGCATTTTGTAGCGTTAGATTTCATCGTATGTGGCATGCTATTGTAGATTGGATCGCAGGTATTAGTGTTGTATTGATTATTCTTGATCTCTCATGTTTGTCTATGTCTAGTGGCTTTTAGATGTTTGAACGGTTGTTTAGATACTTGGTTACCTATTTACATTGCCCTTGTTATATCTGGCTAGGTACTCTTGTGTGATGTTTATCATGAAAAATGGCATGTTGGATTTCCTAACTCCTATGAAAATGTTTTCAAAAGAAAATGTGTTTGAAACTCTTTTGTTTTGGATTTTCAAATGACTAAGGGCAATGGTTTGTACTTTGTTTTCTAGTAAAAATTGTATAAATGCATATATTGAAATATTGTAGTTCAAACTTTGAATTTATGTTTCTTAATTTTAAAGGAAGTGCATTGGGAATAGATATTGGGCTAACCTGCTGAGTTTTAATACTCACACCTATAGTTCTTTCTATTTTTAGTTTTTGTGCAGGATACATCTTGAGTGCACTCACCTTGGGTGATGCTTGATCTCTGAGTCAGAGAGTGACTTGTGGGGTCACACAGAGTTAGTTCAGACGCAGATTTTGGTTAGTTTTATTTTATTTTATTCTTGTTTAGTCGTTTTATTTGGCATATTTATTTTGTACTGCTCTATAATGTTTCTGCTGATTTATTTATTTGTATTGGGTGAAATCATTCCCATAGCCTCTGTTGATGCACTGGCGCTTGTCACCAGCCCGGGAGGACCGGGAACCCCTCTCGGGCCATGTCGTGGATCAGATTGGGTGACCGGTTTAGGGTCGACCTAGGTTGGTCCACGACAGAAGGGACTTCAACACTCTTTGAAATGTTTTCCTAGTGAGAAGGTTATTATTCTCAGGTATGGATCACATGGATATGTTTGACTTAATTTTTGTTGTTGTTTCCACAAATAATATGAGCATAGATTTAGTACTTTGTATGTTAAAATTTCTGCAAATAAATAAATATTATATTTATTAATCTCTAAATATTTTATTGAAACCCAATGTCCCTCACCATTGGATTTAGAATATCTTGCTGTTTGGACATTCTAATGGAAAGGATCCATATTACCCTCATCATTTCCCCAAATGTTTTTGGTCAAGCAATTTGATGAGTTTTAGGTAGTAATTCTAAATACTAACTATATTAACTCATAGTTACTTGATCTATTAAGTTGACTCCCCAATCCTAAAATCCCAAATTGAATTTTCTTAATACTTTCCTCTCATTTACACCACATACTACTTTAGAAGTCAACCCTTGCTCTTGAAAAAGTTAATTAAACCCAAAATATCATGTTATAATTCCCTGGTAATTGAATGAACTCCAACTTTGGCTGGTCAATCACTTTTAACTATGGTTCTATTTTAACTAAAGAAGTGGAAGGCTATTCTAGCTCAATATTTCTAAATATGGATTTTATCTTTTATGTGTAAATTTCTAATTATTTTCTTTATTAATTTAATTTATAATATTATATGGATTTAATTAAGTGATTAACCATCTATTAGATAATATTTTTTCTTAATACAATTAATTTATGTTCTATCCTGTATGCTCATTAATACATTAATTCATGTGATTGCGAAAAAAATTCTTTATGGAATAACCATATAGCTTTATATAAATAAAATAATAACATTTTATGATCATGTGATTTTACAAATGTATAATTTATCTATAAGATTATGTACTAACTATCCAACTATGGGGAAACCACATTAAAATAATTAAGGTTCATGTTGTAGATTTCCACCTGTCCACATATCTATCTCTCTTAGATTGGTTTCACCTCATCACTAAACCTGAACCACATCCACTATCGTAAGAGTTCCATCCATGAAATATTATTATACTAACATTCATATAAGGTGAAGGGATTTACATGAATGAAAACATGGAAACACAAGACCTTACATAATAAGAGGAGTGATGACATATAGACCAAAAATTTAGTTTAATAATAAATTAAATGAAACCAACAACATACAATGTCTTGGTCCAGGCTCATGATCATCCACATGTATGAAAACATTACCCTTTTAATAAATTTAACCTTCAATTTTTAATCATTATTATTTAAGGTAAATAGTGATCGAATAAATTAATTATCTTGTTTAATTAATCAATTATTTTACCATCCATCATAATTTTAAACAAATAAAATAAAATTATTTAAAAATAATTGTGTAAAATAATAAATTTAATTTGGAGGAAACAAAGTGGGTACCCATCTGAACTACCCAACACATATTATACTCGTATACTATTAATGATTGAGAAATATTGTATACATGTAATATCACATACTTTCATAAAATGTAATTTCATATTAATTATTAAATGAATTACATGATTTTTCTCCCATGTATTATGGTTCAATGCACATAGAGGAATAACATTAATACCACCCATTCAAGACATATATATCCAAAAAGTACATAGAAATTAACCAATTGTTTTTAAATGTTAAAACCCATCACATGGTGTGTCCCATTATATTAATCAACACATAGAATTATATATTGATATGGTTTTCATAATATAATAAATTAATTTTAATTCTGTGTAATTTGGTAAAAATACACAACGTGTACGTTGGAGCTACATGAAGTTTATGTTTTCTCACTGTTATCCATGACACATGCCTAAAGACTCAGCATTTAACAATGCCATTGAAAATTTTTAAGTACATGGAATTTAAATGGGATACACATCATGTGGCATCCAATTTACATAGTCACCAGTTAGTTAGGCCATATAAGAAGATACATGGCCCATCTATGAATAAAGGACTACACACTGTGTATGGAAGTTACACATCATGTACTCTAGATGACCATGCCCCAAGATGGTAAGGTCAAAACAAGGTCTATAATTAAATGAAAAGTCTATAATAAATGTACATGAATTGAATTTAATCTGAAATAATTCTTTTTTACATTGAACATTGGTATAATACATGTACATTTGGGTTACATGGCGTGTACTCTTGTGTTATTTGGCCAGTTTCCTCAGCACCATCAAAACAGTTCTTCAAATTTATTTAGTTAATAAAATTATTATATTCAATTATATTTATGGAAAATTATGAAGAAGAATCATACTTCACAATTACGATTAAAGAAGGGTTAAATTGTAATTTGAAATAAAATTAATTATGCAGAAATTAATCAATGATCTTTAAATGATTAAAAAATAATTATGTGACTCCTCTGATACTACTTTTAGGTTTCGAGCACACTGTAGGCTTGTGATGGTTCATTCCCTAAATTTATTTTTTTCATGGTCAATGATCAATCTATTTTTTAGATGATGATAAATTATGTGATCAATGGAATTGAATCAAAGAAAATAGATAATGGATAAAATCCCAAAACAATATCATATGATCATCACATATTATTTATTATTAATTTATGAAATTAATGATTTACCTTTTGATTATTATTTCTTCACTGATGGATATCATAATGGTTATACATCTTGCTATATTTTCATTGTAGGAATCATGGGTTGATTACCTATAGCAGTGATCCACACATGTTCCACAAATCGCTAAACATCATCATAGGAATCTTTGAGTTCTAGCATGACATACCATAATTCTTACAATATTCACCTTTGATATCCTCAAGATTCATATAAAAATGATTCTTATTGATCTCTCTAGACTCAATAGTGGGAGGTGGATGAAGACATCACTCTATTATTGGGAGCTTTATTAGAAAAGGGAGCTCCCTAGGGTATCAAGAGGATTCTCCAAATTCGTTATCCACAATAAAAGAAATTGATTTACTATCCTAAAAAATAACATAATTGATTTTATATTCTTCTAGGGTTTAGAAATAAATATTTTCACACATTCCCTTTAATATTTATTTAATCCTTGTAAAACCCCATATCAATAATAATAATAGTTTTATTATTTCTTGAAATGTTCTCATCTTGAAAATAAAATTAAATATTATTTAATAAAACAATATTCAAAATATATTATGTCTCAACAGAACTATAATCTCGGCCAACCATTTTACACAAAATTTATTTTTTCATGAAAAATAATTTTTTATATAATAAATTAATATCACTACATTATTAAAAAAATAAACAAATATTATATTTATTTAATTGAAAATAAATATTTATTAAATATTCTATTCACATAATATTCTCATGAATAACCAGTGATAGAATATACATGATGAATAAAATATGAATAATTATTTTACCACATGTGGAAATAAAAATTATTTAACTTTTTAAATAATAATAAATAATTTATTATTTAAGTGAGATTCTGGATACACTTTGTGTCTGAACCTCAATGACTGTTTCTTAGTGGAATTTGGTGAGGTAATATAAATTCCATGGTTTTAATCTAGAAACACTCAAAGTCACACATAGAGAAGAAAGTTAAAGTCACAATGAAATAATAAATCATATTTATGCTCACTAAGTAATACAATCCCTTTATCACAATATCTCTAACCAAGAAAGTTGCATGATATACCATTAACCAATGTTATTGATGTATCTTTCTATGAATTTATATAAATAAAACATTTTTATATAATACAATGCCCATGAATTTATTTAGGGTATATCATTTAAATCAAAGGGACTAAGATATAAACTTATATTAAGGAACAGAAGGTAGAAATACTATCTCATATTATTCATTAACGAAGTATTACTAGTGATGTATCCAACTTATCCTAACTCACCATGAATATATATCATTACTTTTTTTTTCAATTAATCAACGTACACTATTTATAATAATCATTAATTATAATCTTAAAGTCTAAGTATTAATACACCGGTCTGAAAATAGAAACATCCAATGACACATATAAGTGTGGACTTCTTATTGGTGGGTATCGTTATCATAATATCATACACTGTATATAACCAAGGGTGTAAACCCTGATAAGGAGTCTTAATGTCCAATGAGTCTAAACCCTTGATAGTGAGTACCATTTGTTCCCCTAAAATTATATCATATATCTCCATAACTTTTATTTATGAATACTTTCATGTAACCTCTAGTTTATCATCATAGTGGGGAACTACTTTGATGTATCAGTGAGACAAATACTCTTGGAATATTATCAAATACTACGATACATATAAAAACAATATTTATTTGATAATAAGTTCATTAATATTAAAAACTATGAATACAATTTATCATAATGTCCCAAGAATTTGGTTCTAGGGCTCTATCCCTACATGATCAACCATTTGACCACTAAGAAAGATGAATATTGAGATATATTCTTCATAAAACATCTATATATAAACATTGATAGTTTACCATCAATATTTAGAATCCATTAGGATTCTTAATAAAAACATATAATTGTTCTCCTAAACCATGTACTATTATCTAGGATTATACCAATCTATTATTTACCCTAAATGTGAATAGTTTTTTTCCCTATAAGATTCCTTCATCTCGAAACCATTTATTCTAAAAAATTTTGAGGAAAAAAAATTTATTTCTACCCACAAATTTTAATATTAATTGGTCAAGTGTACAGAGATAAAAGTTAATAATTGTGGTTTGTTTTGAAATCCTAGAAATAATTGTGGGATATACTTTCATGAATCTATTAGGCCACTTATTTTATATAGTTTGGATGAAATTTTTTCTTATCAAATTTGTGATTTAATATCTTTGGACGTGTTATTGAATTTCCTAAAATTTTGATTTTCTTATTGAATATATAAATTAAATATTCTTAGATGGTCCACTTTTCTCAACAGATTCGATGAGTCTTCTTGTGTGGTCTATATGACTCTTTAGATAGAAACATTATTCAGTGATCCTATTGATTATGTATTAATTTTAATTAATAATCCAAAAAACAATAATCACAAAATTTGTTAATGTTGGGTAATATTTATAATTAATATATTAAACTAACTAGAAACTTGATTAATTCAAACAGTTCCCACAAATTATATTTAATATTAAATAATGGAAAATTTTCACTAATTAAAAAAATTTCCATAAAAATTAATAAATAGAGTATATAAAAAATTTATAATAAATTAATAAAATAAACTCCACTGCATTTAGTCATGTGAATGTACTCATGTAAAATAAACAAAAAAACATAAAAAATCATTTTCACTCTCCAAAAGATAATAATTTTATTTTCTCTAATAAGAGGGTCTATACTAGTTCATTCATACATATTGAATTCCTTAAAAAAATTTACAGAGACCATGTGTTTAAAAAATAATTTTTCATGTTCAAATTTTGAATTATAAAGTGTGGGAACTCAAATATTACACCTCTCACAATGATTCTATGTTTATTCGTAGAGGTTCACACATTCAGTAACCGAAGGATAAAAAGTGCTCTCAGCTTCTATTCCCTTTCTTAGGTTAAAAAATTAACATGTATATTTAGGTGTTTTTCAACGCATATGGTGTGGTAGTAATATAATGTATTAAATAGAGGAAAAGTGGGGGAAACACCAACATGGAAAAATAAGTGCATATTTTTTTAGATAAGATTTAGAATAAATGGAAACACATATTTAAAAGGGTAAAAATGTGTTAGGAAAGACAAGAGAGATAAAATTGAAAGAGGATGAAAATATGGAATATATAAAAAACATAAAACTTCTCCTAATATCCCTTGAAAACATGATGGAGGTGTTATTAATATTATTATTATTTTTAGAAGTTTTTCTTGAATAAAATTTCAAACTAATATCATGGCCCTTTTTTGATCTCCTAATGACACTAATTGTGATAGTTATAATAAGATCAATGGTTTAGTAAGAGTTATTTTTGACCCCCCAAGACACATCTCATTATTTTCATTATTTTTTGTTTTTCTCACATTTTTTCAAATTTTGAACACTTTTCAATAATATTTATACAAAATAAAATAAAAGGAACAATTACAAAACCTCTCAAAATTACAACCTCTCCCCCACAATTAAATTATTTTTTCCCTCAAGTATATTATGACACATTGAAAATGAATAATGTATGCCCAAAATAAAATCCATTCACCCCACACTTGAATTTCAAAAAATATTGCAATGAAAATGGATATATATATATATATATATATTGGGTAGGAAACATTTTTTTTTCTTTTAATGTAGGTATAAAAATTATTACATAATATCAAAGGGTATTTCAAAAAGATTATTAATTTGATGGTAATGGGATTATATTTGGATATTTTTATTCTTAGGTGCTTCATAAAATGTTCTTTTCATTTTATTTCAAAAAAAAGTCAGAAATTCATCTCAAAGGCCCACAAAATCAAGATAAAAAATCGGGGGGGGGGGGTGTGAGAAACATATAATATGAAATGATGTTCATAGGTTACCATTTCATGAAATCTGATTTTGTTCCCCATAGTAGGGGAAGAATAATTTTCCAAATAAAAAATGTAATTAAAAAATTAGTATCATTGAAAAAAATATTTGTAAATGTTTATGATGAAAATAAAATATTTTTTAGATGAAAAACATGTCTTTTGAATCCCCAAAATATTTAGATATAATTTAAAATTTTAATGATATGTAATAACAACTCTTTTTTTAAATTATTTAATTTTTTTTAAATAATCCCCCAAAATAAATAAAAAATGAAATGACGGATGAATAAAGTAGAAAGAAACATTGATAGATAAGGTGAGAATAAGATAGGATGTCCAATAAATATAGGTAAAAAGTGTTATGGAGAGAAATAGAGAGATATAGGAAGTTAAAAGGGAAGAGTCTCCCCTTGGTTTGGATTTGGTGGTTCATTGCCTCCATTGAATGGTTAGCCTACTTGAGAAGTGGGGGATCCCTTGGAAGCCAATGTGGTTTTGGGGTGTGTGTCCTATCATAGTGATTATTTATCCTATTTCTATTAAATAAGAATATCCTTTTTGAATAAGGGTCTTGTTTATGCACTACACTAAATGGGTAAACATTTGTAATAATAAACGTATCTTGGGTGAAGTTGAAATTAATTATTGAAGAGCATTACCTTTTTACCTTCTTGAAATACCTTCCATAGGTTGTGTTTTTCATGTCAAAACATGGATTTTTCTTTACAGATATTTTTATTCTCATATTAATCATATTAAAGCTCCTACAATTCATTCAACTACAATAATCACTACTCACAAGATTGTTCGTAATCAAAATTACAAGTTTTCACTGCCCAAAATGTATTATATTGTATATAAACTGGTAGATGACATGTGTTAACTTGTTATAACCTACAATAAGATAGAACAATGGGTGTTTTATAAGATCTTAAATAATCCCAAGTAGAATCACCATGTCTTTCATATGATTCTTTTCTCATTTGATTAAGAATTTTCAAGATCACTTTTTTCACTTCTCTATTGGAAAGTTCATCCATTCCATTTTTTGGGAAGTGATATGCCGTTGATGTTATATGAAAGACCCAATTTTTTCTCAAAATTGAATATATGATTATTTTATAGAAATGGTTTTCTATGTCAATAAATAAATAACATGAAGTTCCAAATCATTGTAAGATATTAGTTTTTAGGAACCCCCTAATAGTATGGGCATCATCTTTTGTTATGGGTTTGGCCTCGACCCAGCTAGAAACATAGTTGATCAAAATACAAATATAGGATAATATATTTGATGTGGGGAAGGGTGCCATGAAATAAATTCCCCAAACATCAATGATCTCATAAAATATTAATTGATTATTAGGTATATCATTTATTTTAAAAAAAATTAAACTTTTGGTAAGTGAGACAATATTTACAAAACTTATGTGAGTCCTTGATGAGTGAATTCTAGAAACAATTTGAGTGTAGAACCATTCGCTAGATCCTTTGGGCTCAAAAGAGGCCACCCTTGGCCATTGATTGGAAGAATTCTAATTTGGTGTAATGTTTATATTCAATTACATGTTTCCTAATCACCATGTGAGGCATAGTTATCCACTGTTTATTATCATCCAAAAAATAGTTTTTTTAATCAATTTGCACCTTTGTTCTTTATTATTATGAAATAATTTCTAAAAAAACAAAAAAACATGTAATATACAATTGGGTAATACCATGGTAAATTTGGAATGATTGATTACAGGTTTTTAGTTGGAAATTTAGGATAAATATTTTCAGAATGAGAAGAATTAGAAATTATACTCAGGTGACTAGCCACATGGTTTTCTTTTCTACACCCATTTTGGTCTCAAGGTTAAAATCATGGAGAACTAAAATCTATTGTATTAGACATAGATTGCAATCACATTTCTAGATAAATAACATTAAATTTAAATGGTCTATAAAGATGATTATTTTAGCACCTAAAAGATAGGGATGTAATTTATCAATGGAAAACCCTAGCTAAAAGTTCATTTTCAATGATAGTGTAACAATATTTAGTTTCATCCAGTGTTATTGAGAAATAATAGATGGCATGATCAATCATTTCTCTTCCTTCACCAAGTACAACCCCAATGGATCTATCTAATTAATCACATATCAGCTCAGAGGGTAAAGACTAATCTAGAGGTTTGATGATTGGGGAAGATGTAAGAACATCTTTGAGTTCAATAAGGGATCTCATTCAAACCTCATCGAAATAGAATGTAACATCATTATGGTGTAACCCAGTGAGTTGTATAGAAATACTATTGAATTTTTCATTGAATCACTAATACAAACCAACATAACCAAGGAATGATCAATTGTCTCGAATTGATGTGGATCCATAAAGTGATTGAATCACCTCTATATTTGTTAGATCAACTCAATTACCCTCTTGATAGATTATTTATTCTATAAAAATCTCATCAGTAACCATGAAGTTTCATTTCAAAAAAGACTACATAATGTTACATTTGGAAAACATTTATAGGACCAGAGAGAGTGAATAAAAGAACAATTGAAATGAATCAACATAAATGATATAGCCATCCATGAATACCTCCATTTTATGATTAATGAATTCAGAAGTGATACTCATCATACACATATGTAATATTATATAATCATTGAAAATTAAAAAAGGAATTAACCTATATTCATATATTCAGAAGAGGAAAGTGAATGTAGTCGTATATTGGTTCTGAGGTTTGATTGGGATTTGGAAGTAGTCTTTGTATGAATCAAGAAAGAAATAATGGGAATTTACAATTGATATTTCTATTATTTGATCAAGGAATAGAATTGGGTAGTGATCATTTCATGTCTCTAGATAAAATTTTAGATAAACAATGCATACACCACATTTATTCACTCAATTTGTAGCCACTTCTCAATGATCATTTGTAAAAATAGTTATCCCAACCTTATTAGGTACCAATTTAATTAGATTATCCCATTAAATATAAGAAATTGGGTAGATAATTTCATCTTGAATAAACATGGAAATATATTCCATAAATACCTAAATTATGAGAGGATTTAGTCTTATTTGATGTTTTCTAATTAGTAGGGATTATTATTCTTTGTGGATGTAATGCATGAAAAGGGTAGGGTTTATGCCTTGTATGGAATCTAGGTTCCAACCTAAGACATTTTATTATTCATATA
This sequence comes from Viscum album, assembly GCA_963277665.1. Classification (NCBI taxonomy): domain Eukaryota; kingdom Viridiplantae; phylum Streptophyta; class Magnoliopsida; order Santalales; family Viscaceae; genus Viscum; species Viscum album. The sequence continues at coordinate 1,912,087,156 of OY728158.1, forward strand.
ACACCTAAAAAATTATATACTTCTCTATTTCAGTATTATAGTAGAGATAGTGTCCCAGTAAGAGTGATATTGTAAAAGGAATGCATACATTATGTGTGTATAAATAGGTTTCAAATCATTTTAATCCTTTATTTGTGGAAATGATAACTTATAATAAATGGAATGGATTACTGTTATCCTTGATTAATTTTCCTCATTACTATAAATGGTATAGTAGTAGGGATCATAGGTGATGTGCTAATCCATATATTTTTTGAGATCCTTTAGATTGATGGATTTTTGAAATTAAAAGTCAACATCAACTTATCCATTTATAATTTGGTTAATCATGGGGATACTTTAACAAACTCCCCTCTCATTAGACAATAAAGAACATGATGGAACATGGTATAATACACTCTCATATTTCTCTAAGGAATCAAGGATAGAGAATACAGAGTGATACTATGATGGGTATAACATGGCTCGAAAAATATTTAATTGACCTATTGGTCATATAAACCCATGGATAAGATGCCAAAATAGACATCAATTTTAGTTCTATATATCATGAGGAAAGTTATTATAATAATTAAGGGAGATCAAGAATAATATTTCTCACCTAAAATTTTATTGATATATAAATTAGCTGGGATGAAAGGATCATTGATCCGTATAAGGACATCCTCAATTATTCTTTTAGGAATGGTAATGATTTGATTAAATAAATTGATAACTACACTCATTGGATACCAGGGACCTAGAACAAGCTTGGAGAAGAATGATTTAGGAGTTAAATTTTTCGATTCTTTTAGCTATGTGAGTGCATCGGCCAAATTAGAACTCTCTATTTGTCATGAAATTATAAAAGGTACATATATATTTTCACTTCATGGGAATGGACTATTGGGTTGAAACATTTTAAATGGACCTAATTTGTCTCCTATGGGTGAAAATTTTCTTATGTAAATTTACACATATAGAATTTTATTTAATGGAATCAAAGAGGTTAATGTTGAATTAATCACATCTTAACATGTCTAGCATTTCAGAATCTAGTTTTAATGAATTCTTTAGATCATAGACAACTTGAGGAAAAACAATTTGTTTTGTTAGAGGGATGAAATGAGGTAGGGAGTGGCTTCATGTTCTTATTCTGTAATATTATTTCTTTTTCTAGATAAACATTTGAATTGGTTTTATAGTATCCATCATGATGAATAACACTTTTCAATCAAAATGGAAGTGAAATTGCACATAAATTACTCTTGGGGGTTGGAAATAGTTGAGTTGGGAGTTTGTATGAATTGGATTGTAACTACTAGACTAGGTGGGATGTATGTTCTCCAATTTTAGTTTAAATTTTTTGAGGATATAATGGGTGATAAAGGAAAGATCATCCACTACACTTTTCCATGGTTTCTTAGAAAAAGAGGTATGTGCTAAATTAGGATTACCATGATTTGTGTTCATTAGAAGTTGATTTTATTAGGTTGGGAATTGAGAAGGCTCACAAAGATAGTGGAAACCAAGAGAAGTGGGATTTATCATTTGATGTTGGGTAATAAAAGGATAAGGTTATTGGATGTTACCCCCACCTTGACCATAATGGGATTGGTTTTGATTTTGGGGATGGAATTTGGGGATGAGAGATAGGATTACCGTACATCAAGCATGGATGGATTTCCATCTAGGTTCATATGAAAGAGAGAAGGGATCCTAATGGAGTCAGTTATAGTTTATAATGAACCTACCTAGTTGTAGAGGTTGTTCCAATAAAATAATGTGGAGTTGATCTTTACTATACTAAAATAATCTGATGATTCATCTTGTATCTCTGAGCATCAGTCAGTTGGATGAGAGGAAAAGATACATATTCCATAGTTCTTAATAGGTCTAGGGAACTGTGATTCTATATTATATGAGGATAGGGATTTGATATCCCCATATATTTATCTCAAAAGAAAAACAAGCTCACTCATCCACTCAGTCATCTTGTAGGGATCTTTGGATTTATTTTTCTAGGATTTATTTGTCTTCAGAATGTTCTTGATTATGGAATTTCTATTTTTTCAGCCATTTTCCTTATAAGATCTTCTACAGTGTCTATATTTTTTTCTAAAAGAGTACCACCACTTGTTTCATTGATGAGAGTTTACTCCATTAATAATAACCACTGATACAAGTATTTTATATATATTTGGTTAAGTATCTGGTGTTATGGGAGAGTTGCCTCATTATTTTGGAACCTATCATAGTACTCATGGAGTAATTCATTGTGGAATTGTTTAGTACCACTAATTTAATTTTGGGTAAAATTATTTAAATAATCTAGAATAAATTTATCAATTAAGAGTCACTTAATTTCATTCCACGAAATTATAGAACCAGGTATGAGGTAGTAGATCCATGATTTGGCTGAGTTAGATAGGGAGAAAGGAAAGGATCTATGTTAGATTTTCTCTCCAAAACCCCATTTAGGATTTATTGTTGAGAACACCACTTAGAAGTATTTGCAGTGAATATGAGGATCCTCACTGACTATCCCATGGAAATTATGTATGATAAAAATAAAACCTGATTTGAGTTCATAATCTCTCTTGATGTTGGGATCTTTGACTGAAAATTAACGTTTTTATTATCAAAAAAACTTTTGAGGGAAAAGTGAGAAACAAAATTACAAGAAAATAAAACCATTAAGAAGGATATTCTAAATCAAGACTACGTGGTATGCCCCTCCCCAGCTATTTCCCTTTGATTAAAAGCTTCCACCATCTCATGACAACTCAGTTATCAATCCCACAAAGAGTTTCACGAGCACAATACTGATGGTAGAGCCATACCCTCTCAAAACTTTTGAATCCAATTGGCATGAACATTTGAAAGATTCTTACTCAGAACCTCATCTAGAGAAAAACAATGTAGAATGATGGTTCAATCACATCAAAACATCGTATCAAATTCAATCACAAAAGCATCAAAAGACAGAGTCTCCAAACCAATAGTCAAACAACAGAAAAAATATCCACAGTATCTTAAAATGATCCAACCCACTGTAGAAACTCATGTGAAACTGAAAAACTGATATTAACTGGAGGAATACGAAAAATATTCCAATATTACACCTACAAACAGATCAAGACTAACGAGAAAAACTTATTTCAAGGTTTAACATGAAACTACTCTGATCTTCAGAGCAAATCGTAGAATCAACCACATTCAACTCGACTGATCCCATTTCTGAATAGCTTGAACAAATTGCTGCTTCAAGATGACCCATACATAACAAAACACCCCAAAAAAATCTCCTGAACATTGATTCTACCAAAACCAACATGCAAACAATAGATCCATCAAAACTAAAAAGAGAAATCAAAAATAAAATAGCAAAGGACCATCACCTCATTGCAGTCCATCCTAACACTATATATCTCCAGACCCTACTATAATCCCACACTGAAATCTCATCACCCCTATCCATAGCCCCTTAAAGACTACAACGAACCACCCACTGAACTCATGGGAGACAAGGCAGTAACCCTCGGATGCAGAAACTAGATCTCATACGCGGACCATCACCGTCGTAACATCCCGGTTCCGGGTGCCACTCAACGGGTGCCCCGAACCCGGTTCGCCACGTGACCTCAAGCGCGTTTCCCGAAACGCCAGAGGCTGTCAACTAGCAGTGAGGGCCCAGGTCTGATAGTGGGGAAACTATTCCCTCTTCTGTCAAAGTGCAGCGCAGCGGAATACAAATAAAACATACAACGAACAACAGAAGCAGTAAATCATACACAAATGAAATAAACAAAAGTAGTGGATATAACCAACAGTAGATAAATAATGATGCTACATGTCTCAAGTTCTAAGAAAACAGCCAGAACATGTTATAAATCAATACAGTACACCCAGAAGCAGAGTACAGAAAAACAAAGCAAAATAGATACTAGCGTATCGCGAGCCTAGGCTCTGTCCCATGCCCTCCTACTCCTCAGCAACATTCAAGTACCTATACAGGGACTCTTGGCCCTATCTACACATGCAAAAACTTAATCTGTTTGGGCTGAAAAGCATGACCCAAATAGGGTGTGAGAAATAAATTCCCAGTAGGCACCCACCAAAGGCACGTGCCCAACTGCGTGTAAGCATGCAATTACTGTGTGCAGTTGTAAAATGAAATAAAGTAAGCAATACTCAAAAGTAACTAATTACCAGTTATATTTCCATTTTATTATCTATTTAATCGATTAAGTTTAGAATACCACCACAGTGAATATTCTAAATAACCAGCTAATGTCCTCGGACATGTAAACTCCTACCCTCAGGTAAAGAGTATCTAACACAAGAATCTTCCCTCAGGCATAACAGAGTTTTCCCTTAGGCGCAGGTAGTGTTGCCCACAGGCATAGAGTCTTCTGCCCATATGTATAGAAGAGGTTGCCCTCAGGCCGAAATAACCACTGTCCACATGATAAATAGTTCAGTGCCCACAGGCTAATCACAACAACACCCTCAGGCTAAACAGGTAACCAGTCCATGCCCAACATGTAAACAAGCAGTAAACAAGAAATTCTTCTCAAGGCAATTCTACAATCACTACTTTTAAGGCATACCCTCCGGTATCCTGGCCAAACGGCTAAACAGTGGAACACACCCATGAGGTGGTTCCATATCTAAGAAATGATCCCAACGAGCATTTTAATGTCATAATTAAATACCAAATCAATTCTAGGTGTTTAATATATGTTGACACTCCTTTCGTCACAAAATATAATGATTGGAAAAGGGGATTATCATAACTCAAAGTGATTCAACCTTTGGACAAATATCAAAAATTGACAATGGAAAGAATAAGAAGAATGTTGCACAAGGGTCGCACAAGTTCTACTATGGTCGCGCAAGTACACTTGCGCGCTGCAATGGTTGCGCAAGTACACTTGCACGCCCTAAGTGATAACTGTCTGGGGTCTTTTTCCAGCCTATAAATAGACCCTGTGGGCCCCCCATTTCGAGAGTATTTTATCCAGAAACTCAGATTTGAGCTCCCGGTGCCCTAGTCTCTTCTAAAAGCTTCCAAAACATTTCTATGGTAATTTCTTACCTAGAACGGAAGATCTAAAGAGGGGGGGTGGGAGTTCTAAGTGTTGAAACTCATCAACACTTGCGCGCCTTAGTGGCCAGCCCTTAAGAAAAATGTCCACACCTGCGCATCGCAAAACTCCTTCAATAGAACATGTGCGCCACTCTTTTGGAAGAACCTCACGATGATTATAAAGGCTTTAATCAAGAGTCTCTCAAGTATTACCCTATTGGTTAACCTTCACGCAAGTACCCATGTGTCGTGCAGGTATACCTGCATGACTAGGAATTGCGTACCCACGCAGTACCTGCGCGCCTGCCAGGACTTGCGCGCCCCTGCCATTTTGGGTGCCCTTCTTGCCCATTTCACCCCTATTATGTCATTCCACCTCTCCTATTCAAGATTCAGTCTTCAAGAAACTATTCAAAGCCATTTATGGCATGATTTTTTTTATTTTACTTCCTTATCTGAAAGGAATTCTGTGGAATATCTCTCAAAACCTAGTTATTTACACATCTTTATGTCACTAAATATTGAGATTTCATTCATTCAACCTCATCCTTTAAGATGAGAGAACTCATTAACCTGGGCCTCCTTTTCAGGAATAATCCCTAGTCATAATTCTTAACCTAGGCCTCCTTTTCAGGAATAATCCCCAATCATAATTCTCAAATATGGGCATCCTCCTTAGGAGTAATCCCCAAATCCCATAAATTTTCAAGTCCCTTAACCTGGGCCTCCATCTCAAGAGTAAGCCCCAGTATTAATTTCTATTAACCAGTTCTAATTTAGTTTTGATTTGGGGATTCTTTCTCAGGAGTATAACCCAATCATAAGTCCACTCCTAACATGGGTATCTTCCTTAGGAGTAAGCCCCAAGATTAGAGTATCCAAATCTCTATAAAGTACATATACCTTTATGGACCCTGTTCTTGGATTTCTTCCCTGAAGTAAATCTTAATCCTCATCTATTTTGGGCAGTCATACACACATAAGCCCCATATCATTGCATCTTTCATGGCACAACTGTCTGGTTTCACCAATACCTCTTGTTTCTCACACCGAGCATGACTCACGTGAGCTTAGAGTGTAAAAGTAATCATGGAATCTTTATTTGATCCATCAATCATGCATACACATCATACTCTCTTACTCGAACTATGTGGGTTCTGATTCCTTTTCTAAACAAAGGATACGTAGGTATCCCATCTGCAGGTTGGATCCCAACTCTGAAATAATCCATGTCTTTCTGAATGACAATAAACTTCATGTGCCCCACTGAGTGGATTTAAAACCAGCATGGTCATCATAATGACCGAGGGACTTCTATATACATGTGTCAAAGAATACCATTGACCAAGAATCTCTAATAAATACAGATGATTCTCTATTGATGAAGAACCTTGAATACATATAAAAGATTCTCTAAATTTCCTACATATTTAATCATTGATTGTCATATCTGACGGAAAGATCATTTTATACTTGGTAATGTAATAAGGATTCACGAACATAACTTAAATCTATAACGAGAGTCCCGTAGTAGAAACCTAATGAGCACCTTCCTTTGGAAAGTAGGTCCAAGTGGATGTGGATTCATTGGATGTTTCCGGTTCTACGAACAAACTCGTTAGAAACCTATTGGAATGTTTTATCCTTCAATCAATGCGGTCATCCCCGAATTCTGAGGGAAACAAAAAATGGTGAACCCGACGTGGATCCTTAACCAAGTTAAAATGATGTTTTACCTATTTGTTATGCCCCTATTTAAAACATAATGAGAGGGACAACAAAAAAATCATTGACATATGTGCTCATCCAAAAGATGTAGTGGATGAATTTATCTTGATTGCGTCTATTATATCAAACAGGCACTCTTTTCCACGTTCTTCTGCATTTCCAGAATGGCTGCTCTCATGTTCACACCTAGGAATACTGCTGCTGCAAATGCCACTGCTGCTAGTCCTGCTGGATCGTCATCCACTCTAAGGATGAAATCACCTGCTTAGCATCTTCAACGCCGGGTATCAAATGCGCTGATTAAGGAGTACCGTCAACACGGTACCATCCCAACTCTGGAGGCTACCCGACAAGCCCTCCAAGTGAACAACTCACACCGATCATCTAAACAACGACGACCAGTGATCAAGAAGCAGGCAGTGCTAACCACCGTCTCCAACCGTTTCGGGTCATTATCCCTGGAATTCAATCACCATTCACTCCCATATTCTGGGGAGGTGAATGAGCAGGTCCCTCAGGGCCTTAATTCAAAGAAGCTGGAGTCCTTCCTGATGGACCCTATCAACAATCGCCGCCAGACTCGTGCGATAGTAGGCCCTCAACATGAGGAGGGTACCGACTCCAGGCATTCGGCTCAGGTTCCTCGAACCCGAGCAGGAAAGACGTACTGCCAGAGGCGGAATCCGGTCAATAGTGAGTAGGTTCTCATCTCTGCCATCTCTGGAGAAGTCCACCAACCGAACTTGGTGGAAATCAATGAGAGGGCACATACACTTGCCTGTTTTAATTCTGCTGTCCAACAGACTCGTCTAACAGCATCACATCAATTCCGCCAGGAAATTCTAGTGGATTACTATAGGCAGTAACATAAACCTATTTATACATCATCAGCTAGTCAGCAGGATCGTCTGACTACATATGATGGAGCTCATCAACCATGTTTGGCGAAGGACAATCAGCAGGCACATACACATGCTAGTATTAATCAAGCCTACCAACAGTCTCGCTTGGTAACACACGGAGAAGTCAGTCAGAAAGCTTCGGCGACAAACAGGAGGCAGACTCAACTCTCTGCCCCTACACTTGAGTACTGTTAGGATTCAATAATAGGAAAAGGAGGATAGTAGCAGGCACATACACGTACTCCAAGCACGGAATGGATTTATATCCCCGTTCCGGCGGCTGAAGTCACCAAGCATATCTTATCAATGGTTAAAGAGTAGATGCAAATCCCTGCTCATATTCTGGACGCTTTCCAGGATATTATAACAGCTTTAGCAGCATCTCAGGGAAAGACACATAAATATATCCCTACCAGTGGAGTGACACATCAACAGTTCACTCCAGAACAGACACACACATTTGTTCCAGTCCAAGAGGGTTGTGGGGCATACTCCCCCATATCATACGGACAACCAAGTCAGGCACATACACCTGATTTGAGTGGAGATCGTTAGCCTAACCTGGCCATATCTCATGATTAGGCACATACACCTACTCAAAGAGGCCACTTTCGTCAACAAGTGGTTTCCAAGGTGAGTAAGAAGGCGTCTAAGAAGAAGACCCACCCAGCACAGTCAAAAGATCAAGAGCCAATCTGTAACAAGGCTTTGGTCGATGCTGGAGTTCTGGAAGCCCTTAGAAAATTATCTATTGGAATCCAAGATTCTACTCCCCCATTTCCCAATAGTGGGAACATTAATTCCGATGGTCTTCAACAGAAACTTCCTCATGAAGGCTTGCTTCATGACAATTCGGTCGATCTCGAAGTTTCATCTTCAGATGAGAGCCACAGGAACCCTCTGTGTGGTCAGAAGACCAAGGAGAAAGAGATCTCATCTTTTTCTATAACCCATCATGGTGGTCCTCCCCATGATGATGAATTTTTCTGTGAAAGTCCTCTTCGCAGTAGTGATTCACATTTCCCGTAAAATGCTCTAGTGGACAATGTAGTGCCGGGAAATCCCTCTTATCTTGAGGTACATGAAAATGCGAAACCAGTCATGTCTTATGCTTCATAGCTAGAAGGTGAAATACTTTCTCAATTAGAAGATATCCCAGGGTGTAGGTCAATCTCTGAACCACCCCTAAGTCATGCATCTTCTAGTTTGATCAATGATCTCTCTACCAATATTGTTGAATCCGATGAAGCAACAAGGAAACACCAACACTGTTCAAATCAGGTACAAGAATCTTCATTGAATGATAAAGATGAAATGCTGAACATGAGAAAACAACTAGAAAAAGGTGAAGTACCAGTCATGTTTTGGCCTCTGGCTGACTCTCAGTATGACATTCCAAATATGTTGACGGAAGATAGAATTTATGATATTCATCTCAAAATATGGAAAACTCTTTTTCAGTTAAAAAAAGCATTATCTTATGATCAATATGAAAATAATCTTAAGATAATAGAAGTATTAAAATGTCATATTGATTTGGCATCTCTATCAGTCTCTCGATATCCGAAGGCTGGAAAGAAGCAGAGAGCCCTTCAACGTTCATGCCTTGGCGCACTAAGAAGATTGTGTCAGTTAATTTCCAATGCCCCATCTAGTATTCATGTCAGAGGATGGGGTGTTCATGGAGCACTACATTTCACAGTGCTCTCCAGTCAGCAAAGCCCGCCGAAAATGGTCTAATGCAATGTTATTGCCCATGACCGGCCACAGTCAATGGGATTTGTTTGTAATCAAAAGCTTGCTCAAGAATAGGCTTCAACTAGTTCCTCTCAAAATCAAGTATATAGAGAACAAGTTGTTGAATTACTCCTGCATCAAGTAAACGAGAAGATTTAAAATGCCTCTTGTATGGAGAAAGAACATCATAAAGTGATAGAAGTGTCGGAAATCATCCAACAGTCTTTTGAACCAGGCGATAAAAGTGGATACAGGTTAATGCATCCAGCAAATTTCCGGACTAAGGTTTGCAAGATCATGAGAGATTTTAAGAAAGTCTTAGACATATTATGTCAAGAGCCACCCCATCTTGCCTAACTAGGGACTCTTTTAAACCAACCCTCAGAATCAACAAATAGGATTCGAGGAGTTGAGCTGGAACAGTAGGAACAGCCCCAGTCTACCGGACTGGGGACTTTTTCAAATCATTAATCCCCTCCTCAGAGAAAATCGGTCTATTATCGATTGGGGAAGAAGCCTCAAGAGGAACTAAGAGCCACATTATCAGGAGATTCCCTCCAAATTACAGTTCGTCAAGAAGTTCCTAAGGGATTGAATCAACAAAAGGCAATGTCTCATCAAAGACATGGAAGAAGAAAATATCAAAGAAATGATGATAGAAGGGATGAGATGCGTTATGCATCAATCAATGTCATCAATGTCGTTGTTGTTGATCCACCAAATGAGGCTCACTCAGGGGACTCAGATGAAGAGGTTCCTGCTCAAGAAGATGTATGCACTGACACATATGAAGAAGGTATGCATACATGAAATCAAAGGATTACTCAGAACCTTGGTAATCCTTCAAGTAACCCACTTCCCCCTCTACGAAAAGGATCCAACCAAGGGAGGGGAAAGAATCAGGTTACATATCCTTCCTCTGGAGAAGGCCAATCTCTCTCACTAGAGCAAAGGTTTGCACAACAGGAGGAAGAAAGAAGGAATTGTGGAGGTTGAATGCAGAACTACTTCAGGGTTGTCTTCTTCTTAAGAATGCTGGAGTCAGTCATCCAAGGGAATTTGATGCAGCTACTGAGATGGATCAAGAATATCCTCCTCTACCAGTACACCCTCACAGGTCTAATCCTACGGGTCATGTGCAACAACAATTGGCAGTGCTACCATTAGTTGCAGCACCAGCCACCACATCTGTCCAAGATCCAGTCATTGTACCTACCCAAGTACAAGTTCAAACAGATGTTTCTCAAAAGTTAATAACTACCATTGAGTCATTAACAGCTCGGTTAGAAACTATGGAAGGGAAACGTGTGCAGGTTCAACCAGAAAAGAAAGTTTACCCTGAATGGGTAGATTCAATCTCTCCTCCATCCAGTTTTGGAAACCCTTTATTCCCTATTTTCAATGTATCAGGAGACCCTGAACAGCATTTGACGCATTATATGTATTGTTGTGATCCTATGATGGGAACTCCGGAGCAGCAAGAAGCAGTAAAACTCAGATGCTTCGTACGGACCTTGCAAGGACCAGCCTTTGTCTGGTATACAAGCTTGCAATCTAGGTCAATTATCGAATGAGAGGATCTTTTCCAAAAATTACTTCTTTTGTTCATCTCAACTTTTCCAAAGACAATAGTTTTCGATCTTACAAACTGTAAGAAATGAGAGAAGGAAAGGGTCTTAGATTTCATTGCTCGCTGGAAGGGATTAACATATTCTCTAAGCTTAACACTCCCTCAAGAGGAATTGTTGCCAATATGTGTAAAAAATCTGCGTGATGAATTATGCATGTCGTTGATCCCTGTGAAATACATAGGAGGGTTTCGAGACCTTACTTTAATCACTCAGCAGATTGAAGATTCCCTTATACAGGCTAAGGCTAAATCTCATGTAATTCCATCAGCTCCAGGAAGGAGAATGGGTAAAGCAGAAACTACTACAATTGTTCTTAAATAAGCACATGTACCTTTTTCTACTTAAAAACCTTCATCTTATCAAAGGGCACCACCTCTTGAGCACCAACAACAAAGGTTGTTTCATCCAGATGGTCAAAGAGATCAAAGACGAAAACAATTTGAGGATCTGAAGAGAAAAACTTACTCTTTCTGAAATGAAAAAGTTCCTGGTTACTTCATTTCGGCTCTAGAAAAATAATCTGGTTCAATTGACAAGGCCTAAGAGGTCAAACAAGGAACGAGATGAAGACCTTCCCAATTATTTTCCTTTTCATCAAATGTTGGGGCATCCCATCCAAGAGTGTTCTATCTTCAAAGACCTCCTGCAAAAGATGGTCGACTAGAGACAAGTCAAACTGAAAGGTTATTCAGCTCAGGTAGCATGTGTTACTGCTATAGTTCTAGAAGAGGAAGGCAAATGGCAAGAAGTCAAAAGAAAAAATTAACAAAAGTATGATGATTGGATGGTCAGAAAGACAATCAACCGAACTCATGCTATTTTTCGAACAAAATTAAGGAAACCGATTGTGTCTTCTTCCATGACTGTTGCGGAAAAACCCTCTTCATCATAGGGAAATACTCAAAGAAATGGCATGATTCAAAAAAGAAAAAGAATCAGAAAAAGATGAGTATGTGTGAAAGACTAAGTTGTATTTGACTCTGGCAGACTTCATGCCATCTACTTCAAAGCCAGGGGCACCACCCCACCAAACGTCATAGTCTAAATAGGCTAATCAAGTAGAGTCTTCATCAGACGAAGAGTTAATCTCTGGTTCTGTTAATATGATTTAATTAATAGATCCATATGCCAGTCCCAGTTTCGATTTCTATGAGCCTGATTTTCTTTAATCAAACAGGGGAATCAGAGGAAGTTCCAGAGGCTCATGATACAGGGGAATACGTGGATCTTTCAGAATCCACTATTCCAATTCTACCACTGCTAGAACTGTGTACGCAGCAGAAACACATGGTAGAGCCCTTCAGCGAGCTCAGCAAGAACAAGAAAGTTCTTCTACCAATAGAAAATTCAGTCCTAGCACAGTTATTTTGGATGACCGGTTGAAGGTTCCATCTTCTTCCTCTCAGAAATTAAATGGATATAATCGGTCTAATCTTCCAAAACCAGGAATATTTCCAACTTTTATCCCAATACAAGTTGCATCAACTTCCAAAGCATCTACATCCAAGGCACCTGCTAAACCACATATTCCTGTTGGGAAACGCAGACCTCTGGATCAAAAATATGATGTATTGAAACACTTGGCCCAAGTACCACCCATGTTATAAATTCTGGATTCTTTGAATCTGCTAAAAGATCTTCGGGAATCACTCATCGAGTCTTTGTCAAGTCCTCAGGAGTTTGAAACTGAAATTGCTACAGCTGCAGTCTATCACATAGAGAATAATCCTGCAGAAATACACGCAATAATAACTTTTATTTATGAAGATGAAGATGATGTTGTGCATGGGAATATTAGACCTTTTTACATATCTGGAAAGGTTAATGGTGTAGAAACCTGAAGATATTTCATTGACAATGGTTCAGGAGTCAACCTCTTGCCCATTCATACACTTCGTCGATTGGGCCTCACAGAATCTGAATTATCTACTTCTGCCATGATGTAACAAGGATATGATAAAAATGAACAAGAACCACTGGGTGAAGTTACACTCAAAACTCTGTTTAAAGATCTTGTATCCAATTCGGATTTCATGGTTGTTGATAAAGACTTAGCTTTCAACATCTTTCTTGGAAGACCCTGGCTACATCAACATGCGGCTATCCCTTCATCATACCATCAATGTCTCAAATATTGTTTCGATGGTCAATATGGGACATTGTATGGTGATAAGTCCCCATTCAAGACATGTGAGTCTCAATACATTAAGGCGGAATTCTATCACATGAAGGGAAGGGAGAAATTCACAACAAAGGAGATTACCAAAGTTAATGCTCCATATGGTTTGGAGAAGATTCCAGTAAATCCATTTACACAAGTGAGTACAGAGTATGTGTTGCCTATCAGTCAAATTGACAAGATAGACCCAAATCAAAATAATCTTATGGAAAGTTCCATAATGTCAGTTACGACAATCGAGCCAGACAACATGGGAGAAATTGGTGACCCGCCAAGCAGTGATGAAAGCACAAATGGCGACGTCTTCATTTCATCTGTTGAAATCCAACAAGTCTATACTTCACCAATTAGGCCAGAAGAAGTTATAGCAACATCGGAGGTGAACAATTATGTCAATTCTCAATCCATCATCTCCTATTTATTACCCAAAGAAGACCCTTCATTATCAATCGGGTCAGAAATGGAATCTTATTCTTCAAGATGTGCAAATTTTGACATCTCTTCTGATCATGAAAATTATGATTTATCATCTATTATGCAAGTATAAATGGAAGAAATAACACATGATGAAGGAGAAGAGGAAGATCTCAGAGATGCTCCTCCATCATTTGAAGAGGGTATCTCTACCACTGTGGATGAACACAGAGAAATAAATCTGGGTACAAAAGAAGATCCACGCCCCACTTTAATCAGTGCGACCATGAATCTTGAAGATTAAGAGATGTATATTTCTTTTATAAAGGGAAATAGAGATATATTTTCTTGAAACTATACAGAAATGTCTGGGCTTGATCCTGATGTTGCTACTCATCATTTGGGTTTACCAGACGAACATCGAGGATTTAAGCAAGCCGCGAGAAGAACACACCCAACTTATGCTTCCAAAATTAAGGCTAAAGTGGATAAGCTTATCAAAGATAACTTCATCAGAGAAGTTCAATATCCCAAGTGTTTGGATAATATTTTCCCTGTAAAGAAGAAGAACGGATAAATTAGAGTTTTCATCGATTTCAGAGATCTTAATCGGCATTGTCCTAAGGATGATTTCCCAGTTCTGATTACAGAACTTTTAATTGATGCAATAGCTGGCTATGAAGCCCTTTCCTTCATGGATGGATATTTCGAATATAATCAGATCCAAATGTCCCCAGAAGATGAGGAATCCATAGCCTATAGAGCCCCTCAGGGTGTGTTTTGTTATCGGGTAATGCCCTTTGGCTTAAAGAATGCAGGTGCAACATATCAGTATGCCATGCATCGTATCTTTAAACCCTTCTTAGGGAAGTTTTTTGAATGCAATGTAGAAGATTTGGTGGTTAAATCCAATCAATGTTCTAATCACTTGGCTGATTTGGAATTCATATTCCGCAAGCTTCGATAACATAATTTGAAGATGAACCCCTTAAAATGTGCTTTTGGGGTAACCTCGGGAAAATTTCTCATCTTTTTTGTACGCCATAGTGGTATTGATGTCGATCCTAAGAAGACCAAGTCAATCCTTGGTATGTAACCTCCTCGAAATTTGAAAGAATTAAGAGGACTTCAAGGAAACTTAGCCTATATTCGGCGTTTCATCGCCAATTTGGCAGACAAAAGTTTACCCTTTACCAAATTGATAAAGAAGGGAGTCACTTACAAGTGGACTGAAGAATGTCAAGAAGCATTATATATTCTCAAGAAAAACCTCTTGAGTCCGCCGGTACTCATGCCACCTGTTGAAGGAAAACCACTTATCCTCTACGTGACAGCTATAGAGCGATCATTGGGTGCCTTTCTTGCTCAAAAGAATGAGGCTGGGAATGAAAATAGCCTCTACTATCTTAGTAGAACAATTCTTGAAGCCGAAACCCGATATTCAAGTATTGAGAAATGCTGCCTGGAATTAATCTTTGCAGTTCAGAAGTTGAGACACTACCTGCAACATCACGAGGTCCAATTGGAATCTCGCAATCACCCAGTCAAATTCATCCTTAGTCATACAATGCTTACAGGACGTCAGGCAAGGTGGGAAGTTATTTTGCAGCAATTCGACATTCAGTATGTGTCTCAAAAGGTGATAAAGGGCCAAGCTCGGGCTGATTTCCTGGCTGAACACCCATCAGTGCAAGACACATCTTCAGATATTGAACTCCCTGATGAAGAAGTCTTCTCTATTCAAGAAAGTCCTCAGTCATGGGAAATGTATTTTGATGGTGCTTCCAGAAGTTCAATAGGGAGGAAAATAGAAAATCATAAATTCAACAATGTTGGTTAAGGAATTGTGCTCATTTCTCCAGAAAAGGAAGTGTTACCTTATTCCTTCTTATTGTGGGAAAGTGGTACCAATAATGAAGCAGAATACCAAACTCTCATCGAAGGATTGGAATTAGCGCTTCAAGCCCAAGTGAATCACTTAAAGGTGAAAGGTGATTCAGACCTGGTAATCAAACAAGTCAATGGGGATTATGCCATCAAAAAAGAAGAACTAATCCCTTTGTATGATTATGTCAGAGAGTTAATGGCTGAATCCCTTCGGAACCGACATTTTCTTATGTCCCAAGATCACAAAATGCTCAAGCTGATGCACTGGCTAATATAGCCACAGCTCTGGCAGATCCAAATCGGGACAAGACAACCATCAGTATTTCCCACCATCATGAAATTTCACCTTATGTTCAAATCATAATAGAGGAAGTTAATGAAATTAGTCCCATTCATGAACCGTATCATCATACTACAGGATGAATGTCACCTATCAGGGAATACCTTCAAAATGGAACACTTCCACCTAATAGAGCCGAGAAAGAACAAATCTGGCGACATGTGGTCAATTTTACTCTTTATGATAGCCCAGATTACCTAGAGAAAATTATCTACAAACGTGGTTTTGATGGAGTTCTCTTCAGATGCATTGATGGTGAAGAGACAATGGTTGTCAAGAAAGAAGTGCATGCAGGAGTCTATGGTGCCCACCAGTCTGGACATAGACTGTCTGATCAGATTGAAAGGCTTGGATACTTTTTGCCTTCAATGATACAGGATTGTGTTTATTTCACAAAGAAGTGTCATTCATTCCAAGTAAATTCCAACTTCGTTCATCAACCTCTAGAGTTTCTTCATACAACTAAATACACATGGCCATTTTCTACATGGGTAATGGATGTGGTGGGACCTTACCCTTCGCCTACGACCAAGAAGTTTAAGTACATTCTTACTGTTAATGACTTCTTTTCCATATGGGAAGAGGAAATACCTCTCAAGGAAGTCAGTTCTAAATGAATTGTTAGATTCATCAAGTCTAACATCATTACCAGATTTGGTATCCTTCATACCATATTGACGGACAATGGCACAAACTTTTGTTCATCCGAGGTGAAGAAGTTGTATCAGGAATACAACATCAAATCCAACCATTCATCTCGGTATCATGCAGTGGCCAATGGCTATATAGAATATTTCAACAAGACTCTGTCAAATATACTACAAAAGATGGTGGATAAAGATAAGAAATCTTGGCATGATAAACTCTTTCATGCTTTATTGTCTTATCAGACTACCACCCTCACTGCAATGCGGTCAACTCCATATTCATTGGTATATGGAACGAAAGCAGTCTTGCCAATTGAAGTTCAACTACCCTCTCTTAGATTTTCGATTTTTGATCAATCATCTATAGATGAACAATCTCAAAAGTGATTGAATGAATTGGAATGGTTAGATGAGAAAATATTGTGCACTTTGCACCACTTGGAAGTCTATCAGAATTGAATAGCACGATCTTTTAACAAAAAAGTACATCTTCATTCATTCACTCAGGGAGAATTGGTATTAGTTCTCAGAACTCCAATGACACCAGGAAAGAAACCTCCCAAGCTTGAGCCAAAATGGGAAGGACCTTACTCAATACATAGGGTCTACTCCAATAGAGCATATTCTTTAATCTCAATGGATGGAGAACTCATCACTACTCCAACCAATTCCATATTTTTGAAGAACTATTTTGTATAAACACAAAATATATCATCAGTGGTCTGGTATGACCTTAAACTGCACCATCGTCCAGCAAGACGTTAAACTGCATCATCAACAGTCCATGCATATGACCCTAAACTGTTTGCAAGTCCCTTACGTCTAGCAAGACGTTAAACTGCATCATCCACGGTCCATGCATATGAATTTAAACTATTCGCGCTTTCATCCAACATGACGTTAAACTATGAAAAGTCCCTAATACGTCCAACATGACGTGAAACTGTGTCCCCCCTTCATCGTCCTTGCTATATGACGTTAAACTATATAAAAGTCCCTTTTTTCCAACATGATGTTAAACTATATTGCCCCCATCGTCCTAACTACATGACGCTAAACTCTACAGAAAATCATTTAATACGTCCTACATGACATTAAACTGTACTTTGTCCCCGTTACATGACATTAAATTGTGCAGCACCAATAGTCTTAACTACAAGACCTTAAAACTGCATAGTCCCTTGATATGTCCTACATGACATTAAACTATGCATCGTTAAGGTTGTTGTTACCTCTTGTTTCTCACACTGAGTATGACTCACGTGAGCTTAGAGAAAACCTCAACCATAAAACTCTCTCTGGGCTACTAACCATGTGTAAGTCCAAACAAAATCATTTTTTAGGTCGTTGTCCCCAAGAACAACTTGATCATTAATTCATTCTTTAATTGAACTACGTGGACTTTGATCCTTGCCTTCCAGGCTGGGTATGTAGGCAACCTCTTAAGGTTCAATCCCAAAACCAATCTCTTCGCATCGTTTCACCTCCATCTCATACGATTTTGATTCGTGAAACCGCCCCTAGAATCAATATCTTTACATTGGCTCACTTTCGTCCTTATTATACGACGTTAAAATATACAAAACTTTTTTCCAGTATGAAAATAAACTACAATATTATTTGATACCCTAACATGATAGGGAACCATTATTTACATTGATTTTTCAATCATGTTTCATTTCAAAGACTACGTACATATATGGAAATGCCCAAACCTTTTGTCTTGGGTTAAACCATCATTGTACTAAAGTCCCCTTTCAACCTTCACATGTACGAACCAAATTTGTACAGAGGGTATTTATAAAACTACGTGGGCTTGATTCCCATCCTTATGGGATACGTAGGAACATTCGAGTTTCCCTCGAATCCAGCCCCAAGTTTTTGGGCCTAACCCAAAATTCCACTTCCAGTCCCTTTGGCTGAAAAGTCCCTATGAAAACACACACTGTGTATTTATTACAATGGTCCAAGTTCTATGACCCTAAACTAAGATCTCTAATCCTTTTGTCCCACACGACGTTAAACTGTAATTTAAGAACTAGGTATGCATTGATTCCCATCCTTATGGGATACGTAGTGAAGTCCAACATTTTAATTCAGGGCCCAGCCACAACATGATTATGGTTAGCATTGATCTATGTATCTTTGTATACATTTGACAATACCCATATTTATGTGTCATAATCCTAACCTTAAATATTTTCAGATCATCATAGCCTTTTTCTTGACTTTTAGTCACAAATATGTCAAATTTCTGAGAGTTCTTTTACCAGACTATGCAGCATGTGCCCTTAGACGGCCTTGCATAAACAGTCTACATAACAGACTTGTCAGCCAAAAGATACTTTTATTTGACTATGCTTCCAATTCCCTTAGGTGGCCCTGCATAATTCAACCCCCTAACGGGTTTGTCAAAAAATGGTAACTTCGTTCTTGGGAAGAAAGCATCTTTTGTCCTTTTTGGTCTTAAATGACAGTATGTAGGGATCCGGAAAAAAATATCCATCCTTAAAATATTTGTCCCATATCCTTTTTCATGATCTTAAAGCATTCAAGTCTATGGTTTATATTCTCTTTCCCAACATTTTGTTCAGACCTTCGTAGGAGTGATATCCATAAAGTTCTTCAATAATCTTGTTCGGAAATATCTTCTCCATATTCAAGTACCTATTTCCATGCAGCAAACTCTATACTTTGGAGAATTTGAATCTCCATAAACATTCAGTGGATTTTAGCAGTAGAAAGGTAAATGTTTTAGAGTTTTTTTCCCTGACTTTGAAGCACGTGCCCTTAGGCGGCCTTGTATAAACAGTCCACATAACAGACTTGTCAGCCAAAAGATACTATTATTTGACTATGTAGTCAATGCCCTTAGGTGTCCCTACATAATTCAACTCCCTAACGGGTTTGTTAAATAATGGTAACTTCATTCTTGGGAACTACTTCATCTAATGCCTTTTAGCTCTTTTTCATATCATTCCTCAGATTTAAATATTCTTAAGTCATAGTTTACATATTTTTTTCCCTCATACATGAGTATGCTAATATGGTTTTAGATAAATTGTCAAAGAATTGAGTCTATTCTAATTCATTCGGTCAAATCTATTTTGACCTTAAACATTAGCCTCCTTATGTCTGACATATATGACTTTAAGCTACCCACAAATGATAAGGGAACTTTGAATAAAAGTCAAGTTCCATCTCACTAAACATATATTTTGTATGATTTAGGTAATATTGAGCAATTAAGAGTTTCAAAGTTTGTAGGGTTATTTATATTAATCCTAGTAAAAATCAAACTATGCTTACTAGGCCCATTAGCTTAGGTAAAATTTAAATCGGATAGCGAAAGAATTCAAGCATAAATGATTGAAGATAAAAGTACTCTTCATTGATGCACAAGAATTAGAGGGACATCCATAGATTAGAGACTCCTCTCTTTTTCAGGAAATTACAAAAGTCTGTCAATATAAGTCTTCACTTGATGTACAACCTCACAAGCTTCATCAGAAGCTACTTGAAGCTCGTGCACTCGACCAGCTTCACTCTTCGCAGCTTGAGGGAGCGCCTTCTTGGCATCTGCAATGGATTTCATACCATTCGTTTAAGCTCCCTCCAATGAATTATTGAGCGGATCATGTTCCCCAGTAACAACATCTAACTATTGTTGGAGATGCACATGCTGAACGACTTTTTCTTTGATTTTATGCCTCAGCTCCTTCATCTTGGCAGCATAATCAGCCTCAGCTCGGGACACCGCATCCTCAAATTCGCCGATGTTAACTGATAGTTTTACCCTGGTCAGATCTTCACGACACTTTTTCTCCTGCTCCCTCCTGAAGATGACCTATTTTACCGGAGCATGGATCTTTTCATATCCAAAACTGCCAAGTCCTAGCATGAAAAACTGGGATGAAAATCGAAGGATCTTCGATGATAGATCTTCTAAAGGCACCTCATATATTATTTTCCATATGTTTTTCCATGCCTTACATCATGAATAGTTTAATGCTTTAAGCACCTCTGGGTCTAATTCAACATCATCATCACAGGGGCGAATGTAATCTGGGATTAATGCACAAAAAGAAGTGCCCTATTCTTCTCCTTCCCCCCCTGACCTATGCTTCTTCTCTTTCAATTCCTATTAGGGAAGAGGCTGAGGCCTCACCTTCAGATCTAGCCACTGCAGTTGATGGCCCTGCATAATTAATTGAAATCATTGGTCATCTTCAAAGTATAACAAAAGAATCGATTGTATTGCAAATTAAATACAATAAAAAATATTGTTATCCCTTACCCGATGGTAGATCAGCAACCTGAGAAGACTCCTCCCCATATTTCCCAGTCTCAACAGGATCTTCAAGATGGGTCTCAGGAGGGTTTACTGAGTCTATATCTACTTGAGATAATGTTTCTGCAATGGTGGGGTTGACATCAATGTCCACACCCTCTTCAGGCATTGGCATTTCAGTAGCTTCTATGGATGGAACTGTATATTATTTTCAGTCATGATTAGAAGTGTAAATTATAAGAAAATTTACTGTGCGAAAGATAAAACTCACACCCAAGGTCTTCTAAATCACATGACAACATAGTATGATCATAAAATTCTTTGAAAGGCATGCCGCGATTCATCATTTCATCCAATGATATTTCAGAATCCTGGTTAGTATCACCAGTGGGAGCGTTTGATGTGTCTTCTTGACGACTTACGTCCTGCAGCCCCTGACCTTGGACAACATCTTCGGATAAAATCATGACATCAGTTGCAACAGCCTCCAGAAGCTCTAATGCAGGAGTTGAACCTAAAGTATCACAGAATGGAAGTCAGTCGGTGTTTCGTTCAATATTTTTTATGAAGCATTGTTGACTTACCAGAAACATGTTATTCTCTTCTTGCAACAGTAGTAGGAGGAATACTGGGAACAGATGCTAGCTCTTCTCTAGGAGCAGCCAAGTCATCTTGAATCTGTGATTGTTCCATAGCACCCTCCGTAGTCCTCAAATGATGATCAGTCCTTTCCCTCAGAGGGGAAATTGAAGAAACCCCTAAAATTCCAAGGAAACTGATATCTCTTTTCATGGGTTAGGACTCGTGATTATCCGAGGAACATACCACTGCTAAGGAATCATTTAGCTATGGTCTTCTTCCTCCGATGTTTTTGCTTCCTTATCTTTTTGGGAGTATTAGCAGTCTCCATTATAGGTACCTGGATGGGAGAGGGGAAAGCCATGTGCAACTCCTCATCCATGGCCTGCTGGCCTGGAGATATCTCGCCTGGTTCACGAGGAGATTCAGAAACAGACCCAATAGCAGTACCACTAGGGCTATACTATGGAGAAGGAACCCCAGTAGTTTTGGAAAGCTGCAAGATGAAGAAAACAATTTTCTTGAATAACAAAGCTTCGACTGAAATCAAGTTGCAAAGAAAATAAGGAAAGAAAACTTACATCTTCAGGAGACACATACTCATACCACTCCTCATCAGTGGCGCTGTGATCCATCATTTCTTTCACCTTCTTGGTGATATGGATAGAATCATTGGTGGCATATATGTAGGCCTTAAACTCTTTGACATAGGATCTTACTTCATCAGGGTTATCCTTGAAATGAATATTCTCAAGAGCTTGAGAGTCCCTATTCCAGGAGGACGTAACCCTTCACATAACTCCATCCAGATAGTTTCAGTATCGCAGTATGCATCTTGCCTTGTCTGGATGGCCTCTGGTCATAGATATGCAGGTGTACTAGAAGGTTGTGAAGAGGGTCCTACAACCTTGTATTTTAATTTCTTTCTAGATCCGGCAAATTTTAAAAGAGAATGAAAACTTGTTACTCGATAAAGTTACTTGCAATTAAAATTTCCTCAATAAAGTAACTCACCAGGAGTTGATGAAGTGGCTCTATTGATTCTGAAAGGGGGATTATATACGGCATGGGGCCGTTTTGACACATGTTGTATCTCCTGAGAATCTGATGAATCAGCCTTGGTTGAAGAACTCGGTGAACCAGCTTCAGGAGTGGAAGAATCACCTACCACGTGAATTGTTTCTTTCACAATGGTTCTCTTCTTCTTCTGAACCCGGTCAACAGGTTTACTCAATATGGCCTCAGGATAGGACACTATCCAGTTTTTTAGCATACCATACCGTCTAATTTCTAACCGCTTCAGTATTTGGTAAGTCAAAGACTGCCCCAGTCCTTTCCATAGCTGTTAGAAACCATAGTTGCTGAGAAACCATTGGATGCTGCTCTGATCTGACGTGCACTGGAGGAGATACAACAGTTGTTTTCAGACACTTGAATTGGCGTGAAAATCGACATGGAGGATAGGCCTCACATATAATTTCCCCATCAATTCTGGTGGCCAATACACCATCTCTGCAGGACAGCATATAAGACCTCTGTTCCAAGCTGGCTGATCCATCGTCAAAAAATCACCCTGTCGGCGGATTTCCATAGGGAAAGAAGTTGAATTCCTTATGCATACCCATCCTTGGCCTAATATCATAAGCATTGAGATACAAAGTACAAATTCCAGAGATGGCCTCCAGAGATGGCCTGAAAGAACTTCCGGGAATCTGTATTCTGTTTTTAACAGCATATGTCCGAAAGTGTGTGGTGATCCATCCACATAAAACTTGGAATGGTCCCACTAATCTCAAAGGATACTGACCCATATAGACATGGAGTAAGCTCCTGTTAATCTTTTCCAAAACTGGGGTAGCCAACCCCACCATCTTCCTCTCATCCAACCTGGTTGTGATAACGAAGGTCCCTGGCCTGACACCTCTCTTCGAATCTCTAACTGGAAAAAGATAGACACTGAGCCATAAGGATAAAAAGCCTGCCAGATGGGTCTTCTCCGGGATTTTATGATTCACTTCATAACCCCATTTCTTACACTCTCCTACTTCCAGAGTCGGCTAGAATGTGCCAGGAATACCTCTCTTATCTTCTCAAGGGCAGCTAGTAGGACGAGTACAGGTGGGCCCCATTTCCCTCTTTTTCTTTGGAAACACATTCATCCATTACTCTGGATGAATATCCCTTCTAGAATAAGTCTTTGAAGTCTTTAAGATTTTGAGCTTATGATAAATCTTTAATAACTCTCAAACCAAATCTGGAGTCTTCTCCGGATCATTCATGGTTGCCTTTGGAGGGACAAATCGTCATACATATCACCCAGGATTGGAACCCCTGAGATCTTGTAGACATCCCACAAACTAATGACTACATATCCATGGGTCAGAAGGAAAGAATTAGTTTCCGGGCTCCAGCGGCTAAGCAATTCCAGTGCAAAATTATAATTCCAATAAACATATTTCTTCCCAGCCCAGACAGCTTCATAAATTGCAGCTCCCTTTAGATCCTCGATAAACTCTTCACAAGTTTTTCGCACCCAATAATCCCACATCCAAGTTGCCTTCACCCCTCCTCTAGAACGGAATTCCCATTTCTCCTTCCAGCCTTTGGATTGATCCATCTGAGAGTTTTGAAAGATTGAAGGATAGCAATGTGATTGCAGCTCAGGCTTGTGAAGTTTCAGATCTGAAGCACACGAGCTATGATGCATTATAACAACTTTCTTTACTGTTCCAGCATTTGAAAATATTCCTGCGATTGAGACAGTCGCTGAAGAAAATTTGGTATACGACTGAAACCAGGAAGGCGGGAGATAGTTCTTTTCCTCTGGAATATTGACATCTTACAAGTGACCATGGACATACAGAGGCAGATAGATGCTGTGTGGGAAATCACGATGATATTTCTTCAGATTCTTAGCCATGTCCGGAAGAGTTCTTTCACAGATGGAATAGTAATCATGGCCAACGATGTCCATCATCTCATCAATTCATTTTCTTGCCAGTTCATCAGCCGTTCCAATTCTCTTTGGAGCCATTTGATCTGCACAAAAATTGAATAATTAACTCTTAAAGTATGTTAAGTTTTTAGAAAATTTGTGATGGATTTGAATAAATTGACTAAGTCATTACGGCGCGCAAGTCGAATAGTTGGCACGCAAGTATTCTTCGGTCATGCAAGTATTGGTCGCACAGGTATCACCGCCAAGTCTAAATACCTTAACAGCAGCGTGACACAAGAAAAAGAAGAGCGGACGAGCAGAAACCACGAGCCAAGCTGCGCGCCGAGAGCAAGAAGTCCGTGAGAGCTAAGTGCTTTGCACGGAATGAAGCCCCCTATTTATAGATGAGACCATGCGTGTCGTACCTTGTGCGATCAAAGGTCGTACCCCTGCGCTCCAGACCCTGCGCGCCCGAAGCTCATTTGCGCGCCATACCCTGCGCGCCCCAATTTCCTTTTGATTCTCGATTTTCACAGAGTCAAATCCTCATTTCTTTTGGATCTAACTCTAAGGGGGGACTTTTGTTGACGCTCCTTTCATCACAAAATCTAAAGATTGGAAAAGGGGATTATCTTAACTCAAAGTGATTCAACCTTTGGAAAAATATCAGAAATTGAAAAAGGAAGGAATAAGAAGAATGTTGCACAAGGGTCGTGTAAGTTATACTATGGTTGTGCAAGTACACTTGTGCATCGCAATGGTCGTGCAAGTACACTTGTTCGCCCTAAGTGATAATCACCTGGGGTCTTTTTCCAGCCTATAAATAGACACTGTGGGCCCCCCATTTAGAGAGGATTTGTTTCCAAAAACTCATATTTGAGCTCCCGGTGCCCTAGTCTCTTCTCAATGATTCTGAAACATTTCTAAGGTAATTTCTTACCTAGAATGGAAGATCTAAAGAGGGGTAGGAAGTTCTAAGTGTTGAAACTCATCAACACTTGTGCGCCTGAGTGGCCAGTCCTTAAGGGAAATGGCCACACTTGTGCGTCGCCTAACTCCTTCAATAGAACTTGCGCGCCACTCTTCTGGAAGAACCTCACAATGATTCTAAAGGCTTTAACCAAGAGTCACTCAAGTATTACCCTTCTGGTTAACCGTCGCGCAAGTAACCATGTGTCACGCAGGTATACCTACGCGACTAGGACTTGCGCGCCCACACATTACCTATGTGCCAGCCATGATTTACTGACCCCTACAATATTTGGTGCCCTTCTTGCCCATTTTACCCCTCTTATGGAATTCCACCTCTCCAATTCAAGATTCAGTCTTCAAGACAATCTTCGAAGCCATTTATGGCATGATTTCTTGATTTATGTTCCTTATCTGAAAGGAATTCCGTGGAATATCTCTCAAAACCAAGTTATTTACATATCTTTATGTCACTAAAGATTGAGATTTCATTCATTCAACCTCATCCCTTAATATGAGTGAACTCATTAACCTAGGCCTCCTTTTCAGGAATAAGCCCAATTAATAATTAATAACCTGGGCCTCCTTATCAGGAATAATCCCCAGTCATAATTCTCAAATATTGAAATCCTCTTTAGGAGTAAGCCCAAAATCCCTTAAATTTTCAAGTCCCTTAACCTGGGCCTCCTTCTCAGGAGTAAGCCCCGGTCTTAATTTCTCTTAACCAGTATTAATTTAGTTTTGATTTGGGGCTTCTTTCTCAGGAGTAAAACCCAATCATAAGTCCACTCCTAACTTGGGCATCTTCCTTAGGAGTAATCCCGAAGATTAGAGTATCCAAATCTCCATAAAGTACATATACCTTTATGGACCCTGTTCTTGGATTTCTTCCCTGAATTAAATCTTAATCCTCATCTATTTTGGGCAGTCATACACACATAAGCCCCATATCATTGCATCTTTCATGGCACAATTTTCTGGTTTCACCAATACCTCTTGTTTCTCACACCGAGCATGACTCACGTGAGCATAGAGTGTAAAAGTAATCATGAAATCTTTCTTTGAGCCATCAATCATGCATAAACATCATACTCTCTTACTCGAACTACGTGGGTTCTGATTCCTTTTCTAAACAAAGGATACGTAGGTAGCCCATCTACGGGTCTGATCCCAACTCTGAAATAATTCATTTCCTTATGAATGACAATAAACATCAAGTTCCCCACTGAGTGGCTTTAAAACCAGCATGGTCATCATAATGACCGAGAGACTTCTATATAAATGTTTCAAAGAATACCATTGACCAAGAATCTCTAATAAATACAGATGATTCTCTATCGATGAAGAACCTCGAATACATATAAAATATTCTCTAAATTTCCTACATATTTAATCATTGATTGTAAGATCTGAACGAATGATCATTTTATACTTGGTAATGTAATAAGGATTAATGAACATAACATAAATCTATAAATAGAGTCCCGGAGTAGACAATAATTCCCCTAAAAAAGGTGTGATGAGCCCAACCTCCAATCCAATCGACCAATGAAAATTCCTAAGCCTCATCAGTCCTCAAACTAATGAGCACCTACCTTTCGAAAGTAGTTCCAAATAAATGTGGAATCATTGGATGTTTCTGGTTCTACGAACAAACCTATTAGAAACTGATTGGAATGTTTTAACCTTCAATCAATGAGGTCATCCCCAAATTTCTAGGGAAACAATATAGCAACGACCTCTACCACACGACACCCCAACATGGGTTCGTACCACAAGAACGCAGAAAACGCACAGCAGTTGGAAAAATTTACACCAAGCCACCTACCTTAAACGCCAACGAACATTATACCCGAATGTCGACTCCAGAAACGCCCAAGAACGGCGTAGATCTGATGAAGAACAAAACTCTATTGACCTTAAATAACTCTTATTAGGAGAAGAATTAGTAAGAAGCAGTCAAGGAGATGGAAGCCCTAACCCGTGCGGTTCCAACGACATTGTCAGAGGCGGAAACCGATTCCAGATGAAAACTCGGCGGATCTACAAAGGTTCGGCCTCCTCCTTTGGCTCCAAAATGGATCAAATTCCTCCCCTATCAAATGAGGAGGATACTACCTGTTTTAATCCGAAAAAACAAAGTACACAGTGTGTACTTCCGAGTACACGGCGTGTACTTACCGAATTTTAAACTGTTCCTCTGGCGGCTTCCTGCCAGCGTGGCACCGTTCGCCTGCTGACAAGAGTACACGGCATGTACTCCTGAGTACATGGCGTGTACTGCCTCCCAGCTGGCATCCGCTCCACCACCTTACTATTTTGGAATGCCGACTGACTACTCATCGTGTAAAGGACCACTACACTATGTGTAGTCATTTCCTACACCCTTTGTCACTGACATGGCTACACACCATGTGTACTCATCCCAACACGGCCAAAAGTACATGGCGTGTGGAAAACGTACACGGCGTGTACTTCCAAAATTTAGGATTTTCTCCATTTTCCATATTTTGTGAAAACACATAAGGAAAAGAGAAAAGAAGAAGCTTGTACCTCAGAGAGAAGAACCGGGTTCTTACAATCTTCCCCCCTTATAGCAATTCGTCCTCGAATTTCCCTTCAAAGGGTGGAGAAGATATATCCGTGAACAACTCCAGCCACTGAGCATGTACGTCGGCCTCCCACTCCCAGTTCTCATCCTGCACTCGGCCAAGCTGCCATAGCACCAGTACGAGAGGAAGTGACCGGCCTCGGAGAACCTTCATGCTCTTTTCAATGGTACAAATTAGATGCTCCTCAAAGGACATATCTGCCTCCAACTCAACCTCCTCGGGCTGAAATACGTGAGACGGGTCTGAATGATAGCGACACAACTGAGATATGTGGAAGAAAGCATGCATGGCTCGATACCGCTGCAGTAACCGCAACCGATAAGCAACCAGCCCGACTCTCTCAAGAATCACAAATGATCCCACATACCGCGGTGAAAGTTTACCCTATCTCCTGATCCGCTTGTGTCCCAGCCTCGGCGAAACACCCAAGAAAACCTAATCCCCGACCACGAACTCCAAAGGTCATCTGCGACGATTAAAATATGTCTTCTGACGAGACTGTGCGGTATCTATCCGCTTCTGAATCAACTAGACCTGCTCAGACGTCTCCTACTTGAGTTGTGGCCCCAGTAAAGCTACCTCACCTGCCTCTATCCAGAACAAGGGTGAACGACATGGCCTACCCTATAAAGCCTCATATGGTGCCATCTCAATAGTCGCCTGGAAGCTATTGTTATAGGAAAACTTGACTAAGGGTATATGCTTCTCCCAAGAGAACCCAAAGTCTGGGACGCATGCACGTAGCATGTCCTCTAGCACCCGTATCGTACGCTCTGACTGGTTATCGGTCTGAGGGTGGTAGGCTGTGCTTAGAAGCACCTATGTACCCAGTGCCCTCTGAAAACTCTGCTAGAAATGAGACGTAAATCGGGTGTCCCTATCAAAAATGATAGAATGAGGGACCCCATGAGGACGTACGATCTCTCAGACTGAGCTCGTCAACACTGAAGGTCTCCTTGATCGGCAAGAAGTGATCTAACTTCATGAGTCTATCCACAACAACCCACATGGAATATTTGCCACGAGGTGACCTCGACCATCCAGTCACGAAATCCATCACGACATCGTTCCACTTCCACTCCGGAATGGGTAACTGCTGTTACAGCCCAGCTGGTCTCTGATGCTCCGCCTTCACCTGCTGACAGGTGGAACACCTCGTAACAAAACCAGCTACATATCTCTTTATACCCGGCCACCAGTAATGACGTCTCAAGTCGTGGTACATCTTGGTAACCCCAGGATGAACTTCCCAAGCTGAAGCATGAAATTCTCGCTTCATCTCCTCGCGTATATCCCCTGGAACCCATACTCGTCCGTGGAAATGCAAAACCTCATCATCACCTATCGCCCAACCAGGAGAAGGGTCATCATCTCCCACCGACTCCCATAGAACTAGGCCTTCTGGATCAAAAAACTGTCTCATCCTTACTCTATCCAAAAGGGTAGAAGTCACAGCTAAAGATGAAAGATAAGTCTACCCCTGACTGTTGTGAACCTCTAAATGCATCTCAGAGAACAAGGCCATGAGCTGCCACTCACCTGTAGCCTCTTGCACTGCCTGTATCTGAGTCTTCCTGCTCAGGGTATCAGCTACTGCATTACCTTTACCAGGTGTATAATCAAGACAAAAAATCGAAGGACTATAGGTATTCGACCCACCTCCTCTGCCTCAGATTAAAGTCACGCTGAGTAAAGATATAATTGAGGCCTTTGTGGTTGGTGAAAATCACAAAATGCTCCCCCAATAGATAATGTCTCCAACAGTGCAACGCATTTACAACTGCAGCTAACTCTAGATCATGTGTCAGTTAATTCCTCTCATGTGGCCTCAACTGCCGAGACCCGTATGCCACAACTCGGTTGCCCTGCATCAACACTACTCCCAGACCAATACCTGATGCGTCACAGTAAATTATATAGCTATTACCCTGCTCTGTGAGTATCAGGATCGGTGCTGATGCCAACCTTCCCTTCAGGTCCTGAAAAGCTACCTCGCAAGCTTCCAACCAAAAAAAATTCACACCCTTCTTAGTCAGACCTGTCAACAGTGCTGCTAAGTGGGAAAATTCCTATATGAAACGTCTGTAGTAACCAGCCAGCCCTAAGAAACTCCGTATTTCGAACACGTTGTTAGGCTTCTCCCAGGAAACCACTCCTCTCACCTTCTCTGGGTCTACTGAAACTCCTTCCTCAGAGATTATATGACCCAGGAAGTGAATCTGGTTGATCCAAAAGTGGCACATTGAGAACTTAACATATAGTCGATGCTCCCTCAGTGTACTCAATATGATCTCATGTTGGGTGTCATGGTCGTGTCGAGTGTGAGAGTACACCAAGATGTTGTCTAAGAATATTACCACAAAAGAATCAAGATACAGATGGAACACATGATTCATCAGAGCCATGAAAACTATTGGCACGTTCGTGAGTCCGAACGGCATAACCGTATACTCATATAGACCATACCTACTCCGGAAAGCCGTGAAGGTATATCAGAAGGTCTCATGCGCAGTTGATGATATCCTGATCTCAGGTCAATCTTCGAGAACACTCGTGCCCCACGAAGCTGATAAAAAAGATCATCAATCCTCGATAAGGGATATCGGTTCTTAACCATCAACTGGTTCAGCTTCCGATAATCCACACAAAGTCTGAGGGTACCGCCCGCCTTCTTCGCAAAAAGAACCATAGAACCCCAAGGAGAAGTACTGGGTCGGATAAAGCCCTTTGCCTGCAACTCCTCCAACTGCCTCTTGAGCTCATGCAACTCAGGTGTAGCCATCCTATATGGACAAATGGACACCGGTGCTACTCCTATCACAATATCAATGGAGAAATCCACCTCTCACTCCGGAGGTAAACCCGAAAAGTCGTCTAGGAAGACATCCCTGAAATGATCAACAACAGTAGGGAAATCCACCTAAAAAGTCCCCTGGTCATCCAGATATATGCTCGAAAACTGGGTTGTGACTCCACATTTCCCACGATGCTCTGGTCCATCTCGACTCTCCTGAACATTCCATTAGCCCTTATATAAAAACTCTCCGCCCTCTCGTGACGTGAAACTCACCCTATGACGATAGCAGTCTACAAAGGATCGAAAGGGAACCAACCAGTCCATCCAGAGAATGATGTCACAGCTTGTCATCTCCAGGACATAGAGGTCCCAAAGGAAGTGACGCTCACCAACCTCAAGAGGGCACTCCTTGCACTGACGCACACCAGCCGTTCTAGTCCCCAACGGAGTGTCCAGCGTCATAACATCAGAATATGGAGAAATACAGAGCCCAAGGCTCTCTACAATGAGTAAAAATATGAAACAATGTGTAGAACCCATATCGAAAAGTACTGAAGATAAGAAAGAAGATACTAAAATAGAACCTATGACTGTAAAAGGTCTATGATCCTGCTCCTGCTAGGTTTGTTGGACTGCATATGCCTACCCAGTGCCATGACCATGCGACAGAACCTGGCTACCCTGAGTTGTCCCGCCCTACTTCCTCTGAGATCCTGGTGTCTGGATACCTCGGCCACAACCACCATGTCTGCCTGCACGCCCTGACGTATTCCAGTTCCCCGACTAGTAAGAAGCCACTAGTCCTACTCCCGCATGTGGAGTCTACACAGAACCCCTCTCACTAGCCACAGGTAGAAAACTCCATGCAAAAGCACTGCAGATGACCCATCCTTCCGCAAGCTCAGTACTCCAATGGGTCTCGTGGACATTGTGGCCTCTTGTGCCCCTCTCTAACACACTGGTAGCACATAACCTGGCCACCTGAAACATTCTTCTGACTGGTACTGCCACCCTGAGATAATTTGGTCTGTCTCTTCCTCTTGACAACAGAAAATGTAACAGTAACTGGTGCTGAACCGCCCTGGCCCCCACCACTAGACTCTTGAAGGTTCCTCTCTATTATCAACGTCTGGTTCACAATATCCTGTACAGTAGGAAACCTGAATACATTCACCAACACTCAAATTTCATACCGAAGAACATCCTCAACACATCTGGCTCTCAACGTCTCATCACCCAATAGCACGGGTGAAAAGCGTTGAAGCTCCGTAAAATGAGCAGAATAGTCCATCACTGGCATAGCGCCCTGCTGTAGATTCATGAACTCTCGAGCTCTATCTGCTCTCAGCGTCTCTAGGAAGAAAAATTCATAGAAGACTTCCTAAAATTCTTCCCATGCCATGTCCCTGTGATTCTCTAACTGGGTGGTAACATCCCACCACCTCTTGGTGGAATCACGCAGCATGTAAGTCGTGAGCTTCACCCTCCGCCCTGGAGGCGTCTCAAGATGCTTGAAAATAGTCTTCATCGACCCTAGCCAAGACTCCACAGCCTGTGGTCCACCATCCCCTGAGAACGTAGGACGATGTTGCTGCTGGAAGATACCTGTCAGCTCGGCCATAGATTTGGCAGCCTGCGGTGCTCCCTGGAAGGTCTGCATGAACCGTAATAAGCCTTCATGGAACTGCACCTCCGCGCCTGTGTCTGGTATAGCAGCTGGTGTCGCATCTGGCTCTGCTAGAGGATTAACTGGTAGCCCACGGCCCACCATTTCTGGAGTATATTCGCTGTTGCTCTCCTGGTGAACAACGTGTGGCCGTCTATGCTGCACGACACTGCAAGGTCAAAAACACGCCTTAGAACAAGATTTTCAAAGACCAAAGACAAAGAAACCCAGAAGGGAACAGGAGGAATAAGGTATTCAAATTTTTCAAAACTAGACTACATAGCGTGTATACTGACTACACGGTGTGTACTTGACTTCCCTTCCCCTGCCCAGGTCCTTCTGCATGGCTAATCCACACGGCTCCCGTTTGAACAAAAACGACACGGCGTGCATTTCATTTACACGACGTGTATGGTGTTATTTCCAACTGCACATGTCATCTGTGATGCGGCCGACTACTCGGCTTGACACTACATGGCGTGTTACACCCACACACGGCCTGTCAACAACCCCGTTTCCCCATCACATGGCTAAGTCCACACGGTCTATCCTCGGACAAGACTACACAACGTGTCCCAATGGAACACGGCGTGTTCAAGGAGAGGTGACACCGACCCGTGTTGTTAGTTACATGGACGAGTCCCCAGGTCACACTACACGACGTGTACATTATTGACATGGCGTGTTCTGTGAAGGAGTTCACCGACCCATGTAGTTAGTTACACGGCCGGACTCCAAGTCAAAACGACACGGCGTGTATATCTGGTACACGACGTGTTTTACCCATGCTCTTCCCTACCCCGTGTCTCCATCCACACAGTTTGTGACATGGGAAGAGACTACAGAGCGTGTACTCAGAGTATATGGCCTGTATTTAAAATGTTCATTTTTCTTCCTAAACAGAAGGCCATACACGGTGTGTGTAAAAATACTACATGGCGTGTATACTGGGTTTCTCGACAGTATGTCTCATAAACTTCTCCGGAACCCATAAAATACCGAAAACCAACACCTAAGTGTCAAATTCTGCACCGTGAGGGCCCATACTCCCCACGAATCAAAGTTTGACATTTTATCTTTTTACCACTAATAAACAGTCAATGGTCCACCAAATTCCAGTCAATGGGGCCCCATACTCCCCAAAAACCAATGTTTGGCGTCCATTCTATAAACAGGCTTACACAAAATGCCCTATAAAACAGTAGGTATTTATCAAGCAGTTACCACAACAGCTTTCTTTTCTAGCAGAACTACTATCTCAACAGCATGAAATTTCCAATGCACCCACATGGAATGGAACTATGCATGGAATGTGATTCCAATCATATGCCTAAATGATGCATGAGATGGAATACCCTCATCTCCTCGGGTTGCAACTAAATAGAACCCAAAAATAAATTATAACAGCACAATATCAAGTGCATCACCCAACGGTGAAAACATATCAACTGTAAAATTTGCAAAATCAGAAAAAAAAATTCAAATACGAGGTAGACTAGATTTTCCCTTTACACGGGTTAGCTACGCCCGGGCACAACTTATTACCAAGTATCGTTCATCCTATCCCTGACTAAGGCTCCAAATAGTAATTCAAAGAAAATAACCCCTCTAATACCACTTTGTAATGTCCCTGTTCCGGGTGCCACTCAACAGGTGCCCCGAACCCGGTTCACCATGTGACCTGAAGCACGTTTCCCCAAATGCCAGAGGCTTCCGACTAGCAGTGAGGGCCCAAGTCTGATAGGGGGGAATCTATGCTGTCTTTTTTCAAAGTGCAGCGTAGCAGAATACAAATAAAACGTACAACGAACAGTGGAAGCAGTAAATCATACACAACTGAAATAAACAACAGCAGTGGATATAACCAACAGTAGATAAATAATGATGCTACATGTCGCAAGTTCTACGAAAATATCCAAAACATGTTATAAATCAATACAGTACACCCAGAAGCAGAGTACAGTAAAACAAATCAAAATAGCTGGCAACGGCATCGTGAGCCTAGGCTCAGTCCCACGCCCTCCTACTCCTCAGCAACAGTCAAGTACCTGTGTAGGGACTCTTGCCCCTATCCACACCTGCAGAAACATAATCTGTTTGGGCCGAAAAGAGTGACCCAAACAGGGTGTGAGAAATAAATTACCAGTAGGCACCCACCATAGGCATGTGCCCAACTGTGTGTAAGAATTCAACGACAGTGTGAAGTAGTAAAATGCAATAAAGTAAGAAGTACTCAAAAGTAACTAATTACCAGTTATATTTACATTTTATTATCCATTTAATCCATTAAGTTTAAAATACCACCATAGTGAATATTCTAAATAACCAACTAATGTCCTCGGACATGTAAACTCCTACCCTCAGGTAAAGAGTATCCAACACAAGAATCTGCCCTCATGAATAATGGAGTTTTCCCTCAGGCGTAGGTAGTGTCACCCACAGGCACAGAGTCATCTTCCCACAAGCATGGAAGAAGTTTCCCTCAGGCCGAAATAACCACTGCCCACAGGCTAAATTGTGCAGTGCCCGCAGGCTAATCACAACAACGCCCTCAGGAGAAACAAGTAACCGGGCCATGCCCAACATGTAAATAAGCAGTAAACAAGAAATTCCTCTCATGAAAATTCTAAAATCACTACTCTCAAGGCATACCCTCAGGTATCCTGGCCAAACGGCTAAACAGTGGAACACACCCACGGGGTGGTTCCGGATCCAAGCAATAATCCAAACCAGCATTTTAATGTCATAATTAAATACCTAATCAATTCTAGGTGTTTAATATAGCAATTTCCTCATCCACACGACACCCCAACATGGGTTCGTAGCACAAAAATGCACAAAACGCACAACAGTTGGAAAAATTAACACTAAGACACCTACCTTAAATGCCAACGAACGTTATACCCGATTGCCGACTCTAGAAATGCCCAAGAACAGTGTAGATCTGATGAATAAAAAAACTCGCTTGACCTCAAATAACTCTTATTAGGAGAATAATTGGTAAGAAGTAGTCAAGGAGATAGAATCCCTTACCCATGCGGTTCCAACGAGATCGTCCGAGGCGGAAACTGATTCCAGACGAACACTCGGAGGATCATCAAAAGTTAGACCTCCTCCTTTGACTCCAAAAAGGCTCAAATGCCTCCTCTACCAAATGAGGAGGCTACTTCCAGTTTTAAGCCGAAAAAACAAAGTACACGACGTGTACTTCCGAGTACACGGTGTGTACTTACCAAATTTTAAACAGTTCCACGGGCGGCTTCCCGCCAGCACGGCACTGTTCGCCTGCCGACAAGAGTACACGACATGTACTCCTGAGTACACGGCGTGTACTGCCGCCCAGCTGGAAATGCTCCACCGCCTTACTATTTTGGCATGCCGATTGACAAAACGACGTGTAAAGGACCACTACACGGCGTGTAGTTGGTTCCTACACCCTTTTTCACCGACATGGCTACACGCCCTGTATACTCATCCCAACACAGACAAAAGTACACGACGTGTGGAAAAAGTACAAGGCGTGTAGTTCCAAAATTTAGGATTTTCCCCCTTTCCATATTTTATTAAAACAGTTAAGGAAAAGAGAAAAGAAGAAGCCCGTACCTCAAAGAGATGAACCGGGTTCTTACAACCGCAATGACATTCGAAACCCAATACAACAAAGGTGGAGTGAGGTGAGAAAAAGGCCATTGACAGAGAGAAACATTGAGGAGGTCAATACCATGAGGTCACACATCACCACCACAGAAGGAGGGATTTTCTGTGAGCTCACCGATCAAGCACCGAAGAGGGCCAAGCTGACCCAATATAGAAGGAAAATAGGTAGCGATGATGAAACCCTAGCTGTGGATCTCCCCTTATAGGAACATCCATAACCCATGTTGGGATCTTTGATACCAAGCATTTGGTAGATTATATCAGGGATAGTGATATCATTATGGGGCTTTTCCAAGGATTTTCTATATCTATACCAATTGAATGGGAAATGAGTAGGTATTGTGTGATTTTATTATCCCAAATGTTCCTCCTATGTCAGTGAATAGTTTTTTCAACTTCAGGCTCAAAAATATATGATGGATTTTTTGATAGGCTACAGGAAATTTAGAGAAATTATGAATGGATGGGGAAGGATGATTTTTTTTATTTTTTCCTTTTATGACTTTTTTATAGTAAAAAAGTGTTTTTATTTTTATAATTTTTAATTTTCATATTTTTTCATATAATTGATTTTTTTATAAAAAACAAAAAAAATAATTCATTAACTATCCCCAAAATTGATAGTATTTTGAAGCATGACTTATTATCACCTATCGATAACTAAATGGTCTGATGCCCTGCTATAATGTGTATAATGACTCTTGGGTCGAATCCTCAGTGATGGAACTAATTTTTTGGAGTCAATTTCTTTTGTTCTATCTTTTTAATGGTTAGTTATTTTTAGATATTAGTTTAATTGATTGATTAATGAATTTAATTTAACAATTTATTAGTTATTTAGGTGAGTTTATTATTGGGTATGCTATATTATGATATCCCTGACCTTTTCAAAACATTTCATTAAATTAACCCCAACTTCCCAAGATAATTTCAATCAGAATTCACAATTATATTATCTTTAATCCAAGAATTAACAAGGGTTTTAATTGTTATTAATTATAATTGATGGTAGGTTCAATATTTCATAAACCCATGGGTATATTTTTTCCAATAATCTTTTTAATCTACATGTTAAAATTCATATCATTTTTATATAATATTTTTTTTCACACACACAACATTAATTAAAATAGTGTTTAATGTGAAAAATATCTCAATTACTTATATCCCCAAATTATGAATCACCAAAATGATAGGTTTAATTATCCATTTTGGTGGTAAATAATTTTTTTATGATGTGAATGGTGATGAGTTAAAAATATAATAAAAAGAACAAGAAAATACAATAGTTCTGCATCGAACACACACAAAAATAATAAAGAGAGGTAAAATACTCACATTGGATTGAATGAGAACATGAAAGATGAAATGAGTTCTACCAAAACTGAATTTATTTTAATAAATTAATAAAGAATATAAAAAATTAAGAAATTATTTTATATAATGGAAACCATTCATTACATGGAATTGAATTCAAAAAACACTTACACGATGATAATTAGAAAGAACCGAAAACAAACATGAAATTAAAATTAGAGGACAGGTATCTCTTGTTGAAACAAGAGTATGGAAATTCCTCTTAGACACTATAAATTCCATGGTCATTACCATGCACCACATTGAGTGATGAAGTTCCAACCTCTTGTATGGAGAAGATGTGAATGTATTTATAGCCCAAGGTGGTGGACTGTATGCCTTCAAAAACAAACCTTCATGTTGGATCAACCATTCCACCAAGGATAAAGTTGAGTCTTGAGATATCTTAATCTTCAATTTTTATATGGATATGGAAATTAAAACCTCCAAATTTGAAAGATATTAGCCTTTTGAACACAATGATATGGTTGTTTTCCTAAACCATGTGCTCGATCAAGAATTATCCACGATTTTTACATATCTTGAATGCGAATGGGTTTTATCCTTGGAATATGCCTTCATCTCAAATTAATTTATTCTAATTTTCTTTGCACCTAAATATTTTCTTTATACCCACAAACATTCATATTAATTGGGAAGTGTGTGGGGTGAATATTAAATAATTCTGGGATGTTTTGAAAGAAAAGAAACAATTATGGGATGAACTTTCTTGTATTTATTAAGAAACATATTTGTAGATTAGTGACTTAAAATTTTTATCGAGGGTGTTTCTTGATATCCTCGAATACATTTAATATTTTCATTAAATTAGGGCTACATGATTGAGCCCAGAAATTCCTTCTTCATCACTGGTCTAGTTTTCTCCGCAGATTTTTTGGGCCTTCTTCTATGGTCCATATCGCCCTTTAGATAGCCGAATTAGCGAGTGATACAGTTGAATGATTTATAGTAATTATAATATTAAATCCTTAAAATAAATAATCCCACAATATCTATAATTTTGATTAAAGTTATAATTTAAATAGTAAAATGATTTTAATCAAGATTAATTCAAATAATAGCCATAAATTATATTTAATATTAAAAACATGGTCATTTAACTATAATTATATGATTTTCCTTTAATATAAAAAAAATAGAGTAGATGAAAATTATAAATAAATTAATTACATAAAATACCAATACATAAAATTAGGTGATGGGAAATGAATTGTATCATAATGTGGAGATGGTAAATTGTACGTACGTACAATAGATACTTTCATTTCCTATTTGAAAATGGAAGATTATGGTTGTTTAATAATCATAATAACATTTAATTATATTTAGGATAATTAAAATTTTATTTTTTGATAAATATCATATATTTATAGGATGTCGAAGAAAAAAAATTTGAAAGTGGTCAGTTAAAATTTTACCTCTTCTTCAAGAGACACCCTTAAATCCTTTCGTGTGGAACCTAGGTCTGGTCTATTAGGAATTCAAAAAACACTAAAATATGGATATGGATTTTTTAATACAAATGGGTAGGTTATTTTTCAGATAGGTTTCTCAAATTTGTATAAATTTGAGAGGGAATAAATGTACTTTTATTAGGGAGGGAAAGTACATAGTTGGTATTACAAAACAAATTTTAATATAACTAAGTAATTCCCGAGTAAAATTATTCAAAATGGATAGAGATTTGAAAAGCTGAGAATATGGTCATAATATCCTCATACAACTAAATTTAGAATGTTTTTTGTTTCATTTTAAACATTATACTTTATTTTAACACCTTGTGTAACAAATTTTAATCTTAACTATGGTAATGAATTTTCTAAATATTAAACGGTTGCATTTAAATTATAAGGTAAAAATTAGACCATAAATGGACATTGGATGAAATTGTAGAAAATATTTAATTCCTTTTTTCCTAAATCAATATTTCTATGATTTTTAAATAATTTAATAAAATATTATTTTCATAAAATATCATTATTTTCAATTTTTTACTATTTAATCAATTTGACTTCAAATACATTATGAAAAATATGGAATTAAAATATAATAAATTAACAAATAAATAAAATTTTATAATTATCTAATTTTTAACACAATATTTTAACCAAATAATATTAATTTTAATATTTTTAAAATTATTTATTATATTTTTCTAATAATTTAATAAATAATGTACTAGCTTATTGCGACATTTAAGTTAATTATAAAATCTCTAAAAAATAGAAATAAATTAATATTGTGAAATTTAAGTTAATTATATAATCTCTAAAAAATATAAATAAATTAATATCATGAAAATAATTTCATTATTCTAAAAATAAAAATAATTATTCATTAAAAACTTTCCTTTATCTAAAATTTTACACATAATAGATATTTAAAATAAAGAGAGTGATTTTTTGTATTTTTCTTTGATTTAAAAATTATATAGGTCTTTTTCTTGGACACATGTCCCATAAATAACTATTGTTTAAGAATATGGTGATAAGGGTAAAATTTCCATCCTCTATTAATAATTAATATGAAAATCATTTACTTCAACACTTATCTTTAACCTAGGTTTATCTGATTTATCCTCTAATGAGGTGATAAATTTTACTATAGTTACAATTCATAAAGAAAAAATTAAAAATGGGATATTTACCAAATTTGAACCCCCAGATTCAAAATATGGAATCCATCTTCAATGATTAAATATTATGTAGTGGAGGAAATTAATTTTAAGATAAGTGTGAAATGTGTGATGCAAACCTCT
The DNA here is from genome assembly GCA_963277665.1 of Viscum album. Lineage (NCBI taxonomy): Eukaryota > Viridiplantae > Streptophyta > Magnoliopsida > Santalales > Viscaceae > Viscum > Viscum album. The sequence goes on from OY728158.1 coordinate 1,912,127,336, forward strand.
TTTTAGAAAAATATTATCTTTAAGCGTAAAACTAGATTTATTCATATCCCATGCCTAGTAAAAACTGAAGATGAATTTTATAACCTTTTATTTAATATAAAATAGATAAATTTAATTTAAATAATATACCAATAGGGGTTGATTTAAATTATTAATATAAAAATACTTTGGCTGTAAATTGTTTTTCATAAAACACCACTTTTTCTATCAAATGATTTTTATTTTCATTAATAATCAATTAATAACAAATTAATTAATTTTATAACTATATAAACCTTAACATTTTCGTAATTTAGTTATTCTTATTTGTACCCATGAATTTTATTGTATTGGTTGTAACAACCAAATTTAAATAATATTGTAATAGTAGATCATAATTTTTCTAAACTCGGTGTTGTGTTTAACAAAAGATATTAAAGAAATTAAATTTATTAAAAAAATTAATATATCCTAAAATATTGGGTTGTTAAATTTTACACCCATTATAATAATGTTTCCTTGAATATTAAATCACTAAGATACAAACAAATGATTATGCTTTTAACTCATCACATTCTCAGGATCCCATGTAGTTTTTTTGATTTTATAATTTCGACGCAAAATATTAATCGGTGAGTGGTCTTGTTTTATATAATTTTTTATCTATGATCCAGAAACACCACTATTTTTTAATCATAATATAGATACTATTCCAATAAGAGAACCTTAGATTTCAATACATCTGATTTATCAAGTATATACATTTTCAAGAGAGATACATGGAAAAAATCATGAACTATAAAGAGATTTAGTGGAAGCACCAAATGATAAGATACCATCAAGATATTATAAATAATTTATTAGGGATCGATAAATATAGGTCTCACCATCCCCTTATTTTCAAATCTCAAAAAATTATTCCAAATAGATATTCATAGTAATTACTTATGACAATCTTCAAACTTTAGTTCTCAATGATGATTATCAGTATAACTTTTTTTGTTGACTCTGAGCTTCCATTATATTATATTTAATGGATATAACCTAATTTTACATTTCCTCAACAAGATCTGGTCGTAATATATTTTTTATCTATCCTCATACCAACAATTTTGGAGTTATGAACATCCATTAATATAGGGTTTTATAAGGATCTGAGTTCTTAGGTGAAAACAATTGTTATAATACAATTACACCAAAAGAATGTGTTGACCCCAAACACCTTTGAAATACATATATATAAATCACTCAAACTTTTTATAGAGTTTTAATTGTACTCTTATACTAACCATCTATTTGAGGATAAAAAATTGTACCAAAACTCAACTCAATATCCAGAGCTCATTGAAGACTTTTCTAGAACATTGATGTAAACCACATATCCTGATGAGATAAAATAGAACGTGATACTCCTTGAAACATTACTATTTTCTTACTTAATAATCTAGAAATATAATCAAGAGATAAATATTATGTAATATCAATGAATTTTGTTGATTTCATGATTATATTGAGTGAAATCCAAATAGCATTATGTTTATATGATGTTTTGAGAAGTCCAATGAAAAAATCCATGGTGATGTTTTCCCATTTCTATTTTGGTATGGGTAAATGTTATAACAAAACATTATAATAAATTTTCCTAGCCTCAACTATCTAACATACTAGGAACCGAGATACACAATCTTCAATATCTATCTTCATCTTAACCCACCAGAAATACTCTTTCATATCTTCCTATGTCTTCATACATCAAGGATGAATAGTGAATGATCAAATATGAGATTCATCCAATAGTTTATTATTGAAGTCATGTATTAATAGGACACATACTCAGTTCGAGATCATTATCATTATAGCAAGATCATTGTTAAACTTTTAAACACTCCTAACTTTCTATTATAATTTCACATATTTCTTCTAAACCTTCTTAATCCTATCATGGATGGATCATTGAACAATAATCTATAAAAGATGAGAACATTGACCTTTCTTAATTATTTCAAGATCCATCTTCTGAAAATCCATGAATAATAGATATCATTCCATCCTCATTACAGACTAACTATAATGGTCTTTATGACTCAATGTAGTAACCAACTTTATTTCCTTCCATGAGTGGTAATGTATTGAGAAATCATAATCTTTAATCAAATCCAATGATCTAATTTGGTGCACATTGAACTCTTTCTATGTAAATATAAAATTCAATATTTTATATCTAGTATATATATCATACCAATCACTATAAATATAACACCTCCAAATTTTAAATGAAATAATACCACAACCAAATCCAAATCACGAGTTAAGTAATTTTTATCATAAACCATTAATTGGTGAGAGGAATAAGCTATTAACCTATCATCATACATGAGGAAGCATACTAGATCCTTCGTTAATATATCACTATAGATCGTAAATCCTTCTCCACAGTAGGGTTGTGTAAGAACAGGTGATATGACCAAAATTTGCTTCAACTCTTTGAAAGTATGATCACATTCATCTGTCCATGAAAACTTTACCCCCTTCTAATTCAACATGGTTAGTGGATTATATAGGCATGATAAAAATCTCAAAAAGCATAAGTAGTATCCATCCAACCCAATAATTCTATAGATTTTAGTTATCATGGTTGGTCTAGTCCATTATTCAATACCTTCCTCTTTTCAAGAATCCACCGATATACCCTCACATAAGATTATATGACTCAAGAATGAAACATTATGAATCCAAAATTCCTAATTCGGTAAATATAACATAATACTTCTCCTATCTTGGAGTCTTCATTACAATTATGAAATTTCGTTCATGTACTTCCTTTCTCTTTGAATATATAAGAATATTATCTTCAATGACGACTAAAAACAGATATTGTTAATCTCAAAAGACTCTATAAATTAAATCCATAAATATAACATGAGCATTGGTAAGTCCAATTGGAATTACTATGAATTCATAATGAACATAGATAGTACAAAATTTTTTGTTGGTTATATCCCTACTATTTTTCCTTAGTTGAAGATATCCATATCGAAGATAAATCTTGGGAAAATATAGTGCTCCTCAATATTTATCAAAAAAGTCATCGATAAGTGGAATAAGATTATTATTCATGGTAATGATCTTGTCTTGTTCTTGATAACCAATTAAAAGTGGCATTGAACTATTTTTTTTATTAACAAGAGGAATAGGTGTACCCCATGTAGATTCATTAGGATAAATTAATCAATTATATGGATTATCCTAAAGTTGATTCTTTAATTCCTGTAACTCCATTGATTATATTCTATATAGAGTATTTGAAATTTGTGTAACACCATGCATGAGTTATATTGAAAAATTAGCATCTTATTTTTGAGGCCATGATGTGGTACCCTTAGAGCTTTATTCAAATACAAAATAGTTGGTAGAAGAAAAATTAAATATATCATTTTCAATATCGGGGTTGATTATAAGTGTAAATTTCTCTATGTCTCTAAGAACATCTAGTTGAGCTGTAGTAATTTCATGAAATTGGGCTTATCCCCTTAGAATCTTTAGTGGAAAGTTTTCTTGAGTTTTGGGGAATTTTTTAGAATAATTTCCCATATACTTATAGTTAATGTACTTTACTCTAGAGTATTCTCCCTTACCCTTTCATTCATTTAAATTATATAATTTTTCTCCACACATGAAGAAAATCCCTTTTCCTTTTATGTGGGTACTAAGGTGTTTCCTTCCTTATGTATCATATGATTGAAATTACACTTTTTTTCTCTTCCCTTTTTCCATTTTTTCTATTCCATCTTCTGTGTCACTTTCATTCCATAATATCCCAAAAAATTAGAGAATTGTTTCTCAATCATGATATCACATAATAATATAACTTTATATGATGATAATGTTTAGGATACTAGTAACCTTAAAATTATTTTCATAATCCCATAAAAAGTAATTGTTAATCATTCACTTCAGATTATGTATGTATGAAAAAAATAATTTATATCCTTGTAAACTTTTCTTCACACATAGAAATAGTATACTCTTCATTTTTTCTTAGACCTAGGAAATGTCTCTCCTTATCGACTTTTTAGTCATAAGGGATATATTTTTCCTAGAGATTTACCTCAAATTCCATCTATTTAATTCTCTAAATTTACATTTCATCCTTAATATTTTAAATAAATGTACTCCATTCATCTGTATCCCTTATGAGATGAAAAACTTCCAAGATAACTATTCCCTTTCATTACATTCAAAAGTATGAAATATATTCTCTAAGAAAATTATCTATTTATCAGCTAAAAAAGGATTTGGGGTCCCATTTAATTATGGAGGTTGGTGATGCATAATGTGGTATAAAATTATTACATTACATTTTTGATTAGTAGGTTGCTCTGTATGAGAATGTTTATTTATTATAACCTGAGTCAGGTACTCCAATATAGTTATAATTGTTTCAGCTCTAACTCTAGCTTCATTATCTTTCCCAGAATGGAAATCCCTACAAGGATAACTTACATTGATATGGTTCCCATACCTTACTTTAGGAACCATTTCTTAACAATGAAATTCACTAGATTAGATCATAACATTATGAAACATTATATATATTTGAAATTAGTGATAAACTGAACATAAATTAAAAATATATTCATAACCAATATCAGAATCATAAACACGGTTTATTTTTTTATATTCTCAAATAATAAAATATATTTTAAATATTTTATAATTGTTTTTAATTAAAATATTAATTAACCCACACATATCCCCCTGGTTAATCAAACTAAGAAAAAAAAAACTGAACACTCACCATAAATATGAATTTTGGCCAAGATATACATAGCCAACACATTTTGGGGTTATTACCCCTAGATGAATATATTCCATAACCATATCCACTTATAGTGTCTAGAAAAGGATATATTTATATGAAATCTATATAACCTTGACCTTAACAAAAATTTATTATGTTTTTTATACTTAGACTTATCCAAAAAGTAAATCATATTGTTATATTCCCCAATCTATGTTTTTATAAATTTAGTTCCTATGGTTTATACTACAGATACCTTCATACTAACAGTAAATACCCCGATCATAGTAGCCCAAAGCCAATGGTTAATTTATTCCATTTTAAATATATACAAGAAATCTCATCCCAAATTATATAATAGTTTAGTAGTCTTGTAAAACTAGATATATAGTTGAATAAAAACATTAAATTGGAAAAACATAAAATACAATATAGTATTTTCTGTGAGAACACAGTTCGTTATGTTTATATCCATTCATATCAATCATAATACACATTCTGGAAACCCTAGCAAAGGAAACATAAGAAAGGGGGGAGAATAGACGATTAGTATCAGTATGAAAACAACATAAGGAAATTAAGGCATGAATAATATGAGAAGAATAAATGACGATAAAATAAAACCATATCAGCAAATGAGATTGAATCTTATCCATGGATATCATAACTATTCAAAAAATCATATGAAATAAATAAATGATTTCATAAAGATGGAATAAAAAATGTCAAACATCTAAAACATTCCATGGAGGCCTTATTCTAATACATCTAAAATACCATTAAGATATTTTGATGTAATTTTAATCCTTCTTTTTTGTTTAACCCCATGTCAAATAATTTTAATCTTAACCATGATAATGAATTTTTATAATATTAAATAGTCATAATATAAAATACAAGGTCAAAATTGGATCATAAACGGCCAAGGTATGATATTTTACACAATATATTATCAACCTTGTCCTCTTTAAATATTTTTTATTATTTTGATGTTATTTAATAAATATTATTATCATAAATATCATAAATGTTATTTTAGACACTATTCAAACAATTTGACCTAAAATACATCAAAAAAAATATGAAATTAAAATATAATCTTTTAATACATCACTAATATGTTATATTTATATACCAAATTCACAAAACATAATAATTCATCCTCCTCCAATGGCCCGAAGGCCTTCATTTTTTATTAATTTTTGATAATAAACTTTTCAAGGGGTGAGTTGGAACCCTTATAAGGCTCGTAGGCATAAGTATTACACAACCCATTGGCCTTAGAGGAATTCATTGCCCATAGGCTGCAAACATTACATATAACCGAGACTAACTACTTGAAACTGCTCCTCCCCAGCATCTTCATCGTGAAATCATCTCTCCACCTTCACATAACCGTTTAGCTAGGATTTCCCATGCATGCATAGGCTTGTCCCGATGGTAGGTTCCATACCCTCTCATTCTTTTAATTCATTTATCTTCTGCTATAGTGAAAGCTCCTTGATCATACTCCTTCTAGAGCTTGTTCCTTGTAGGTTTTCTGGTTTGCATCTGCCCTTAAGGTGGCCCTATGGCCTTGAGGTGGCCCAAAGGCCTTACTGACCCAAAGTAATGGGTATCCCGATGGTCTTAAAGGATTCAGGGACCAAATCAGTGCCCTAAATGAAGAAACAGGGGAATAGTCTTGGCTACTACAATGACAAACATTACCTGCTACAGTATCCACTATAGTACCTGCTACAGTACTGCTACAATAACGACTACAGTACTGGAAATATGGCTCTGCCTGGATTTGATCTAGGGTTGCCTATATATCATCCAAATTATATTACATTACATATTTCTAAAGTCATTTATTTTGTTTGTCTACTAATTTAATGGTGTGATGTAGGAATTTATGTGAATTATATAGTCACTAGTAATTAGAAATAAATTTATATCATAAAAATAATTTCATTATTATCAAAATAACTCTTAATATTAATTTAAATATTTTTTATCCCTAAGTTATCACATTATATATATTAAAAACTAAGAGAGTGACATATTTTATTTTTCATTAGTTTAAATATTATATGGGATATATTTATGGACAACTATCCCTTAAATAACTAAATTTTTATACTAATGTGATAAGGTCTGAATTCCATTCATACAATAAGAATTAATATAAAATTTGTTAACCATTAAAATTAATTATAACCTATGTTAACCAAATTTATCATTTACTATTGTGATAAATTTTACCATAGTTACTATTTATAATGACTAATAATAAAATGGGAATATTAAAAAAAATTAACCCAATGAATAAAAATATAGTATACATTTTTAGGATTAACTTGCTATAATTTCAATAAATTAATTTCAAAATTAGTGTTCAAAACGTGATGAAGACCACTTTTTAGAAAAATACAATTTTAAGCATAAAACTAGATTTATTTTTATACCAATCCAAGGGAAAAAATTATATAAATGTCAAAAAAATTACTTTTTATATAAAATATATATATATTTCTTTAAAATCAGTATCTAATAGTGATAAACATGATTTATAAAGACAAAAACACAATGGACACGTAAGAAAATTTTTTCAAAAAATCAACACTTTTTTCTTCAAAATGATTTTTTTCATTTCTAATCAATTTGTTATTAATTAATTCATTTTATTCATCTATAAATGATAAAGTATCCATAATTTAGTTAATTCATTTCATAATGATAAATTTTAATTATTAGGTTATAATGTTCACATTTAAATAATATTTTAATATTAGATCACTATTGTTTTTAAACTCGGTATTTCATGTAAAACTAGTTATAGAAGAAATTAGATTTACTTAAAAAATAAATATATAAAAAAATATAAAGGTGTTATCGAAATGAATTTATATACTTACAAAATATTCTTTATACATGTGAAAAATAGTTGAAAAAATTGTATGGACCAAATAAATCTCAGTATGGGATATAAAAATATTGTAAAATCATTAGTTTATTTCAAAATTAATAAAAAACTATAAACAAATTTCCTTTTTTATTATATAATTTCAATTGAAAAAATCATTTACTTTCCCAAGAAATAAAATTTGTTTTTTGATAGTATTTATAAAATATTTCTTCAGTAATAAAAATTAAAAAACATAATCATGATTTTTTATTTAAAAACATGAGCATTAGTGAAAACGTTTTCTTAAAAAAACACTTTTCACCCTTAAATGGGGAATAAACGTTCATTTATGAATAAGACAATTATATTATCTTAAAAACTAAAAATATTTTGATGAAAATTAATTTAAAGGAGAATAAAAAATCATATTGGTACCTTAGGATATCATCTTCATATCACTCTTAGTATCACTCTTACAATATCTATTACAAACAGAATAACACACTCATTTAATTAAAACTTATATTCATTAGAGAAGAAAAAATACACAATGAATTGGGGAGATATATATATCAATCAACCATCATCATTAATAATTTACAAGGTCCAAGACATAAATTAAAAAAAAAATAATCTTATATTTACATCAAAATAAATCAAAAAATATTCTTTTAAACAGATATAAAGAATCACTTTTTGCCTTTATGTATAAATTATGAGGAAAAACGATTCCTTTAGAAACTCTTAAAAATGAAAATTTTCCTGATTAAAGGGAAATAAAATATTATATTAATAACTAAGAAAAATTATATAGGATTTTAAAAAATAATAATTTTCATGATATTGGGAAATTCTACTCATTACCTATACATTATAGGAGTATTATTTTTTTAATTTGACAAAAACATAAAAATTTAGGACTATAGAAAATTTTGAAAAAATAATCCTTAAACCATTATATATTAAGAAAAAATTAGATGAAATTGAATTCCAACATAATTTTAAGTATAAATAAGAAACTACTGCAAACATTTAAAAGATAAATGGCATGGAAGAGTAGGATTTTTAATGGAAAACATTAAAACAATTTTTAATAAAAATAATCATATGAAATTAATAGCTTTTAAAAAAATATTGGAGGATAGAATTTTAAAAATACTTTTAAACCAATTTAATATCACAAAATTAATTTTAAAATATCTCTACATTTAATTTTATATATCATAAAAATAAAAAATGTGGTGAAAATGGCATACGTATCAAAGAAATAAAATTGAGAGGAGAAATCTCATACCTTGAGTTCAAACTAATTTTTTATGTACTTTATGGACTGTAGAATTTATTTTCTGATTTTATAATTGATATATAAAACATTTGAAGTTTATTACCTTATTTAAATATCTATTATTAAATTTATTACCATGATTTATAAAGTTAATAAATATTTTAGGTTTACATCAGACTTTTTGGGGTTATTTAGTTTATAACCCCAAAATAACTTTAATGCATTGACCATGGTAAAATGGGTCATGGTTTCTTTATATATAGAATCTTAAAATTGTATAATTATTATTTTTATAAATTAAATATAATTTTTTAATCATCCATGTTTGTTTTCATGGAAAATTAGTCACATCATTTCATATAGATGAGAGTTCGTACGTATGCATGAACGACATTTTCATTTTTCATCTACATTGAAAATAAATTAATTAAATAATATTTTAATTATCTATAATCAGAACCATGTCTTAAAAATAATATAAATTAATTTTAACTATCATTTTAACTATCTATATGAGATAGTGATTAAAAATTAAATATATCATTTCGTGAAGGTGGTAGTGTACAAATATGCATGACTAAAGTGTTCATTTTCCATTTTAGGGAAAAGGAAATGGAAAGGGGTTTTACCAATAAAATAATAAAATTTAAGAATATATTATTTATGGATTTTATTATATTATAATTTTATAATAGGTTTTATAGAGGTAAAATAAATTACAATCTTAAAACAATCAGTTGAGACTTATACCTCCTCTCTTTATATCAACATTTTTATTAAGCTTTATGTCTTTTAGGGAGAGGCTTATAATCTCACTAGGGTCATAAGAAAATTGGAATGAATGATTATAGATTTATTCTGGTAGTTTATTGAGATGAAAATTAACCCGAGTTTTGTTTTTAAATGGTTCATGTGAGTCTCTTTTTATAGGTAATCGATAATGATATTGTCTCAATTTTTCAATTCTTAATGGTCAAGAAAGTAATTTTAAAAATTCCAAGTGGTACATACATGAAACCTGAATTATAAGACCTAAATTTAACAATATAATTGCATGGAAATATTATTTTTATGTTTTTTAATTATTTAAAAATAATTTTTAAACATTAAATATAATTTTGATTCATTTTCATGAGTATTCACATATTGTTTCTTTAATAGCATCCAAATAACTATGGTAATTGAATATAAACATTCTAACCATCATGTAAATTTAATAATTATACATTAAATTTATGTAATACAAAAATTAATAATATATAATAGCACTTTTTATTATTTTAAAATAATTTAATTATTTTTTATACTTTTTCATAAGCACAGCGTCTACATTGCAAATGTTTTCAAGGTAATTATAGAATCACTAGAAATTAAAAATAAATTATTAAAATTAATAATGGTTTTTATGAATAAAATTTAGTATATATATGAATTAATATATAATATCTATCTATATACATATAATTAAAATATAATAAATGAGAGAGAGTGACATTTTGTAATTATTCTTTAATTTAAATAATATAAAGGTTGAAATCAAAGGAATGTTGGAAAAATGACTTATTTTATAACCATACATAACTATGTTATAAATAAAATAATAAAATAAAATAATTCCCCATTTTTTATTTGTTTTTAGTCCATATACATTTGTTTTAACCCCTTATAACCCATTTTACCAATCACTGTGGTGATAAACTTTTACCATGGTTAGTATTCATTATGACTAAAAATTAAAATGGTATAACAATATAATGTAAAAATTATGATCCAAAATACGTAATTCGTTTATAGGATTCAGTTTATATATGTGGTAAAAAGTACATTAAATATATTTTTTCAAAATACAATGAAAAATAAACTTTAGAAAAAAAGCATGTTTTATGCATAAAAATTAATTTTTAACAAAATCAAGTAAATTATGGATTAAAATGAAATTAATTGGATTATATTTATTATAATGAAAATTATGATACTTTATAAAAAATACAAAACCAAATGGATCATTTAAATTAATATTTTAAAATATAAATGAATGTTAGTTTTGTTGAATGTATATTCTCTACTATTCTCTAAAAAATCTACATTTTTAGAAAAATATCATTTTTCTTAAGATTACTTTTTGAATATGATTTTAAAAATTATTTTCATTTTACCAAATATAATTTTTAAATTTGTAATCTATTAATTCTAATGTCCATGAACAAATTGTAATAAAAATCATTTTTAAAGAAAATGTATTTTGGAAGTAAAGATTAATTTATTCTCATTCATCACCTAATAATAATAAATAAATGAATGTTAATTTATTTAATTGTATATATTATATACTTATTTTATTTAAATAATTTATCAATAAGTATTTTTTTAATCCATAAAGATAAAAATACAGTGTTGACATAAAAACATTTTTATAAAAAATACCTCGTTGGCATTAAAAATATTTTATCTTTATTTCCAACCAATTGATAATCCATGCATTATTTATTATTAATTTTATTAAGGAAAATTGTATTAATAAATTCCATAATATGGTTATTTTTATATATACCAACCAAACCAATGGAAAGGTCATAACAATCGTATTTATATAATAACATTTCCATTATATATCAGGGTTTGTTTAATCTCAATGTTGCATATACCAAACTCTGTTAGATATATTATTTAAAAAATAAATTCTAAAATCATTATTTTCAATATTTTTTATTGATAAAAAATTTCCAAGATTTATCCTATAACTAAGGGAATCAATTAACTGAAGACCATACACCACTTTTAAAGAGGACCAATGTTCCACCTTATATACCAACCCACACATGAATATTTAAAAATTAGAACCTGATATAACTATGGTTCTATTAAAATAATATTCAAATGAGGAAATATGTGTTCCCATGAAAGAAGTTTTTTTGTAAACTCTTTTGATGAATAAATAATAGAGTAAAGAGAGTAATTTAATTAATAAAGTTCTTCTAGAAGAAACCACTTCCATAATAATTTTTTTAATAATTCTTCCCATATATTAAAACCCTTACCAAAAGATTGAAAATTGGAATGGTCCAAATATTTTTAAATAATAAAACTATTATTTTTTCACATTTAATTACATTATATGACCTCAAAAATCCAATTTCCATGCCACCATTAAAAAACTATCATAACCATAACTTAATTGTGGTTCTTTGGCTTAAAGTTAATTCATGTTTAAGTGGAAATACACGATTTTAGTAATGATATATGGTTTGAAAATAATGAAGATTAACTCATATAATTAATGAAAACCAGAATGGTTTATGATAAATATAAATTTTTTTTAGTTACACATCCTTTTAATATAAATATATTACATCTTTTTAGATGAATATTAATTACATTATATAAACACACACAAGAGGATAGTAATAGTTTTGTGTCTTTCAAGACTAGGTACATAATATTATATTTTGGTGAAAGATCCTTAATATCAACCATAAATATAGTACCTTTTTATGATATTCCCAAATATACTATACTTAAAACCTTTCTTCATAACCTATGGAAATGGAACATAATAAAGGGTTAGGAGAGATTCTTAGTAAGGGTAAGAAAGTGAGATATCAATGAACACGCAAGCATGAAATTAGCATAAGGATATGATAACATGATATTAAAATTTGAAACTTATACCATGAAAACTAAATATCATTATATTTAGACTTAGAATAAATATTGGTTGTTCATAGGACATGAATCATGACGTAATAAAGGAATATGATCCATGAGAGAATAACATTGGCATAAGACTTTAAACTATTTCAAACACATAAGAATATAAAATAATTTCTCTATTATTCTAGAATCACATTTATACCTATAATTATTTAATTATTTCACTCCACAAAGCTTCATAGTAGTCAAGGTTCAATAACAAGATCATCACAGAGGACAAAGTCTCCAAATTAACTATGCTCACTCCCCATTCTACTGCTCTCTATTTCATGAGATATAAATATTTTTACCAATATATTAGAGAGAGATATAGTTCCATCCTATCACATAATGAAAATCATAAATATGTGTTACACCTAATAAAGAAATATACACTATATCAAAACCCATGAAAATAAATGGTTTTCATAAATATTTCATTACATGATAACCTATGGAAAAGAAACAAGTTTCACAATCATTTAGTCATCATATAATATAAAAATAAGTAGGTTTAATTATACTTTTATCATGGTATAACCTATAAAATAGAATTGGGTTTCATATAAACCTTGTTATCATAATTATAACTAATTGAGATAGAGAATAAGAATTATATCATAGGATCACATCCCCAGTAAATAATAAGTAACATAAAAGGATGCAATATTTGATGAAAACTAGTTTTAATTGATTACTTGGAACATTTGTTGAGGAAAATACCCTTTCCTCTTTCAAAAACACTTTTTAAAAATATAAAACATTTTTAAAATAATTTTTCTTGAAAATAATAATGAAAACTTATCAAGAGAGATTTAAAAATCATTATAAGCATTTCATGAGGAAAATAACTTATCTTTGTAAATGGATATTTAAAACTAAAAAGACATAAAGAATTTTGGAAATTGTTTTCATTTAAAATACACATATAAACTTATAAATTAATATTTTAAAAAAATAATGGTCATGATAGAGGGAATTTATTTTCTTATCACACACGTTAAAACAAAGATTCCTTTAAAATTTTCAATACAATAAAAACAAATTCTTTTTGGAAAATGACATGAAGATTAATTTGAAATAGTCAAACATTGGTAAAAATGTATTTAATAAAATATTTGGATAATTTTTGGAATAATTTAAAAAAAATCTAGAAGACATGGGTTTGGATGTAAAATGGGTTTTGATTGAAGAGAGAAATTAATATTTTTTTTGAAAAACAAATCTTTTGATTTGTCAGTACATAAAAATAGGAAAATTAAGGGAAAATATTTTTATAATTACATAAATAGTCGATAAGAAAATTCAATATTTTCATTATACATATATCATAATATTTTATCATTGGAAGCATAATAATAAACAATCTTAATAAATGATGAGTTTTTAACATACAATCTTTACCACATTTTTAAATTTAAATAATAAGCACCATGAAATATAGATATTAAAATGAATATTTAAGTCCAAAAAAGTACAATTATAGTAATCATAATATAAATTCATGAGAGGTATATACACCTCATAAAATAAACAAGTGGTGAATATATACTGTGTCTCACAAAAGTAAAAACGTTTTACAAAATTCTGTTACCTCAGGTTCGACTTCCTTATTATGTGTCAAAACCTCATGGATAATAAATATATGGTTATTAAAAATCTATTATATAACCCTAATAATATTTATAATATCATATGTGATCATCTTATAACATTTTACCACATGTTCATTAATAATATTTCATTATTCTTATTTTTTGGTGTGGTAATTGCCTTATTTTCTGATAAACATATTGTCATGAAAGTTCATGTTATTATTAATTGGACATTTATATCATCTAAATAATTATAATAATTTTATAAATATATATTTACTCATTAGATAATTTTTTAACTATTTATGAACGTTGGACATGGAAAATGAATTTCATTGCTTCGTGGAGATGGTAGGTTGTATATCATTTCTATAACAGGTGAATGGGTAATGAATTGGGTGATATATTAATTTTATATAATAAATATAATCTCATAGATATTAAATATATTAATTAATTTTATCCTTATTTTATTCCATCTAAATAACAAGTGAAAAATGAGTTGCCTCGCTTCTTGAGGCAGTAATCCTCCATACACACGAGCAACATTATCGTATTTGAAACAAAATGGAAAATGAAAATGAATACATGATATTAATATTTAAAAAGTATAATAATATAATAAATATCATATAAATTTGTTAAATTAATTATTATATCCATCCTCGAATGGTGGAAATAGAAAATTAACTGCATCTGTTCGTGAGGAGGTTTGTCTACCGTGCACACAAATGATGATTTAGTAACCTATTTTATAGAATTTTATATATATATAATTCATTAAATTAAAATAGTAATTTATTATTTTATAATATAAGTTTTTAATATATTTTATGTTTTAATAAATAATTTAAGGTAGATAAATAATAATGAAAAGAAAGTTTCTTAGTAAAGGAAATTACCTTCCCTTAGAAGAACCTCATTAAGATCTCTTAATAACCACCATAGTGTTGGTATTATGGGAGGACCAAAGAATCAATAACATAGATAAGGATTTTAGGTAGGTATTGTTGTAGTGTTTTACTTAACTCTATGTATTTATATGTGTGAATATGTTAATGGTGTTGGTGGCCTTTTATAAGTTGGGGAAAGGAACCCACTTGGAAATTACATAGAAATTTCCAAAAAAGAATCCAAAATGATAATTTAATTCATATGAAAAAAGATTCAAAAGGAATTTTTATTATATATTATAAAGTATAATATTAAAATATTTCCATAAAATAGGATTTATACACTTTTTGGTTCAAATTTAACCATTTTATATTTAGTTTAACCCCCGATAACCCATTTATACCTTAACTACGGTAAATATTTTCTACTTTTTTTACTATTAATTTAGGTGAAAAATTATGTTCAACTTATTAGATTATATAAATTATTATGATTCATACTATGTAATCTATTTTTTCAAATTAATTTCGCATAAGTGGCAAAATTTAATTTAATATTAATCTCACAGACATGATGAGAAAATTGTTTTTTAAAGAGAAAATGTTCAAAAGTTTACAAAGTTTTTTTAGAAAAATTCAATTATTAAATGATTATAGTGAAATAAAATATATTAATAGATATATAATTAAATTAATTTTACATTAAAAACAATTTAAAATATATTTTAAATTTATAAATAATTTAAACGAACGGGTTGTTGTCAACTAAAATTCTTTATTTTTTAGTACTCATTAAAAAATTTATTTTTTTAGAAAACACACAAATATTTACCTTAAGATAATTTTGATATTATTATTTTTGAAAATATTTTTCTTTAAAAAATATTATAAACATAGAAATGTTTTTAAAAGAAGTGTTCCAATGGAGATATTACTAATTTTTAGAAAAGTACAAAATTTTAAGCATAAAAATGGATTTTTATTTCTATTGTCTAGAAACAAATTGCCTGAATTTTAATATTTTATTGAATATATCATAAATAAATTTCATTAAAATACTTCAAAAAAAGTTATTTGTTTCATTTATTTAGGTAGAACATGTTTTTGTGGATCAAAATTTTTTTTTAGATTAATATTTAGGTTACTTTGAATTTTTTTTATTTCCATTTGAAAACCTCATCACCGAAATTATTTTCTATACATATGTAAGCCATTTATTTTCATAATTTAGTTAATATTATTCATCTCTATATTCCAATGTCTAGTTGATAATTATCTTGTTAAATAATTATATTTTTATAGTCTATCACTTTGCGTTTAAACTCAGCGATCCTTGTAACACAAGATACACTCAATTTTTCATTTAATGAAATATAAAATTAATATTTTCTATAATAAATAATAATCATACTATTGTTTGTAACAAAAAATATAAAAAATATTTAATTTATTTTAAAAAAACAATTTATAAAATCTCATGTTGTTATACTTTACTACCCTTATAATAAATTTCAAACAAAAAATTTATCATTCGGTACAAAAATTTGAGGAGAATTATTCCCCATTGCATAGGTAGGTTTCTACATAACTTCACCAAGATGGTGGTTTTAGTAAAGAGACATTGACAGGGGAGAGGTATTTTTGTATCACTATCTCTATTTGATCATAAATATCAATTTATTATTCCTTATATAAAAGATTATTCTCCAATGATATGGCCAATGAGTTTAGTAAATGTGATGTATCATGTATGTACTTACTTAGGAAAGAATACATGGAACACAATGTGAACCTAAAAGAGGTTCAGTGGAAGTTCTAGTCAATGAGAGATGGTCTTAATACAATCTAGAATTTCAAAGGGTCTGATATACCGGGGGATTGGTTTTCCCTTATTTTTTTGATAGAGAAATTAATTGATATACCTTCTAAAAAAATTCAAATTAAAGACCATGTCTAAAATTATTAGAATAACATTGTTTTCAAATATGTGTTATCCTTACATGTTGTTGAATGGATTTAACCATCTAGTCCTTTTCATTTTCTAGAACAGGTCCCAATGTCTTTATTTACGCAAATTCATTTAAGTACATTGTAGTTTTATATCTTTTTCAATATAAGTCTTGATAAGGATCCGTATAAATGATTGAGTGAAAATATTATTTTATGAAAAATCAACTAGAAGAAGATGTTGATCCCAACGACCTCTGAAATCCATAGAAGAAGATATTAAGATATCCTTTATGATTTGAATTGTTATATTAAACTATCCATATGTATGTGGATGATACATAGTGCTAAAACTAAACTCTATATTAATATATTGTAGAATAGTTTTCCAAAACATCAAGGTAAACCTTTTATCCCGATCAAATACAACTTAATATGGTAGTCCATGCTAACTTACCACTTCTTTAATGTATATCATGTAAAACATATCCAAAGATAAATATTCTATAATATATATATATAAAGTGTTCCAACTTTGTACAAATATCATCTACAAAAAATGAAATATTATTACTTTTATATTTCTTAGGGAGTCCAATGACAAATCCCATTGTGATTTCTTCCTATTTCCATTTTGGTAGGGATAACAGTTGTAGCATCCCTTCAAAAATTTGTCTCTCTACCGTAACCTACTATCATACCAAGTACCAAGATATATTATCTATAATATCTATCTTCATGTTTTCCCACTATAAATACAATGTTATATAGTTCAATTGTAAGAAATATACCCTTCTCATCCTTCTGTTGTGAGTTAAATCCCAGGACATTCCAGATGTGATAGGTTGTCACCTAGAGTGTGGGTTGTCATTTTTCACAAACTATAATAATGTTATTCCCAAATTGAAATAACCCATATTTAACTTAACGTCAAGAATATTATAAACCCAAAAATTTACCAATAAAATTAACCGTATGCCCCAAATGTTTAAGGAATTCTTTCTCAAATAACCTTTTAACTAAAAATTATACAAAAAATAAATGGTTTTATTTCCAAAAAATGTTTCTTAAAATATTCTTAATATTAATAAAGTCCTATAAAATAAAACATAAAAAGGGGTTTTAATGATTTTGAACTAATGATAAACCTTAAAATCATAAACCCCTGATGGTATACAAAACATTTATGTAAATATTACTTAGAGACATATATGCTTTCAAAAGATAAATCACCCATTATTCCTTAAATAACTTCTTATCTTATTCAAAAAAATCCATTGGAAGCTTGGGTTTAACATTTTACCTATATAATATCAAATGTGATTTAATTATTTTATAATTAATATAGAGGTTGATAATAAATCCTCTAAATCACAAGTAATTTCACAAAAGGATGAACAATAATATTTTCATAGTGCTTATTCAAATAAAAGAAATCATGAAATTCTCAACTATAGAGTGGCGGATAAGTGTACCATAATTATCATCATTCCTTTAACAAATTATGATTTCATAAGATTTTAATTTATCATTTCTATGCATATATTGTTGTCTATTATCATCCCCGATCAGAATGGCGTGAAGGCCTTCATTTTTTTTATTATTTTTGTTAATCCTCCTTTAAAGGGGTGAGGTGGAACCCTTACAAGGCCTGAAGGCTTAGAGATAATTACTTTACCCGTAGGTCTTAGAGGAATCACCCAGACAAGAAAACTTAGAACTGCTCCTCACCAGCATATGTCATGATATCAGCACTCCACCTTTAAAGGGCTGGTCAGCTAGCTGTCCTATGAAAATATGAACAGGACTGGTACCGATGGCAAAGCCATACCATCTCATTCTTCCAATTTTGGTTATCTCTCCTCCAGTGAATGTGCCTACCTAGAATCCTCCTCTAAAGCCTTGTCCCTTGAAGTCTGACTGGAACATCTTCATTTCATGTGGCCTGAATGCCTTGGGGTGTCCCAAAGGCCTTAAGGTGGCCTAAAGGCCTTGAGAATCAACTGGCCTAAAGCCCTTGGGTGGCCCAAAATCCTTGTAGGACCCGAGGACCAGACCAGTTTCCCAAAGGCCTAGATGGATGAATAGTTCCAGCTACTACAATACTGAACAGTACCTACTACAGTACTGCTTCAGTACTGCTACAGTACCTGAAAATATTCCTCCACCCGGATTTGATCTTGGGTCTCTTGGATGCACCTAGCGAGTCCTCACCAGCCATACTGAGGCTCATATAATATGTATTATTATCCTCATTAGTCCTTAGATTGGGGAATTGATTCACATAATTTCAATATTTCTAGCATTTGAAACACTGGAGTGTAGGTGGTGCATTTTGTTTAGATTTGTATCTATTTAAATAATTAGCTAAAAATTTCCCATAACTTTGGAAATAAATTTCTTAATGAACATCCTTCACAAACATAAAACATATACTATTCCCCCTATAATAATTTACTCAATGTTTCTTCCCACACATTGATAATAATGGAAATCTCATCTTATTCTCTCCATGGTTTTTTCATCGTCGTTTGAATTTAATCTTTCTCGGATTATCAATACCATTATATTTATATGTAAATATGATATAAATTTACCCATGGATATAACATAGAAAAATACCTACATAGATAGAGAAGTCTCTTATGGATAACATCCTTCAGAGACTTGGCTTTAAGACACATGAGAATTAATCAACCTTACATTCAGGTTGGATGATAATCTAATATGCATACCTCAAAAGTATTTTGAAATTTACCTGCTAGGTACCAATAGATTCATTATCCTTTTTATTTATCATAAGTAATTCCATCTCCATTTTGGTGAAAAAAATACATGTAAATTACTTATTAAAAAATAGGTTCTTAAACTCAACTCATTGCATGAACTAAATTTCACCATGTTTCCTTATATTTATGATGAAAGTCCACAATTTTTTCACATCACCTTCCAAAATAATAGACAACCCAAATTAAATTTTAATGCTAAAAATACTAGAAAATGGAAAATATCTTTTCAATGGAACTAATCAACTACTCAACAAATAGTGTATTAGAAAATGAACTAAAATAAGGTGAACATTTCTTCAGGAAGGAATAAACAAAACATTATTCCCTCTATTTCCTATTTGTAAGTTCACGATGGTTCATTTTATGAGAAGGTTTTGTGATCATAATAATAATATTTTTCATTCTGGGTCCCGAAACATTTCATTACTTAGGAATACAATCATTTCATTGTCTATCACCCTCAATATTGACAAGATTAATTTAGGTTCCATCAATTGAATAAAACACAAAAATCATATTATGAATGACAATATTCATAGTTTGAATCCACATAATCATTAAAAATCACTTATTGTATGTCCAAACGACGACACCTTATTTCTAATATATGAAACCTTAGCCTTAACCAAAGTTATTCATATTCATTATTTTAATCCTTTATGATGGTTCATAAAAAAAAATTTGAATTTCCAATGTATATCTCTCATGAGTGTCAAAACAGATGTGTAGTATGGCCTATTATCATGCATCAGGTGATGATAAATTCTAGCTAAATGTTATTTTTTAGAGTTATTATTCCTAAGAGCCTATATGAAAGATCCACATACACTTGCATTATCTTGATAGGGAGGTCATTTCTTTGAAACATCATTATATCCTAGACCAAATTCTATGAAATTTTCCTACAATTTTTCTTATCCTTAGACTTATCATTAGAAATATCGTTAGGGATCTCATTAATGTTTTCTCATTATTTTTCACAAAGGGTAACTAATCAAATATTATAATACCATCTGTAAAAACATAGGATTTTCATACATAGATATTACATCTAATTAGATGAATATTCATTTCATTACACACACACACCATAAAGTATATTAATAATTTATTACATTAAAAGACAAGGCACCCACATTATTATTTTTTGAAAGAAATATATATTATACCATAAATATCTTCCCCATTTATAATCTTAAAAACATACCCTAATTAAATATTTTCTTCATAAACTGGGAAAGGAAACATAAAAAAGGGTGAGTTAAGATGCTCAGTAATGGTAAGAAAGTGAGATATTAATGATCACAGAAGCATGAAATGAGAATAAAGGTATAAGAACACAATAATAACATTTTAAAACCATACACTTATAATTAAATATCATAATATTTAGACATGGAATAAATCATTAAAGTTTATAAGACCTGAATCATAAATGAATCAAATAACATGATCTATGAGAGAATAATATTAGTATAAGATATGGAATTATGGCTTACACACAAACATAGAACACGATTTATATTATATTAAAGGATCACTACTAAGGATATCATAGTGGAATGGGTTCACTCCCCAAACAATTATATTATTGAAGGTTAACTCCCAAGACCATCATAGTGGACAATGTACCTAACTAAATCAGGATCACTCCCTATTCTTGGCATATCTATATCATGAAATGAAAGTATTTACCCAGCGAATTGGATAGAGATAAAGGTCTCACCTTACACATAATAAAAATATTATATATGTGTGACATAAGATCATAAAACATTCTTTATATCAAAACCCATGAATGATTCATAAACATTTAATCATAACATAACTTTTTTAAAATAAACTAGTTTTATAATTATTTCATCTATTTATCAAATCATAATTTATGGAAAAAGTAGGTTTAATAAAAAATTATAGTCGTATAACCCATTGAAGTGAAATTAGTTTCATAAATATATTTTCATCATAACCATAAACCATTAAGAAAAAGAATATGAATGGTATCCTTGGATCGTATCCCTTGTAAAGAATAAGTAACATAAAAGGATATCATATTTGTTGAAGGATTATTTTTAAAGATCACCTAGAACCTTTCTTGGTGAAAATATCCTTTAAACGTTGAATAATAATATTTTTAAAACAAAAAACATTTATAAATTAATTTTCTTTGAAAATAACCTTAGAAAATTATAAAATAATATTTAAAAATTATTTTAAAAATTTATTTAGGAAAATAACCTTTATTTGAAAATGAAATTTAAAAATGAAAAATTCATAAAACTTTTTTTAAATAATTTTTATGGAAAATAAATGTTGAAAATTATAAAGTAATCTTTAATGAAATTATGTTCATGAATATGTGAAATTTTATTAATGTCATACATGCTAAGACAAACATTCTGTTCAAATTCTGGATAAAATCCAAATGGGAATTACTTTAAAAATTACATGAAGTTTAATTTTAAATAAATTTTAAAAAGTAACACATGGGTAAAAATGTATTTAAAAAATCATTTAGAAAATTTGAAAAAAAATTATTTTTTTAAAAAAACGTTCTTTTGGAAGGATAAGGTTTTTAGGCTAAAGAGTGAAATAAAGAAGATTTTTTGTAAATCTAATCATTTGAACTCTTGAGTATGTAAAGAGAGGAAAATTAAAGGAAAATATATATTCTCATGAAATAAAAAAATTATTAAAAATTAGTTATTTTCATGAGATATAAATCATAATATTTCATTATAGGAAGCATAATCAAAAACAATCCCGACAAATGATGAGATTGTAATGTAAAATCATTACCAATTATTAACATTGAATTGTAATCCCCACGAAAGTGTGATATGTAAATGAAAATCATTTTATGGAGAATAATCATAAAATATATTCATTGGAATTAAATAAACCTCATAAAAGAAATATGTGGTGAAAATAGATTGTGTCTCACAAAAGTAAAAAGTGAGACAAAAATACCTTAACTCAGGTTCAGCTTCTTTTTCATGTGCATAAACCTCCTGTATAATAAATTTAGATTTACTATAAATATATTATATATTCATAATCATATTTATTATGTCATATATTATCCTATTATAACATTTTATCACCATATAGTTAATTATATTTCAGTATATGTATAGTCTCACGTGTTAATTGCCTTATTTTCTCACACATGTTTTTCCATGAAAGCTTCAGTTCTTGTCTATAGAATAAATAAATAGATAAATAATTAATTAATTTTAAGAATTATAATAATTTTATAAATATCATATTTACATATTAGATATATTTTTTGAATGACTTATTAATTTTTTGGATAGAAAATGAATCTCAGTTCTTTGTGGAGACGATGGGTTGTATGTATACACAAGAGACAATATCATTTCTTTAAATAGTGAATGGGTAATAATTTGAGTGATATATTAATTTATAGAATCAATTTCATCTCTTTTATACTATATATATTATTTATTTTTGTCCTTATAACATTTCATGTAACACATAACTGAAAAATGAATCACATCGCTCCATGAGGCGGTAGTCTGCCGTACATAAGAGCGACGCAATCGTATTTGAAAAAAAGTGAATGTTAGATTTTATATGTGATATTAATATTAAATAAGTATAATAATATCATAAATATCATATAAATGTTGTAAATCTATAATTATATCAATCATTGAATGGTAGTGTTGTAAAATGAACTACATCGATTCGTGAGGTTGTAGTCCACCATACACATGAATGATGATTTTGTAATCTATTTGATGGAAGTAGAGATTAATATATGTTATTTCATTAAAATAATTATATATAATTATATTTATAAGATAACTATCTTATTATATTGGATGTGTTATGACATAATTGAAGGTGGAATTAGAAGAAATAAAAATAAGGAATTTCATGAGGATAATTACATTCGCTTAGATGAAACTCCTTTAAATTTATTATTAAGGACCCTAGTGTCGGTATTTTGTGAGGAAAAAGAGATTAGGAACATTTATAATGGTTTTTGGAAGGTATTTTTAAGGTATTTTATGAAATATATGGCTTGAGAGGCGTGACTAATTGTAGGGTGGTAGTTCCCTTTTTATATAAAAGGGGAAAAGAATCAACATTGAAACTATATAGAAATTTCCCAAAATAATCCAAAATGATAAAGTAATGCACATGAAAAAAGGTTCCAGATAACCTTATATTATAAATTTTAATGTATAACATGTAAATATGGTCATACAATATATTTTATATATTTTTATTTCATATTTATCTCTTATCATTTTTGTTTGACCCTCAGAAAACCCATTTTTCCTTAAACATGATAAATAATATTTAATGTTTTTCTATTAATTATGTTAAGAAAATTAAGCTCAAAATATTATTTAATATAATTTATTCTTATTTAAAAATTGGAATACTATTTTCTAAATTCCTTTTACAAAAGTTAAAATTTTTAATTTTAAATTAATCTCGCAAATGCGATGTGAAAGTAGGTTTATGAAGAGAAAATGTCCCAATGTTTAATATGTTTTTATATTAAAATTCAATATTTAAATGATTCCAATGAAATAAATTGGATTAATATATATATATATATATAATTGAACAAATTT
Source organism: Viscum album (assembly GCA_963277665.1). Classification (NCBI taxonomy): domain Eukaryota; kingdom Viridiplantae; phylum Streptophyta; class Magnoliopsida; order Santalales; family Viscaceae; genus Viscum; species Viscum album. Next base: position 1,912,151,818 of record OY728158.1, read on the forward strand.
TTCTTTAAATCCAATTTAATGTATAATTTTATATTATAAATAATTTAAATGAAATGACAGTTTTCAATTAGAATTCAATATTTTTATCAATTAATAAGAAAATGAATCCTTTTAGAAAAAACTATAATATTAATTATATGATAATTTTGATATATTTATTTTAAATAAAAATTTTAATTTTTTATTGAAAGTTTCTAAATGTTGTGAAAATTAATTTTAAAATAAGATCTCTAACAGTGAAAATAAGTTTTTTTTAAAAAAATACATTTTTTAGTGTAAAATTGGATTTAATATTATCTATTTAGTAGAAAGAAAATAATACTAATGTTGAAATTTTTATAGAATATAGAATATATAAGTTTTATTAAAATCATTAACCAAAATTTATTTTTTAACTTATTGAGGTATACACGTTTGTGTGTGTAAAAATAGTTTTTTATAAAAATACTTCCTTTATTTCGAAATAGATTTTATTTCCTTTATAATTAATTTTTGATCAAATTAATAATTTTATATACATATTAAATAATATATTTTCATAATTTTGTTAATACTATTCATATTATCCATCCTAATGACTAGGTGATAACTATCATAATAAATAATAATATTTTAATAGTATGTCATCCTTCATTTAAACTCTGTGATGCATGTAATGCGAGATACACTCAGTGTTCAATGTAAGTCAAGATAAACATAGTGATTCTTATAATGAAATATAAAAACAGTGTTTCATGTAATTAAAAATATCAAAAAATTTAAAATTATTTGAAAAAATAATACAAAAAATCTCAGGGTGTTACTCTCTTAATTTAAAAGTTGTTCATAAGTTGGATTGAGTATTATAATAAAATAGGGTTCTCTATTTTATCCCTTGGGTAGTGGAATGGAATATTTATAGTACCTTTTTCAAAAAAATTCTTAATGTGAAGGTATGACCATGGTTAAGATAAATTAAAAATCTAGGGAAATCCAATTTTAAATATAAATAATTTCAAGGAATCTAAAAATCAAACACTGAATCTATTAATTATTTTTATTGTAATTATAAGAGAATGTTTTTTTAGTGTATTGAACTCATAAAAATCATTTAAGAAATTTTACCACTTATGAAGAAAATATTTTTTTGAAACATTCCATTTATAAAATTAAAATATAATTAATATTTTTTGTAAATTTAAGAAAACTTAATTGACTCTATGTCGTAAGACTTTCTTGATAAGTATTCAGTGATTAATTTATATCTAATATCTCTAATAGAGTGATTTTTGGTCTCTAAACAGTGACCAATCACCCATAGATACAATCAAATGTCAAATATATAACCAAAATGAACCATTACAAAAAATTATTATAGTAAATACTATTAAAACCCTAAAGGGAACTAAAATTATTGGCATTAAAAAACTCACCCAAAAAATATACCATCAAAATTACCTAAACAATATCATGGAACCCATCCCTATAATATTATTAATTTTGAAAAAAAAAATCTAATTCATTCCCTAATCACTTACAACCAAAATGATGATGAATGAAAATAAAATAACCCTTATGGTCCATATTGAAGAAATGGATGGAGAATCCCTAATGATCTGGGTTAATTTTACCATTATATCATGGAATTAATTCTATAATATCTATCTAAGATAAGGTTAATTATAAAACATTGATATAGGGGTATATTGTATAAAAGAAATAATTTATTACATTTATTTATGCCAGAAGAAATTATATGATCCTACATTTAAGTAAAAGGAAAGAATATATGAATGTGGAAACCAAAGAGGATCCATAGATGACTCTCAAAATGTGTTAGACTAATGTGTGGTCAAGGGACATGTGGATGGAAAGAAAAAATTGTGTTAGGATGAAATGACCAAGATACCCCACTAAAAATTCATCTACCAAACCCACTAGGTACTAGGGTTTGGGACACCAGGTACCTTATATCACCCCATGACTTCTTGTCCTCTTCCTAGCTCACTAGAAATCAAATGATATGTCACCATTATTATTAAACTATAGCTCATACCACATGAGTACCTCACTCAAACTGTTAATAAAAAAATAATCCTTTACTATTCTGTAACAATTATCCTGAATTCATCCTTACTCACTTAAAATTATATCCAAATACACAAAAAAATTAAACCATCAATAGAGACTATAACTTCAAAAAGAACAATTCCATAACACTCGAATATTTTAACATAATACTACAAATCACTTTAGATGAGATTCAATCCATTATAAAATGCCTAAAACATATTACAATCCCATTAATATATGTTAAAATAAACCATATCATGATCATTAAATATCTAGGAGAACACTAAATAATTATAATGAGAATTTAAATAAGTAAAACAATATAGGGAAGATAAAACAGGAAATTACGTAACTTTCCTTGGATATATAAATTTTCAATATAACTTACTATAGGAAAATAAAATAAATAAAAAATCATTTATGGGTGTAAAAACATCACATCATACTATAATTCCTTGAAACCATTATATTTAACATCAACCAATTTAACTGGGTCCATTTATAGATGAATTATAAGGTTCTAAAGATTGTAACCATAACTACCACATACTCAACTAGGAATTTTCACTTTTATACAATTTTGAAAGATACTAATTGAGATACTCTAACTAAATATCTAAACTATAATTCCAAATATCTATTATACATTTATAATTAATATATGATAGCATAAATTTCAAGGGTATCAAAAATATTTTATGGAATAATTTACCCATAAAAAACAATAATGAATAAATATAGTATTTCAATTAGAAATCGAATACATCCTTCCCATATATTGGAAGTTTTATGAAATGTGATTTTTTTTCCAAATAATGTTGGAGACCAGGCATTGAAATAACAATGAGATTAAATTAAAAAATATATAAATCAATTCATAACACAATGATAACATAAATAATTAAAAAGATAATCTTATGAAGTGAATATAAATAACCTGAAATGAAAAAGAAAATAAACAAACCATATATATTCTTATGAGAATTCAGTTAGAGTTGAAGGATATACCTCATATTGAAACTCTATCTCTCTATGATACCTCCTCTCATGGGAATACAATATCTATTTTTTAAAATTGATCCCCCATTGAAACTTCACCTCAAAAAAATATCCTTCTGAATTGGGTTTCAATATATTGGGAGTCCCATATGGATGTCAATGATACTTTTAATATATAGAATGAAATGACTACAGTTTTCAAATCTAAACCATGAATTCACCCCTCCTCTATCCACCATTTTGGTGCTTATGTATTTTATTCCATGTTATTGGGATCCCTCTCTTGATCCGCCATGATCCTTCAGAGAAGCACAATGGGAAGCCCCCCCCCCTCTAGTGGAAACTATTCCACTCATTACACCTATATATGTATATTTAATGTTTCAATAGTTATTATATATTATCCCTTACCTCTTGAAATCTATTAAATATATCTATTTTTTTAATTTCAATAAAAAGACATTGATTAGTATGATTTCAAAGGACTAGATGTCCCTCATATCATTCTAATTTGTTATTACCTCTTAGAACCATGACAGACCAATGGAGATCTCAACTATCAAATGGAGGTCCTTCAACATGTATACATTTTTTGAAATGAATATTATATTAGATTGGTATTGAGAAGATCCAATCTATGAGTCAATATACTTATTCATATATCTCTTGTCAATGGAGGCTAATACAGAGTGTGGCCCACCAACAGATGTGATTTGGGTTCACCTCCTTAGACTTTTCCCCATGATTCAATCTATCAATAATTAATATAATATTGTTTTCCTTTATATGCCTTCATTTAATATATTTATCCACCTTGTTTATGAATAATATGATGGATTCTAAGATCTACTTTGATATAATCCCCTCCTCCACTTTGACACATCATATCTTTCTCCAGGATGGATTTGTTATTTCCTTTTTGCAGGATCTTGTTTTCTTCAGCAATATTGGTTTCTAATCTCTTTTCCAACTATAAGTAAATTTTTCTACTAATTATCAAATATCATATCGTTCTAATATACTATCATGTATAGGTAAACATCAAGATAAAAAGGGGAATATGTCCCTAGATTGAAACCCTAAACATTACTTTACTTTTGATGATATCAGTTATGACAAGATCTACATGTTTTATAGATACCTATAGTGGTTTTAGAACCATGTTAACCCTTAATTGTACTATCTAGAAAACCCCCCATAAAAATGTCAAATATTTGGATCATGATTATAGTGAATAATTAAGGGCTCCCCATTCTTCTTCTATCACTAAGCTCACTTCAGGTATTGTGGATTTGTCGCTCATATCTTCTATAAAAAGATTCATTCCTATTGATAACATGTAAATATTTAAATAATAATTTAAATAAATTCATATAAAAATATCTATCAGCCAATAGGTTCTCATAAAAAATTATAGTACCTTCCATAATTCATATAATAATGGAGCGTCATTCTTGGTTTGGGTAGGTTCAACTACTATAACAAATTATTTCAGTTTATTGGATTATTTGGAGGAGGATCACCTGATGTGAGTATAGTGACCCTGTTTTTTCTTAAATTGCTATTACACATTTTTAAATATGAACAACATAAAAACCTTACATGACTATGATCCAAAGTTTACTGTCCTGAGAAAATTTTGACCACACATAACATTTACCAAAAAATAAAACACGAACATTTATTTAATTTTTTTTATCAAGATTCATAAGGGTCCTTTAATTTTTTTAGTAAAATTATTCAATAGAGGATATATATCAAAAAGGTATGATATAAAACGATAGTAAGATGATAGATAAGAATATTTAATAATATAACATGGGGTGAGCATAATCATAAGCGTATGATCATAACCATGATATGAAGCATTGCGAAAAGTCTTGGAATGTGGAAATACATAAAAATGAAACATCATCTCTTATTGGTAAACTACCATGCATAGTTTTGAATAAGTCTAGCATCCTTGTCACACATATTTAACTTTTCTCAGGAGATTTATCACATTTCCCAATACATTAAAGCTTTATATAATTCCAAGCAAACCTGTCACATCATAACATTTACAATATCATGCATGCTACATAGAACATGTATCAATCATAAAATAACCCATAGAAAGGAATAAATTTTATTTAATAATAATAAATTCATAATATTTGGTTTCCCAAATGAAATAGGTAATAACATATGTTATTCATTAGCCTTGTGTGAAGAAGAAGAAATCTTGAGAAGTAAATATTTGTTTTTTAGAAATAAGTGATCTTTTAAAAAAATGTGTTTCTCATAAATTTAAGTAGGAAACATGTATATCCTAGGAAAAGTTAGATAATTATTTATAAATTATATTTATGGAATATCCATACTGAAAATGGTGTGAAAGAGGGAAACCCGAATAAAGAGAGTTGGATTCGAGAAATCCCATTACCTTATATCTGAAAGATTTATGCACTTTAATTTCCTATAGAATCACATTAGATTCATTTATTAATAATTATAGAAACTTTTATACTATAATATGATTTATTATGGTTTTATTATGTTCTTTTATGGTCCTTAGTATGAGTAATAGAGTTTAATTTCATTGTCTGGGGATGTTTCTTTTCTTAGTTTTAATGATCGGTTCACTTTTATACATGAATGGAAGTTCATGTAAAATATTGATAAATATCTAGGATTATAATTATATATTATTAATGATATTACTGTTGGATTGGATTACACCAAATATACACAAGAGGGGGGGGTGAATTTTGTCTTTTCAAAAATATTTACGATATTGTGTTCTGCCTTTTAACATTAATCAGATGAAATGATGCAGCGGAAATTTTCGTAGCAGAAACACAAGATGTATAGTGCTTTGGGGAACATAAGGCCCCTAGTCCACTCCACCAACTCTCTACTTCATGAGCTTGGTGATTTTCACTATCTGGTCCTCGTTTCAACAGACCGGTTCACAACTGAGTACAGACAATTGACACCTTTACAATACAAGGAAAAAAAAGCCTTCTGGTTCACTTATAGAACCTACACAGCTTAGTACGAGAAGTCAATCACTCAATAATAAAAAGAAAATATTTTCATATTTTTAAAATACTCTCCAGATGTTCTTCACAATTGCAACAACATGCAATTGACAGTAGAAAGATCGTCTCCTTCATAAATAATAATCTCCACAAAAGAATCGTTCTGAGTCGATCCCATTGCAGTAGATATATAAATATAATTCACAACTTCACCAGTAGCTAATTCACAGTAGATCTTCATTGCAGAACAAGTGAATCTTCTGTTGTGTTCCTTTCTCTTTTAACAAATAGAGCTTTGATGCTAATTTTGAACCATAAGATCGATGTGTTTCAGTAGTCTCTGTTTTTCTTTATTTTCAGAATAATCAAAAGATCACACACGATCAATAATCAGTGATGCAGTTTAAAAAAGCCCATATAAATAAAAGAACGATAAGGAATTCTCCTGTAAAATTATATCCACAAAATTTTCCTTTTTACCCGCGATATTCAAACATTTGAATTTACAGAGCAGTCATAACTTCCCTGAAGACTCGGCATAAAAAGCTCCTTTTAATTCGATTATCAAATCATTGATGAAATGGTTTTGAATCCATCAAAATCATACTTTAAAATCATCTTTAAATCTGGCTTGAAATCCGCCTAATAATTAGCGTATTGACCGTTGCATAAAAATATCGACATTAACTTCTCTGACGCCAAACGTAAGGTTAAGATGAATTGTATGCGTCCTTTGAACGTAAGTTTGATGACATAGTCTTCAAACGTAAGGTTCACAATGTAAGGTTGACAACGTAAGGTTGACAATGTAAACTTGACAACAAATGTAAGGTTCATTCCAAACATAGGGTTGGTCATCCATACTTTTCTCTTCAACTTTCAAACGTACGATAAAAGATCCAAACTTTTACTTGATCCATACTTTTCCATGAATGTATGGTTGTTTACAAAAGTAAGGTTGGTGAACCATACTTTTTAGAAACAAATGTAACGTTGAATATTTACGTATGGTTCTCCTTCCATACTTTTCTGATATCTCAAATGTAGGGTTCCTTTCTAACGTAGGGTTCTTCTTCCATAATTTTCCGATAACATATGGTTGTTTAACCATACTTTTTCCTTATCTCAAAAAGTATACACGATTTCTGTTCTTAAGCTATGATTTTCCACGTAGGGTATAAACAGTGTTTCCAGAACACGCTCAGGCAGATTCCGAATAAATAGCGCATGAAAAGTGTTTCCAGAACACACTAAAATATGAATACTTTAATAATAAATTCCCGTAATTTCAAGAGTAAAATAAAATGATAAATTCCTACAAAATTCTTAACAAATAATATCATTAGAAAATAATTAAGGGTATTTGTGAGCATCAAAGTTATCATAAAGAGATAGAGTATTAATATAAACTCCCTCTTTAAATAACAATATTATGTATTTTTGAAAACAACACTTTCTCAACAATCTCCCCCTTTTTTATGTTCACAAAACCCATAAAATAATAAGATTAATTAAATGAAATTAACATTCAAAATTTTTTACATAAAGATTTATAATTTTGAGAGGATAAACCAATATTTGATTTTAACAAAATCAGTTCAATAAATAAAAATTCCCCCCCCCCCCTTCATGAAAATAAAATAATTTTTCACTAAAAATAAAAGTAAAGAATAAAATAAAGGTTTCTAGTTTTATCCAAATTTCTCCCTCTGAATAAAAAGAAAAAGAAAATTTCTATTTATAATAAACGACTGTTAATAACATAAAATAGTTGTCTGTATAAGTATAAATCTGTATAAATCCAAACCATTTTAAATATACAGGAAAACATTTAAATACAGTTTTAAAAATAAAATGTTGTGTTCAACCAAATTTATCCCCCTTTTGTGATATCAAAAATAATTATAAATCATGTATTTTAACGCATTTAATGTTGCACTAAACTGTAGGTAAATGCTAGTATTAACTATTTATCAATAATTAAATCTGGAGTACTAGAATATCAAAATAAAGGCACTAAAACAAATAGAATGAAAGAAACAAATTTTCATTAAAAGTCAAAAATAGATACAAGTATGATAAACACAGGAATCAAGGTTTTTTTCTAGTGAACAGACAGGATTTATCTTCACTGGACTGTAGACTTGATTTCTTCTAAATGTTCTCTCAAACTTTTTATTAATCAATCACCAAGATTAATAATAAGATCTCTTGCCTATTGAGTCATATGAATATCTTCAATGATATTGACTCTAAAAAACATGTGAATCCTTTTGTCTTTCTCCATAATCAAAGACAGCTTCTCTATGAATTTTGCTAAGACAGAACGGATTCCTGGCTCACTAGATGTTAACTGATCAACTAAGAATTTCTTATTATCTAAGAGAACAGATAATGGAGTACTATTGCACTGAAGACCTTGCAACCTGTTATTCATATTTCTCATTAAAACTGTGAAAGCTTGAAATATTCTTATTAAATCAGGTGAATTGGCTGATCCACTAGCAGCACTATTTCCAATTGATGCAAATTGTGTCTCCAGAAACAACTTAATATCTGAGAAATCTGACTTCATAACCATTTCATATTTCAATTTGGAAATAAAATTTAGCATATCCTCTTTAAAAGTTTCAACTTCTTGTCTTGAAACATTACTCTCCTTAAGCTTTTTAAATTTAAGCAGTTCGAATGCTAAGATGCTTCTCATATAATCGTTCTCACATTGCAGTTGAGAAAAATTTTTGTACCACTCTTCATCTTCCCAATTCCTTAAATCAGAAGCGCCCTATACTTGATTTGAATTCTCAGGTTCTGTGTGATGTAGTAGTACTAAAGGTAATGATTCAGCATCAGATTTTTCTTTCTCCTTATCCTGAGTAGGTTGGTCCACTGATTTTTCCTCAGAGTTCTTTCCAGACTCTTCCATAGAAAAATCATCTTGAAGAACTTATGTGTGAGCTTCAGAAGCATGCTCATAACGAATATCAGCAATTTGTTCATCTAATGAAATATATAAAATGATATTCTCTTGAGTTTCCTTAGGTATGACCACTTCCTCACCAGGATCTGCGTCCTTTTCTTGTTGAATGTCAACAGCAACATCAGATACAGCCTTTTGTTCTGATCTTTCAACTAAAATCCTTTCATTATTAGAATCTGTAATAGGGACATTCTATTCTTGAGGTTGTTCAACAACCTTTTCTCTAAAAAATATCTAAGAGAATAAATCTCATGTTGTTAAATCAGGGTAATTAAGTTCCTCAGTCGCAGGTCTTTTCCTCTGAGTTTGAAGTCCCTCCTGAATTTTTTCTTCCTCAGTTTCTACCACTTCAAATCTGATCCTTCTTGCCATAGTACTAACTCTCGATTCAGCTTTTCCCTCCTTAGACATTGCAGATTGAGCTTGAGTACTCTCAGATTCATTATCTGATCCTACTGGTAAAAGTTTTCCTTTGATAGTGCTCTAGAAATATCCAATCTTCTTTAAAGTTCCAGTATTAAACATATTACTGTGCGGACAGTGTACTCTGGCATCCACCAGTCTCACCATGTCCTTCTTAAGAAACATCTTAGAAATGAATCGACCAAAAGGATAAAAGTTCTTTCGGGCATCACTCTTACAACAATATCTTAGTTATATAACCATATACTTAGGAAAATTGATTTTGAAATCACTAAGAAAAAGATACATTATATACATATCGGGATATAATATCTTTTCCATCTCATAAATCCTCAGTACAATCTCTGTTTGCAAAAATTTGACCAAACTTTTCTGATCATGCTCCAAATCCTTGATAAACATTTTCTTTACAGTCTTAATACCAAAAAGAAACGACATTATGTCCTCTGATTTATGCACAGAATCTCTAATATTTTTCAAATCAAAATGAAAAACTCCCTCATGAGGGAAGTTGAGAATCTGACCAATTTCTACTGACGAGATTGAGAAATCCCTCTCCTCTATCTTAGCCATCATACTATCCTCTGTATCTCCCAGACTAAACTATATAGATTTGAATAAGTATCTAAGTTCTACCTCATACAAAAATTCCGTATTTTCACTGTTGAATGTCTATTCAAGGTTCTGAAATGACAGTGCTTGTTTCAACAGTAGATTTTTCTGAAAAACCAGTCGATATCGATTACCTTTACCTGTAAGATGTTTCTTTCTTCGGAGTGTTATCTCTTGGAATTTCTTGTCTGGGATTCATTGTCTCTTTTAGTCCTTACAATCTCTGTGAGAATCTCTGAAGGTTTGAAGGTTAGGGTTTTAGAGGTTCGAAGATTAGGTTTCACGAGCAGAGGTGCGGTTTGCCGGTTTGAAAAGGTTTCGATAGAAATGAAATGGTTTAGAAGTCGAAAGGGTTTCTGACAACCTTGATTCTCGTGTTTTGAATAATCATTACATATATTTAAAAATAAATAAAATAGATTATGCTGGGGGAAATAAACTTATTCCGTTTAAAAAACAAAATAGTAAAATTATTTTAAGAAGAATTAAAATAAAGAACTACCATTGTATAATAAAATTTTATTTAAAATAAAATAAACTTATCTCCCCCTTAAAAAATCAAACCTTGTAGTGGGAAGTGGTTTAGTAAAAATATCAGCTAATTGAATTTTAGTACTTAAAAATTCCAAAGATATATCCTTTTTATGAACATGATCTCTTAAAAAATGATGTCTGATATCAATATTCTTAGTTCTAGAATTATTAATAGGATTTTTTGAAATATTTATAGCACTAGTATTGTCATATAAAATAGGAGTATTATTAAAATTTAGTCTAAAGTCCATAAGAGTGTTTTTCATCCAAAAAACCTGTACACAAAAACAGTCAGTAGAAAAATATTCTGCCTCAGCTGTTGACAGGGAAACTGAATGTTGTTTATTACTTGACCATGACACTATAGATTTTCCTAAAAAGTGGTATGTTCCTAAAGTGATTTTACTATCTAATCTACAACTCCCAAAGTCTTCATATGAATATGAAATAAAATTGAAATCAGAAGTTTTGGGATAAAGAAGAGATTGAAACCCAGTTCCTTTTAAATATCTAAAAATTCTTTTAACAGCAGTTAGATGAGATTCTTTAGGATTTAATTGAAATCTTACACAAAGACATACTAAATAAAATATATATGGCTTGCTAGCAGAAAGATATAATAAACTATCAATCATACCTCTATATAACTTGTTGTCAACTGATTTTCCAGTTTCATCCAAATCATGTTTTATATTAGTACACATAGGAGTTGTATATGTCTTGCTGTTTTCAAGTCCAAATTTGTTCAAGAAATTAGTAATGTATTTACTTTGATTAAAAACATTTCCAAATTTTTTTTGATAAATTTGAAGTCCTCAAAAGAAATTTAGTTCTCCCATCATACTAATTTCAAAATCTTTTTGCATTAACTTTTATAACTCATGACAATGGTTTTTATTAGTTGATCCAAAAATTACATCATCAATACAAATTTGATTCAATAAAACATTAGAATTCACAGTTTTCTTAAATAGTGTTGGATCTTCCATTCCAATAGTAAAATCATTTTTCAAAAGAAAAGATTTTAATCTCTCATACCAAGCTCTAGGTTCTTGTTTAAGGCCATAGAGAGCTTTAGTATGTTTAAAAACAGAATCTAGTTTTTGAGAATTTTCAAAACCTGGAGGTTGCTCAACATAAACTTTCTCCATTAAATAACCATTTAAAAAGGCAGAATTATCATCTATCTGAAATAATTTAAAGTTCATATGAGATGCATAGGCAAATAGGATTCTAATGGATTCTAGTCTAGCTACAGGTGCAAAGGTCTCATCATAATCTATACCTTCTTCATGATTATATCCTTTAGCTATAAGTCTAGATTTAGTTCTAGTTATTATTCCTTAATCATCTTGTTTATTTGTAAAGACCCATTTGGTTCCTATTACTAGATAGTTCTGTGGTCTTTCAACTAATTCCCCGACTTTATTTCTTTTGAACTGGTTTAATTCTTCTTGCATTGCTATCATACAGCTTTCATCATCTAATGATTCTTCTATAGTCTTGGGTTCTAATTGGGATATAAAGGCATAGAATTTTAAAATATTTCCTATATTTCTTCTAGTTTTTATTCCTGTATCTAAGTCACCTAATATAGTTTCTAAAGGGTTATTCTTTAGGGTTCTAGTCTTTCTAGGCAACACACTTATAGGTTCTTCAGTATCATGTTCTTCTGAACTAGACTGAATTTTATCTATATCTTTTTCAAAATCATTTTTCAAGTTCTCAAGCCTCATGTTATCATTAGAGTTAGATTCATCCATTTGATATGTCCTTTTCTCAAAGGGATCAGATTCATCAAATTTCACATGAACTGATTCTTCAACAATCCTTGAATTTTTATTATAGATTCTATAAGCTTTGGAAGTAGCTGAATATCCTAAGAAAATTCCATCATCAGATTTTAGATCAAACTTACCAAGATTATCCTTGGTGTTTAATATGTAAACCTTGAATCCAAAAACATTAATGTAGTTAACATTGGGTTTTTGGTTATTCCAATTTTCATAGGGTGTCTTTTTCAAATGAGGTATAATTAAAACTCTATTCATTATATAGCAGGTTGTGCTTACAGCTTATGCCCAAAAGTAAGTATGAAGTATGTATTCATTTAGCATAGTCCTAGCCATTTCTTGAATAGTCCTATTTCTTTTTTCAACAATTCCATTTTGTTGAGGTGTTCTAGGTGCAGATAAGGTGTATTCAATACCCATATTTGAGTAGAAGGAATTAAATTCTTGATTCTCAAATTCTCCATCATGATCACTTATTAATGAAATTATTTTAAAACCATTTTCATTTTGAATAGCTTTACAAAAACTTTCAAATAATGTAAAAGCTTCATTTTTGAATTTCAAAAAGAAAATCCATGTAAATCTAGAATAGTCATCAACTAAAACATATACAAATAATTTACCTGCTAATCTTTCTACTCTTGAAGTTCCAAACAAATCAATATGAATATGTTCTAGAGGTTTAGATCTAACAATTTCGTTAACAGATTTGAAGGATGATTTTTGTTGATTTGCAAGTTGACATGCATCATAGAATCTGTCACATTCAAATTTGAGACTTGGAAAATCATAAACTAAATGTTTCTTAGATAACTTATTTAAAACATATATATTAAAATGTCCAAGTCTCTTATGCCATATCCAGGATTCATTTATTTTAGCAGTCAAGCAATTTACTTGTTTTTTACATAAGGAATTTAAATCTAGGGTATAAACATTATCAGTTCTTGGTGCTCTAATTTTAAGCAATTTATTTTTTAAAACAGAACCGCAATTGTTAGAAAAATCAACAGCATAACCATCATCACATAGTTGAGAGATACTTATCAGATTGTGTTTCAATACTTGTACATAACGTACTTTATTAATTGAGACAGCTTTTGGATCTCCAACTGTTCTAATACCAATGATTTTTCCTTAGGCATTGTCACCAAAAGTGACATGTCCACCATCTTTTTGAGTGAGTGTAGAGAAATTCAATGAGTTTCCACTCATATGTCTTAAGCAGCCATAGTCCATATACCATATGTCCTTTTTGCTCTTGTGACCTTCTCCCTGCATAGACATTTACATAGATTGCTTTGGTACCCATATTTTGTTGGGTCCAGTAGTGTTAGCTAGCAAAGATCTAGGAATCCAGACTTGATTTATATTACATGAGTCGAATAGATCATTTGATACAAAATGTTTCTTAATGCCACTTCTTTGGGGATGTATTAGGAAATAGTTTTTAGAAATATGTCCCCTTATTCAACATTAATTACAATTTAGACTTTTTGTACTTGGAATAAAATAGTTTTTGTACAGCTTGGGTTTTTCACCTTTACTGCCAATTCCAAATCTGTCCTTTTTAATGACATTTTTTCCAAGGATTTAATTTCATTTATTTTCTACTTTAGTAAAAACAAGGGTTGCAGTTTTATAAGTTTCTACTTCAGTTTGTAGTGATTTTATCATTGATTTATAATCTGTATTTTTAGAATTAATTGAATCAAAATTTTCAGTTAACTCCTTATATTTTTTCAGCATTGTATCTCTTTCATCAGAAACAGCCTTATGAACATTCATTAATGACTTATTCTTCTTAAATAGAGAGTCATATTTTTTTTCAAGCATATTTCCGTAGGTTCCAAGTTTTTCATCGGAGTAATTAGATTCAGAACTAGAATCAGAAGAGTAGTAAGATTGTACCTCATCTATTTTTGCCATAAAACACATGTTGTAATTTAGGTTTTCTTCCTCCTTATCTGAGTCTGATTGAAAAGTACTAATGGTGTCTTCAAATACACTCCATGTAGCATTTATTTCTTTTTTGTCCTTATGCTCATAGTCATTTCTTTTGAAGAATTTCTTTCTCTTTTCTTCTTTTAGCTGAGGACAGTCAGGTTTGATATGTCCCATTTTCTTGCATTCATAACATCTTAATTCCTTATCATCTTTCTTAAAAAAAATTGAAGCCCCTTTTCTTTCTATAGAATTTTGTGAATCTTCGGGCTAGCTGATCCAATTCCACATCAGAATTAGATAACTCAGAACTCTCTGACTTCTCTTTTTCATTTTTTTTCATCTTTCTGTTTTTTCTCTATGATGATTCTTTCAAGGCAATATATTCTCTTTTGATAAGTAGTTTATGATCATTATCTTCATCTTCCATCTCATCTTCATACATAATTAATGTTCCAATAAGTTCTCTAATGGTTAAATCTTTGACAGGTGTCGACTGTCTGATTGCTGCAGAGATTCCATTCCATTTTGTAGGCAGTACTCTCAACACTTTTAAATCATGATCAGCTTACTTAATGGGATCTCCCAAGTCAGTTATGTTATTGACAATCTTTTTCAATCTTCCATTCATTTGAGTAATAATCTAACCTTCAACCATTCTGAATGAATCAAATTTAAGCTTAGTAGTTGCATTTCTAATTTCTCTGATATTTTTAGTTCCTTTGTAAGCAACAAAAATAGTTTGTCACATTTCATATGATGTTGGGTGTTGAGATACTATGTTAAACTCATCAGGTCCTAGACCACATATAATAGAATTCATTGCCTTAAAATTAATATCATATTCTGCTTCAGTAGCTGCACTCCATGTTTCAGGTTTTTTGGTATTTCATATAGAGTTAGAATCTTAGAATATACTTTGTATACAAGATTTTTCAGAAAGATAATCATTCGAGACTTCCATCATTCATAGTTTTTTCTATTGAAGTACGGTGCTCTGACCATAGACATTCCCTCTCTTGTATCAGTCATCTTGCTCTGTGTATAATCAGTTTCAGCTTGTTAAATCTTTTTCAGAAAGCTCAGCCTATGATACCAATTGTTGGATCAGATTACACCAAATATACACAAGAGGGGGGTGAATTGTGTCTTTTCAAAAATATTTATGAGATTGTGTTCTGCCTTTTAACTTTAATCTGATAAAATGATGCAGTGGAAATTTAAATAGAAGAAACACAAGATGTATAGTGGTTCGGGAAACAGAAGGCCTCTAGTCCACTCCACCAACGCTCTAATCCACAAGCTTGGTGAGTTTTACTATCTGGTCCTCGTTTCAACAGACCGGTTCACAACTGAGTACAGGCAATTGACACCTCTACAATCCAAGGCAAACAAAATCCTTCTGGTTTAATTACAAAACCTACACAGCTTAGTATGAGAAGCCGATAACTTAAGAATAAAAGGAAAATATTTTCATATTTTGAAAATACATTCCAGATGTTCTTCACAATTACAACAGCATGCAATTGACAGTAGATATATTATTGCCTTCAGAAAAAATAATCATCACATAAAAAATGTTCTGAGTCAATCCCATTTCAGTAGATATAGAAATATAATTCACAACTTCAGCAGTAGCAAATTCACAGTAGATCTTCATTGTATAAAAAGTGAATCTTTTGTTGCGTTACTTCCTCTTTTAACAAACAGAGATTTGATGCTCCTTTTGAACCAGCAGATCGGTGTGTTTCAGTAGTCTCTATTTTTCTTTCTTTTCAGAATAATAAAAAGATCACACATGATCAATAATCATTGATGCATTTTAAAAAAACACATATAAATAAAAGAATGATAAGAACTTATCCTGTAAAATTAGATCCAAAAAATTCGCCTTTTTACTCGTGATATTAAAACATTTGAATTTATAGAGAAGTCGTATCATCCCTGAAGACCGGTATAAAAATATCATTTTAATTTGATTATCAAATCATTGATGATATGGTTTTGAATCCATCAAAATCGTACTTTAAAAACATCTTTAAATCTGGCTTGAAATCCGCCTAATAATTAGCGTATTGACCGTTGCATAAAAATATCAACTTTAAATTCTCTAACGCCAAACATAAGGTTAAGTTGAACTGTATTCACCCTCTGAACGTAAGGTTTATGACATAGTCTTCAAACGTAAGGTTCACAATGTAAGGTTGACAACATAAGGTTGAAAACGTAAACTTGATAACAAACATAAGGGTCATTCCAAATGTAGGGTTGGTCAACCATACTTTTCTCATCAACATTCAAATGTACGATAAAAGATCCATACTTTTACATGATCCATACTTTCCCAAGAATTTATGGTTGTTTACAAAAGTAAGTTTGATGAACCATACTTTTGAGAAACAAACGTAATGTTTAATATTTACGTACGGTTCTCCTTCTATACTTTTCTAATATCCCAAACGTAGGGTTCCTTCCTAACGTAGGGTTCTTCCTCCATACTTTTCCGATAATGTATGGTTGTTTAACCATACTTTTTCCTTATCTCAAAAAGTATACACGGTTTCCATCCTTACTCTATGTTTATCCACGTAGGGTATAAACAGTGTTTCCAGAACACGCTAAAATACAAATACTTTAATAATAAATTCCCGTAATTTAAAGAGTAAAATAAAATGATAAATTCCTTCAAAATTCTTAACAAATAAAATCATTAGAAAATAATTAAGGTTATTTGTGATCATTAAAATTATCATAAATAGATAGAGTATTAATATAAACTCCCCCTTTAAATAACAATATTATGTATTGTTAAAATCAACCATTTCTCAACAATTACATAAGATTAAATTATCTTTTAATCAATTTTTTCGTATGGTATAAGGATAAATATTTACATAAAATTTAATAATGGTTGTTTTAGGTCAATTATGGATGTTTTTTTATCACAAAAAACTCATTTGGTTTTATCAGTTAGTATTATATATAAATCTTCATTACAAAACATAAATATGGTTATAAAATAAACTTTACAATATGTTTTAAACCATTTAATGGTTTTATTAACAACCTTAAAGGTGTTAAAGTAAAATGAAAGTGCATCGCTCATGATATCGGTAAATTGACACATCACAGGTGATGATTTCATTTTTAAAATAAAATAGATAGAGGGTGAATTTTAATGATGAGTGTTCTATTAATAGGATATAATTCTAGTATATCAAACATAATAGTGTCATAATTCCATTTTCATGAGGGGAGGTGAGGAGATAATAACAAAATAAATGAAATGGAATGTCAATTAAAAGAAAGAGAGGGGGAATTTACCTCTTGTATTTATCCTCCTTGAGAACCTCCAAAAGAAAAGTGTTTGGTATTTTTGTGAGACCATGAGAACCTAGACGTGGGGGGAGGACTAGGGAAGAATATTGGGAATATTTTAGTCAAGGCCCAAAGATTTAGTAGTGTGAGTAGAAATGGGGTTTAGGGGTGGTATTTATAGGGGAGGAGAGGGGTATTTTCACAATATTATATCCATTAATTTATTATTTTGGCACAAGACTATGAAAATTTTGATAATTATCTCTAAAAATATTAAAACAATTAAGGATAGTTATATATTTTGGGCTTAAATAATCCTTACATCATCTATGACTCCATAATTCACATATTTATATTTTATTGTAAATTATCATATTTTAGAATTCATCAAACATTCAAGTTGACCGGAAAAGTCCCAAAAATTCACACTAACCATTTTTCAAGGTGTATAATTCAAAAATGAACTCCATTTTATTAAATACATTTTATAACACATTAAAAAATTACTAAAGGTCTCATAAAATAATCTTCAAACTATAAGACATCAAAATGTTATTTTATGAATATATTTTATTAAAATAAATTTTATTTTTAAATTATTAAATTAGTCATAAAATTGTACTTAAATATTTATGACTTACAAAAATGACAAAACATAATTACTAATTAAAAAAACAATTATTTACTTAGAAAATGAGATAATTATACCATACTTTCATTTATAAGATGCCTAATTTTTATTTATACTTTCATGGGTATGGTTACTATTCATTTGGCCAGTTTATTATTCATAAGATTCATATTACTATTCCTAACCTCAAGTTACTATTTCATCGGTATTGGATCATTAAATTCTATAAATACTTATTATTTCATTAATTATTCATTTATAATGTTTTTATGGTCTTTGAGTGATTTTATGTTTTTTATACTATATGAAAATACTATAAGAAGGGAGAAATTATATTAATAAAAGTTTTGGTTCATTATAGTGAGATAAAAATAAAATTATAGGGAAGAGATTTCTCACTCACTCAAACTAACATAGATAATATCTCACTAAGTCACATATTCAACAAAGAAATAAATAAATACATGAATTTATGTGGTTCAGTCATGATAACCTGCATCCACAAGGATGACAATATGTCATTTCATTATTCAACTAAGACACATATATTAAAAATTATTTCACTCATATAGGGAACAAAAATTTATGGTATCAAGGATGAGAAAAATTAAAATGGGGAAACTGGAAATATTTTTTTGGTGGAAAAAAACATGAGCTACAAGCTTATCTATCTAGTACAAACTCTCCCATTGTGGATCTTTTTTGGGTTCACTTACCATGGTTAGTGATAATTCATCATTAATAATGGATAATATATTTATTAAAAATTAATTACCAAATGATATTTCCCAAATTCTTGTTTCTTTCCACCTTATTAACGCTCATACACATCTCATGTTTGAGATATAATAATAAATTATAAATTTTTTAAATTGAACCATTTTCACCCAACTACCATCATGTACTTTAGAGTGGGAATAAGATCCCATGTCTGATATCGATGAAATGAAGTCATTTATTCTTCGCTAGATGAATTTAAATGGAACATATAACTGATATCCAAAATATTTAATATCTCTCTAGAATATCATCTTGTATGAATAAATTAACGTAAAATCAATTTTATCATACCAGGAAGGTATCTATGAATGTCTTCACTTCCCATTGAAACAAATACTCTGATAATTTTGTTTATTTAATGGAAATTGAATTTATTCTTTAGTCTAGATATCTATTTGATCACTATAATCCATTTTGTGTGGCTCTTAATCAATCAATAGTGGAATTTTCTTCACTTTAATTGCATCCTTATAAGATCCCCCCAAAAATTTCTAGAATCATTTTACTTCACCAAAACAGATTCCTAAAAAGTGACATCATAACTCCAAATGATCTTCTTTTAATTATTTTCCCATAGTTGTAAAGTCTTCACACCACCTCTAAAGCTAGAAAATGTATATTTGTATATTATATTATAAAACATTGAGTTTGGTACATTAAATTAAGTATCACAACCAAATATATATATTATTTCAGAATCAACAACGTTGTCACCAGAATATACCTCTATCAAGATTCCACCATAAAACACAGAAGTTGGTAATTAGTTCACAATGAGTTCTATATACATTGATTCTTCTACTAAAAATTATTTAGATAGACTTGAATCAGATAACATACCCCATGAATTTCAATGATCATATAGTTCATTTATTCTACCACTTCATTATTCTCTTAGTAGTCCAGTATCTATAAAGTGTCTCATTATACCATTATCCTAAAAAATATTCTTGAACATATCTTATGTGTATTATCTACGATTATCAAATCTCAATATCTTGATATTACATCCTATTTTTCTTACTCATATTCTTCTTTTCATGGAATAAATCCAATACTTTACCCGTAAGTTTCATGAAATACAAACAAAAATATAATGACTAATCATAAAAAAATGTCTCAAGAATATTGAATACCTCCCATTTAAGCATTCTTCAGCAGTACTCACAAATCAGTATAGATTTAACCAAGTGTTCCCTATGTGTTTTTGGTTCTATTGATAAAAATAAATCTAATTTTCTTACCCATCACTCAATTCTCAAAAAATTAAACTTTTCCTATATTTTCACCCTTAAAATACCATTATTTACTAAGATGTGAAATTCTTTCACTCTAGTGTTCCCAAGACTCATATTCTATAGTTTGGAAGTGTCTAGATCACTCTCTTATGGTATAGTTGCTCCACATTTAACAATCTCATCATTCAAATAATTCATAATATATATATGTATAGCTTTCATAATAAACAATTCATTATAAATCACTATCATGACATTGCCTTCAGTGGTTATTTAGTAACCAAGAATATCCAAGACTAATAATGATATCTGGTTCTTCTCTATTTCTGGTATATATCTCATATATGTAAGTAATCAAATTGTGTAATCATCCATCTTTAATAGTATTATTCCAATAGCACTTGTATGGTAGGGATTATTATTTCCCATAAGAACCACACCTTCATATGACTTCTTGAGGTTTTAAAACTCATCTTCATTTCTAAAAATTTGAAAGGAATACCTAGAATCAATAGTCTTACCTTTTGAATGGTTTATCATTGTGGGAAAAATGGAATCGAAATAAGTATCATAATTAGTTTTCTATAAAAAATCACATTATGTTTCTTAGTAATTGGAAAATCCATCTTCCAATTCCCTTTGTGATAATGATTGGAACACTCATCTTTTTCTGGTGTCATATAGGTGGAATCACCTCTTGATTTGTATAATGATTTTACCTAATTTAAACCTCATGGATTATTATTATAATATACCCCTTTGGTTTCTATTAATGGTAGTAATACATAATCCATATGATCATACATATCTTTCTTCCTCTACTCATTATTATTCAAAAAATTGGATACAATAATTTTTTTACCACATCCTAACCATAGATTAATGTAGTGTTTAGATTATCAAAACACTTTAGTAGATAGTTTTTCAATTTGAGGCTATTAACTTCAACTATGATTGTCACATCTAAAATTTTAAAATTAATTTTTTTTATTAGAACATTAATGGTGATCAATAATGGAAATTAAACTTTTATATTGATATCAAAACTAGTTTTTTCAAGTAGATCTATTATTGGTTTATTTTTTTTAATATACTGATTCTCTAAATTTTTTCAAAATATCTTCATCTAGGTCTTCCAAATAATAAGGTATTTTTTATTTTTTCATGACAAACTAAAATCATGCTACATGTTTGATGGTTGAGTATCATCTAATATCAATCAGATATATCAATAGGATTTTCTTCAAGGGTAATATCTAAATCATTCTATGTTATTATATAGAAAAGTTTACATTTCCTCATGCTAAAATTATTAATTCTATCAAATTTGTTAACCTCAAATTTTTTTTGGACATCATACTTCTATGTACATAAGTAATTTCCACCAATATATGTCCATCCTTAATTGTATCATTGGGTTGAACATGCCATTCATTTCTATTTTTAGTTTTCAGAATCTATATCCAATGATAAGAGATTTAGAATTTCCAAAAAGTTATATATGGACAATTAATTTGTAAAATTAGAATAACCTAAAATAATATATTTAATCACTTTATTCGGTACCTAATTTTATTCCCATTTTATAATTTTTACACCAAATGTATATATTTATATAAATTTTAAAAAATAAAATTATAGAACCAATTTTTTTCTTTTAATAAAATTTTGCATTCAACCATGTTACTTAATTTTAAAAAAAAATTCTCATAACACTACAATATAAAAAAATATCATTTTACTTTTTATTTTTGATTTATCCTGGTAAAAGAATCAAAAGACTAATTAAAATAATATTCATTGGAAACATGATAAAAGAGAAGGGCCTCTACTTCCATTTCTATTTTCTAATTCCATGCCTTACGCACAACCACTATACAAAGGGTTTCATAGACTGAAAACATCAATAAATTACAAATGGATAAGGGGGAGTAACACCTTGAAGACAGATGGTAATAGAGAGTGGAAACTAAGGGGTTCACATAAAGAGTATAATCATAAATAGTAGTTCTTAATGGGTTTATAGGAGGAAACATCGATGGGAAGACTACAATTATAGGGAAAATTCATAGGGCCTCATTAGTATAAAATGGGTCTATATAGGGAATGTGGTCTTTTTTCAAATATATCTTTGATAGTAGTTCTTTGTTTGATAATTTATTATTCACTCAATCTCTCACACGCAAGATAAAACTCAAGCATATATATAGGAGAAAAATAAACATAGACAATAATTTAAATGGTTTTTTAGGGGTGACCTATTTCCATAGGGAAGACACTGGGTCTTTTTATTATCAAACATAGACACATATATCAAAAATTAATTTCCCATATATGGAACAAAAAATTATTATGGTGAGGATGGAAAATATTCAAATGGGTTATTTCCAACACTTCACTGGGTGGCATGAAAATCTAGCTACAATATTCTCTAAGTGAAACTAACTCCCATATTAAAGGTCTCATATGACTGTCACCTACCATGTTAAGTGATAATTATTCAACAATATTCAGTAAAAATATTGAAATATAATTATTCTACTCCTATAACTTTGAGAGTAATATCTATAAGAGATATATGTATCTCTTAAGTGAATGAAAAATCTGATACTAAGTCAAATCATATATTGTAGATATCATATACATCATAGAAATAAATCACAGAATTGGAAATATTCACTCATTTTTAGAAATATTCACGTAAATCACTACATCTTGGATAGCCTACTAAGGATAACATACAATAATTCTAGAAGAATTTTATATAAGTATAACATTTCATTTCATTTTTTAAAAATAGAACCATTATGGAAAATCTCAATGGGGCTTCAATTTCAATTTATTTGTTCTGTGGTGGTGAATAGAGAATCTCTATAGAAAAATATATTTTCCTTTGATCTTGGTTCAACTTATTGGTTCATTAGGGTATATTTAAATACTATGATAATCCAATATAATATGAAATAAGTTGTAACTACCATAGAAAATTCATTCAGGACATTAGATATTTTCCATCAGGAAATAAACTTTAGGACTTAAAATATGAGTGTGATCAATTTACTTAATAAAACAATATGATGATTGAGTATCAAGGGATCACATACTTTACTAATTCCTTAATATTTTCCTAAAGATAACTCTATCTAACCATTTTCTAAATATTCTAAAAATAAATAGATCCGATCACGATTTTCATACATTTTGTTCCTCTAAACTCTTGAGAAGTGTTGAATAATTATTAAAAGTAGTTAAAATAACATATAAACATTTAAAATCCTGATAACCATGGTATATATGATGTATAAAATTCAATAATCTTCAGCATGAACTTCAGGATTCGAAAAAATGATGTGATGTTAACTTACCCAGACACATATACATTGAGAATGAAATCAATATAATGGATAAGAATTTATAAGATATGTTGGATTATTATATTTTTTGTATCCTTTGATCTATGAATAAATCTCTTTTGAAAATCCTTTTAGAAAATGAGAGATCAAATTAAGAAAAATATAGAAAGTGGTGGATCATAGAAGGAGATAAAAGCACACCCAACTTCCACCATTGAGTTATAAAAAAGAAACTTATAAAGAAACTCAACCTTTAATTGGAGGAAAATTATCTCTTTTTTATATAAAAAATTATAGTCCCCTTGTGCTATATTAAATTTTAAAGTTACTCACCGACTCCTATCATAAAATAATTAATGGATATGATAGTGATAAATATAATAATTTTTAACACTATTCATTTTGCATTTGACTCCCATGAAAATGATGGTCTTATAGTGACTCCTAGAAAGTAGGAAATAATTGAGTCTATTTTAACTAATAACCAAATATAGTAATCCTGGACAATAAAGTTCAATATGATCCTTATTTATATATTAATGGGATATTAGACATCTGGATATCAAAAATAAATTCATGGTTACTTTAATATAGTCTTATTATAAATATCCATGAGCTCAACAACTTTGGTTTTCATTCCAAAACTTTTAACACCCTAAATCCGTCATCCAGTTTCATTCAATTCGTATGTGAAAATTCACATATAAGATATTTTAAAATATTATTAATGAATGGTCGACTCACTTCATTTAAAACCTGAATATTACAATGAAACATAGTTTTTTTAAGAATAGAAGTATTCAGGGTTCCATTCCTCCAGCTCCAGAGATAATGTATGACCTCAATATGAAATTAGTGTCTTCAAATAATATTATAAAGTTATATATGGATAAAATATAGGAAAATATTTAATGTAGATTCATTATTGAGATCATGAATCAATTATTCTTCCTTCCTTCCAATTTAAATTTTTATAAAAGAGGTCACTTTGAGGGAAAGTGATAGAACCATATTACAATCCAACCATATATCAAACCTCATAAAAGGTCACCGAACTGTTCCAAAAAAACATTAAAAGTTTTGAATTAAGAACCCTATGCATGCTCCATGATATTGAAGTTACCATTGCATCGGGGCTGTCTTTGATGAGATTCTTGAAATGGTCGGCCATTTTTTCCCATGTCTGAATGTATTCATCCTGGTTTATTTTCTTCTCATTGATCCCGCAAGCCAAGATCCGGTATTTCCTGCTGATCCATCCCACTTGATCTTCATTAAGGTCATATTGCTGTGATATAACATACATTCTATCAGCTTCCTCCTTTGGAATGTTGACAGTAAAATGATTATCTGTTATCTCTTCCGCAGAATGTAAGAGAAGCTCCAGGTCTGCCTCCTCCTTCCTTAGCTCCTCATGTAAATCCTCTGATGCCCCTATGACCCTTGACTGGTTAGGATCCGCAAGCTTGTAACATTTAGACTCCTCCACCTTGTCATGTAAGGATGGTTGGTCAGGCTCCCAAATGTTTATTCCTTTCCAGCTGCTGAGGTAGTCATCGGTTTGGGAAGGTATGAGTAATCTCTTCATGTCTTGGTCTTCCTTCCCGTATGAACCGAATAGTCCCCAACATCAATAAGCATTAGATTCCCTTTTTACATCCTATCATGTAAGATCCTATGGATTTTATCCTCTTCTGCCATAACTGGGGGAGACTGAGGGGTCTCATTTGAGTCAACTTCATCAGCATTGGATGGACCCCTATCCTTGGCCTTCTTGTGTTTTACCGTGATCCATTCCCCATTAGCCTCGGCCCCATCCATCCCATGAGTCAATTACTGGAGAGATATTTCTCCCTTCCTCGGAGAATCTGGTCTAAGAATTTCTATACAATTCCCTAGGGGTCCTTTATCTCGAACTAGGGACGATATTGAGTGGACCCCTTTATCTGTAGCCACTTCCCTATTGCAACTCACGGAGGAGTAAACAGCAGCCGCATATGATTTCGTATTAACAGCCTCACCTTCGATGATTATACCTACAAAATCACCTCCTTGACCACACCTTAAAACCTGTTGAAGATGACCCAGACAACCACAACAACAACAGAAATTGGTCCAATAATCAAAACTAACCCTCTGTTTAATATGGTACTCATTCTCAATCTCAATCCACACAAAATCTACATGTGTTTTGGAAACATCGACCTCTACACATATCCGTGGAGAAATTGGATGGCAGAGGGATCGAGAGTGGTCGTCAAAACAAAGGAACCTACCCACCATATTAACAAGCATCAAAAGTATTGAGGGGTTTTGGAATAGAAGAGGAAGACTGGGGAAGCTTACCCAAATTGGAGCCGTCGGAGGATCGCGCCTCAAATGGAAGTTGTAGGACCATCGGAAGAGAAATAATCGAGCTCTGTTTCAGGTGAATTTCTTGGCCGTCCAGGCAGAGATATGGTATTCTTCAATCTCAAAGTGAATCAGGAGGTGCCGAGGGTCCAGAAGCCCAACAGTAGCGCGGTGACTCAAACCACACAACTCGGAGGCAAATCGGTGTAAGGAATCAACGAAAGGGCGATTCCGACCAAAGAGGGCCACCAGAGAGTTCCTACGGAGATCCAAAGCATCTGAGAATTCCTTACCCATAACCAAGAGGTTTGAGATTCCCTCAACCAACGAGGGGACTTTGGGGGCGAGATCGATTGCAGGGAACGACGGGAGCTCCGCCGAATCTGTGAGAGGAGAAAACAAACTGGAGGGAAGCAATCCCGAGCGACCCCTCCCCCTCTCAGGAGGGGTAGGGAATGGTTCTGAGGCCATGCTCAGGCCAAGGCAACCCTATACGACAGAGGATCCCGATAACTATATCAGAATGAGGCATTCATTTGAATCAATTATTCTTCTTTAATTAGTTATATATCATTTTTTTCTTTTTACTTTTCACGATGGATCTCCATAACACTAATGGGCCTAAAGTTATTCATTTTAAAATCAATATTACGGCTTCACCAAGGTAATATTCCCTCTATAAACATTTTTTTCTTACTCAATAATGCCTCTATAAGAACATTTATCATGAAATATCTACTTAAAACATCACCATATTTAATGGTAGTTAAAAATAAATGAGGATAACTTGAATTTGTTTTTTTAATGACATGATATTATTCTTTAATATAAGATGAAATTAAATCTTGGGTTTTATATAATTTCTAACTATACAATTTAAATTTATACTTTAGTTGTTAATTATATCCAAAATCAGTATATTTATTCTCATTAGTTTCTCAAGTAGGAGAGACAAGTATATTAAGAATCAGTGAGGATTTTACAGAGGTTTTTTAGCCATGGATTATCTTAAACATCCTATTTTGGGAGGATGGATAAATATTTTCCATTTGTACTGTCCAATTATTGAATCTCTAGCTATATCAATAATTAGAATAACCTATTCTTATCATTCATGGATAGATTGAAAATTGGTCATAGTGTTTTGTCATCAATTAAAATGCATGGTTTTTTGAATTATCAAAGTTCTCATGACCATCATTAGTAATATTGAATATATTATTTGTTATTTGATAATGGATTATCATAGAGGGGGAATGTTTCATTGTGGAAGATAAAAATGTATAGAGAAACCCCTCTATGTAGGGTGTATTGTCCGGAAAATGCATTACGAATTCATGTTTACCATGCAATAAAAACATTTATGGTATTTCTATTGAGGAGGATTCATTATGGGAAAATTATATCAAATATTAACATGGTAAATCATCAAATAAAAATAATAATTTTAACTCTAAATATTCCTCATTATGAAAGAATAAATTTGATCCTCTCAACATACTTCAAGGGACCTTACTCTAGATAATCAGTATAGTGTAAGTACTATTATTAAAGGATTTGCTGACTGGTGAATTCCATATATATTTTTTTCATCACATCTTGTAAAATGACTTAAAATGATTCCATCAAGTTCCCTAGGATCACCCATGTGGACCTCAATGACAATTAAAAGGTTATACTCAATAAAATATAGATGGTAAAAGATCTAGACAACTATGTATTCACCCCCGAATAATTTGGGTTTCACCAACATGAAGGTATAAAACAAGATAATTAATGTTATGCATGGGAAAGATGAATATGGTGAGATCATATTGAATAAAGTTATCCAAAATAACCATAACTTTTTTGTTTTTCATGTGAGGTACAAATAACTTCTTACTGACTTAAATATCCAATGGAGTGGAATCAGTTTGGTTCAAAATGTATCTGCAGTCTTCAATAAATGGTGTAGTCATAGGGTAATGAATTTATAGATAGTGACTGGGGAAATTTAATTTTGAAATTCTTTTATGAGAGGCTATACATCTCATATTAGGTTTTCAAATATCTCATATTATTTTCAAAATTTTAGGTTTTCCTCATAGTATGGTATTTATAATGATATTAATTTTATAGTTCGATGTTAGATGATTTGGATGAGTTGTAATGATACCAAAAAAATACTTCATAGGGTATTCTACACTGGTTGAAGATCAAAAATATTTATATAATTATTGATATGTATAACCTCATCCAGAGTTAAAATTATTTATTTTAACAACTCAACCTTCATACTATCACTCAACCTAAATGTACGATCCACATGGGTTAAGATGATTGATTTCATAGACTCCCCCTGAGATAGTTTTCAAGATAAACATTTAAATTCAATATTTCAATGGATCTATATAAATACAGGGTATAGGTTTTTTCCATGTAAAATGGTTACCATTTCATTCAGTGATTTCTATGGTGAGGGATTCCCTCTTAGAGTAAAAATTACAGAATTTCATACCAGTATTCATACTTTCAAAAGTATAGGAAACCCCCTTTTAGTGGTAGAATATTAAAAAACCATAGACATCAATTTCATACAATTTTTATTAATAATGAATTGTCCAATTAAATTTCTTATCCATGAATGGAAAATAATGATCAACCATAATGAGAACAACCTTTACACTTAGTGGTAGGGGAAAATGGTAGGGGAATGTATGGAAGAAAAAGATGATGATTCGTCCCCTCTCACTCTCATATTTTATCTAATATCCATACTCATTGATTGTATGAGAGTTTAACTTGATTATTCTTTTCGGATTCACCATTTTAGGACCTTTTAACATTATGTTGATGATTTTTCATCTCTTTAATAAAAATTATTTTTTCCATTTTGTCTCACTACACTTGGTAATCTCTACATGCCACCACCCCTATGGTGAAACACATATTCTCATCATACAGCCCAACTAAAAGGGAATTAATATTCTATACTACCAATATAATATATGAGTAGAAATAAATATGTACACTAAAATTTATAATATAAAGTGTGAGTATGTACTCATTATGATACATCTAAAGATTATATGTAGTTTTTGTCATATTATCAACAAAACATTTTAGTTTGAAAATTAATTTTAATTCACATTGATATACATATGAGTGTATATTTACTATAAAAATTATTTTACCACTTAATTTAAAATAAATAAAATTTACCGACGAAAAAAATAAACTAAATGGAAAAAGAAAGAACCACAAAAACAATTTCCTTAAAAAATTATAAAAAAAATACCTTGTGTTAAAGTATACAGTAAATAAATTTAATATTAATAAACCATCAAGCTATTATTTTGATGTAATGTTATTGAAAAAAACTAACTTATATTAACTTGGAATCATCAAAAAGGAATCTGTAGGAATACAGTAGAACCTCCTACTATAATAATATTTTATTCTCCAGGATTCCCTCTACATGGTTTTTATTTCCTTGAGTTTACTCAGGGAATCACACCATATGGTACTCACTAATTCTTGGAAAAGGACTTGTGATGGGAAATGGAAAACGTGGGAATTATATACCATTAAAAAACCTTTCTACTCCCTAATATGGGACTCGGGAACATATGGTATGGAGTGAAACCCTATGGTCACACCATGAAACCCTTTTTCCAAGGACTAAAGATAATAAAACATTCTAATAGGAACCTTGGGAACGTGCTATATTTAAGTGGGATCCACAATACCACCCCTAAAAACTTTCTTTATGGATAAAGGTTATTTTTATGCTCAGATACTATTTTTAGTACCCCAAAAACAGTTCCTACCATCACAATATTTAGTGCACTAGGATTCCTCATGAAAACTTTTTCTTTTCTAGGGTTTCCTCAAAGAATCCTACCATCTGATACACACCCATGCTTGTATGAGGCCTGGTTTCGGGGATGGAAACTCATGGGACATATATACCATTAAAAAATCCTCCACATCCCTATCTGGTTCTGGGAAACTTGTTTCATGGCCTAACATCTTATTATCCCACCAAGAAACCCTACTAACAATTACTAGGGATGTTAAACCCTTTTCAATGGAAACTAAGCCACATGATTCATTTAAATGTGATCCAAAAAAAATCCAAATAACTAAAGTTAAATCATTTAATGTGGTACCTATAATAATATGACCATAAAAATTTTGAAAATCATCACTATTTTACAACTTAGATACCCAAGGCTTCCTATGAATTTTTCTAAATTAAAAACATAAAAATATTAGGAAAGACTTGTATAAAAATATATCATTTCATAAACAGTATAACCTCCATATAAAATCACCCATTAATATAAATATATAGTAATTCCATATCATTAAATTTAATAATTACATATAAATCCACAGGGGGTATAACTGCCACATGTAATAAAAGAACTATCAAAGTTGTATCAAAATAAAACAATAGTTAAAAATTTTAAAAATAATTAAAATATTAGAAAAAAATATAAACAATAACAAAAAATCATTAAAAATATAAAATTATGAAATATTGTTATAAAATTATTAAAACCAATCATTATTTATAAAAACAATTTGAATTGTCTATAATTCATATAGAGAGGAATTTATACACCACTAAAGGAAGAAATATTAATTCCCATGTATTTTTTCTAAAAAGATAAACATTTCTAATATTATATATATATAGTACAAAAGAGGTGAAGTTATATTTAAAATATAATTATAAAAATAAATAATATAAGGTTTCATAAAATAAATGGAAAAATAAATAATTAGTCACCTTAAATTGATGTAAACGAGACAGTTTCAGAAAATAGGAGTATACCATGTCTCAAGGAAGGATCTGTACTATTATAGGAAAAAATTACCAATTCACATCAATAACTAGTATAAAAATCATCCTTGTAAAATATATTAGGTTGGAGTAAGAAAATAAAATGAGAAACAAAAGTTAGAGTGAAGGGATAAAGATTACATAAACATGAGTTTTCGGCAGAAACTTACTACGAAATGACCTCAAAAAATCAAGAATGGGAAAGTAAATAAGATTAAACTATAGAGAACTATTTATAGTGGATAATAAATCAATTATAAGAAAAATAATGGATAAATATCAACAAAAAATGGTTTAAAAAATGTCTAATTGTTTAAAATTGGAATGAATAGAGCTCATCATCACCTTGATCGTGCAAAGAATCATGCACTTTTAACAGTTAATTACTTTCTTTTATATATGGTCTCATTAAATGGTCATTGAGAATGTAAATCTCAACAATTAATTCTTGAAAAATCAATAATTTTATTTATTTCACACATAATCATTCAAAAACACATATTGACTTTTACAAAATTATTCAATATCATTGAAAATGAATTTTACACATTCAAAATCCTCATTTTGAATTATTTTTTCAATATCTTAATCCATAAAAGTTTAATTCATCCACCTTAATAGAATAATTTCATCATTTTATGATATAGTAACAATATTGGTGTATAATAACCCCATCATAAAAACTCTCCTCCCCTGAAATTCTATAATACTTTAGTTATTGAAAAAAAACATTTTTGTTTAAGAAGGAAAACATTATTTTACATTAGAAAATTTTTATTAAAACAATATTATTCTAAAAATCATAATAAAACATACCACTTCAATAAAAATATTTTTTAAAATCCATTATCATATGAGAACTCCCCATATATTCTATTTTATTATAATTCATCATCTTAATGTCATATTCATATATTCTGGTTTATGTTAACTGTAACAGGAGGATTTCAGTTTTTAGAAATATATTTCATTGTGTTTAAATCATTATATAAATTTTCTTATTATGTATCTTTATATGTTATATAATAATTCAATAAGTTAGCATACCATAACCATAATTCACATTCAAAAATAACCAAATCAGTAACCAATATGAACATTAAGACCTATGATATATTCTCCAAGACTTTGGGTCATGTTTTAAATATATGTAACCCCTAAATAATATATTACCCTTCATGAATCACATATCTAACATGTAAAAAATGTATATTTAGATAACTATATAGAATCTTGGCACCACATAGTATAAAATAAAAAACGTAAAACATAATTACAGTATTCAAACACTTCTAAAATAAATGATTTAGTTATAATATCCACTTCAATTACGAAAAATAATTTTAACCCATAAGATAAATTTTAAATATAAATATGTTAAAACAATAAAATACCAATAAATATTTTAAAAATAAAATAAAAGTAATAAAACATATTCATTTAAATAAATGGAATAATTATTTCAGAAACACCTTTGATACCCAATATATTTGAAACAAAATTAAATTTGTCCCATATTCATTCAAGAATATATTTTCATAATTTTAGATTCATTTTAATTTATTCTTATAAAATTAAATCGTAACTATGATGGGAGTAAATTTTAAAAAATATAAAAAACTAAATTATTTAAAAAAGTGTCATTCCAATTTATAAATCATATGAAAATGAACATAAATTGAATTAAAAAATATTAATATATTAAAATTGGTTTCTAAGATCATATTACACATTAATATGAAAATTTATGAAGACATTTGATATAAAAACATAAAAGGGGGCATCCCCATGAAATTAATAACCAAACACTCAGTAATACTTGTATAAATATTTAAAATAGAAAAATAACTAAATAAAAATCATATAATATGAATATTAAAAAACATTAAAATAAACACATGAAAACCCATTTCATTTCTAATTTAACTAATAAAATTTTTACTGATGTAAAACTTTAGACATAAAACATAATATATTTACTTCATAAACCCCTAATAAATCTAATTTCATGCTAGATTATTACTAATGAAAATTATTAAATGATTTTTCAAATCATTTTAAATGAAAATATTCATATATACACTCACAAGGAGGCATAAATTTAGATAAATACATTAATGAATATTACACTCACCAAAGTAAATGTTATTCCTTCAAAAGAGAACAATTATATATATATATTTATTTATTAAATTAATTCCTTTTAATTTTTTTTAACTTCAATGATGACATAATTTGTACCAAGTTTTATTTATTTCATCAATTAAACATATTTAATATAATTACATTATATAAATAAAACACAAAAAATATATTATTATATCTCAGTTAATTAATAATGTATCATGTATATCTAAAGAATACAAAAAATAAAATCATTACTTGTTAAAAGAATAATCCATTTTATCTGAAAAAAACCTTTAATTATATTGATATAATACTCATGAGAATTTCCCCAGTTTTATTAAAAAATTATATTGTTTAAAAATATTATTCTAGTCTATTAGTTTCAATAAGTAAACATAAATCAAATAATAGTTCCCTGAATAATAGATTTTATAAAGGTTTATTTTCCAAAAAGATATGAAAAATTATATTCCTTTAAAAGAGTTTTCAAAATGATAACCCAAATACCATAAAAAGTAAAAAGAAAAGAATCTTGAGAATTATTAATCCCATACTCATTACATAAAAAATTATTTCAAATATATAGAAAAATATTTTGAAAAATAAATACAATAATAGTAAAGTATACTAAAAATATTCCACTGATCAGGTATTATCCAAATTAATTAACCATGTTATTCCCTGAACCTAGAATCCCAGAGCCAGTGAATTAATTTATTATATTGGAATTATTACAAGGAATCTGATCCTGATGGACCGATCTGTTTATCAGTCTTAGAATACCGTATTACATTCACACTTCCCATAATTGATTGGGAAAATAAAATAAAACATGATACAGTATAAAATGAAATAAATTTATTCCTTGAAATCATATTTAATGTTTTGTTCATCATAACATGGGAAAAGGAGACATAATAAAGGGGTGAGATTAGATGATCAGTAAGGGTAAGTGATAAAACTAAATAATAAATAACAAGGCATGATGATTAATTAAATAACACATACCATTAAAACATTTTCTTGTGCATAACATGGCAGGAATAATAGATGAAAATAATTCTATAATAAAAAATACACATGGATATTCTTCTAGTTGAATAATCACATGGACTACCAATTACTAGTTTCTTAATGAGGTAATTCATATTTAAATCATCATAAACCTATCATCAAGACATAATCCTAGGCTTTAGAAAATAAATTTTAGGTCCTCAGACAAACTCTGTTTTTCTTTTGTCTCATGAGACCCACCGATACATCAGTAGGCTATAGAGGGACCCACCCAAAACATACTAATTACAATTCATTCCTCGTATGTCAATTAAAATGATATCCTCAAATCAAAGTTTCCCATACCTCTTTTAAGTATCATAGATTAAAAAAATCTAATAAAATCATTGAGAAATTCTTGAGGAAAATAATATTTAAATATTCAAAAGTGTCTCATAGCATCATAAAACATTTAAATCATAATCCCTTTTATCATTAAATGAAACATAGAATATAATGATAATAATATAATTCAGGATATAATATATCAAAGTTTAGTATATACACAACACACAATGATATAGTGTTGAACAAGGCATATAACTCATAGAAGTAAAAGTACGATGATAACAAAACAATTTCTAATTTAAAAGAAGAGTTCTTTTGGAAAATCAGTTTTATTTGTCATCAAATAAGATTTTAAACATGTATATCATAGAAGATATAAGGTAAGGAAATTGAAATTACATTTTAGGCATAACTGATTTCCTACTGAAGTCTAATCGTGTAAAAATAGTTTTTAAGAAAATTTAAAAATAAAAATTTTAGTGCAGTTTAAGGAAAATATTAATGATGGTCAAAAGAGTAAAGGCATGATTTTTTTCATAAAATAAAATTTAAAAAATATAAATTTTCATGATAAAATTTGTGATTTTAGAAAAATAATGATCACACAAAATAGATTATATAATTCACTGGAAATTGGGTAAGTATCCGGGAAGTTCCCTTTAATTGGGATTGCTTATTGGGAAGAATTGAGAAGGGGAAATTGTATACAATTTATCAAATAATGATGAAATGATATTGATATATTATTTTTGAACATTTATATATGTAAATATATTAGAATTATTATAAAAAAATAATGAATAATTACATTGGTGTATGGAGAAAGAAAGCATGACTTGAATGAAAATAGAGGTTTGAGAAGAAAAACCTTACAAAGATCGTAAAATTAGACTGAGAATAAATCAATGAGATAATTATGTCTGAAAAATATTAATCCAAATAATATAAGTAAATATATAGTATAAAATAATATGTGGTCATTCACACATATTTTTGTAAAAACATAACCAATGACATTGATGTTTAACTCAATTAATGGAAATTGATTTAAGATATCCCTTACTTTGGGTTAAAATTACTTCAAATTTATTAAAACCTAATGTACAATGTTTTTATTATTTTTATTAATATGTAATATAACTAAACACATGTTTATAATTACTTATATAATCTTATTATAACATTTTACACCCATTTATTAACAATATTTTGTTATTTACATTGTTTTGGGTGCGTTCATTTCAAGGTTTCCAAGGATGGTTTATTATGGTATTCCCTTTCAAAAATAAATAATAAATCAGGATCGATAACATATATATATTTGGGTCATTTTATACAATTAAACATTAAATAAAACATCCCATGATTTTTGTATTGTGAAAGGAAAACTCATCATCAACAAAGGCGGGGAATTGACACACCATGGACGATGATTTCGTTATTTAAGAATAAATGAAGCATATAAGAGATTTTATGATTCAATTTCATAAACACAAAACATTTACGGTATATATGACACTATAGTTTTCATGAATTATTGTATAGGTGGTGAGGATAAGGTAGTGGTGAAAAAAAATTTAAAAGAGAAGAAAAATGAATCTTATATCTTGAATCTTTTCTCCTTGTGAACCTCCTTGGCCTCTTGGAAGTGGTATTTTTGTGAGACTGAAAGAACTATATTGTTAAAATTGATTACGATAAGGAAATATGGAAGATTATAGCCTAGAATGATGGCTCATGGTGATGAATATATTTCGAGGAAGGATCCTCATTTTGTAAGTTATGTGAGGGATAACTTAGGAATTACCCAAATTATTAAAATATGACATTAAATATGTCAAAAAAATGTTTAAAATTAGAATAAAGTTTTTTATTATATCATATACACATCACAGTATTCTATGGAAAACAATATTTCTCTTAAAACCCAAAAATGACATTTATTTTCTTCATTTTAATATCAATAATTTCATTTCTTTATTAATTAAATTAAAAGTACACCATCTTTGTGAAAGCCATTAAGGTATTTATTTATTGAATAAAAATGTAAAAAAATATATAAGAAATATAATATTATTAAATTTTAAAATACCTTTATTGTTTGAAAAAAAACTTTTGGAAAACCTCATATTAAAATATTATACAAATTAAAAACTATTTTGTGAAAACATTACATCCTTTTAAAATAAAATATTATAGTGGATTTAAAGTGGTTCATGTGGGTCCAAAATGTCCCCAATTAGAATAAAAATATTATAATGGTTTAAAATTGATTATATAAAAAAATTATCCAAAATTTGGGTCATTTAATAATTCTAATAATTTTAATTAATTTTTTTTTATTTTTTTTATTCTTTCACAAGCACTAAATCAATGTTTCATAATCATTAATGTTAAATATTTCAAATATAGAAATTAAAAAGAAATTCCTACCATATAAATAAATGAATTTTGTTCAAAATAATATTATATTCATTCATTATGAATATTCACTCATAGACAAAACAAGACAACTTCTTAAATTTGTTATTTTGTCTTTAATTCGCCTATGTATGCAGTGCACATGAATTTCGATAAGGTTAAAATTATATAAATATAAATTTATAAATTATTATCTAAAACCATTCATTATAGATAATAATTAATAACAAGGTCATGAAAATAATTTATAACTCTTAATTATTATTCTTAAGGAACCAAATTGGTAGTGCAGACATTATGATGACAATGGCAATGGTTCTTTTATACTTATCAAGAAAAATATAATTTATATGTTTTGAATTATTTATATATAAAATTTATATTATAACATCATCATTAATTTATTCCATAATATTATTAAATTTTATATAATAAATATCTCTTGACATTATCACAAAAAAATAAAATATTTTCCTAAAAACTGTATTTTTTTAACTATTCACTAAAAATTCAACTATTTAAGAAAAAAACCAAAAATTATTCATGACCATTTTCTAGATATTTTGAATTCAAAAATGATATCTATTTTATGAAAACAATTTTCTAAATATGGTAAACATTATTTTCTCTGAAAATAAATATTTTAAAATTATAACTAATTTTATGATACATTGAAAAATTAACAAAGGTCTCATAAAATTATCTTATAAATCAAAATATTAACTTATGATTCCATTTTATGAAATTAATTTTTCTTTTGATTCATTATATTAATTAAAAAAATTTAAATAAACATTTATGTTTTAAAAATACTAATACTTAATTAATAATTTCTAAAAAAATTATTTACTTATACTATGATGTAATTATATCATACATTCATTTATAAGATGCCTAAATTTTATTTATACTTTCAAGGGTTGGGTTAAAATTCATTTCTCCAGTTTAGTATTCATAAGGGTCATATAACTATTCATAAGGGTAACACTAATATTCAAAAATTTAAAGTTACTATTCACCAAAAAATTACGTTGATCCTATCAGACTCTAAATTTATTACCGATCGCAACTATGTATGTATATTTTTAGAAATTAAATTCACAAAAGTAGATAAATTATGTTTAGTGGATAGGTTATTACTATTGTATCTAGATAATTATAATTACAAAAAAAAATTCACACAGACTCAATAATGTGTGCATTACATTCTATATTAAATGTATTTTTTAATCTATGGGGTGTTATAGACTAGTTATCATTGGTTATGGAGTTGATTAATGAATTTTAATTTCATTTATCATCCATCCCTTTTTATTTTACCCTAACTTTGTAAATAAAGTTTCACTAAATCAATTACATATAATAACCAATACAAAAAAACCAATTTAAATACAATAGATCCAAATAACATTATAATTTCCACCATATGAATAGTATTATCAAAATATAATCAATCCATACACTAGAATTATGGGAACATAATAAGTGAAAATAACATTCCAAGTTCCAATTTATTCAATGTAAAGCCCCGTATTTACCAAAACATTTATTTAAAATACCATGCCATGAAGTTATATAATCATAAAACAAATATATAAAACAATTATTTTATTCCAAATCCAATTTTGAAGGACTAAATTTACTTCAAACTATTATATATATTTTCATCATGTGAGTAACATAATTATTTCTATTTGATATAAATTTTAAATCATTAAATGTGTTTTGAATGTATTTCT
Organism: Viscum album; assembly: GCA_963277665.1. NCBI lineage: Eukaryota > Viridiplantae > Streptophyta > Magnoliopsida > Santalales > Viscaceae > Viscum > Viscum album. The sequence continues at coordinate 1,912,190,309 of OY728158.1, forward strand.
TTAGTTCCAATACCCATGTTAAATTCTACCACTAGTAAGAACATAAAAATTTATTGATATATCATTTAATTAAAAATAAATAAAAATACTCAAATAAAATCACTTTCAATAATTTAAAAACAAAAATAAAACATTCAATTATACTAAAAATCAAAACAGAATTTCTTGATACCATAAAAGAAAACAATAATGAAAGATTTTATTAATTAATTTATTTTGAATCATCCATATTTTAAAATATTTTGATTAGAAATTTAAATAAAATAATTATATTATATCATAATAAATAGAATAAAACAAATTCCCCATTTTAATTCAAGATCAAAAACATTATGTTCAAAAAAAACATAACCTTGTGGAAATTCAAATCCAAATAAAATAAAAATAATCTTCGAAATTTAAAATTACAATTAAAAATGTAATGTTTTTCATAATTTATATGAATATAATTCAAATAAATCTAAACAGTGATTTAAATTATCTATTTATAATAAAATTCATAAATTTGAAAGATAAAATCAGTATAATAATTACTTTATAATTTTATTAAAAATAATTCGTTGTAAGAATTCACTAAAATAGAATATTTTCTTAATAAATAAATTTACCAGTTAAATATTCATCTCACATATCATAGAGAAACTAATAAAACATAATATAATCACCTATATATATGTGATAACCAATTATATTAACATTGATCACCATTTTAAAAAAATAATATTTACAAGAATTATCTCACCATATAAAATAATCCATTATAGATACAACTTAAAATAAAATAATTTTTATGAAAATAATTTTTCAAGAAACTCAAATATAGTAAAAAAAATATTAAAACCCATTAAAGGGTTTATATACAATAAAAACTCTTAGAAAAATGTAACATTTTACCCCTCTTTATTAGGCTGAGTGGACATGGAATTTATACTAGGCCTTATGTGACATCACCAAGGTGTCGGAGGCTAGAAATAAATACTAAGGGATTTAATATAGTTGAGGGAATATTTTAACATTGAAAATAAAACAACCAAAACCAAGTATACCATAATAAAAAACCATAAGATGCATAATAATAATTTAATACAACTCAAAGTGATACCAAAAGAAAAAAATACCGAACTACACCATAACTAATATCAGAGTACCAAAGGGGTTGACTAAACCACAAAGCTCAAAGAATTAAAAGACATAACTCCACAACTGCCAACATGCTATATACTCTAAATCCATAATCTTACCTAAAGTATCATGATGCATCCCTAATTAAATTAAATGATTTTCCTTAACATATTTTTTTGATAAACTATATCTACAAATGCACCAATACTCTCAATCAGTGGGTGAGTGTTGAAACTTTGTAGGTTTTCCTAAAATGATTTCATTACTCACGCCAATAGGATAAAGAATGTTTTCACATTTATATAAAAATATATAAAACAATTAAAAAAATTTAATACTTCATATCAAATCCAATCAGTTGTGCACCCAAAAAAAATTTCAAGGAAAACAACAAAACATGTCTTTCAGGCTGTTTCACAATAAAATTTTCATAACCCATTCCAATCCACATGTACACACTTGCATTCCTAGAGGATAGTTTCATAATCATCAGTGGTATCTTTTCAATCTTCCAAGTCTTTAATAGGTAAACATATACTAGTGTTCAAATGGAATACACCCCTTGCACATGGTCACTCAATGAAAATGAACACATGCAAACCAATTATGCCAAAACCATGGAAAAACCAAATATTCTAAACAATTTAAATAAAAAATATTTTATTGAAACCATTTCCAAAAAAAATTATTTCCATGATTCAGACCAAACAAACATTTTAAAATCATTCAACAAAAAACTTTTCCTAAAAATTCCATTGTTTCACAAACCGTCACTATATAAGGTTTCTTCCATGTTTTTGATAAATATTTCACAACCAATTCCAACAAATTTAAAAAAATTAAAACAAAACCTTAATTCTCTAATAATTAAAGTTGATATTAATGACACTTACCTTGTGAATTATTGAAAAAAATAAAGAACCACACGACTTATTTAAAAAAACGGGGTTGAATCTTCAAAACCCCACCTTAGATCTTGTACCCTAACATCAACAAAGCCATATATCTTTATGATTGGCATAAAATATCACAGATATATTCCCAATAAACTAGATATTCTAATATAATATAGGTAAGAATAATAGATCTAATTAAAACCATAAAGAATGAAGGCTTACCAAGTAATCCATCCTTTAATTCACTGAGATTTTCTAACAAATCGCTCCGAGATCGAAGGGAAAGTCTCCACAACCTTTGGGAGGAGATAAAAACGAGTTAGGGTTGTGAAATAGGAAAAATTAATAGTAAAGAGTTAGTATTGACTGAGATACAAAATTTAAGGATCAAATTTTAAATCATGACTTAAAGTTCTAATAATAGGAGTTCAGAGTGAGGCCACCTACCTCATAAATTATCATGAAAACATAGAATGATACAAATTATTCCACAAAAACAGACTGAATATTCCACAATCTACCTTATATCTTTTTCCCTAACATCAACATTATAATATATAATTATGATTGGGATTAAATATCATATATATATCCCAAATGGACTAGATCAAGTAATATAAGAGAGAAAATAAAAATATATCTTAAAAAAACACGAAGAATGGAAACTTACCAAATAATCTAGACTTCAATGCACCAAGACTTTCCAAAGGATTGTTTGTTAATTGAAGTAAAAAAGTATCCAAAAACATTGCGAGGATATAAAATTGAGTTAAGGTCATCAAAGATGAAAAATTAGTGTTTTATAGGTAATCCTAAAAGAGATCCATAGTTTAAGTATCTAATTTTTTACTATGCATGGTTTAGGAACATAGTTAGCAAAACCCTGCACAAACTATGTGCCAACCACTGTCTCCAAAAACCTTTCACATGGTTGTATTGCGTGGTTTGAAAAAACATTCAACAATCATGTGTTTCCCTCTTTTCCAATTTGCACAATTACTCCCGAGTGGCTATGGAGTTTGGACAAACCATGAACCTAGGAGTGCACCTACCAAAAATACTATATATCACTATACACATCTTCCTATAGGAGTAGCATGGTTTCTACTAACTATTCTCAAAACATGAACATCTATAAATGTCTAACACATTCCAAATGTCATCTCAAACCTCTCATGAATCACCCAAACAATTTAGATACAGAAAATACTAAATAAAGGGTTTCTTGCTTGAATATGGGGGTGCTAAATTCTCCCCACTATTGGACATTATATCCCTAGAATGTAAAAAAACATTATTTCCCTAAAATAGTTCAATCTACTGGTTGGTAATTTTTTTCTCCCATTCCCAAGTATCTTCCTGAATCTGACCATGTTTTCACAAAACTTGCATTAGAATAATGATTTCCCATGAAATATTCTCTCTTGACTTTCCACAATCCATACCGATATGTGAACGAATGAAGAATCCAGCTCTAGTTCAATGTGATCCCATCAAAATATTAGTCAAAATTAGGATAATTCCTTTTCAACTAAGATACATAAAATATATTGTGAAAAAAACTGAGTTGTGGTGGAAAATCCAACTGATATGCCACCTCCCCAACCCATTCGAGTATCTCAAAATGGCATATGTGTTGAGGACATAAATTTCTATTATTCTCAAAATGATGATTCCCAAGCCTTGTAAAGATTCTCAAGAACACAAAACTAGTAATAAAAAATGACAACGTTGGTTGACAATGATTCAAATATGACTTTTGATGAATCTAAATCATCTCTATTATCTTCTTGGCTAACTAAATATCATTCATTGTCTCTTGGAAAAGGATCATCCTAACTAGTGAAGTCTCACCTGTTTCCACACAACAAAGTGTAGAATGAAAAGGATTCCCATACAATGCTTCAAAAGGATCCATATATATCGAGTACTAATAAATATTTTTATATGATAACTCCTTTAATGGTATATTCCTCACCCTTAAGCCACCAAAATCAATTAAACATTCCCAAATCATGTGTTATAATGTTTTTATTTTCCATTCAAATTTTCTATCCATATGAGGATGATACACCACACTCATGGTCAATTGAGTCTCTATGTATTTTTTTAAGTATTTCCAGAAATGATATGTAATCCTCATATCTCAATTAAATATTATTTAAACCGGTACACTATTTATATTTATAAATTCTTGGATATAGATTTAAAACAAGTCCTCTACTATTTATGATTCATGAATAGGGATGAAGTAGACCTAATTTGTGAAACAATCCACTATCACCCATATGAAATATTTTTTCCAAACCATTCTTGGGATACCTATTATAAAATACATGGATATCTATTCCCATTTACAAAAAATAATAATTAAGGACTACAACATACCTACTTGCCATTTATGCTCTACCTTAACTTGTTGACATGTGAGGTACCTTGAAAAAAACTCAGAACCCTTCCTTTTTAAGAAAACCCACCAAAACCATTCCTTAAAATCCTTATACATCTTCTGTATTCCAAGATGAATATCCCATCTCGAATAGGGGTGATCATGGAGAATTGGTTCCTAACAAGACATAGATATGACCATCTGATTTCAAAACCAAAAAACCAAACTATCATCAAGCTTCCATACCTCAATGGTCTCCCCACCATTGAGTTTTGATCTCATATTAACGCATTCATATACATATTTCTATGACACTTTAACCATGTAAAATAAATCAAGAACAAACAAAAATGGAATGAAAAATATAAAATTACCACAGTCTTCTCAATCCAAATGCATGATATCTACGATCACCATCAATCAACCCTGATCTGAAGCCTTTTTTTCTAATTGAGCATATGACTTCCGGCTTAATGAATCTACCACCGAATTTTCTTAACTGGTGTATAAGAAAAGTCAAAGTCAACATTTGTAAATACTGTCTCTATATTATTTTTATCAGGTTCTAATAGATTTGTGGGGAAATATGTCTCAAAATATTATGATTTGTAAACAACATAAATTTCTCACCAAATTGGTAATGACTCCATGTCATCAAAGAATGTACTATAGTAGAGAACTAAAAATCTTGTATTGGGTATTGATTCTCATGAAACTGTAACTATTTAGATATATAAGAAATAACATGATCTCCCTGGATGAGAACACATCCCAACCCAGACCCCAAATAATTAATATACACAATGTACCCTTGTCCTTAGTTTGGAAAAATGAATATTTGTGTTGATGTAAGGAAAAATTTAAGCTCTTGAAAAAATTTCAGACAATCCTCTCTCTATTGTAATGGAAAATTTTTCATCATTAATGATATCATTGGTAAATCTAGTCAAGATAAATAATAAAAAAAATGTCGATAATAACCAACTAAACCAAGGGAAATATATATCTAGATGGAATTATTTAGAGGATGATAAGAGATAAAAATCGTTATATTTTATAAATCCCTATAAACACCTCTTTAGAATATTACATGGAAAAGAATCAATACATCTTATATCAAAAAAATAAACATTTCAATATTCACAAATAATTGATGATCCCTAATAATTCCCAACCCAATCACCAAGTGTTTCTCATGATATTCTTTTATCCTCGAACACAGTAGTATGTAATCCACAAAAGCCACAACAAAAATCTAGATATGTTTGAAATATCCAATTCATCAATTAAATAATGAAAATTGGTTCATTCATAAGACCCAAAGAAATAACCATGTAATCATAATGGCCATGTCTACTCTTGAAATCTGTTTTTTGAATATCCTCTTTCCTAACCCAAAATTGGTGATATCCAGATCATAAGTCCATTTTAGAGAACCATTGGGATTCCCTCAATTGATCAAATAGATCATAAATTCATGGAAGTGGATATTGATTATTTATCATAACTTGGTAAATATTATAATAATCCACACGTAACTTTAGAGTTATGTCCTCTTTTTTGACAAACAAGACTGGTTCTACCCATAGAGACGTGTTGGGATGAATGAACCCTTTGTTTTCTAAATCATCCAAATGGAATATCAATTCCCTGAGTTATATTAGTTACATATGGTAATTTTTAAGGAAAATAAGAATATTTCTTAAGTGGAGATTAATCGTAAACTCGACATCTCTTTTCGGTGGAACCGTAAGAAATTTTAGGGAAACACATCTGAAAACTGATCAAAAACCACTGAAAAATTACTATTCATGATCTGTTACATCAATTCCAAATTCAAACATACCAACTCATATGAGATCTTTTGAATCACTGGTGCCAAAAATCCCCTTTCACCAACCTTTACATTTCAGTATCCTCTAAAGAGTTTTTCTACACCATCATCGGTTGTAAAAATAACATTTCAGGTATACCAGTTGATGTAATATTTTGACAATGTCAACCAATACATACCTAATATTATGTCCTAGAAATATATTTTACAGAATAACTATCACAATTGATTTTCTAGATTTCTCATACCTAATCACTTGCTCAGTTCTATATAACTACTTACTAACTGCACTTTATTCTTTATTTCCATATTGAGAATGCATTTACTGATGATTCATGGTAGTCCTAGAATCACCATGGCTAGATCCATTATGCTAATGGTAATTATTCTATATCTCTTATCCCATAAAATCATATGATGTCTATGAAATTTGAAATGTTTCCCTAGAACCTGACATTGGTGAACTGAAACAATAGCTCTAAAGATTCCCCATTTTATTGAAATTGTAGCATGATCTAGGTAGTGCCATAAAATATCGTTTAATGTGAATTAGTGAACCACACTGAAAAATCACATCTTACTTAAGTATGATTGAGTGAGCCACACTGAAGTCTTAAACATTTAAAATTATACCATATCACAAACTATCACAACAATGCTCTCTAGAAAATCAACATCTTTCTTTTTCATCCCATTTTTTAAAATTCTATGGTGCTTTAAAAAATCAAACCATTTTTAAAATTTCACAACCATACCCTTTTCAAAATAAAACATTTTAAAATAAATTCAACACTTTTCAATAATAATCTATTTTGTTCCAAATCATAAATCATTACTCAAAATGAAATAAACTCTCTTATTAAGATGTCATTTATATCAATCAATATCTAGCTCTTCTCATTGGATAAACCCATGAAAATGAGATTATTATTCCTATAAGTGTCTCTAAAACACTTATATACCCAACTCATTGGTAAATTGGCGTTCAGAATAAATAGGTTAACTATGGCTTTTTATGCTATACATTTCAAGTCCTGATGATCTAACACCATGTTACCATCCTAATTCAAGGACTAATCAAGAATGGATTTTCAACTCAAAGAAAAACACAACAGATACCCATGGATCGAACAAACAGATACCAGTAGTTCTAAAATATTTGGTCCAACCAAGGATGATACCATTTTTAACATCCTTCTCCTCCTCATTGTCTTAAATTGAGTAAATATTTCTACTATGCATTAGGTGACATACAGAAGCTGCTAAAGGCTTGCAATAAATGCCAAGGATTTCAATACAGTTGGGGGATGATTTTCCGATTGAAAATAAAAAAACCAAAACCCAGTATGCCATAGTCAAAAAATAGTCATATAATGAATTATAATAATATAATACAACTCAATGTAATATCAAAAGTCCACAATAACAAAATACACCATTATAAATATTAGAGTACCAATGAGGAAAAATAAACCAAAAATCTTAAAGACTCCAAATACATAACTCCACAGCTCCCAATATGCTCCACGCTCCAAATACATAATCCATCCCAGAATATCAAGATGCATCACTAACCGAATCAGATACTTTTCCTTTACCTGTATCTTAATAAACAATATTAGCAAACACACCAAAGTTCCCAAGAAAGGGGTGAGTAATGAAACTCATTTGGTTTTCCATAAATGAATTCCATACTCACATCACCAGGATAGAACATGTTTTCACATTTATATTGAAAAAATTATACGAAACAATTTAAAAAAATTATCAATTCATATCAAATCCAATATTTTTATCCCCAAAACAGTTTTCACAAAAACACAACCAAACAAGTCTTTCAAACCATTTCACAATCCATTTAGCATAACCCATTCAAATACACAAATGCACACATACATACCTAGGTGATAGTTCCATACTCATGAGCAGTCTCTCATCAATCCATGAATTCATCACAAGGTAACCATATACCAATGCCCTAATGGCACACCACCCTTCCACCGAGCCACATTAATGTAAATGAACACACATAAACCAATTATAAAAAAGCATGTCAAACAAATTTTGATAAAACATCCCAATAAAAATTTATTTTATTGAAACAAATTCCACAAAACCCTTTTCTATGAACAATACCCAGAAAACGTTTTAAAATAATCATTTTAAAATCTTTAAATATTGGAAATTTCGCAACAATTCCACAATTTCAAAAACTATTAATAAAGAAGGTTTCTACTATTTTTTGAATAAATATTTCAAAATAAATTCAAATAAATTAAAAATAAATAAATAAATCCTTCAAGTTATAATAAGAGGAGTCGAGATTGAAGACACCTACCTTGGAAATTATGGTGAAAATGTTGAACGACTCAAATTCATCAATAAAACTGGGTTGAATCTTAAAAACCCCACATTAGATCTTGTTCCCTAACATAAAAAACCATATATAATCATGATTTACATAAAATATCCAATATATATACCCATAAGACTATATCTATGAATCTAAGAGCGGAACAAAGAATAGATCTATGGTAAACCACCAAGAATGAAATCTTACCAAGAAATCAGGCCTTCAACGCACCATGATGTTCGAACAGATCACTCCTAGATTGAAGGGAAAAGTATCCAAAATGACCATGAGGATACAAAACCCAGTTAGGGTAGTCAAAGAGGAAAAATTAGTGGTTTAGAGATATTCCCAATTAAGATCCAAAATTTAAGGGTCTAATTTAAAACTACACATAGTTTTGGTGTGGGTTTAGGAAACTTTTGCACAAACCATGCACTAGCCACTGTATCCAAACACCCTTCGCAGGGTTGGATCATAAAATTAGAAAAACCATGTTCCCACCATTATTTTTTCTCTTTTAAAATTCTCATGGTTACTTCTGGGTGGCGACATGGTTTATCCAAATCATGTTCCCAACCATGCATCTACCCAAAAGATTATATCTCACTTTTCATGGTTTCCTGTAAGTGTTTCATAGTTTTTACTAACCTTGATAAGACCGTTCACCCAAAAAATGCCACAAAACATTCCAAAAGTCCTCCCAAACCTCCCAAACATCCCAACCATCACTTAAAATATTTACATCCTTAAATAGGATAAATAAAGGGCCACTTACTTGAAAAATAACATTCTATGACAACACTAGATACATGATTTTCCACTAAATATAATTTGTTCAGTTATATTTGTAGGTTATTTATCAAGTTTTAATTGTATTGACTCAAAATATAACTTGTATAACTATCCAGTCATCCTTTTATATCATTTTTTAACATTCTTACCTATATAATATAACCAAATACTCAATATGGAAGGTCAAAAAATAAAGGCACATTTCTATTCTATATTGGTAGGATAAAGTTAAAAGGGTATTAAACATAGATGATATTAAGGATCTAACTTTAATTAAAAATAAATAATATGTAGTGGATTTTAATTGTAATTCAAATACATTGTGCCTAAATGTTAGAATGATCTTTCTGTATAAAAAATACGTTTAAAAATTGAATAAAACTAAACTAGGAATAAACAATGAAATAAACATGTAGATATATAGATTAAAACATCCAATAATCGATACAAAACTCAATGTGAAGATAAATAATTACAAATAGAATCAAATGTGTTTAATATAAACAATTATACAAGGAAAAATTGAAATAATTATAAATCTTCAAATGATACGTGGTTAACTATGTATTCCACTGCTGTAAGAATGGTATGCAAGAGCCCATGGTCCTTTACTACTAAAAAGAAAATATAATTACACATCTTTATGATAAGAACAAAGTATAAATATACATGTACGATAACTGTGTATAAGTTAAGAGTGATTATAAATCCATTATGAGGCAACCAAAGTTTCTGTATATTTATTTTTAAATTACTAAACTAACAAAATAATTTAAAAATAAATAGTAATGTAACTATATAAATATATAAGAGTGAATAAGTAAATAAAAAGTGGGCTTTATCATTTATTTTGAAATAAAGAAAATTTTCAAAGGAATAACTAAATTAGTTAAAAAAATAAACACTATAAGAATTAATAACCTCTAAGAATGATAATAATTTAATATGACCTAAGGAAAAAATATTGGACCGGAATTTTACAGAACCATCAAAATTTCATTTTTATATGATTTTATTGATTAAAACATTAAAAACCCACACTTAGCCTCATCAGTTAGGTATACAAATAACTAGAGAAAAAAAACTTTTCGAGTTACTTATGAGAGTATAATTATAACTAAAATAGAACTAAATGATATATCCCATATTATACATGCAATGTTTCGTATGAAGTTTTCTAAATTCTAATAATTAAGATATTAGAAAAATTTATAAAAAATCTCAAGTCATTAGTTGTATTAATAAATACTATTATTTCTTTCAATATCATTTTTAACTCATTAAATATTATAAAATTCAATAATTTTGTATATAACAACATGGTTTATAACTACAAGTTGTAATAAATATACAATAGCATTATTATCCTAGATAAATATTCATTTACCATTTAAAATCAAATTCAATAACTTTTAAAAAAACATTTAATAATAAACTAAAAATCATATAACAAGGCACAAAATCATTTAATGACATGATTAAAAAAACAAAACTTTATCAAAACCTATTAAGTGTTAAGAAATTACATAGATTAGAATTTATACATATGTAATGGATTAAATTTAAAACCACATGTATTTTTCCAAAAATAAAAGACAGAAAATTTCACATAACTATGTATATAATTAAAATGAGGTTTAATTGAAAGAAAAATAATATTATAAAATTTAAGAATATAGGTATCTTTAAAAAAAATTTACATGTATATTCCCCTACCTTAGAAAAGTGTGAACAATATGATTTCAAAAATTAAGAGTATATAAGGGCTCAAGTAAGGATTATCATTATTTGAAGACAAAATAGTATAATTATCAAATAGATTTATTTGTGTAATCATCCCACAGTAATATGTAAGGGTGGAGGTAGAGAATTAAAAGATATACAATGAATATAAAATGGATAAATATTCATTGAACATGATCATTTGACACAAACATCCATGAGATCAATTGATAGAATGAGGGAAAAGGATTGACCCACATAGGAACCCTATAGGGTGATATTCGAATACCTTTGAAGAATGATGATGGATAATTATTTTGAAGATATGTTTTAAAATGAAATTTTCATTAATTTTATAAAAATAAAATTCTAAACTATATGTTCACTAGAACCATTAACATGAACATACATTTCCAACTATCTAGATTTTACCTACCCACATAGTCTTGTGAAACCCAGCTATGTACTCAAGTGATATTCATTAGATTTGAAGTATTCTAAACCTGACAGCAAAAAACACTAACTATTTTTTAAAAACAATTTTAGATCATTGAACAAAGATTTTAATATTTCTAAAGAATAATTTTATAGGAAAGTCAAATCAATATCATTTGGTAAAAATATTTTCAATCACTTTAATGATATAATTTCACAATTTACCAAAATGGTCACACTAATAAATACTTAGAGTAGTGATAAAAGTGGATGTTTTGTATTTTTAGGGAAATCAATTAATATATATATAATCATAGGAAAATGCAACCAATATGATATCATTTCTCTATTATGGGTTTCATATGAACATATATTGGAACCTATGGAATTAGATGTTTTCATTACAGTGGGATGATCCATCTATATATTTCATTCTCTAATTTTATAATTGTTTAATGATGGATAAAATAGAGCATGATAATTGCAATTCCACCTTATCAACATTATAAGACTTTTTCAAAGTTGATTTTATAGCTACAATATGATTTATGGTTTGTGGGACCACTAATATTAGGTAGTATTGTATGAGAGAATCATATAAATACTCTATTACTTTAATGAGAAATGGTTAATGCCATAAGTGGTAGAGGAAGGAAGCATGAATAAATAGATGGTTTATCTAGTAAGGGGAAACTACAAGAATTATACATTCAATAGTTATAGGATACTAAGATGGCTATAGGTGTGATTTTAAATTTTTACACCCTTTCTTCAATTTTGATTGGTATTATTTTTTCTGCATCATTTATCATTTCTAACTTATTTCATTTATTAAATCATCAGGTCAAAAATATTCAAAGGATACTAAATTTTAACACTGTAGTGGAATTTAAAAATATCTTGTTTAAAGGGTATTGTGGTTGTGTGCTGATTTTTGGATGAAAACTTTTTTTATGTAACCCTTTCATCATGCTAGTTTAGGGGGAACCGAGTAGAATACCATGGCTCCTAACAGTAGGAAATCATTCTCCGCATCATATACAAATGTGATTATACCGGTGTTTGTTTGTTCTCAGAATCAGGGTTTATATGAGTGTGATGTATCCACCTCAAATAATCAGAAGTTGGAAATGTGGGGTTCATTTTATGTTTAGGAGGATGGGTAGATTAAAACGAATAGGTCTAGTCCTATCATGAAAGATTAATAATATTTTCCGAAGCCAATGGAGACAAGGTCAGCTAAAAAGGGACAACACAATGAAAGGGAGGGTGGGTTTTCAAATAATGACAAGATACATGATATAATTATATACTCCAGGGAGGAAATGTTGGATGAGTCCATCGTGATTAAGGCCTCCCATGAAAATTCAAATAGAATAGTCAGAGTGTTCTACCAGTGGACACCAATAATGAGAATAAGCGGTGGTTCAACAATCAAAAACTCATTCATACAAGAGGTTTCAATGAAAAAAATAAACATTGAAGATTTTATTCAAATGTGGGAAAATTTATATTATAGACATGAAGAATTTATCATGGAAGATCAAGATATAAAAGTACATAACCTGCAATAAAAATTATATATAGATAAAGCTTCTAATAGAATTATTCTCAAATTTAATGTTTATGTGATCTCTTACGGTGTTTGATGCATTGTGGCTCAGTTGTGCGAGGTTTTTTATAATGGTGTCATTTTTGGAGGGTTCTCAGTCATCCCATAAAAATTATTTTTATTGAAATTAAAATATTGAATGTTTGGTTAGTTAAAACCATGTCATGTTATTAATGAAAATAAATAGTTTCATTCTTTGGAAATATTGATTTTATTTTATTCATAATTGTTTTGATTTTTATCAATAGGGGATTATTTTCACTAACATGGATAAAGATTATATGGTATTTATTTGATAAAATTATTTTCATTTTTGACAGAGAATCATTGATCCACCTAAAATCATATCAATCAGGAAAATTTAGCACTTGGTTTAATTATAGTGAACATAGATAAACACCCTTGAGTTACAAGGGATTATAATTTTTTTACCATAATAAGTTAAGAGTTTACCATTTATATGAGAGATTAAACTAGTAACTAATATAAATTAATATATCATTTCTATTACTCTGAAATCATAATTTATGAAATATATATAGAATATGTATATTTGAGGTCTGAAAATAATTAATTACCATATAGAGGGTTTTTTCAACATATTGTATCTACATTTTCTTCTCTATTAATTTTTTTCATATTGAAATAAAAACAAAAGATTATGTAGACATTACTAGTAATTAAACTAGGTAATGGTAGAAAATTATTATTTTCTTCTAAGGATACCTTATTTTTGACATGTTGAAAGAGTAATTTATTTTTATATAATTTATATATTATTAGAATATCACTAAATGTAGTTTATAAGAAAGGATATACAAAATATATATTTATGATGGTCATTTGGATCTATAGGGATGTGATTTAGATCTATGAATGATATAGGTATGTTTAGGAGATTTTTTAATATTATGTTCAACCCTTTCATAAATATTTTATTATATTCTTCACTATTATTATTTTTATTTAGGGAGTGGGATCATGGATAATATATTAGGATAATGTTTGAGTTTTTTAAGAAACATCAGTTGTATGTGAAAAAAATAAGTTTAAATCTTGACATGTAAGGTTCACATCTGTATTCATATAATTATAGAGCATGGTTTAGTTGAAAAAACTATGAATATCAATATTGTTATTGAATTTAAACCACTAATGGGTTCTTCTTAATAATACTATTTTTAATATTGTATGGTTATTATATGGGATATTCATATTAATATTCTCATATTTAGAATCTAATTTCAAATTTTAATAAGGAAAGTGACATTTTTGAGTGAAATAATATCACGATCCTTTAAAAATTTTCAAAAAAAGTTAATAAGTCATATAGATTTTGATTACTTGAAAAAATTATTTTTTATGAACTATATTATAAGTAATATCATATAGATTTTGATGTGTATTTATTAGGGAGAGAGTAGTCACTAAATATAAATTTATAATGTTTTGTTATCATGAACATAAATATGCTACTTGTTATTTTGGGATTTATTTGTGATATTACACTTAGTCAATATTGGAAATATTTTATTTGATATTACTTATAAAAATCATAATACTCCATAAAGTATTTTCCCCTATGATTATTTCAATTTATGGAAGACATTGTGGGTGGGAGTTATTCAATATTTTAAAACAGGGATCACGTATACCCTACGAAAGTATAGTTTGGTAGTTGATGAATATTACTTCTACTATTCACAAGGAGTCCATATAGAGTCAACGTCAACATGTTTCCATCAATGGAACCCTAGTGGTATAAAGTGAAGAGGTTCCCTTAATGTTTCCTCCCTTAAATTTTAGTGGATTCCATTTTCTATCTTGACAGAGGTGATGTTCTAACGTGATGACCTATAAGAAATTCCTTCCATCATTGGTGGTGGTTAAATGTACAATTTATTTTCTGGTGGATATTTTTTTTTCAATCATTATATGTAATTAGGTTATAAGCTATTGATACAGAGGTAGTGATACCTAACACTATAATTCAAATTCTATAGAAATGGATCTCGCTTTAGCCATAAAATTATAAAATCAAATATAGGATAGTACACCATCGATGATGATATATTTTTCATCATTGCTTATGATTTTTTGCAGTGGTCTCTATATGAATCTGACATCATTGGTCCTTGATTTAGTTTTGGAAACATGGAAATCATCCTCTTTCTAGTGATTATATCCCTAATCTATATTCATTAGATGAGGTAATTATGCATCCTTATGAATAATTATATCCAAGACTAGTTGTTTCATCATTTATTTATGTTTGTGATGGATCCAATCCAGAATCGGTGAAGAAGGATCACATTTCAACTGGTTTTTTCATCCTCTCGATAGTGCTACTTCCATGCCTAATGTTCTTCCAACCTATGATGGTGTCCTATTGTCAGTGTTGACTTCTCCCTGCTATAATGGCCTTTATTTTGGGGTTTTCCCATTCATTTTTCATATTAGACTTTGGGTTTTCTTTTAGTTCCTTTTTATATTTTACCCTTACTTATAATGAGTCTTTATCCCTAAAATTTTATATATTTTTTGAATAAATAAAACATTTTCTTTAAAAATAGTCTGTTGGATGTTACTTTGAGTCAATAGTCATATGGTGATGTTTTATACAAGTAAATTGAGGAATGAAAAGTAATGGAGTGATTTGAATATCTTATATATTAATCATATTTTTATTTCTGGGAGGGCATGTCTTTTTTAGATTAAGAAACATTCTCTATTTTTTTGATAAGTTGAAAATTATTAATGGAAAATGGTAAAGTAGATATATGGAGAGATCCAATTATCAATTATGATTCTCTTAATGGTAGGAAAGAGGATGAGAAACATGAACTATATAATATAAATAACAGCATGATTTTGAAATAATGCCAAAATATGTTATATATTTGTTTTATAGCTCATCATTAATAGTATATACAAATGTCACATTGATTCGACATACATTAAATAAGTGTTTTTTGAGGTTTAAAATATATAAATTTTCCTCTAAATGTTTATCTTGGTAACTTTTTATAAGGTGAAATACAAACATCATTTTATGTTAATATTGTTGCATCCCTTGGTTATTTTTCAATTAAAGTGGGTGGGAATTTCCTTAGATTTTGTAATTATCATAACTTATGGAATAAGATAGAATAATTAAAGATGGGTTATTATTGATATATTGTTGATATAAACCTAGTTTTTTATTTATAAATGAATTTATATAAGTGGATTGTAATACACTAATAATTCAAAAAACAATACTATGTTTGATAGTGTATATGGCATTCAACACCGAGCCTAAAAAGACCATGGAATATTATTAATATAATATGACTCTTATAAAATATCCATTAAATTAGAGTTTATGAATACTATTAAATTTATTATGAAATATATATAATTTTCATGCTCAATAAAAATGTATTGAAAAATTCATATTAAATAATCGCTCAATATTTAGTAAATTCATTTTATTCGTCAAAAATATGTTTTCTTCAAAAATGATTTTTAATGTTATTTGTGAGTGGATAATATTATGAATTTATGAAAATTTTTGATTTTTTTCTAAAAAAGGATATATTTCTTTAAATTGGATGTATAAAATTATCCTATAATGAAATTTGGTATTTTTTTTAAAAAGACTGATTTTCTAGTGAATAGAAAACAATACATATTTTCATTAAAAACACTATTTTTTATTAAATCATTTAAAATGTTCCATTTTTTTATAAATATTATAAATGTAAATTTAGTTATATTATATTATTATTAATACTATTATGTTTAGTTTAATAAATTCTAAAATTTAATTTTATATAGAAATATTTTTATACAAAAATATCATATTTCTGGAAAAGTATTTTTCATCACTTTTTCAGAGTTTAATATTAAAATAAATTATCCCACTTATATAAATTAAATTTTTAAAAATTGATTCTATATTTTGAATCATTGGGTCCAAATTTCCTAAATATTTCACTTTCATTTTTGAATATGAATAATATTAACATGAGTTGTTTTTTCCACCATGGTAAAGGGAAAATCTTGTAATTAAGGTTTAAAATAATGATATGAACTAAATAATGATCCTAAACCATGAATTAATTTTATTGAATTATAATATATGATACATAATAATAATAAAAATTAATATATGTTCTTTTATTTTTATTCTTAATTATTTTGGCATTTATATTATTTTATATAAATACAAGTAAAAAATATTATTCTCTTTGATATATTATCTTAATTTTTTAAAAAGGGGTAAATTGAAGATATGATTGGTTATAAGTGAATATTTTAATGATAATTTTTTTATGATAATTTATTTTCAATTTTGGGTTAGGAAAAAACTACCTTAAATGTTTAAGCAACACCGACACAATACTTATGCAAGCACTAAAAAATAAAAAAAAATATTTCAAAAAATATAACAACATTATTTGACTGTATTATAGTGTCCCATGAATGTTTTAGATACTTATAACAAATTTTATTTTTTTAAATCATTTATATTTGATTTCTTTCTTTGTCTTTATGTTCTTAAAGTCAAATTTAATGAATAGTGTCAAAAATGACATTTTATATTAAATAATATATTATTAAATTATTTAAAATTCCTAAAAATAATATATTCGGCCACATGATTATATTATGGAATAAAATATGTACCATTGTATATTTATGGGTTTTTTTTATAATTTTATTGTAAATAAATTAACCATTTAAGACTAATAATCATTGATATCATCGTAATCTCCAAAAGGGTTAATAGATGTTTAATAAAAACAAATAATGGTAAAAATGTGATATAGAAAAGTAAAAAATTTATTTTATGAGATTATTTTAACTCATTAAATTCACATTTTATAATATTTTAAGTTTGGCTCCATTTATACATCATTATTATTTTATATTAGTTCAATATTTTATGAAATTCCATGAATATTCCTACCCTCGCCTTTAAAAGGGAAATTATTCTTCCATTTTCATCACACTTCAAGAAATATTTCTTTTGGCCATAAAATTCAAAAATAATTTAAATAAATCACTCCTCACAACCTATAGTAATTAATTTTATTAAAAACCAAACTTCAAAAACCCTTTGTTGTAACCCTTATGAGATTTTTCAAAGAACATGTATCGTTCTTAATAGATCTATTTTGTATTATTTTTATTACACCTCATTAAATTATTATTTAACCATGTTGATATAATGACATAAATATATATCATATATTTATATTTTAAAATGTTAATTTAATAACTCATATTCATCTCATATTTAATTTAAATGGGAAACAAAACTGGTATTCATGTGTACATAGGACCACCACCACACGAACCGATGTAATTCATTTTCCATCACCACACCTCAAGGATGTATATAATGAAGGAATATATGTATTCATGAAATATTTATCATTCTGTATAAGTAATATACCATCTATATTTTTATCATTCCATTTATTTGAAAATTATAACATCGTTTGTGCGTGCATGTGGATTGTCCCCTCCATGAGGAAATTGATTTCATTCATCATCAAATCACATGGATGGTATATATAAGTATATTAAAACAAATTATATAGTATTTATTATAGAATTATCATTATAGAATATAGAATAATACTTACATTATTTTCATAATGATCATTAAAAAATGGAAGTGTTACTCATACGCACGTACCACATACCACCTCCATTTCTCTAATGTAATTTATTTTTCAAAAACATATTTTATGTTTATTTTTAAAAATATCATTGATTTATAAAAATAATAATTATTTATTGATTATTATTCTATATATGATTAATTAATTTCCTCTTTGATAACAGTCAACTTACCAAATTCATTTTTGACATATATACCAAATATCAGCGAAACATATGACATGAACTTCATTGAATATGTAATAGATTATAACATGGTAATATGAATAATAAACATGAAAATTTTTCTTAATAAATAAATTAATTTTAATAATTTTCTTATTCAAAAATATAAACAATATCTCATGATTCTTTCTCATAGTATGGGAATTTATTAAGAAAATAATATTTTAAAATTTTTCTTTCGGAACATTACATTCATATACTCATTTTAAATAATTTATATATTTATTTTTAAAAAAATTCTATTCCATGTAAATATTTTCTAAAAATAATTTTATAAAATTATATATTAAGAAATAAATTATATAGGACATTTTATGTCTCTCTTCACACTCATTCAAAGGTTCTGAAAAGGAATATTTATTTACTTTTTTAAGGAGTATTTTTACATTATTTTTAAAAAATGAATGTTCAATTTTAAAAAATATGATGATACTTACTTTTCTAGGTTCCATAACTAATTTTTTATAATTAAAATATATTTTATTAATCCATATTTACATTAATGAAAATACATATTTCCCTTTATTCAGGAAATTTTATTTTCGAAAATTGGGTTTTAAAGGAAATTGATATTTTAATATTCAAAAATGTTTTTCTATAGGTATAAAGAATATATTTTTTTGTCCAATTTCTTGATTTTATGTGTTATGATTATGTTATGGTTCTTTGTAATTGGTATGATGATGGGTTTTATTTTTATAATCCAAGGAACGGTGGTTGCATTTTAAATTGAGTATGAGTGGTTACATTATTATATAAGGATGGTTCGTTCTATTAAAAACCAAGGATGGATGGGATTGTGATGGTCCTCCAATTAATTGGATGTGTAAGTCGACATCATGTTTATTTCATTTGTAATATTGATATGGAAAATGATATCCCAAGTTACATACTTATCTTATCTATTCCCGCTTTGAGTTTTTATAGTAATCTTATGATTTCTCATTGTAAGATAATGATCTTATTCTTAAAAGAAATTATATCCTGCTTTTTATGGTTTAAAAGTAAAACATTGTTAATAATATTTTATGAGTACTTTATGACTACAACGAACCCTTTATTAGTTATATTTTTTCATTTAATATTTATTAGAAAATGTATTATGAAAATATTTGGGAATAGAAGTTTATTTACTAGGTAAGAAAATCCCTATTTTTAAACCCAAAGTTTATTTTGAAAAGGAAAATATCTATAAGTATTCATAGACAGTTGAGTTTCATTACTTTTTAATTATATACACCTTAATAAACCTTTTTTACTCATCCTATGTTTATAAAATGTTTTTCATAGGTTTCTAAGTATTTTTAATGGAAATTAAGAATTCAATTTGAAATTCATTAATATTTATCAAGAAAATTAATCGTGTTTACATTAAATATTTTACATTGTGGAAAAAATGGGTACTTAGTGAAGTGTGATCTTTGTAATTTATGGGATTTTTATATAATAGTTATCAAATAATTATAAAAAACCTTAAATCTAAAATAAATTTGGGGTTGAAATAAGTTAATTATAGTCTAAAGACATAAGATTATGAATTGTTTAATAATATGTTATTACAGATGGTATTAAATCTAGGTTATAAAAATTTAGATATTATAATGTTTTTATGTAAGGCTTACTTAAGAGTAATGTATACTAAAATATGTTTATATATTTAATTTTTATCAAAGGTTCAAATTCTTATTCATCCATTTTGAGGTTTTAAGTGTGGGTATTTTACAATGATTAATTAGATTTTGGGAGATGTTTTATTAGGTTGAGGTATATATAACTATTAAGCTTAATGTGAATGATTTTTCTGAAAGAGTACTATTATTTATTTTGTGTATGTGTGAAGAAAGGTATGAGATAATATTTTATATTAAAATATTATTTAATATTTATGTAAGGTTATTTTTTAGGATTTTAAGGTTAAAGTATTATGGAATATATGTGGATATTGTCTTGACAAGGACCATTTTCATTTTAATATGAAATAATTCACCTCATAATTTAATTATTTTAATTTTTATAGATTAAATATCACAAATTAAGATGAATGATAAATTACTTAACACATCCATATTCTCCCTTTAGAATTATTTAATCATAAATATCATGAAAAAATAATGTTCAAGTGATTTTGAATATTTGTGAACATCCAAATCACCAAAATGAAACACTTCGATATATCCAATACATTTTTAATTTTTATAAAATTTTTATGGATCATGGTACTTCTTTTATTTTATTTATAAATCTAAAACTCACCCATATCAATTGGAAATTGAAATATCACCAAGGACATAACTATTTATTTTATAGAGATATGGACATCACGATAGAAGATAAAAGGGATATCAACTACATAAATGAGTAACAAGATGTTTAGATTTATGTTATTAATTATTTTCTTATTTTCTAATTGTGAGTCATAATTGAGATGATATCGAGTAATCATAAGGACATAATTCATATCATTGAAAAGATAAAAAATCAAGGTTTTGGTTTTAAGACATAAGTTTAATGAATGATGTTTTTATCAATGATATTAGGATATATTCTAAATATTATGTGAATTATGAAGCATTCTATAATATATTTTTTCAAAAAAATTAAAAATATGTTAGAAGAAATCGATACCTTTGAAAAATGATGTAGTGAAAAGGTGATAATTGTTTGATACAGTCATTTATTAAAATATGAGAAATGTATAAATAAATATTTAGTTAATATATTCATGATGAAATCCAAATAATATTATTTAAATTTGTGAACAAATGAGAATTATAAAAAACCGTTGAGGTTAAAAAGTGATTTGATGATTCATGATATTTTTTCAGATGTTCATCATATTCTTAAGAACCTAATATGATTAAGGTAAATTTAACATTATGGGATTTGATTTTGGGAATAAAGATTTAATGGCCTTTCAGAATTATTGTGATTTTAATGGGGATTATGGTGAATAAACATATTTATGTAAATGTTTGTCAAACCTTTGAGATAACACGAATAGGGAAAATATATTTTTTATTATGAAAATTTAAGAGGGGTTTTCCTAATTTGTAGTTAAATGTTGGAAGAATATGTGATCAAATCATTTTAATATTTGGGTTATAATCTCAACATGAAATATTTTAAAGAAATTTAAGGGTATTTATTTATTGAATAAACAATTTGACTTTGGGAAATGATCTCTCTCACTATCCATAGTTATTAGGACATTATTATTTTATACCGTGTCTACATTTTCATTTCATACTAATGGTATCTTATTTTGAAAATTAGTTATGTATTATTCCAGATGACCTTCACATTTTCCTTTCCCTAATTTCAAGATAATGTTTTATTAACCCTTTTTACGATGTGGGATTTCAAAAAAAAGTATTTTAAAATGAATAAACGTGATTATAAAGATCATTGTAAAATTTTAAGAACATAATTTATTAATGAGGGATAATTTTATGACCAAATATTTTAAAAAATAAAATTGTGTTTGATATCATATATGAAACGCAACACTGAGCATAAACGGGCCACGAAATATTATTATTTTAACATATCGTTTAGAACCCTACCATTAATTTGGTAGGATTGAAGAGTATTAAATTGTTTGTGGAATATATATAATGGTACTAAAAAATTAAAATGTATTGATAAAGTCTCATTAAATAATCACCCAATATTTAGAGAAGCCATTTTATTCTTCAAAATATGTTTTCATCAAAAATGGTTTTTATTGATTTGTGAGTGGGTAAACTAATTAATTTAGTATTCTTCTGGAAAATTTATTTGTTAAAAATTATATAATATTCAAAATTTTAAAGTAAAAAATATCTTATATTTATTATTTTAGATTTTACCAAAATGATTGACTTTCTGATGAAAAGTGAAAATGCCAATTTTTATTGAAATGCGTATTTTGGTTTCAAGAATTCAGTAGCTTTAAATTTTTAATATTTTTTTCAAATTAAAATTGGATCAATAATATTTTAAAAAATACAATTAATTTAATTGTAATTTATTTTATTATTGAATTCGATAAATACAATAATACAAAAAACGCATTTTCATGAAAAATTGTTTTTCACCACATTTTCTATGTTTTATTACAAATTAATTTATTTTAAAAATATGAATTGAATTTTTTAAAAAGGATTACATATTGGGAATATTTTGTTTCAAAATATTTAAATAGGTCCCTTTTATTTTTTTTAATTATGAATTGTAACCATAGTAATAATTTTGAACATAGTAAAGGGTAAATTAGGCAATTAAGGTTAAAAATAAAATGATATGGAGTAAAAATGTCCATAAAACAAAAATTTATTTTATTTCATGATTATATACCATCAGTAATCATCCTAAATTTTAATATATATATACTTTTTACATTTTCCCCTAATTTTGACATTTATATTATTTTATATAATGAAATGTCAAAATGTCATCCACTTTGTTTTATTATCTCCAATTTTTTGACATAGGGATAAATAGAGGATAAGTTCTATTATTAATTATTTTTTTAAAGATAATTTTTTTATCATATTAATATATTTTTAGTTTTTTTTAAATGAAATAATTTCTATAAATGCTTAAGCAACACTAACACAATGCTTGTAGAAGCTGTACAAAAACTAATAATATGAGTTTAAAAAATATAAAAAAAAATATTATATGAGTTATTTGTAGATTCCTATGAATTGTTTTATATATATGACATATTTTACATGTTTTTATGGTTTATATTCAGTTAATATATTTTTATTGATGTTATTAAAGTCATATTAAATGAATAGTGTCAAAAATGACCTTAAAGACCTTTTATGATAAATAATATTTTTTTTAGTGATTTAAAATTTCTAAAAATCCTATATTTGGAAATGTGGTAATGCTATAGTTGCAAATATTACCATGGTACATTTATTCTCCTTTTATCCTTTTATATTTACTTTATTTACTCCTTAATAGTAAACTACATTGATATGACAATAATTGTCAAGATGGTTAATATGGTGTTAAAACAAAATAAAAATGTTAAAATTTCATATAAACATATATAAATTTTATTATATACGAGTTTTTAGAATCATAATTATCTTAAATTTTAATTTTATCAATTTGGATCCATTTGGGCATCAAAATTAATATATATTAATTTAATATTTTAAGAAATTTCAAGAGTGCTCCTCCCTTATGTTATAAAGGGGAACATATTCTTCTTTTTTCTTCACACTTAATGAATAATTTGGATCATAATGAACCTACTAAAATCCTTTCCTTAAATCCCTAAAAACATCATAGGGTTCGGAAACATAGCAATATTTTTGCTGTAAACCTTAAGAGGATGTTCAAAGAAGAGGTATCATTTTTAACCGAGTTTCTTTATTTTATTTTTTCATCCACCTCCTTAAAATATTAGTCAAACATGATGATATAATAAAATATTTCCCTCATAAAATGTGAGATAATATAATTTTAATGTCAAAACCCACATATATATCCCCATCCATCAAAATTAAAAACAAATTTTTTTCTCATGTGTACAATGGACAACCACCTCGCGAACACATATAATTCATTTTTAATAACCAATTCTAAAAGATGTTTATAATGATATAATTAATGTATGTATTATATTAATTAAATATTTATCACTAGGTTATATTAATATACCATCTTTATTTTTATCATTATAGTTATTGAAAATTGACAACGTCGTTCAAGTGTACGTGGGGATTACCACCACCACAAAGCGATGTGATTCATTTTTCATCACTGCATAACATTGATGATATATATAAGTTTATTCAAATAAATAATACGTAATATGTAATATAATTATCATTATTTAATTATAAAATAATAATTACCTTCTATCCATAATAATTATTGAAAAATGGAAGTGTTACTCATGCGTACTTATGAACTACCACCTCTATGATTATTAAAAAATCCCTTTTTCATAACCATATATTATTTTTGGTCATAAAATTATAATTGATCTATAAAAATTATCATTATTTAATTTTTATTATTTTGGATTTTTTTATTAATGATTAATTTAACCATATTCAACTTACCGAAGCCATTTTAGACATAGCTACCAAATATTGTCAAAATGTCCAACGTGAAATTTATTAATTAAGTAATTGATTATAACTTGGTAAGGAATAATAAACTTAAAAAATATCCATATAATTAATATATGTTTATATTTAGGATAACAAATAATGTACATGATGAGTCAGACTAAAGGTAAGCTAATTTATTTTAAGACAAATATTTTTTTAATGTTTCCCTTCTTACACTTTACTTTCAAATCCTAATTTTAAATATTTTAAATATTTATTTTCTAAATATTTATCTTCCAAGTCATTATTTTTTAAAATAATATTTATATATTTTTATGGAAATAATTTAATTATAAATAAAACTTTTTATATCTTTTTACTCTCTTCAAAAGGTTTTCAAAAGGAATCTTTTTATGTATTTTATATTGAGAATTTTGAATTTATTCTCAAAAGAAAAAAGGAATGTTTTATTTTAGCATATATGATGATAATGAATTTTTTTTAATTCCATAACCTTTATTTGATATTGAACTTAATTTACAGTATTACATGTATTATTTATGGAAACCCATATTTTCCATTATTATGGGAATTTTAGTTATTATAATTGGGGTTTAAAGGGAAGAGATAGTTCAATATCAGGATATTTCTTCTCAAGGGTGAAAATTATAATTTTATGAGTGTAATTTAATGATTTTATATGTTATTATTATTTTATGGTTCTTATGCATTGTTATTATAATTTCTAGCTCTATTATAAACCAAGGATGTGTGGTTCCATTATAAATTATGTATGAGTGGGTCCATGATATCCTTAATAGAAATTATATATATAATTCAACTATATGGTTATTTAATTTGTAATAGTAAAATAAAAAATGATTTACAAAGTGTCCTACATGTTGTATCTATTATTTCTATGTGTTTTTATGAAAATATTATTATTTCTAAAGGTAATATAATGATATTATTCTTAAAGGAAAGTATGTGATTATTTTTAAGGTTGAATTGTATAACTTTATGATAAAAATATTATGAACTTTTTAAATATGAAAATAAAAAAAATATGACTTATATTTTTCTATTAAAATTTCACATAAAATATTTTATGAAAATATTTGGGTTGAGCAGTTGATTTCTAGGGTATCAAAATTCTTATTTTCAACCCCAATATTTATTTTTAAATATAAAATTTATATAAGTATTCATGGACTAATGAGTTTCTTTTATTATTCCTTTTTATATCCATTAATGAGGTTTTTGTTGTAATCCTATGTTTATAAAAATATTACCATGTTTTTAAGGATGTATAAGTGAAAATAAGAATTCATGTTGAATGTCCTGAAGATTTTTCATGAAAATAAATCATATTTTACTTTAAATGTTTTACATTGTGCGACAAATGTATTATAATTAGAAGTATCCACTATTTAATATATAGGATTTTTATGTAAGTGTTATGAAATTATTTTATGATGCTATAAAAATAAAATATCATTGATAATTAATAGAATAAATTCTACTCTAAAGATATTAGATTTATATTGTTTAAGGCGGGGTCCATACATGGGTTTTTTGGAAAAACTCTATGTGGAATAATTATTCTAAATTCCTAGAGTTCCATGGGTGATAGTAATTCATTTGGATTCTCATATGAACTCTTGTACATGGAGATGATTAAACCATTCTTGGGTCACTCTATTTTTACTTTGAAAAGTATTCTTCCCATAAATGATCATAATAGTTGTTTTATGATTCAAACATTAGTAGACATTATAAGGGTGTGAATTATAGATTTTTTTGGTTGATGGGTGAATCATAAATATATAATTTACCATTGTTTGATTTTTCTTACAATAAAAATTATAATTCTTCTATTTTTATGACACCAAATGAGGATTAATATAGGTGGTTATTTTATTCATAATAATCTTGTTTGAGAGTTGTAAGGAAAGAATAAATGGGATATAGGTGATCTAGGACATGATTAAAAATGTGTAGATTAATTAGTATCACATGAGTGCTGAAAAAAGTAAACTAATAATTTTTCTATCAACAGAGAAGTTTGTAGGAGTTTTCTATGTGAAATCATTATTTCATATGAATTTATCCATGGTACATACAATTAATGTTTGGAAAAGAATTTAATTTTTACCTATATTGTTTGGTCTAATTGGATATTGGATAATTTTGTAGAGGTTTTTATTAGTTACCACTACTACTATGGTTTATAAGGATATAAAACATATTCCATGTGTCCAAGTTTTGGGAGTATTGTAGGGATCATTTACATGTGATTTAATTGAGTGATGTTAACAATGATGGATACATGTCTTCAATAGATTATCTTGTAAAAATTTAAGATTATAGAGAGAAAATAATTCATGGATGAGTTATTCTCTTACAATAAGTTCCTCAGAAACTTGGTGGAGTGTACAAAATAACATGGGAAATGGAATTAGAAATGATATTGAAACAACCTAATTGTTTTATTTTTTATTATTCTTTGATATAATTTTTTTAAGGATGAATTAATTTTTAATAAGATTAATTATAAGTATATTTCCATATATAATTATGATTATTATTTTCAAGGATGAACATTTTCTAATATGACATGTAATTTAGAAACCCATAAATTTTATGCTTCGATGTTTAAGAAATTCTTGAGGGTAAATTATTTTCTTTGGTAATAAATATGAAAATAAAAAATTTACTTTTCATGAAATATAATATTTGGGATTATATTATAATATTATTTTTTATTTATCTAATTCATTAATTTTTGAATTTTCTTATAAATAAGAATTATGATATTAAATTGAAGATATTAAAATAGGAAAATATAAGAAATAGGAGGATGTATATTCTTTCATCATTGACATGAAATGAGTTTTTTATAGATTAATGAGTCATTTTGAATGGACAATCAAAGTGTTATTACAATGAATTAATATACCATTAATGTTAGATGTATTATTAGGGTACAATTTACCTATAATTTTATTTCCCTTATAATAATAATTAAATCCCCAATATATTGTGAGGTATATATTATTTTAAAAAAATCATCTACCACATGTTTTTAAATGGACCATAACTATTAGAGGTGTTGGTAAAGGTTATGAGTTGGTATTTGAGGGGTTGATCTCTATGTGGGCTGAGTGTTTAGTTTAGGTGGAACATCATGTCGTATCTAGTGGGTTATACCTTGGTTAGGTTACATAAAATTAAATTAGTGTGGTCAAGGTTGTGTCATGATACAAAAGGGGGTTTTAGAATGAGGTCCCTATTTAGGGAATAATTAATTAGTCATTATTTGATAGTATATCTCAAAAATAGAGCATTGTTCAATTAAATAAATATAAATACCATATCATGATCCAAAGAAGAATAATTTCTCCATAACACATGCGGTCACACTATAATGACCCATTGTATAGTTTTTTATATTTAAAGTAAATTGATTTAAATATAAAACAATTTAAAATTTATCCCATTTTGTGATTAACCACCCACATGACCAAATCCATTTCCCATTAGGTTTCTCCACATATAACCTTGATTCATCCCTTATTTGAGTTTATATTTATGCACTGTTTATCATGGTGGATTTATCAAGGAAAGATTAATCATTATCCATTAAACATTCTTTATATTTCTCATCTTAATAGTTTTATTTTATATATATCCCAAATTTTGGGACTATTCTAGGATTTTTGATTTCTTATGAAAATATCCAAATCAATTGATGATATTCAGTGAGCAGGGTCCCATGAATATGAGTGAAGATCCAAATAGATTATGATGAGGAGTTTATTATTTATTTTTAATATTTAATAAATTCAATATATATTGAGTGTGAAAAAATTTCCAATAGATTTGGGGGTGGATTGATGGAACCCATTTATTGGGATAAAACATAATGTTTTTGACCATAATGAGTTACTACTATATTGAAGTATTGATTTATATAATATAAGCACAAAATGATAGGTTTGATGAGTTTATGAGATGATTTTAAATGAAAAAAAATCATGGAAGGTTCAACATACATCATGATATGTTTATAGAATGATAAAAATTGAAGGTTTATTGTAGAATAAGATAGAGAGTCTATATTTAATCACATGGCTCATGAATTTGAGTATTTCAAAGTTGGAGATTTTAATGAATTTTAGAGATTATTGATTATTATGCTTATATAATGAACATGGGGAGTTTTCCATGAATATAAAAAATAAATATGGATAATAGTAATTTCAATACGAATTCTACTGAGTTTTATTAATATAAATAATTATACCTTCAATGAAAGTATCACTTGGACATTACCTCTAAACATAGATTTTTGACATTTTTTTAAAATATTGTTTTAGGTTGTGAGATAACCCATAAAAATTACAAATAAACCCACAGAAAATATAGATTCAAAATTAAAATTAAAAAAATTATATAGCCATTATTGTTTCTCATTGACATCACCCGCTGGACTATATCTTATCACCTCACCTAGTATCACTATCATGATAAAAACATGCATGTTCCTCACCATTATTTTCATTTACAACTAAGTCTACTCAGAATCATCATCAATAGAATAAACCAAATACTTATGAGTTATCATAAACACTGAAAGGAATGAATACTATTAGAAAAACCAGAGGTTCTAAACATTAAGTTCTATATCATTGAAATATCACCAACTCCATAGATTCTATAACTTAATTTAGAACAAAACATATTTACACATATTCATATATCATTAGAAACACCAATAAGAGATAACAACACCATTGAGAACCCTCACTGAGATCCAAACCCACACCCCCTTGGAATCCAATAGGAAATAATGAATTTAATAGTAGTCATGCCACTTGGAACACCATCGACAACTATAAAAACACACCCCATAGCCTATAGAGAAACACTACAACTCATCTCACATTGTGGGAGGGATGAAATACAAAGCTAAGGTCTTTAACCTATTCTTTATAATAATTACTATGGGTTTATATTTTTACACCATCATGAACACTTGCAGTAGAAACATTAGTGGGAATCAAATAGAATAATAGTTCCCTATATACGACTAGCCTAGAACAATGTCGAATTCTTAAACCTCAAATCCCAAAATCTCCAGGAATTCCACTAAACCATATTAGGTTAATATTGGAGTAATGTGTCGAGTTTATAGAGAAGATATTGAGTAGTCTAGGGCCTCGACAGTAAACCATGACCCTTTAATGTATCATCATCCTCTTCCTTTATAACCACTGCTATGTTAATGTAAAAAACTATAACCTTGCCTACTCAAACAAAAACCCATTGGAAGAACCAGGTATCTTCAATCACACCACCATAAGAAAACACAAAATCTATTTCAAATAACACCATACTAATAAAACTAAACTGGTTTATAGATAATAATTTTGAGGTTATAAAATTAGAAGCCACTATTACTATACTTAACACCAGCGTTGGATACAAATTAATGTAACGACATAAGTGTAAACCCTTGAGGGTGAAACGAATGTCCAAAAAAATAAAAAAGGGGGAAGGAAACTCTATATCTATAAGGAATCATAGGCTGATATAAATAATATAATAATAGAACAATATAGGGGCAGAGACAAATGATTTTGTAAAATTGTGTGGGAGACACCATTGAGGTTGGGTAACAAAGTTCCCACTTTCAAAAATCGACATTGTCAATTCTAGGAAGTAATACAAAAAGAGGGTGAAACCACTTAGAGGAACTCTAGTATTTCACATAGACCCTGATTATTGAAGTAATGAGTTTATTTTTTGGTGTTACATATCTATAATAATTGATGAATGATTTTATAACTATACATAAATTTATGAAAATTTTGACAAAAGTATCGATTATGTGGAAATTCATTGATATACTAAAAATACATCATCATATGTGGTATAGCCTCCTGGAATTATATAGAATATAATTAAATAAACATTATAGATTCCTTATGTTTTTTATGTTATCTGAGATGAGTTAAAATGGATTATAATTTCTAATAATATTGAATATGGATGGAGAATATTTACAGGAGAAATATATGAAAATTTTAAAAATAAAATGTATATGTAAGATTAAATCTTGGATCAATATGATTAATCCAGTAGCTATGTATGATTATATTTCAAGTTGAAAAGTTTTTTGATGGATTTTATGTTAGTAGAAATATTTAAATTGGATATGTATATATAGATAAATATTATAAAGTCTATAATTTAGTGACTCTAAATTTGAAAATTGCATATAAGAATATCCCATCTCTCACATATGATTATTCTAAAGTTCACATGAGATTAAGATGAACTTCCCAAGATCTTTTGTCACTAATATTTACATACATATGAGTATATTAGAAAAACAAAAGAATAATATGGATTGATTGAAATGTTAGGGAATATTTATTTTGTGGATATGTAAGTGTGACATATAGTTTTAATAGATATATAATATATTTTTGGATTCCATCTAAGATTAAACTCATTTTTTATCATCTGGTGTAAGATTAATTATGATGATTCTATGTTAACCTTCATGTGTTAAATATCACTATTATTTAGGGAATTTTTGAATTAAGAAGCTTTAAATGGAGGTGGAATTGGTAAATGAATCAGAGAATGTCATGTGGGCAGTGATTTGTATGATACCATATTGATGTGGAAAATAAGTTTCATGTTCTTTGGAATCTATTAGGATGTATGAAGATACAGATCTGGGAGATTCAAATATAATATATTTAATTATCATAAATTAAGATATATTTGAAAAGATTAAATATTAATTGAAGATTAAATATCTTAGGGATTTGAATTTTAATATCAAATGCATCCTTTATAACCTGATGTGGGAGTGAAATGCAATGATCATAGGGATTTTTGAGGAAACTTGTATGATAATTATGGGGATAATAAAGAGAATAAATATTTCATATTATTCAGGTTTAAAAATGGGATTTTCAATGAATAATATTTAAACATTTTCAAAAGTGTATCATGTTGTAGCTACATTCAATTGATGTTTCCAAATTCAAGTGGATGTCAATCTACATTGTCAAAGATAAGTTTTCAATATGAATAAAATTTGGAAAAAAGATGAAAATGACCTAATATTACTATATATCCCAAGTGTCAATGAAGAATAAGAACATTGATACTAACATTCAACTAAAAATTTTTATTATTATCTTTCAGGAAGGAACTATGATTATTTCTACATTTTAGAAGGATATCTATATTTAGAAGAGGAAAACAACATGATTGTTCTTGGTGTTAATATTCAATAATTATTATAAAGGGGGGAAAGACCAAAAGTAATGGTACAATTTAGTATTATGTTAATATTTAAATTTATTATGTGACATATAAGATGAATCCTTTAATTATATGATATCAGGAACTATAGTGGCGGTCTTATTCAATAAAGGGATTAAAATACCCATTATAAAATAGGGGTATCTACTATAAAGAACCAACCAAGTGATAATAACTATTGAGGAATAGTTAGGGTTTAACATTGATTCATTTCCACCAATAATTCACTTATTAATAATAGTGGGTAACTATTTATTAGAGTCTCATCAAACCCAACAGGGACATTATGGCCTATATTAGGTACAAACCTTGTATCGATATCATGTCTTGCTGTTATTTATTATTTCCCTTTTTGTAAACTGTTATTTTTTTGGTATCCCATTATAGATTTATTCATCCTAATAGTTTAATAGGTTATAATAAATTAAAGATAAATATATTTAGTAAAAAATACCCACACCAATGAACCACATCTCATTATGGCTACAAATGATCATTAGGAATAATAATTGGTATCACTTTTAGGTTTTACCTATGTCTTGATTTATTATGTTTTTTATTGTTTTTATCTATCTTATATAAAGGGAAAAATTAATTTTTTGTGAGTTACCTTTCAAATAAAATCAAATATGTTGAGTAAGAACTCATCAATGAGAAAATTAGAAGAGGATTCCCTACTAGTTTAAGCTAATTAATGTCAATTTATTTTTCTTATATACATTTATAATTGTCCTACTAATGAATAATGTTTATTTTTTAATGAGTATGTTTATATTTAGTTATATGGTAAATTTCTCTGAATCATAGTATATTATAAAACGGATATGATGTTCCTAGTGGAGCATATATGGACACTGAGAGTAGAAGTGGATGAATCTCTATTCCCTTATTTTAGAAAGTTTTTATTCTACTTTTAATTAGCACATTTTGATATTTGAACATGATTCTATATTAATAGATATTTTTCTGTTAATTCTCTATCAACCCATACAAAAATTAAATGTTTGAATAATATAAGAACAAAAAAAACATAATTTGTTTACATTCTTTTGTACCAATGTGGTTATCTACTCCTTGTTGCATTTGGGTAAAGTATCAACACATAAATTTCCACCAGTAAAAATGAGTAAGTATAATTATAATTTACCTAATGATAATATTGAAAACTTGTGACAAGATTGGAGGGACATTTACTTAAAATCCCCATATGCCTTATTAATGGGGAATTTATGATATCTCCCATTAGTGGGAGGTATTTTAAAAAAAGATCTATTTTTGTTCTAAAGCATTTTTTATCAAAACTAATGCTAGTTCATGAAAGGAACCATCCAAATAACCTATGAATAGGTATTAAATAGATTCATTATGATAGTTAAATGTGAACACTTTCCTTTTTATTTAACAAAATATTCTCAAGAAGTCCTATCACTCATATACTATGTTATTAGGATATTTTAAAATAGTATTTATTCTACTTCTAACATCATCATAATCCTCAACATAAAATAAGTAGTATCGATATCCATCTCATTTTATAATGTAAATTTTTTTCTCTACATCGATGAAAACTTTTCCCTCTTCATTTATGTATCCAACTTCTTATTTCATCAATACATAGATTATTTCCGATAGAAAAAATATTTTTTTATTCTTACTCTTTGATACAAATTAGATTCTGTGTCTATAATGTCATATCAAATTATCTATTTCTATAAAAAAAATTATTTCTTATTCTCATATTTCGTATATTCACTTTGTTTCTCAAAAATATAATTTTTATTTTTTTAATATATAATTCCATTCAATCACATCTATATGATATCCTTATAAATCATTGAATGATATCACATGGCTATGAATCCCATGGTTAAAAAATTATATATTTGATTATATTGAAAGATTACAAGCCATGATAAAGATGGTTTGAATTATTAGAGATCAAGGACATCCCCAATGACAATAAAATTTCTGTTAGGGGGAAGAGAACTGATACAAGAGTATATAATAACAATTCCTTATGCCTCACTTTTCAAGAGATATTTTTGAAATCATAAATTCCCTCTCTACATGTGTGACAGGTCTCCACATGATGATTAGGAAGATATCTTAATTTTATGATATATTAGGTAATGGTACAAGGAGTGATAGTGTGACCAAGTAGGAACCCCTATAATTGTGTCAAGTTAGTTTCTAGGACTAATAGGTTGATGTTATAAAAACTACACAAATATAGGATATTTATATAGGAACTAATTTTATCTCTGAGTATTTTACTAGAACCATAGTAGGTATTGAAACAAATAATCACAAAAAAATAACTTATCTTAGACAATACCATCACCTCTCAAGATTCAATAATCACATGATCCATCCCCATGGAGATTAAATCCTATAGTTGGAGGCCTTTAGTATACCCATTAGCTCTAGGACCTTATGTCATTTCTCATCCTAAAATAATGGTAGTGATGTGAAATTTATTTATTATAGGGATACTTCATCCTATAATAACCAATGCTCCAAGACCCAAAATTAGAAATTTTTCTTTCACCTTGATATAAATATGAGACAGTCTTCTATTATCATTCCTCCTGTCACACCCCAACTAGATTGTTTTATTTAATTAATTGTTTTTAACCACGTTATTGTATTTTAGAGACCGACATTAATTTTTTCAAATTAAGTAATATTATCAAAATTTCATGGTTTATTTATCATGTATCAACCAAGTGAACGCATCAATTATTTTATAGATCCAAAACACATGGTTGGTGTATAGTTTGGTAGATTCAGAATCATGTCCATTAATGGTGTTCCTAAATTTCTTGTTGGAGGTATAGGTTGAAAAATTGTTTTTATAACTATGATTACAAACCATGTGTGATGTAATATTCCCAAAAAAATTATAAATAGACATATTCCCCACCACTTATTTTTTATTACATGGGACCCCTCCCCTATAAAATTATTCATGTCCCTTGAATGAAGGGATCTTCTCCATACCACTTATCTGGTACCCTATGTATATTCATGATTTAAAGGGGTAGTTTTATGATTCTTGGTTTTGTTCTAAATGTTTCATCCTCCCCCCCATTCATCCACTTATTTCCACAAGTCTTACTACTTTCCCATGAAATTCATGCACCCTATCCGAACTCTAAAAGGAATTTTGTTGTTTATTTTGTGATTCTGGGAACCTAATACTCATGAGAACCAATTTAAGACTTATTATAGAGTCATATATTGTAGTAAATTAGTTCTACTTGATTTAAGGTTGGTTACCCTTTTTTTTAAACCACTAAATTATTTAAACTTCTTTAAATGTTTTTTTAATCTCTTGTCTTATTATCAATTAATAATATTAACAATGTTCAAGGAGTATTTGAAAGGTAAATCACATTTTTCATGATTTTAAATAAAATTTATAATATTTATAAAAACTAGATGCTTGTTTAAAATAGCTTTTAAATATTTTTTGAAAGGCATGTGTTTGAAAAATTCCATGGATGGCTTTTACCCATGATTTCTGACATTTTAAAGTTATTATTTGTTTTTAAAATAAAATTTCAATTATAAAATGAATGTTATATATAATTTATTATAATTATTGAAATTTTATGTATTAATATATTATTTCTTTATTGATTTTGAACTACATACACATGGTTGTAAATTGTCTTTTGATTCATTGAGTTGTTATACCTATATACATGAGTATGTGTGTGTGTGTGTGTGTAAAACTTCTAATAGTAATATGTGAATTTATGAACTATGACGAATATTTATATATTTATATGTATGTGTAATTTTATATTTGTGTTTCAGTAAAGTGGGAAATTTTATAATTTAAATGTTATGTTTGATTTGATTTCAAAATGAATATAAAATGTGAAATTTTATTATTATTTTGTAATGTATATGTGAAAGGCATGTTTGGTATTTTATAAAGAAAGATTGTGAAGGTGTTTTATTATTATCATTATTATTATTATTATTATTATTATTATTATTATTTTTAATTCTTACTTTATGGATAGAAAAATGAAGTTGTAATTTTGGATATAGAAAGTATAGTTGCTTATGATTTTTAAAAAAACTAATGATATGTTTCATGATAAATTTATTTTTATAAAACCTAATAGAAATCATGGGTACTTAGGTAATTAATATTGGATCAGATGGGGTCTAAAACACTACATACAGTGTCTCCATGGCTAGTTCTAGAGTTATGTATAAATTCCATTGACCAAAGGTGTGCATATTGCATTGGAACAGTGTATTATTATTTTCATTCACTAATTGACTACATCTAAAATTAGGAACTTAAAATATCTAGGTTCAGATAGCCTTAGTGATATCATATTGTATTTCTCTTGTTGACTATTTTCAAATATAGTTTGTATAGTGTATTCTGTATTTTTTTATTATGGTGAAATCTACCTCTTTTATTTTTGTTTTATCCCCATGTGTTTTATTTTATTTTCTTCTTTAGTGTTTATTTATCCTTAATACAATGGTATTCAAAAGTTTAATAAAAATAATATTTTAAATCTGGTAAATGATGGGTTCAAATGGGTATTTTAAAAAATAAGTATGTCATATAATATATTATTTTCAAATTGATTTTTTTCATTTAAACAAAAAAAATAAGTTTTATAATGTTATTGGGAAATTTTATTGACCTTTACATTTTTTATGTAACAGAATCCTATTTTGAATGTTTCATTTCACATGGGAACTAAACTAATCTTCAATTTAATGACTTAAACATCGGTTGTGGTTAATTTGTTATGAATAATGATATATGTTTCTCATATCTAAAATCATTTCAATTTCAGTTTCTAGATTATATATTACCTATATATGATAACTAAGTTTTATTATATATTGGTGAATTATAAATTCAAATGGAGTTGTATTTGTTTTTTGTTTTATTTTTCTTTCATTGTTAAATTTTCAAAATAAGAATTTTACTACTTTAAATGGTGGTTATTGGTGTATTGCATTAAATATGTAGAGATCATGGATACTGGTGGTGACCATTTTTTCATGTGAGGGGGTCAGGGGTTAACGGAGGGATACTTTAAATATATATTAATTTCTTTATTTAAAAACAATTATTTTATATTTGATTATAGAGAGGGAATCTGATGTATTAAAGGTTCGTGCAATTTTTTTGACCATTTATTAGCTTCGTTTATTAGGAATATCCATTACAACTAGGTATATTTTGATGTATTGACACTATTTAACAAGTCAGGTTGATTGGGAACATGATTTAGGTATGTCATGAGTTGGATCAGACATCCAGTGGAGGGATGAATTGAGTCAGTTTCAGAGAAAATGGT
Organism: Viscum album; assembly: GCA_963277665.1. Taxonomy (NCBI): domain Eukaryota; kingdom Viridiplantae; phylum Streptophyta; class Magnoliopsida; order Santalales; family Viscaceae; genus Viscum; species Viscum album. The sequence goes on from OY728158.1 coordinate 1,912,228,113, forward strand.
ATCAAAGAATCCCTTTTAATTTATAGTTGTATGGAAGATTATAGATAGGATGATCCAAACATCTGAGTATGGAGAGGGTAGAGCTTCATGGGATCTTACTTATTATGAACCTAATGATTCCATGGGAAGTTGGGTTTTGTGTTTTTGTGGATTTATGCTTACTTGAATTTATATTAAGGATTTTAAAATCTTATTTATGATTTATAAATAGTTTAAAATATTTATATGTTTTCAAGGATGATAATTGGAGTTAACAGGAATTACACACTCAGGTTGCACTACATAAAATCCCATGTGGATCCCACTTGAATAGTTCTACGTGATATCAAGTAGTGGATTCCTAATTTTTACATGGTCCACTAAACCATTTAGTCATTTCATTCATAACCACTAATCCATATATTATAGGTTTTGGTGTTGTGTAATGTTAATGATCGAGTTTTGGATGGTGTGCTTTAGTTGTTGAAGGAAAAATGTTTTTTTAAAACTATATAATGGATATTAACACTAGAAAATTAATTTCAACATAAAACATTAAAAATTATAAAATTTATGTGTTTGGATCTAAACTATATAATTTTTTGTTGAAAGGATCAATTTTTTATGAATTTTAATAAATGAATTTTGCTAAAATGATTTAGAAGGAGTTATGTATTTTGATTTTTAATTGATTTCAATAAGAGTTTTATCAATATATAATATGTTTTTAAGTAGTATTAGAAATTAATAAATGTGAATTTTGGATTTTTAATCTAATTTCAACTTTCTTTTGTAAAATTATTAACAAAATATATAATATTTAAATTTTTTACAGTATAATTTGTTTGAAATAAAAAATGGGTTCATTTTTTATATTTTAAAAGAACATTTTCTTAAATATTGATGGTCAAAATTGAAATTATTAAAGTAATTGATAAAATTAAAATTAAAATTGTTTTGAATTATTTTTATGAATGATATAGAGATTTTTGAGAGATTTGTTATATTTAAAAAAGAAAAAAAAATTTGGAGAATTTAGAAAAAATTTTATGAAATTTGTTTGGATATTTTATTTGGAGGTGGATTTTGGTTTGATAGTTTATATTTTATGTTTTCATGTTTATGAGTTATTTATTTTGTTTTTTACTATAGTTTACCTAGTTTGGGATGAGTTAAATGGTGTTGTGTTTTTATTTAAATCATATATTATTTTATTTATTTTATTACCCCTTAAAAATAAATGGTGGATTTCAGTAGTTGGCGTCTTAGGATTTCTCTAAGTTATACCTCATGTGGTTGGGGTGTGTGGTTCTCTAGTACGTGACCATTCCCTGATTCTTGGAGGAGTTGTAAAGATAACCCTTATTTTTTAGTGAGTATTTCTTGAGAGTTCATATTTCAGTTTTGTTTTTATTTTGATATATGGAATATTTTATTGATCTTACTATTTTGGATTGATGGGATGTTTAATATTTGATAAAGGCCTTTTCTTATACCCTAGTTTTAGAGTATTTTAATTTGACCCAAATCCACATGTGGATGTTACTAGTTGGTCCATGATGATGAGGTTGGTTTCAATGGACTACCAAAGATGGGTTTTGACCCTACATGTGTTCTGGGTGAAGATCATTTATCTTTTAAGGATAAGATCCCTTATATGATCCATTGCATAAGGATCTAGTAGCGTAAGTCCCATTCTTTTATGTTTAGAAATCATGATGTCATCAAGGAGGGTTGTGTTATTTTGATATCCATTCATTTTGGGAATACAATATTTTGGGTTAGGTAATATTCCAATTTTTCACATTTTATTTTATTTTATTTTATCATTTCTATAGATCCCATGTCATACAAATACTTTCTCATTTTTTGGTTTCCACAAGGGGTGTTTTGTTTCAAGTTACATTGACCTTTCATGTAGTGGATTATTTATGGTTGGGATGTCGATTATCAGTCTTGACACTCTTTTAATTGTTTCTTAGGTTCCTCACATTCATTGTTTGGTTTAGTTTTGAATTTGGACTTGTGTATGTCCATGATTTTGGAGACATTTCTCATAAAGGATAGATATTAAGCCTTGGTTATAGTTTTGAATGAGTGTTTAGAGGAGTTTTAAAATAGTGAGGAGATCAATATAATTGTCCAATATTTTATCCATTGGTGATTAAACTTAGTTTTCTTTACAAGTGATCATTTTGGTGAGAGAATACTTGGTTTTTAGTTATGGTTATAGAGGTTTCTCAAGAGTTAAATTGATGTTCGGAGGTGGTTGTGACTCATTTAGGTTATTGTTATATCTTTTATCTTGGTGGTGGTTGTGGTGTTAAATGTTTATAGAGAATAATGTTTTGATTGAGTAGGTAGACGTTTTTCAATTATTTTGATAATATGAATTATATGAGAAATTCTGGGGTTAGAATGAATTATGTTAGGGACTTTTTCACACAAACACCAGATTAATTTCCTTATTATTTTAATTAATTTATTATTTTATACCTCATTCCATAATTATGCACTGAACTGCTTTATATTTTAAATTTTTAAAAATTTTAGCGTAGGTGCACAGTTGGCGCAAGGTTTCCTGTGTCATTTGGAAACCATTAAAATACACATATTATTTAATAGATTGAAAATCAGGGTTAGTTCATTGTTTTTCTAACCTAGCATCCTGACCATGTGGGGTGTTCATGAATATTATGTAAGAGGAACATGTTTTGGACAATAGTATGGAAATATTGTTGGTAGTTCCAAATTATTTTGAAAAAATAGAAAATTTTCAATTTTCCGCTCCCCATGTTTTACCTTACTATTCCCCCTACCCTTTACTGTTCATTAAAATTCATGGAATAATGGAGCTCAGTAATTCCTCCCTATCATAATCTTATCCCTCTTTTCTCAATTACAAGGCTGTTCATCATGATTTTGGGTCTGGAGGTTCGAGGTATGACCTGGCCTTCCTTCATCTTCTTATTTACTCCTATTTTTCTTCTCTCCCTTATATTGCACGTAGCCTATCTAGTTTCTAAACTAATTAAGAGTGTTTATTTTGTAATTCTTGGTACCTTGAAATTATGAAGCTATTTATAATACATATTCTAGTTGAATATATTTCAATATATGATTTTTACTTGACTTTAGGTAGTTTTCACCTTGAAATTAGAGTTTAAATTCGGGAACCATGACTACATAAAATATTAATATCATGTACTGGTATCAATTGATAAAATTAATTATTTTTAAGAAATATTTTGAAGGAAAATAATGTATCACATGATTTTTATTTCAATTCATAGGATTTATTAAGATAATAATATTATTAAAGTTTTATTTGAATATGTTTGTCACACCATATGTTGGATAAATTTGGTAGTTGAAGTTTACTCATTATCTTTGACATTATAAAAGGTGTATTAATTTTTAAAATGAATTTCAAATCAAACATTGAATTTTAATTACATTTCATGTAATACATGTAATGATATGTATTAATATAATTTTTTAAGATTCATTTTGAACTAAAAATGTAATGCCTAAAAATGTATTTTTACATGCTGTGTGGTTATATCCATATGCAATGGTGTGTGTGTGTGTGTGTCATGTGTGTGTGTGTATTTTTTATGTTTGTAAAAATTTGTATACAAATATGTGAATTTATTCACTATGAGGAATATTCATGTGTATAAGCACATATTAGTGTAATTATAAAAACGGGAAATGATCTAATTTATGGTTAAATTGGTTTTCAAAATAAATTTTAAAAGGGGAAATTCATTATTGGTTTCGAGAGTATTATTGAATGAACCATTTGGAATTTTATATAGAAATTTGAGAAATATTTTTTATGATCATCATCATCATTAGTTGCTTTAGGTTTTTCCTTCATAAAAATGAAAATTGATATTTCCTGAATTATATTGAATATGGAATTGATTTTGAGTTGTTTAAAAGGAATGGTATGTTTAGTGATAAAATTGTGAGTAATCAAACCTAATGGGAATCCAATGTACTTGTGTAAATTGTCCTACATCGGATGGGTTCTATCCCATTCTATACTATGTCACCCTTACAAGTGTTATGGTTGTGTACACATTCCACTGGCTAGTGATGTATGCATTCCACTAGGATAGTGTATTTGTGTTTTAATTTTACTAATTAAGGGCCTACCAAATTAGTGCTTTATATTTTATAGGTTCTCAAAACCATAGTTTCCTCAACATGTATTTCCCATGATTATAATTTTACATTATATTTTATAGGTTTATTTTTGAATTATTTTATTATTTTATTATCTAATTCTTTCATTTAATATTAATACAACCTTATTCTATTTTATTTTACCCCTTAACCATTTATTTTTACTTAGTAGTATTCTATTCTTAAATGTACTCAAAATAATATTTCAAAAGTTAAAAAAAATATTTTTAAATAGGTGTTTTAATAACGGAGGCTTCAACCTACTTTATAATTTTAGTAGTGTTTGTTTTCATTTATAGAAAACAAAAAGGAATGATTAAAAAATTATTTGGAAAATGTTATTAGTATATATATGATTATTCAATAAAAAAATTTGAATATTATATTTCAAACTTGTACAAAAGTTATATTTTACAAAAATAATGAAACTTGGGGAGTGGTTTGTTTGAAATTACTAATAATAAATCTTACACATGCCTACCATCATTTTAGTTTCTTATTCTAGATTACCTATTACTGCACATAGAGCATTGAGATTTTAGTATGGGATAATGACTTGTAAAGTGGTGTGGAATTATGTTAAATATTTTTATTTTATATATATATATTTATCACATCATCCAAATATGAATTTTATAGCTTTAATTATTGAATTTTTGGATTTTTTATATATAATATGATTTTGGATACTAGAGGTAACCTTTTCTACAGGTTAGGGAGTTATGGGTTGCGTGGTGGGATTAAATATATTTATATTTGTTTATATATAAAAAAAATTATTTTTTATTTTATAATGGAATGGACTTCCAACGCATGTTTAGGTAATGGAAATTTTTATACTTTTACATAATATTAATTATTGGGTGATTCTATTCATGTTCGAGTTTCTATGATTCCCTAAAACTAGTTTCCAACATGAAGATATCAGAAACATGCCTTGGGTATGTTGTTAAATTGAAAGGATGTATGATTGCAGGTAAAATATAATTGTTCCTGGCACATTGAATTGTTCCAGAAAACACAGTTGTTCGAAAAAACAATAATAAAAATCATTTTATACCCAATAACATCTATTGAGTTCTACTCTGACCCATAAAATCATTCAATGATGAATTCTTGAATAAACCCCCAAGGAAATATAATATCCATTTAATGCATGAGGTCTATCTGTATAGTGATCTACTACTTTATTTTGATTAATTGATGGTAGATATATTTTACATTTAGGTAGAAACAAAAGAGACACTTTGATTCCTGATTTCGACCTTTATATTAGATTAAATTTTAAATATAGATTTTAAAATTTTCCAAGAAGCATAAAAAAATTTTCAACTTGGCTTGTTTTTCATTAAAATATAATAGACTCATCCAATCATCAACCTCCTTCCCTATAATGGATATATTATAAATTTTTATATTCAAAACTCCATTTAATCCATCTTAGAGAACACACATTAGTCCAGTTTATCAAAAAGAAAAATACTTTCAATGGAGATCCTTTAATCTATGCCGGGTGTATTGTTGATTAAATTGATATGTTTGATATAATCCATTAATTTAATATTCTGGAACATGAATCCTATAAATAATAGAGAGTCCTCTGAAAAGTGATATTTAAAATTTCTAATCTTTCCTTTCACTATGTCCCAATGTTAATGATTCTCGAGGATAGAAAGGTGATTCTATATGTTATGCCAAAGGGATCAAGATTTTCCTATCATATATGGTTTAAATCAATATTATTTTTATAAATTATTTATATAAAAATGGCCGAAAGATATTTTCCATCCATGTTATCCTAATCTAGAATCACTCACATGCAATGTGCAGTCTCTACCACACATCTCAAGTATCTATCACAATCTACAACTGGTTCTTCAACTTGCTTCCTTATTTCCTTGGGACACATACCCTTATAAAACAAGTACTTAATGAATGCACTATTTTTCTTCTTTATCTCCTTAATAGTATAATTTTTATCTTCAATGAGAGAAAAAATATGAATGGAAATTGAAGACATTACAATGTTGGATAGTGTTATCCTACCTCCAATATAAATGAATTGATTTTTATGTAGTTTATGCAGGATATAACATGATTAAAAATATTATTGAAGTGTTGTATAAGAAATATTAAAAATTATAGGGGAGAACCATGATAATCCATCATAAAATTTTAGATTTTAATTCCAAGATGATCTTGAATTAGTTTTGATCTTTTTTCTCTGCATGAATTAAAAATATATACCCTTATTTTGGATTGGATAATATATAGTCATACATATTTACAATACTAATAAAATATTCTATGAAATACCAGAATAAAAGATTATCACATTTTGATTAATAATTTAATCTTATTCAAAAAAAATAAAGGGAAATTCCTACAAAGTTAGACCATCCCCGAAAATGAATAACTTTTCCTACTCCAATTCTGTGACTGATATATATTATATAAGAATATTGAGGTAATCTGAATAATCATGGTGAGAGATGATCAACCTATCGAAGAATACACACACAAAATAAATAAATGGAACCTTCTCCCATTGATTGAAATATAAAATTAGGGGTATAAATAGAATTTTAAAAATAAGTGATATACCAATGTTGAAAAGAGGAAGTGATTCATGGACTTCGAGATGAAATTGTATTGAATTATATCATTTGAATTTTCTATGTATTATGTAATCATAATGTTATATAAATTTATCTTTATATTGAGATAAACAATCATTTAATGTAATTTCCCAGTCACTCTCTATAAAATCCTTAATTTAATAAATTATTGTTTCTCTTATGAAAAACATTTAAGAGTAATTTGGGGAATTATATTATTGATGATTCATGCTAGAAAATTTTATGGGAAGTTGAACTTGCAAATAAGTATGTAATAAATTTTGAGAATAATATTATATACCTTTTGAATATGAAAAAAGGTGGTGGAACACACAAATTTAGCAAGAGGACAGAGGAAGAAGTAGTCCTACACTGACTCAATCATTTGATCATTGATAATTTCATAATCTATTGAATATAATAATGAAAGTATTCAGGTCTTGGATAACTCTTCATATTAAGAGTGTTGACTGCATATTTAATCTCAAAATATTATGAAATTAATTTTAATATCTCATTGTAACTATACTTCAATAGCTTTGTGATGTTATATAAGAAAGTTTCCCCATTATCCTCCCTTAGTTTTCCTACTCTCTTGTTGAATGTTGCACCCAAAATAAATTCTTTAAAATGGAATATTTCTTAGATACCTAAAACCTATAAGACACTATTATATATTCTATTCTCTATTTATATGTTGATCCTTCCAAATACCTTTTTATCCTTGATAAATAATATAAAATATGTAGTGTTTTTATCCCTGACCCACATCTATAAATATCTAGACTTACCTATAGAATTCCTTTCAACTTTGAGTAGTTTATGATTTAATTTGATTTACTTACTAGGGAGGATAGAAAATGTCTCATCCTCCAACCAATCATACATCACTATATTCAGTAACTCGATTTCAATTTTGAGGGCCTCAATATAGGTTTAAGTGAGAGTTCAATAATTGTGACACTTCTATAGGTTATCTTTGAGATATCATCACATAATATAGATACCAACTCAGTAAAATTATTTCATGTGTTAATACCATAAAGTGTGAAATGAATATAGAAAACTAAATTCCCATGACCAAAGGTTAGTGTATATGTATAGATTATTTTTAACATTCTCAGTTTTTAGGTGAATCGATAGATGAGAATATTTATAAAAGGTTTGATCCATATGAGTTATTATCAACTGGAGAAATACAAATACCTTGAACGTTTGATTTAAAATAGTGTAGTCTTATCAGTATTCTATTGTTTCATTCCATATTCTTACACCACACATTCCTATGTCTTGTATACCCCATATCCCTAAAACTTTTGTGAGCAGTGAAATCATTGATGTATTGAATATCTTTTATTGAGTACAATCCACATAATGTCTTCTCAGAATGACCCATGATGGTTTTATAATATCCTATATAAATCCAGATGAATTTCGTAGTTATAAGTGTTAAATATAATGACAAATAACCTCCCTCTTTGAGACATCACATTTTTCATACTTAATAGAGATGAAAAATATAGAAACCACATTGAACCCCAAATCGTGATATACTATTTTAGGACCACTGTCTAGTCCATTTATAGTTATGTAATCCTTAATATATATGTTTTTTTAATACATTGAATCCTATTTACAAATTCTACATTTCCAATTTTTTTACAGACTATTTGCAACTATCCTTTTTTTTGGGGTTATACAATAGATAATAGAGAATCTTGGGTTTTAAATAGTTCATTAGAGATGAATCCACATTTTAACCAGCCTCTAAGGCCCGTAAAATTCTATATGATAATGGATATCATAAAGTATAGTGTTGTATTACTATAGAGATATAAATCCCTCTATGACTATATGGAATAATCTAAAGAGTTGAAGCTAATTTCGACTTTACCACGCTTTATATTCCATCAATAGATGTGATCATGTTTTTTCCACTATTGTTGTGTCTTAAAATAGACAATACCTCTAAGAGTTATTACTTTCCACCCATAGGTGATTCAAAGGATTTTAGAGTGAATATGGGTGGGTGAAAATTGGCCTCCATCTCAAAAAAACATATTAATAAATATCATAAATGAAGCTATGTAAACCTTATCAGGATATGGTTGAAGTAAAGAGTAAAATTAATTATTTATACAGGACCTTGATGGGATTAATAATCCTAGAAGAGTCGTGAAATCATTCTTAATCACCCTAACCATTTAAGAACACACTTCCATCACATGAGTAAGTAGACCCTCCTTTGAGGAAGCATCCATTCCTAGGATATCAAGAACTAAGAGGGGTGAATATTCCCACATAATTATAGAGGTTGGGTGGACCTAATAATAATTAAGTGCAGAACCATGTCCCTATACTAATGAATACACTTAAAAGGGAGTGTGGGTGGGATAGATCTTCTTTTGGGATGCCTTGTGGAAATTAGGAAGAAGGAACATCTATTGGACATTCTATACAAATCTAATAAGCATACGCTTGCAGTTGGAGACAACGTCTCCTTTGAGAATTAAATTGGAGAAAACCTCAATGGATACCGCTAGAATAGATTCTTACCCAAATATAATTCCTTTCCTTCATGTAATAGGATTCTTAGAGGAAGAGGTTTTAGAGATCCTTTTCCATGAATATTTACACCATCGATTTATTCTACATGAAAATAGTTCCTTCACTGATACACACAAAATTCCATAGAGCATTGAAAAGTAGTTAGAGGATTAAAGGGATGTAAAAATAAATGAAAAGACATTATATCTTCACCCATAAACCATCTATTCATCAGTATTTAATATAGTTATTTTCTAATGACCACCTAAAAAGAGAAAAATACTTACTGCTAAACAAAAACACTTCATAATCCTAATATTTCATGAAATAATATTTGGATAAAATTTGAACATAGATGTAATAACGGTAGAGTATAGTAAATTCCATGGGGGGATAGAGAGACCCTGAGTATTGATAGTTTGATAAAAGAGTTGGATAGGAGACCTCCCACAATTAAACTTACAAACCAAGAACAAAATGTGGTTATTCTTCACTATGAAGAGGTCATCTAGGGATAAGAAAATGGAAGGGTTTCATTCATCCATTTTTATGTAACTAGGGGTGATTGAAATGGATAGAATCTTGGGGGATTTAAACACTTACTGGGTAGCTTAAGGAATACATATTTCCTCTTTAAATCACCAAAGATGAGGAGTAGTTATAGATCTTAATGAGATCCTAGAAACGGGGAAGACAAATCCATTAGAGGGTCCTAAATAGATGGGAGAAGAGAGGAACATGTAATACCCTAATTATTCATTTTCCTAAAAAACCCCATCATCTCCTATTTCCCATGGAAAAAGAAACTGGTGACACATCCTCCACCAGTGAGGATAAAGAGTTTGTAACAAACATAAAATTTGGATTCATAGTGAGTGTGTGGGGTTCACTATTAAGGGGTGAAGTAAGATCTATATTTTGTTCTGGGGTATTCATCCTATGATATTGATAAATTTAATTTTCATTAAAAAAATCTCTACTAAATCTCAAGAAATAACATTTATTGTATTTATTCAATTATAACATCTTGAAAAAATATCTAATAATTAAAACAAACTTTTAATATCATTTATATCCTTATAAAAATACATTTATATTTTACAGAATATTTAAAATTATTATTCTTAAAATCTTCCATGAAATTGGTAAAATATTCTAATTTATTCCATGGTGGAATGAATTTTATCATGCATGGAATAATATATAAATTTTTATAACTCAACTCATGGTGCATTTGATTCCTCTATTTCATCTATGTGGTATTGTAAACCAACATTAGATAATTTCCCAGTATGTAGTAAATATTATAGAAATTAGTTATTCTCAATAATTATTATTGAATTAAAAATCTATTTTTATGTTTAATCCCCCGAAGAACAAAATATTAAAGTCTAATTTATATTTATATAAATATTTATTCTATAATTTATCTTCTTTTAATTTGTCACTTTTATTAAGTTATCATAAGTATAAATTATTTCACATTGAGAGTGTGATCATTAAATATCATACATTCAGTGTTGGATAATTCACTTCATTTTAAATCTCTTAAAAACATATTATTCTTACCCCTAAAACATATTATATATTTACATAATATTATTGAATTATCCACACTTAAAAATTATTTATATGTAACTTCTTATTCATGGCTCTATACTTTATACATATAGATGAATATTCTTACATATCAAATAATCATCATATATGTCATATATTTTTTATAATTTTTGATCGTGGAAGAAGAAGAACATATTATGTATTATGAAAAATTATAAGTATCATCAATCTTCTCATGTTTTATGAAAAAATTATATATATAGTATTCATTTTCAAAATATCAATCTTGAATATCAAACACATCCTATATATTTACTAAAAATCTAATTCATAACATGGATTTATAATTTTCAAGACAAAATATAGAAAATATATTTTGTATTTATTTCTAAAATTTATGGAATATCATGTGACATCAAGGAAACTCAACTTAATTTAAATGTATTTGTAAAATTTAAGAACATTTCAAATTCTCATCAACACAATTTCATTGTCAATTATAGTATGTGAGTGCTCAATTATGAGTACATCAATAAAACATCATAGGCCAATTAATTCATGAATAATTCTAGTATTCTAAAGACTTCATACAAATTATTTTATCCACTTTATATAGTAGACTTCTTGATCACTGACCATTAGAGAGATTCTTCAAAACCTGAACTATATTTTACATATTTAAATATCGATTATAAGTTATTAATTAGGTATTTAAATCATTTTAATATATAAACAACTAAAGATAGTGCTTCCACCCTCTATAAAACTTATATTTTAGTTATCAATAACTGTCTTAAAAATCATCACATATTTAGAATGGGGTACTATATTGAATTTAGTAATTCTATAATAGCATAAACACAAAATTTATTACATATCATTATATAGGAAGTGTCTCTATTTTGGGTGTTATTCTAAATATCCCAATTTGAAAACACATTGATTTTCATTCCCACAACTATATTGAAAACAAATAGAACTTTATATCAATATATAATTTTTAGTTTCTTTAACCCCATTCTATTTTTATCATAACAATTTTAATTCCAAATTCAATATCATTAGTCAATACCTTATTAATATTAAATTTAATGGTTTAATTAAGAGAATATATATGGTATCTCTTCTTTATTATCTTTAGAAAAGAGTTTCATCACATCTCTCTTAGAAATTAGCCAAAATTAATCAACTATAAGTCCATAGGATCTATAATAAACATTGATATATAGAGTTATTAACTCTACAATCAATATTTTTAATACACTACCGATCATTTAACACCAACTCAATTTATCAATTTTATGGGTTGTTCAACTGATTTAAGAGAAATGTATTCATGTACTTAAAAAACAAAATATTAAAAAAATTCAAGTGTATGACATATGACATCCCCTTGAATATATGTTTTATTTATTAACCATCACCCCCTTTAAAAAAAGATTTTATATAAAGAAATAATGGATATAAAATTGGTTTTTAAACCTCATTTTCTAGATTGAAATTGTTACGAGGAACCCCAAACCCACACTCTTAGGCCCAGTGATGAAAACACATTTTCTGATCAAAGTTGGGATGAATCTATGAAAAAAATCTTTATTTTACATCAATTATATAAGTAAAACATTATATATCACAATAAAAAACAATCCCACGAATGGAAGGATTTGCATCTTTGAGGACAAGCTATATAAGAAAATTTTTATATGATACATGTGAAAATTTTAACATAATTGAGCCATGATAGACACCATTATATAATTATCATATTTTATATTAATCATAATAACCTGGTGAATAGAAATCCAAAAAAGGGGTGAGCTCAAATTCTTAGTAGAGAAAAACATGACAACATGTTAGCAAGGTTAAGGTCATAAGCATATGAAAAACATGATCAATAGAGAAACATATTTCAAAAAGAACATGGGACAATGAGATTTTTATATAAGTAATTATGTAATAATAAGTAATATTAATTTAACAACCAGATACCATGTAAAAAGTGTTTTCAGTCACAATATAATAAACAAGATTCATGAAACATAAACATTAGAATATGAAATAGAAATATAGATTTCCCTTGAAACATAACATACCAAATAAATTTGGAACAAAAATAAGCATATGAAAATTATAAAATGTTGAATATAAAAATATATATGATTCATTTTGTGAAAAAAAAATGACCACACATCACATCTTAAACAAAAAATAATTCCCATGTTTTCGGCCGTGAATAAACAAAATGTCTACACTTCCCATTATGAAAACAGAAAAATGTCCATGATACCTATTGCGAATAAAAAAAATATATTCCTAACATCCATATATCATGAGATATAAATACTTGACCAGAGGTATATATACAACCCCAATGATCAATCATCTATACCAATGTGTTTCACTTGAAAGTAGTCATTCATATTTCTAACATCACTCAATAAACCTGTGGAAAGAGATATTTTTCAAGAGTACATTCATAGAAAATTGCATAAGCCATCCAAAGAAAGTAATTAGATGATATAATCAGAACACATCTCTAATGTAAAATAATGAATTTCGGAGGATGTTATAGATGTAAAAAAAATTCAAAATTATTTGAGAAAAAAAATTGAAAAAAAATAAAAAATATACCTATTTAAAATTCGTGGAAAGTACTTAAAATATATTATTTAAAATTAAATTATTTGAGATTGGTAAAACATTTTAAAAACTACTCTTAAAAAATCTTTTTTAGAATTCATATTTTATGAAGGAAATATTCTTTCAAAAACTTTCCTAAAGGTGATATAAATACAATGAATATTTTTTCTTAAAATAAATGCCTTTAAAATACCTTTTAAAATCAAGTATTACTTTTAAAAATAAAACTTTTACATTAAAAAATATAAATATATTTCATTTTATTTTAAAAATATTAAATAGTAATAATAATTCAGAGTCCCATTTTAAAACAGGTAAAGGAATATTCATAAATAATAATAATAAAACAGTAAGAGTAACCATAAATGGGTTTTTTGAAAATGTTTTGACCATACATATAGGAGATGATGTTGTGGTTCACATCAAAAATTAATTTAAAAAGGTGAATACTTTTTAAAAAAAATTACTTTTAAATTGAATCTTCAATAATGGATCCTTGAAAAGTATATTTTATTTTTAAATGAAATTTAGAGTGGGTGACATAACATAAGATCCTGAAAGGAAAACACTTTTTTAATACTGTCAAATACATTTTTTGAAAAACACAATGTTAAAAGGGATTATAAAATTGCATTTTGGAAAAAGGAAATTTAAATTTTAAAGGTCATATGAGATAACACATAATTGGATTTTATAATATAAATTGAAACAATAGTAGAAAGGAATAATATGGAAAATGAAGAAAAATACTCATTAAAAATAATGAGAATTATTCCCAACAATGTCATACTTTTATGGGGTATAAATTCATAGAGGAGAAATATTTGAATAAAAATTCCGATTTTCAGTAAGGAGAAATAAATAGTTCAATATAAAATCTTAAGATGGAATAAAAAAACTTGGAATAAATGAGGTTAAGAAGAATAATTTCTACTTAATATAGTGGGTTTGAGTAAACAAAAATACATTCAATATTGGTGTCATTAGAATAAAAACTACATTTTAGATAAAATATAAGATGGATTTTTTAAAACATTAGATTTCTTGAAAATTAGGATAAAATAACTCTATAGAAAATATAAAAACAATGGAATTAAATAGGTGGTCAATACGAATCATATCTCAATGAAGCAAAATTGAGATGAAAAAAACCCTCAACTCATGCCCTTATTAATTTTTATATGTGCGACTTATCTTTGGAATAATCAAATTAGGTTTATTAAAAATGTTCAAAAGAACGTTTTTAATATATATTTAATTGTTTAAGGTATCTTTATTATCATATGATATTTTTATGAAATAGTTTTTTCTTATAGAAACTATTTGAGGGGTTTGGTTAATTTATCTCAAACTCCATCAGTATATTGAAGTTGGTAAAAAGTGTTGTAAAATAGATTTCTAATATCAATAATTTTAAATATATATGTGTTTTATTATTATTTTAGTTAAAAATTCTATAATTTCATAATCTTTCCCCATAATGGACTCAAATTAAAAAATATCTCTTAATATTTTTATTTAGGGATATTATATTAACTATGATCATTTATATTTATTATAAAGTTTAAAATATTTAACATAATATTTTTAAAATCCATATATTATAATAAATATAATTTTTACAAATTATATATATATATTTAAAATTAACTATGTTAGGTGGTGTTGAAATTTATATTACATTGTTCATGGAGGTGTTAGTCCACACGCATGCATAACAATGTCTTTATCTTTTGAATGGTTATATTAGAGGGTTAAAAAGTTATATAATATAATAATAATAATATTTTATAATATAAATAATACTTATTTTATCTTTCTTTCTAGTATTTGGATAAATTTTAGGTGGTATAAGAAGAATTGAATTATGAGAGCTAGGTTGAGAATATTATTTCTCCCTTCAGATGTTCTGTATTGGAAAACACCTTAAGTATCTTTAGATTGGTATTTTGTAAATAAAAAGGCTTATAAGACATGGGCATATGGTTTAAGACAAACAGGTCTATAGGTTTTGAGGAGATAAAGCTATGGAATTTTTTTGATAAATTTGGTGGAATTGATCTACTTTTATAAGTAATGAAAATAACAGTTTTGTAAATAACCATTAGTTTTTTTATGGCATGACATTATTCAAGGGTAAATGATTTGAAAGTGAGAAATAAGGTTTTTTTGAGTTATATATGGTCTATAAAACCTCCACCATTTATTTCCACATATTTTTTAATCATGTTTCATGTCTTCTACCACTAGACGTTTAAAATTTTTTATTTTAGGTTTTTCATTGGTAGTTAGTTTTAACAAAGTAATTAATATTTTATTTAAAATATAATGATATAATTATTAAAAAATAATTATTTTCAAAACAGAAATTTAATCTACATAAAGTTTAATTCAATTTATAAATTACTTAAACATACTTTTATATTTTAACCTTTAATATATAAAAATTGTCTTTGTAGAAAAACAATATTTTCACCAATAAGTGTTTTTAATATAATATAACATTAGGTACCAATTAAATAAGTGATAAAACATATATTTACAAAAACATCATATCAATTTAATTATAAAAAATATATAAATTTAATTTATGTGATAAAAATTAAAAAACATTAATAAATATATTATTTGAAAATGCCAATTTCAATAATATTATGGTTATTATCTTTAATCATGGTAATAATAATTTTACCGTTAAAAATTAAAATAAAATTATTAAATAATATGAAAATAATTATATATAATAAAAAATATTTTTTTATTTAATTTATATAAGTGATGGAGAATAATGTTTAATATAAGCAAATAAAAATAGTTTCCAGAGTAAAATATTACTCAATTTTAAAAAAAATTATACATTGGTTTTATAAATCCAATAATAAATTTTTTAAATTATTTATTTCACTTCATAAATATATATTTCTATATTCATATATGTTCAATTTTTATTTCCATAAACCACATATTATGAAAAGTTGTGGTATTAAAAAATTAGTATTTCTTCCATTAATCATATAAAAATAAATTATTTAAGAAAAATATTAAAAAATATCACAATGATAGTTTTGATAAGATTAATTCAAAACATAATTTCAAATTAAATATTGAAATTTTAAAATTTTAAAATTTATCTTTTAAATAAAAAGACCATATATAATGTTTTTTTTAAATGCAGTTTTAAAAAATTATGCATTCATAATACTCTTTTCCATGAATTTAAAATTGATTACAATATTTTCATTTACTAGTGGATTTATTATTATTATATTTTCATAATAATATTCATCTAATATGTTTCATATCAATTTAGTTTATTGTAACATTTAGAGAAAGCAATGAAATAATATATGAATTTTGGGAAAATATCATCTAAAATCTCATGATGTTGCATTTTCACACCTTAAATGAATTGCATAATTAAAATTGTAATGATATCATTTAAGGAAAATATATAAGGGTAATTAAATTATAGACCACACTCAAGATATAACTTCTATTTATATATCAACCCTTCAAACTTAGAAAACATGTCTTTTCCGTGTAATGGGACTACCCCAAATATTGAGTTTTTAACCAGGATTTGAGCCAAGAATTTATCATTATGTGGTATTAAAATCTATATTATATAAGTAACTTATAAAGTGTGTTCAAAATCATCCCTGTGGTGATATAAAATTATACTATTACATGAAATATTATTTCTTTATTATAACAAATAATTTTTCCTCTAAGTAATGATAACAAATCCACTTCCAAAATCACATTAAAATTTTCTATAAGAAGGTTAATAAGACTTGAGTGGATCATAATACCACAAACCCTGAATAATATTCATATACATTTGACAAAATAATGATACCAATATGTGTTTTTAAATTTCAACAACTAGTTGTTGGTGAAAAATTATTCGATATAAGAAATCCATAAATCCAGATTGATGAATAAGTGTACCATAAACAACATAATTATCACTATCTACATAATATTAGTTATTTAATTAGTGTTTTACTATTACCATATTCTAGGAGTCTTTTGGTGTCATTTTTCATCTTAATACCTTGGATTAGTGTTCCTTTTGTAATTGTTCACAAATTCTGCACATCTAAAACATCAAATTGTTAGTGGATCTATAGGAAGAAAATTATTTTTCCCAATCATGTTATCTTAACTGTTCCTTTTTTCCTTATAATATTGTTTTTGGATTACCACTATTATGACATAGGCTTCTCATACATAGATACTATATCTTTTAATGTAAATATTCAATACATTACACAAACACAAGCCTGAGGACTATAAAAGTTTAGTTTATTTGGAGACTTGGTACAAAATATTCTTATTTTGTGAAATATATTCACCATATTTTGTCAAGATATTACCCTTTAGTAATCATCACAAAAAACCCTAATTAAAACCATACTTCATAACATGGGGAATAAAAACATATTAAATAGTGTGCTCTGATGATCCGTAGTTGTAAACAAGGGAGATACATAATCAAAACATGAACATAAGGATATGAGAAGATGATAATGACATTTGAAAACCATACCATTCATATCAAAGATCATAATATTGAGCCATGACATAAAAATTAAAAGTTCATAAGACATCAATCATAAGGTAATCAAATAACATGATCCATGAGAGTATAATAGGGGCATAAGATAATGATTTTTGGAATACAAAACAACTTATAACATTGTAACCATGTATAAATAGAGACAAGGTCACTCATCATGTTAAGGACATAAAATAATGCCATGGAATAAACATATGGAAATGAAAACATGTCCACATATAACATTATGGAAAAGAAATATAGGTCAATGAATAAAACTATGAATAAGTAGGTTCATGCATAACATTGTCAACATATAATCAGGTTCATGTATAAAACTAGTAAAATGTAATCAGGTTACAACATAACATTGTGAACCTATAATCAGGTTCAGGAAAAAAAATTGAACATGTAATCAGGTTCACACATACAATATTTATTCATGAGTTATCTATCTTTACCTAATGCATTGAAGGGAGATATAGGTCCCACCCATCACAAAATTAAAATCTTGCATATATATGTCATATGATCATAAAGAATTCATAATATCAGAATCCATGAAATTAAAAGATATTCATAAACATTTCATCATATCATAACCTATTTAAAAGAGAGAGGTTTCATAATCATTTCCTCATTTCATCATTTCATAACCCGTAGATAATGAAGAGGGTTTCATATGAATTTGATCATGGTATAATCCATGCTAGGGCAATGGGTTTTATAAAATTATTGTCATCAAAAACCATTCAAATAATGAATAAGAATGGTATCTGTTGAGCCCTCTAGAATTTTGTTGAATTCTTCCTATGATTGCTGTATTAATAATCACAAATCATCAATTACTTAATCCGGTTGGATTTATCATATACATAATCACAATCTTTAGTAAATCTGTGTATATTGGTTGGATCATGTTTTTATCTCTTTGTTATTGATTTACAAGTATTCTGGAAGTCCTCTGGATCAAAGGACAACGGTCGCACCGATCCATATCAAAGGACAACGGTCGCATCGATCCATATCAAAGGACAACAGTCGCACCGATCCATATCAAAGGACAACGGTCGCACCGATCCATATCAAATGACAACGGTCGCACCTATCCATATCAACGGGCAACGGTCTCACCGATGCCGATCAAATGAGTCACCGAAGATGTCTCACCGATGCTGATCAAATGAGTCACCGATCATGACACACCGATGCAGATCAAATGGTTCACCGATAATGTCTCACCGATGAAGATCAAATGAGTCACCGAAGATGTCTCACTGATGCTGATCAAATGAGTCACCAAATATGACACACCGATGCTGGTCAAATGAGTCACTGAAGATGTCTCATCGATGCTGATGCTGATGACCTACTGATCACTTGACACACCGATAGTCATAAACAGCTGTTTGAATTTATTTATATTTATTTAATCTAACCAACGGTCATATTAGGAATATTTTAATGCTCTGTCATTTATTTAATGAAGGTTGTTGGATGTCAGGGAACCGTACCTCGTACCTACAAAAAGAAATTATTTCTTTTACTGGAGCTCGTTCCATAAATACAAGAATCCCCTGCTGGTGCACATATACAGGAGTAACAATGACAAGACAGAAGAGCACAAAAGAGTGGTGGATGAGATAGTCTTAGAAAAACATAGAACCTCATACACACTCAAGCTTACTCAAGAAAAGTTCTGTACTTCCACGATGACATTGAAGAACTTCATTCACTATGTTTCTCACTATCTCTGATTCTGGATGCCAAGCAGACGACACTCTGTCTTTCAGACAAAAACCAGACGAGGACTCAGAATCATCTCTGATCAAACTCAACGAGTCCAAAGATTCAATGCAATCACTAGAGCCATTTCTAAACTCTACATCTCTAATCTGTGATTCATTATTTCACATTTTGAGCAGTGTGTGTTATCTACTGCATTTAACACACACACTATCTCCTATACTTTAATTGGAGGATCTTTAAATCCTCACTCAAACTATCACATCTTCTATTTCCCACTGAGATAGTGGTAGAGGTCGTGTGTGACCTGGAAAGATGGTTGTTGTTGTTCTGTTTCCCACGAATAACAGTGGTAGAGGTCTTGAACCTGGACAGTTGTAAACTGTTGTGAACCCCGATCCAGGGTGTGGATTGTATTTATACAAATTGTTAAGAGGACTAGGTCTCGGCTTGAGACTGAACCTCTTGGTTATATCTGTTGTTCTATATCTTTCAAAGTTATTCATTTATTCCACTGCTAATTTCTTTAAAACCAAAACTATTTTAAAGTCACTTTGATAATTAAATTCGCAAGTGATAATATTAGTTGTAAATTAGTAAGTTGGTTTCAAAAGTTAATCAACCTTTTTGTTTTGATTAACTGGGAAATAATCAATCCCTTGAGATCCCAACCGAACCCTTACTTTGATATAAATTCACTACAGTTTAATTCAGTATTTTATTTGGGAGTTTTTAAGACAAAGTTCTTAAAACAGAAATTTTAATTGGAATTCAATTCACCCCCCTCTTGAGTATCCACTCCGACCAACAATTGGTATCAGAGGCTGGATTTAAATATTTTCTAAAAGCTCTCTGTTTTTAAACTGTGATTTTAGTTGTATTTTAATGTTCTTAAAATTTCTGTTATTTCTAAAAATTTTATCTCTTAAAAATCTTTGCTTTAAGTAAACTATCATGGATAATAGACTTGAAGGTGTTGCTACCAATAGACCATCATTTTTCAATGGCACTAACTATTCTCAGTGGAAAATCAAGATGAAACTTCATTTAGAAAGCATGGGTTTTGATATTTGGACTACTATAGAATCAGAATATAAAATTACTACTACTGTTAGAACTACTTGGAATGAAGCTACTAAGGCTGCCTATAATAATAACTGCAAAGCTATGAATGCCTTGTACTATTCTTTAGGAGATAAAGAATTTAATATAATATCTGCTTGTAAAACTGCTTATGAAATTTGGGATACCTTAGCTGTTTCTCATGAAGGAACAACTAATGTTAAGGAAATGAGATTGAACACTTATACTATTAAGTATGATTATTTTAAGATGAAGCCTGATGAACCCATTTCTGACATTTATCTCAGGTTTAATGAAATTGTCAACACAATGAATTCTCTGGGAAAGGATGTTCCAGCAAAGGAACAAATCATGAGAATTCGGAGATGTCTACCTAAAAGATGGAGGGGAACTTCTGTCTCAATTAGAGAATCATGTGATATTGGTGAACTACCAGTCAAGGAACTAATTGGCAAGTTGATGTTGTGTGAAGAGGAACCCAAGGTTAACAAAGAAGAAGAAGATGAACCTAGAAGGAAGTCTGTTGCCTTCAAAACTACAACCTCAAAGAATAAGGATAAGGAAAAGCTTCAAGCTATCAATGAAAGTTCAAGCTGTGAAGACAGTGAGAGTGATTCTGATAGTGATGCTGAGATGGCTCACATTTCTAGAAGATTTAAAAAGTTTTATAGGAAAAATAAGTTTTTCAGAAATTCAAACTACAAAGGTAAGTATGACAACAAAGGACATTGGAAAAATAATTGGAAGAAATCTTACAAATCAGATGAAGTTGTCTGCTATGAGTGCAAAAGAAAGGGACACATAAAAGCAGATTTTCCAAAGTTGAAATACAAGAAGAGGTATGATTACAAGGAAAGTAAGTACAAAAAGGCTATGAAGGCTACTTGGAGTGCTTCTGAGGATAGCTCCACTGAATCTGAAGTTTCTGAAACTGAGCACAAAAATATGGAAAACATGTGTTTTATGACAAACACTTCTGAGGTAACATCTAAAACTCATGCTTTAAATTCATATTATTCTAAAGGTTATTCTGACTCAGAAAACATGTCAAAATCTGAACTATTTGAATATTGTGATATGTTAGAAGAAACCTTTAATGAGCTGAATGACAAATACAAAGGTTTAAATAAACAGTATGCTTTAACTGTTAAACATATATCTGATCTTGATATTGAAGTAGAAAAGAATGCTCAGTTGCTTAAAGAGAATACTGAACTAAAATTATCCAATGAGAAACTCAAGAAAGACTTAGAGAAATTTAAAAATGGTAAAGATACTCTTACTCAGATGCTAGGTAAGCAAATAGCACCTAGGTACACTACTGGTATAGGATACCAAACTGGACAAAGGAAGATTACCAAAACTAAATTCATTCCTAAATCTGGACAGAATGTTGCTAGTTTTGAAACTTCATATGCTTCAACTAGATATATTCATAGTTATGGATCAAATAAGGTTTATCTCTAAAAGTCTGTTGATTCTACAACTTTCATGAGACCCATAAGACAAATTTGTGTACCAAAAGCTCTGATTGCTAACCTGTCTGGACCCAAGAAGATATGGGTACCAAAATCATTTCCTATCTAAATCTATTTTGTAGGGAACCTTCTTAAAGAGCTCCTGTAGAAAGCCTTGGTATTTGGACGGTGGATGTTCAAGACATATGTCTGGAGACTTCTCATGCTTTAAAATCTTAGTCAAAGTTGATGGGGGTTTTGACACCTTTGGTGATAATTCTAAAGGGAAAATCATTGGCTTAGGCCAGATTGGTAACACTGACTCAGTACTAATTTCTAAAGTTTTATTTTTTGATGGACTTAAATACAATTTTTTAAGTATTTATCAGTTATGTGATGATGGTTTTTGTGTTAAATTTGAAAATGATTCGTACAATGTTTTTAATTCTAAAAATGATTTAGTGTTTTCTGCTTTAAGAAATGAAAATGTTTATGCTGTCGATTTAAATTCTTTAGCTAAGAAAAATATTACCTGTTTAAATTCTTTTAATAAAGAGTCTTGGCTTTGGAACAGAAGATTAGGACACTGCAATGTGCATTCACATAGAAAACTTTCTAGGAAGAACTTAGTTAGAGACCTACCCAAACTTGAATTTCCAGCATGAAAAGTTTGTAATCCCTGCCAAAAGGGAAAGAAACATAAAGTTTCTTTTAAATCAAAGAAAGAAGTTTCAACTTCTCAACCTCTCAAGTTGGTTCACATGGATTTATTTGGACCTTCTAGAGTTTCTAGTTTAAATGGGAAGCATTATGTCTATGTTCTTGTAGATGACTTTTCTAGATATACTTGGGTATATTTTCTAGCTCACAAAAGTGAAGCATGTTCTTTCTTTGTAAATTATCCAAGTCTGTAGAAAACCTTAGTGGACTTAAAATTAAAACTCTGAGAAGTGATCATGGCTGTGAGTTTGAAAATAATGAGTTTGAATCTTACTGCTCACACAGTGGCTATAGTCACAATTTCTCTGCCCCTAGGACACCTCAACAGAATAGTGTAGTGGAAAGGAGAAATAGAACCCTACAAGAAATTTCTAGAACTATGCTTAAGGAGTATGAACTACCTGTTTATTTTTGGGCTGAAGCTGTAAATACATCTTATTATGTTATCAATAGAGTCTTGATCAGACCTGTTCTTAAGAGGACCCCTTATGAGTTATGGAACCATAGGAAACCTAAGGTTAACTACTTCAACATTTTTGGATGCGAAGTCTTTATTCTTAATACTAAAGACAATCTCGACAAATTTGCATTCAAGAGTGATGAAGGAATTTTTCTAGTTTACTCAACTTCCAGTAAAGCCTATAGAGTTTTCAATAAAAGAACCAAATGTGTGGAAGAATCTGTTCACATCAAATTTGATGAAACTGATCCACATGAACCTAAGACCACTCTTGAAAATCTTGAAGATGATCTCTCTGGTTTGAACCTTAATGATAAAAACAGTGGACCTGTAGTTAAAACATCCAGTTCTGGAAATTTTCCAGACCCTGCTTCTGTTGAACCTCAACCTGTAGATGAACTTGAAATCTCGAGCCCTACCTTTTCTAGATCAACTAGAATTCTGAAGAATCATCCTTTAGATGCTGTTGTAGGAAATAATGATAGAGGGACACAGACTAGAGCTTCTCATAGAAATCAGGTTGAACATCAAGCCTTCTTGTCACAGCTAGAACCTAAAAATATCAATGATGCTATCAATGATGAATTTTGGGTAATGGATATGCAAGAGAAACTAAATAAATTTGAAAGAAACAAAGTCTGGAAATTAGTAAAAAGTCCTAAGGACACTATAACCATAGGCACAAAGTGGGTGTTTAGAAACAAAGTTGATGAATCTGGAAACATCATTAGAAACTAAGCTAGGCTAGTTTCACAAGGCTACAATCAAGAAGAAGGAATTGACTATGAGGAAACCTTTGCACTTGTAGCTAGATTAGAGGCTATTAGGATCATACTTGCCTATGCATCACATCTGAATTTCAAATTATATCAAATGGATGTGAAAAGTGATTTTTTAAATGGTTTTATTATTGAAGATGTTTTTTTAGAACAACCACCTGGTTTCACAAATCCTGATTTTCAAAATCATGTCTTTAAACTTTCTAAAGCTTTATATGGTTTAAAACAAGCTCCAAGAGCTTAGTATGAAAGACTTTCAAACTTTCTTATTTCAAAAGGATTTACAAAAGGAATAGATGATCCCACTCTTTTTATAAAAAGGATTTCAAAATATGTGTTAATAGTACAAATCTATGTTGATGATATTATTTTGGGATCTTCTAAAAATTCTTTATGTAATGAATTTTCAAAGGTTATGCAAAATGAGTTTGAAATGAGCTTAATGGGAGAGATTAAGTATTTTCTTGGATTTCAAATCTTTAAAACTAAAGATTGTATTATTCTAAATCAAAGTAAATATACTAATGATTTATTAAAACGTTTTGGTTTAGATAGTATTAAGGAAAGTGATATACCTATGAGTACTACTTGTAAATTGGATGTTGATGAAACAGGGAAACCAGTTGACCAAACCTATTACAGAGGCATGATTGGGAGTTTACTTTATCTTACTGCTAGTCGACCGGATATTATGTTTAGTGTGTGTATGTGTTCTAGATTTCAAGCTAATCCTAAAGAATCACACTTACTGGCTGTTAAAAGTATTTTTAAATATCTTAAGTATACTATGAATTTAAGTTTGTTTTATCCAAAAGGACAATCATTTGACCTAACTAGTTATTCAGATGATGACTTTGCTGGATGCAAGTTATATAGGAAAAGCACATCTGGAACATGTCATTTTCTTGGAAATTCACTAGTATCATGGTGTAGTAAGAAACAGAACTCAGTTGCATTGACAACTGCTGAAGAAGAATATATTGATGTCGGTAGTCGTTGTGCACAGATTCTGTGGATGAAAGACACTTTATTGGACTATGGATTTGATTTTAAACAGGTTTCAATTAACTGTGACAATACTAGTGCGATCAATATATCTAAGAACCCTGTGTCTCACTCTAGGACTAAACACATTGATATCAGACATCACTTTCTAAGAGATCATTATCAGAAAGGTGATATTTCTCTAGAATTTATTAGTTGTGAACATCAATTAGCTGATATTTTTACAAATCCTTTATGTTCTGAAAGAATGAATTCTATTAAACAAGAATTGTGTATGAAAGATCTGTGAAACTGATCTGTGAAACTGATCTGTGAAACTGATCTGTGAAACTGATATGTGAAACTGATCTGTGAAACTGATCTGTGAAACCGATCTGTGAAACCGATATTTCTTTATATTACTTTTTATTTTGTTGTGATTAATTAACTACTTTTATCTTTATTATGGGAACCCTAAATGATGAAATAAATGATACGCGACTATTTCTATTCCCCAAACCGTCGACCTTTCATTTCTTTCCTGCCAAACCTTATTTCCTCTCTTCTCCTCCACTTCGAACCTTCGAACTCCTGCTTTCCCCAGAATCGTCAAATGACTAAGTAGAAGAGACCAAGCAAAGGATCTGAAAGTCTTATACCTTCAAAGCGTGCTCGAGGCGAGTCGAGTAGTACCACTCAAAGATCAGTAAATCCGAACCTGGAAACTCGGATTGTTGCTGTAGAAAAGGAAGTGATCTCCACCTGGTTTTTGACAAGTAAGTCGCTATTGTTACAAGTTTTAGATTCGCAAAGATGGAAAGCCTGGTTCTCAGATAACACTCGTGTATACTACCCAAATCTAGTGCATGAGTTTTATATAAATCTTCATGTTACTTTAGATGGTGTTAAGGCTGCCAGAATTTCTTCTGTAGTGAAAGGAAAGAAAATATCTTTTTTGTCAAAATAATGGGCTGATTGTTTGAATATACCCCATGAGGGTCGGTATGAGGATTATGCTGGAAACATCTCTCCAACCACTGAATACTTCTCTTATGAGTTAGCTTTAGAGCTTTTGACTGGAAGCAGAGAGTCAAGGATGATCATAGCATCAGAGTTGGATGGTGAATGTAGACTTCTCTTTAAGTTTATTCAGCACCAAATTTTCCCCAGGAAATGAGATTTTGCTACTGTAAGATACCTGGATTTTTTTTATTGTTTTTACTAAAGACTCGTGAGAAGATCAATTTGTGTAGATATCTAATGGTGCACATAGACGGAATGGTGAAACCTTCTAAGAAATCCACTGCCCTGTTCTATTCCAAAATGATCTCTACTATGTTAAAGAATCTGGAATGTGTTGATGATGCTGATGAGACAGCTGAATCTGATAGTTCTTTTTGTATTAACAAAGAAATTTGGAAACGGATGAAAATAAACTGGAACCCATGGAAGGAATACTGGGTTGCTGATGAGGACAAGTTGTATGAATCTTACAATCCCACTGATCATGGAAAGAGGCCGAAGGGTTTTAGAGACCCTGGTTTGAAATCGGATGAGGAGCCAATTTATTCTGATGATGAAGAAGAAGTAGATGTTGAAAGGAATAAAGACACTGAATAGTCTGGTAAACAAGGGATGGAAGAAGATGAAACAGAATAAGGAAATATGTCACCTCCTGATTATAGGAGTGATGCTGATACTGCGAGCCCTAAAAGAATAATAGATTTTGGATCTTCCAGTCCACCTTTACCCTTACCTGAATCAGAACCAGTTCTTGGTGATGAAGAAGCTAGTGACACTGAAGTATCTGACAGTGACGTTTCTGTGAAGAATGGAAATGAGAATGGAGACGATGATGATAATGATGGTGATGGTAAAAACCGACCAGTGGATGGTCTTGCTGTACCTCCAATAGAAACACATCAAACTATACTAGAAATAGATTCCAATGGAAAGATAGAATCTCTTGAAATCAGTGGAAAACCAAGTTATGATAAACTGAAATATACTATGTGTGCTGCTGTCTGGGATGATTACCCTGGTTTTGCTGTTTTGGGTTTAGAGTATTCTGAAGAAGAAGAAGAAGAATCAGAATCTACTGTTGTTATGATGGAAATCCAACCAGTTGAGGCAAGGTCTGCTCATGTTGTTGATGCTGCAAGTGCTCATCTACCTAGTTCTACTGTCTCTCAGTCTGATTTTGATAAGTTCAAAAGGGAGTTGCTTATTTCTGTGAGAGACACAGTCAAAGAAGAAATTTTAAATGCTATTAAACCAGACATGGCCAATACTGGTGAGTTTATTGGCAGGCACATAGCCTCTCTAAATCAGATTCTGGAGGATCTACAATCTGGGTTAGTTTCTCTATCCAATTAATTTAGATCCACCATCTCTGGTATGATGGAAGTGTTGAGAAATCTGATTGAACATCTTAAGAAGTCTGATCTGAGAAATTTGATAGCTGAGATAACTCAGATAGTTGCTCAAGCCAGTACAGCCAAAGTAACCAAGATCACTACTCGTGAGCTAGAGGCTCTAAGGCATATTGTGCATGATGAATTGGCCGCCATTAGGAAAGTTCTTGATTTGGACTCGTTGAGGAAGATGAAGGATCACAGTGATCACATTCATAAGATGGTAACATTATATTCAGCAGATGCCACTAAATCTCAGAGAGAGATCAAGGAAAAGGTTGATCACTACTTTTCAAAAATCTATACCAAGCATGAGATGACCGCGAATTTTAAAGTGTTAGCTGACAATCTGAGACTACCTCCAGTCACTCGAGCTTTCAAGACTCAAGTTCGATAGTTGCAAGATTTTACTCCAACCTTGGAACAGTTCATGGAGAATAAGGATGATTTTGAGAAGGTTATGCAGTATGGTGCAGAAGTTATTCAGTTTTTCATAAATATTTTGAAGCCTTATTTGAATGCACAAGCCACATCCATTGTGATTCCTACTGCTAACCCTCTCGGTGCCTCTGATGTTGCTCCAAATCAGATCTCTGTTTCTCAATCTCATTCTCAACTCTGACCAGTTCCTCAATAATCTTCTCAACCAGCTCCTAATTCTCCATAGAAAATCTCGGTGGCATCCTCTCCTCCAACCTCTAGAGTCATCTTACCACCGTTTCAAATTTTCCCAGTTCAACCTACCTCCAAGCCTTCCAACTTACCAACCATTAATCCTTATGATAAGGGAAAAGCCCCGTTACATCCCTAGAAATAGTTGTGCGTTGTTTTTGATAGGGTTAACCCTGTTGTGATTGTACTGTGATGTCTTATAAACATTATTCTCTTTTCTTTTTATTTTCACTGCTTCCTTCTTTTAATCTCTTCTTTATCTGCTTTCCATCCTTTTTTATTATCCCAAAGGGGGAGCAATCTGTACATCTATGGATCTATAGGAGATATGGGGGAGATGGGATAAATCAGTATATCTATGGATCTATGGGGGATATGGGGGAGATTTATATCTTTTTATGGAAATGCTTGCATAAGTATTTAAAGGCCTAAATTCAGGGGGAGATTTATATCTCATTATGTTTTTATTTTCATTATTCCTTATTATTGATGATATATTATATTTATTTATCGCTAAGATTTGTGATTGGCTAAGATTTGTGATTATAAAAAAGGGGGAGATTGTTGAGCCCTTTGGAAGATTATTGAATTCTTCCTATGATTGCTGTTTTAATAATCACAAATCATCAATTACTTAATCCGGTTGGATTTCTCATATACATAATCACAATCTCTTAGTAAATCTGTGTATATTGGTTGGATCATGTTTTTATCTCTTTGTTATTGATTTACAAGTATTCTGGAAGTCCTCTGGATCAAAGTACAATGGTCGCACCGATCCATATCAAAGGACAATAGTCGCACCAATCCATATCAAAGGACAACGGTCGCACCGATCCATATCAAAGGACAACGGTCGCACCGATCCATATCAAAGGACAACGGTTGCACCGATCCATATAAACGGACAACGGTCTCACCGATGTAGATCAAATGAGTCACCGAATGTGTCTCACCGATGCTGATCAAATGAGTCACCGATCATGACACACCGATGCAGATGAAATGAGTCACCAAAGATGTCTCACCGATGCTGATCAAATGAGTCACCGATCATGACACACCGATGCAGATCAAATGAGTCACCGATCATGCCTCACCAATGAAGATCAAATGAGTCACCGAAGATGTCTCACCGATGCTGATCAAATGAGTCACCGAAGATGACACAATGATGCTGGTCAAATGAGTCACCGAAGATGTCTCATCGATGCTGATGATGATGACCTACTGATCACTTGACACACCGATAGTCATAAATAGCTGTTTGAATTTCTTTATCTTTATTTAATCTAACCAACGGTCATATTAAGAATATTTTAATGCTTTGTGATTTATTTAATGAAGGTTGTTGGATGTCAGGGAACTGTACCTCGTACCTGCAAAAAGAAATCATTTCTTTTACTGGAGCTTGTGCCATAAATACACGAAGCCCCTGCTGGTGCACATATACGGGAGTAACAACGACAAGACAGAAGAGCGCAAAAGAGTGGTGGATGATATAGTCGTAGAAAAACACAGAACCTCATACACACTCAAGCCTACTCAAGAAAAGTTATGTACTTCCATGAGGACATTGAAGAAATTCATTCACTACATTTCTCACTATCTCTGAGTCTGGATGCCGAGCAGACAACACTCTGTCTTTCAGACAAAAACTAGACGAGGACTCAGAATCATATCTGATCAAACTCAAAGAGTCCAAAGCTTCATTTCAATCACTAGAGCCATTTCTAAACTCTACATCTCTGCTCTGTGATTCATTATTTTACATTTTGAGCAGTGTGTGCTATCTACTGCATTTATCACACGCACTGTCTCCTATACTTTAACTGGAGGATCTGTAAATCCTCACTTAAACTCTCACATCTTCTATTTCCCACTGATATAGTGGTAGAGGTCGTGTGTGACCTGGACAGCTGGTTGCTGTTGTTCTGTTTCCCACGAATAACAGTGGTAGAGGTCTTGGACCTGGACAGTTGTAAACTGTTGTGAACCCCGATCCAGGGTGTGGATCATATTTATACAAATTGTTGAGAGGACTAGGTCTCAGCTTGAGACTTAACCTCTTGGTTATATCTGTTGTGCTATATCTTTCAATGTTATTATTTTATTCCACTGCTAATTTCTTTAAAACCAAAACTGTTTTAAAGTCACTTTGATAATTAAATTCGCAAGTGTTTATATTAGTTCTAAATCAGTAAGTTGGTTTAAAAAGTTAATCAACCTTTCTGTTTTGATTAACTGGGAAATAATCAATCCCTTGAGAGCCCAACCGAACCCTTACTTTGAGATAAATTCACTACAGTTTAATTTAGTATTTTATTTGGGGGTTTTTAAGACAAATGTTTTAAAACAGAAATTTTAATTGGAACTCAATTCACCCCCCTCTTGAGTATCCACTCCGAACAACAGCATCCTTTGTTAATATCCCCAAAAAGAATAAATTACATCAAGAGATTTCATAAAATATGGATAATTATTTTGAAAGATAAATTACATGGAATTTTTATTGAGTAATATAACTATTCTTTGAAAATCACTTTTTAAAACTAAAAATTAAAAAAATATTTATGAAGTCCTTTTATTTGAAATAAACTTGAACACATATAAAGGATTATTCAAATTAAATAATGTTCGTGATAGTAAGAAATTATATTCATTATGTACAAATTATAGTAGATATTATTTTCAAATATTCAATAAAAGAAAAATATTTATTTTTTTGAAAATAACATGAAGAGTATTTTCAATTTTTTTAAAAATATAAAACATGTGTAAAAATTATTTAATAAATATTTTTAATAATTTTAAACACGTTTTTGAAAAAAAATTATATAAAATGTTTTTGGAATGAAAATGGTTTTGGACCGAAGAGAGTAATAAATATGGTTTTTCTTAAAAACATTACTTTGAACTCTTGAGTACATAAGGAGAATAAAATAAAGATATAAAATTTATTATCAAAACATAAGTAGTGGATAAGAAATTTAATGAGTTTATTGATAGATATATCATAATATTTTATGAATTATAGAATAATCATAAACAACCCTGATAAATGAAGAGATTGTATAATAAAACCATTTTCACTCTTGTAAAATTGAATCATAAGATCAATTAAAGAATAACATTAAATAAAACATAGAATAT
The DNA here is from genome assembly GCA_963277665.1 of Viscum album. Taxonomy (NCBI): domain Eukaryota; kingdom Viridiplantae; phylum Streptophyta; class Magnoliopsida; order Santalales; family Viscaceae; genus Viscum; species Viscum album. The sequence continues at coordinate 1,912,259,680 of OY728158.1, forward strand.
AATGATAATAAATATATTCATTATATTACATTTAAAAGGATATATATATTAGCCTCATAAAACAATATAGGTTCATAACATAACAAATGTATCAAAGAATGAAAATTGAGATAAACATCCACTACTTCCTTATTAATGTTTTAATTTCGAAACTCTTGAAAGAGAATCCCTAAAATGGATATATAAATCAGAAAATATTTTATGAGAAGAATCATATAATAAATTCATAATCATTGTACACAATAAATTAAATAAATTTTTGGTTAACATGGGATGTGTCTCATGAATTTAAAAAGGTGAGATGAAAATACATTACCACTTTAGTAATCCTTTGAATCATAAGACCCAATAAATCATAACATCAAATGACACATTAAATACCATGTAAATTAGTATATTAATGATATGAGATGTAATATGGTCAGTATATAATCCAAAAAAAAATAAATGAGTGGAGAATTTTCATATCTATCCCATAAATAAAACAGAGACTAGAAATATCTTACCTTATTTCTGGAAATCCTTTATACTCATTTGAAATTCTTCTTCTTTGGGTATCATACTTAGGTTTTCCCCAAAACATTTCATATGTTGTATTCTTTCCCAATAATAGGCTTATATTATTATTTTATGGATGTTTGGAAGTGATTTGGGTAGGGATTACCTGAAACAAATGGGTTTGAATGTCTGCAAAGGATAAGATAGGGGGTTGCCTTTTATAAGTGAGGTAAGTGGAAAACATTTATTTTTTGAAAATAAAATGGTGTAACCACATTTTATAATTTCAATTGGGTAAAAAATGAAGTATTATATTTAAATAGTATTTATACGGTCTAAATATGTCAAAAAATTGAATTATTCAATTGGATAGATCAATTTAACCCTTATCTTTTTAGTTTAACCCTTAGTAGAACCATTTTTACATTAACTATAGTGAATAATTTTTACTATTTTCAATATTCATTTTGGTCAAAAGTTAAGAATATATTATTAGATAATATAAATTATTCTAAATCAAAATATTGAGTCCATTTTTCATAATTCAATTTATATAATTATAAAATTTTAATTTAAAATCAATCCTGAATACATGGAGAGAAATCAAGTTTTCATAGAGAAATCATTCAAACCTCTATATGGTTTCTATTTAAAAATTAAATGTAAAAATGATCCCAATGACCTTAATTAGATTAATAAATATATAATTAAACTAAATTTAATTTAAAACCAAATTAAAATATATTTTAACATTATGAATATTTGAAATAAAAATGTATATTTCAAATAAAAGTCTTCATTTTTCACTATTAATCAAAATTTAATATTTCGAGAAAAATCACAAAAATTATCCATATGATAATTTTTATATGATGAATTCAAAAATTAAATTTATTTTGTAAAATTTATTTTCTTAAAGTTTCAACAATTAATTTCATGATTGTTTAGAAAAATACATTTTTTAAGAAAATTGTGTTATTGAAACATAAATAGACATTATTGAAAAATTAAGTATTTTTTATCAATAAGTTTTCATTTTATAAAATCATTAAACATAGTATTTAAAAATTATTTATTAATATTAATATATCTATTTTTAATGCATAGTTCATAACTATCACATTTGAATTATATTAATAATTTATCATTGTTTTGTTAAAACATAGTGTCATGTGTAATGCAAGATAAACTCTGTGAAACATGTAATGAAAAATATAAAAAAATTCAATTAATTAGAAAAATGTATTTCAGAAAATATCCGGGTGTTACACCCTACTTTACCAAAGATCAAATATATTCCATTTAAATTGATATATTCCCATGGCTGTCCTTAACCATATTTTTTACATGAAGGGGATGAATTTCATTTCCTTTATCATCCTCATCACAAAATATTCGATGACAATCCATTATTCTCTTTATTAGTGTGTTTGGAAACACATCTATGTTCACTTTTCATATCATAAATCTTGATAGTTGGTTTAACATTATCACATGATTTTTTATTCCATCTCTTATCCAGATGGGTTACTCTCTATGAAATCCATAGTCAACTTAGTTTCTTTAGGATTCAACCATTTCTAAAAACAAAAGGGTATTACATCAGTGATGAATAATATACTTCTTGAGATAATTATCATAATTTATATTTTGAAAAAATCAACCTATAAGTGACTTATTCATTAAAAACAACATATAAGTTTTCTAGTCGACCAAAATCACTCTCACTTTGATCTCAGTTTCTTTAGATTCGGTTTCATCATAATCTTTAACATAAATTTATAACACAATAAATCCTTTATGATGGATAATAAATAGAATATGATTAGCCAAAAAATATCCCCTAGGGTTTTCTATCAAGGTGTGTAGTTTGAGGTCCACTCATCATGCATAGTATGAAGGTCAAGTTAAAAATCAACCGGCCTTCCTCAAGGTGATTACCCCTTCGTGCATCTTTTCCATAGTTTGATCCACTTCCCAGTATCCAAATAGGGAATTATTTTCTTAAATAAAAATACTCATAATTTAAAAAATAATTATGACTTTTACCTATAATTCGACCTATATCTAGGGTTTTCACTATTGTTATCTTATCATAATCACCAAAAATTACTAAAATAATATTAAAAATATTAAACCCTACTGTGATTCCAACTGAGATGAACAATATTCATACTCATGGGATGTGGGATAAATAAATTATTTAATCACAATATTTTAGAAAGAGTGATATGAAACTATGTAAAAGTATAATAGTTTCATATAAACTCTACAAGTTAAACATTATATATAAAAATAATGACACAATTAGAAGAACAAATGGTTTAGTGTGTTTCAGGATCAACCATAAAAGAATTGTATTTAATGGTACTTGTAAAAATTTATCTATAATTGATCCACACTAGAATCCATTAAGAACATGAATAAAATTGAATACACTTTCATTAATAGGGGAATGTAAAATAAAATATATGTGATCTCAATTACATAGTAAGGGGAAATTATTAACTTTTCAACAAGGGTTTGATCATAATAATATAAGAAAACATCACTATGGGAGAGATATAGTATTAAATATAACATGGAATAGTATTATTTTTCTATACTTTATGATTTAGGGATATGTGAAATCAAATTAAAAAACATATACCTTGAAAAAATAGTGTATAATCATGAAACAATAAACATAAGCCATGTAGCATAATCATAATCATTTGGAGTGGAAATTTATTAAACCATTGAAACATATCATAACAAACTACTTTGAAAAAAACATAATAATATAGAAATTATAAAAATATGAAAATGAAAATTTCCACACATAAAATTATGAACAACAAAAATGTCCTCACATCTTGTTGTAAACAAAAAACATTTTTTCCCTTCTAGTTGCGAAAAAAATATTTCAATGCATAACAATCCATATCTCATGAGATATAAAACCTTAACCAATGCATTGTAGGGTGATATATGAACCATCTAGTTAATGATCCATACTTATGTGTGCCACATGAAATCAATCACTCATATTGGTAACATTAATTAATTAACCCATGAAAATAGATAGTTTTCATGAAGACATTTGGATAATATTTCAGAAGATATCCAGAGAAAGAAGGTAGAATGTATCAAAGTAACATATCACAAGTGTAACATAAGGAACATAAATTTATGTTGATATAGATATAAAATACCATTTAAAAATATAATATAAATAACATTGAAAAGAGATAATAAATACTTGTTTTTAATATTATTTTAAAATTCTTAAATATATTTTCCTTATGATTAAGTACATTTTTCCTGGTAAATTATTTTAATTATTAATCCTTAAAACCATAAATGTGTTTTAGAAAACAAATTTTGTAATGTAAATATGATTTCATAAACATTATTTTAGTAGAAATAAATAAAATTGAATAATTATTTATTAAAAATAAAAATCATTAAGATCCCTTTTAAAATCAAGAATTATTTCTAAAAATAAAACTCTTAATTTTGAAAATTTTAATAAAAATTACTTTTATATTCAAAAAAATCATGTTTTAAAATAATTTGGAAAAACTATTTAAAACATGTAAGTAAGGAAAAATAGAGCACACTATTCAGGGTGTCGGTTTCGCACAAGTATGCATGATAAAGTCTTAATTTTTCAAATGGGTTTTTAGGAGGTAAAAATTGGTGCCCCATTAATATAATAACGATTTATCATATCAATAATATTGATGTTATCACACATTCATTGATTATAAGGGATTTAAATTGGTAATTAAGTACAGAATTATGAGATCTAGGTTGAGAATACTACATATCCCTTGGGATGTTCTCCCTTGGGTAACATCTTAAGGCTCATTGACATGGTTTTATGGAAGAAAAAATGATTCTATGACATGGATAAGGGGTTTATTAGAGACTATGAAAGTGTTTTTGTAGAGATAAAGCATTTTAATTGGTGGATAAATATGGTGGAATTGAACTCTATAGAGCCTAAGTATGGATAAATCACTCAGAGGGGGAGGGGTGAATTAATGATATACTTTTTACAAGTTCTTCTTTTTCAAGTCAAAAACTTTGATTTGTTAAGAGATGAATCCATAATTCTATAGAGTCATACCTCTCCCATATGAAAAAAATTAAATCTCGAAAAATTCCATGAGTATTTTTACATGGTTCACCCCTATGTTGGTGACTACATACTTTCTATGATCGGGATACTTTGAGACATATATTGTAAACTAGTAATAGGAAATTTGATTACAAGTACAAACAATATCCTAAGATAACTTGCATATAGACTCTCATAATTTTGGATCACTAATGATTACAATGGGTTGTATCTCAAGATGATATTTAGACTGTCATCCCCCCAGTGGTCTTCATATTGACTCAATCATATTGATATATCACCTAAGAAGCTCTGGTTGTTTATAATGGTATTCCTTTATTTCATCAATGTTCTTCACAACCCTCTGTTGATAGTCTTCTAACTACTTCTGCTTTTTTATGCAGTGTGCATGTTGTCCATTTTTTGTTTTAATTCCAAAAAAAAAAATTTAGAGCCATTTCTGGCCTTTATCACCATAAATAATAGAAAATTGTCATCTACTGATACTCACTAATACTTATAGTATATTGAAGTCTAGTTTCACTAAATTGTGTAGAAGTAGTTAAAAGAAGTTATTTGAAAAAATAAATTATATTTCAAAACTAACATCTTTCATGTGATATTTATGGATTAAAAAAAACTTGGAAGTTAATTTTATTACTTATAAACTATCATACATATTAGTTGTGAAATTATTATTTTATGCTCATAAGTTAACAGTTTTATCAGGATCCAAAGTGCCATGTAATGAACATGGTTTAGGCATCTTAAGATATTACTTCTTTGTTTCTCAAGTGATTATGCACTCACATGTGCATGGGTATACTCTTATGTATGCATGGACTCTTATAATTTATATTTCCAAAATGATATATGCATGGGGTCTCACACAATAATGACTTTAATTCATTAACAATATTCTTGTTTCCATATGTGCTCTCCTCTATCATGTAAGTGCCTTTTCAAATTCATTATCCCTTCGTGTAAGGGTATATGTTTATGCTCCTGGGTAATCATTTTCCTCAGGTATTCTATGCATGTTCTCTATGTTCTTCTTCATGTAAGACAGTGAGGTTACATATAAAGGTATCACATAATCTTGAATTTCATCATAGAATAAGTTCCTCATAAAGCACTGCTAGTGTGTAATTCAATTTGAAGGCTCAATGTTTTTCACCTCTTCCTCACATAAAAAGAAGCATCAAAAAAATATTCTTCCTGAAACAATGTTCATGGATCGTATCTTTTTTATTTTGAAAAAAAAAACATATCTCTCTCAATTGATCTAAATAATCTCTCTCAACCCCACTACTCTTTATATAGGTGTGATCCACGATGTTCAGTCCAAGAAAAATGTCACCTCAAGCACTACTACAAAAAAGGCCTTTAATAACACATGTATTTATCAGAGCTAGAAAAAAGAACTGATAAATGGAATCTTTGTCAGCGCTATGGAAAGCATCGATAAATTTAACCTTTTATCAGTTCTTGAAAAAAGTGCTAAAAAATGGAATCTTTATCAGCACTAATAAATTTAACTGTTTACCATCGCCTTTTTTTGGGGTAGATAAAATGTACCCTTTATCAATGTTTTTCTAGCACTAATAAATAGACACTTTATCAGTTCTATATATTTAGTGTGCATAAAGGAATCCCTTATTAGTTCTTTTAGCACTGTTAATGGTCCGAATAAATAAAATGAAATAATTAAATATATTAAAAATAAAAATGAGTTTATTTAAAAAATTACAAATTTTATTAATTAAATAATTATTGAAAAAAAATAAGTAAATTCATTATAATATATATAAATTATAATTACTAATAAATAGTATCTATTAAATATATAAATATATGAAAAATTAAAATTAATTGAAGAAAAATTTAAAATTAATAAATTGATAAAAATATTATACATATTTTATTAGATATTTATAGATAATTTTAATAAATAATATATATTAAATATGAATATATATATGGATATATATAAATATGATTTATATATTAAAAAATATTTATGATCTTTCCATTAAAAGGTCATATATTTACTAAATAATTTTTTATAATTGAAAATTAATATGAATTAAAAATACAAGTTAATTTTATAAAGTAATGGACATATAACTTAATGTCGTTTGATTTTTCAATTTAACATAGATAAAATGTGTGTTATATTTATTTCAATATATACATAAATAATGCATTTTTATATAGAATGTACATAAACAAAACTTTTCTATTTTTTCAATATTTTTAGTGTACAAATTTTTAGTTTATTCTATTTCACTCGTTTTTAACATACATGCACTTAAAATTAGATATTCATTAATAATGTTAAAAAAATATTTTTAATGGAATATTTATAAATAAATATATATATATATATAAATGTAAATTATTTATATTCATACAATTATATATTTATATTTATAAACAAATAAACATATTTTTTAAAAGTATTTATATAATTACAAATAAATAATTATATATATTTAAATAATTATTAAGTTTAAAATAAATTTAATTAAATAATGAATATATTTAAAATATTTATATTTATATATATTTATTAAATATATTTATAATTATATAAATAATTATAATGATATTAATATTATATATATATGTATATAATTATATATAAATAGTTATATATTTAAATAATTATGAAATTAACATAAAAATATTTAATTAAAAAATATATTTAATATGTTCATATTTATATATCTTTATTAAATATGTATGTATGTATATACAAATTTTCTATTTATAATTATAATTATAAATCCTTTATTATTACTTAAGTAATAAGCGTTTATAAAATGATTATTTATCACCTCTTTCTAGCGCTAATAAAGATAGATATTTATTAGTGGAAAAAATACTGATAAAATCCATCTTTGTGAGCACTAAACCATTAGTGCGGATAAATGTGTCCAAATCTATTTAAAACCCCTAACCTGTTGTATACCCATCGTGATATTAGAAGATTTCCGCAGAAGCCACCCACTTCCAGCACACCTCCTCGAACAATTAAAGCATGAATCAAGGCTCTAATCAAGGCTAAGAAAATCCAAGGATAAAATACAAGGCTCAAATTATTTGAGGGTCAAAGGAATCCAATTATTGAATGAAATCCTTTCTCTAATTTCTCTCAAATGTAGGACTTTCTCTACTTTCTCTTGGGGAACTTAGGGTGAAAATCATCAATGGTTCTAGAATTGGTGAGGCTGTTTTGTAACTATGAGTGTGGAGTGCTAGCAATTTTGGAGATTTGGCCATGAAGATCGTCAATTTCGATGCTTTGAATTTTTAGACTGTGAAACACCTATAATGTGATCCTTCCCAACTTTGCTTCCATACCATACAGGAATCTCCTTCCATTTCAATTAAATCTGTGAATTAATGTAAGAGATTTTTGAGATACTCTATTATTTATTTTAATGTGTGGATGAATCATTCATTATTTTTATTAGATAAATAGTTGAATTAACCATATGGTAGAAGTATTATCCCATTTTTTATCATCTATATAATTTTTAATGTATTAATTTCTAAGATGTTGGTTGGGTAGCCTATGATACTACTTCCTAGAATATTAAAATGACTAGTTATTTTAATATTTGTGTATTAGAGAATTTATAAGGGGAGTGATGTTTGGTAAATATGTTAATTTTCTGATTCAACTTATATTTTTGAGTGAAGTAAGGGTATTCCACTTTGAAAATGTGACCTCACGGGAGTTCTTCCACCTTGGTAGAGGCTAGTGTGTATGGAATATACACTGTAAGGGTTAGTGTGTTTTTATCCCATGATTGTGATATATCTTATTGATGTGTATTATTGCTTTATGCCATAATATTTATGGACCTCTCTAGAATCTGAAGGATCTGTCAATGTGCGTTAGATGGCCTCCCTAGAATCCTTCAAATGGGTATATCTAATGTTATGACCTCTCTATAATCTTTGGGATGGGTCGGTGTGGTGATAGGATATCCCAAGAGTCTTGATATTTTTTAATAAAATTATATACCATTAATTTTAAATGTAATAATTCTTTAGGTTTCTATGTCACTAGGTCCCAAAAATAGAATCAAATTTGTCAAATGCTTAGTATTAGAAATCATTTTTAGGTATTCATTATTTTAGGTCTCCATGTATTGGTTCCATCCCAAATAATCTCTGATTACTATCCATGTATATGAAATAAATATTTATTTATTAAAATTTGTATCAATACATTTTAATATCTTCTAGTCGACTGAATGAGATTTTATTATTCTTGTTTATAATAATTTGGTTTCTTATTACTTATTAATTGCCTATATTAAATTTATATTTTTAGGGGAATTAGGAGAGAATTTTTTTTGTATCCAACAACAATTATTATTGAAATTTGTTTCTAGAGACTCATCCCCTCTATCATTTGTAGACAATTTTCATCCTCATCCACTTCATCTCTCAAATAGTTATTATTACAATTTGTTACTTGAAACTCATTCCTCATATCTTTTGTGTCACTTATACTAATCTGAGCATTAGTAATCCCATTAATGACTACTATTTAGAGTATTTTAAGAAACATAGGTGCATGTAATCAAGTGATGGAGGATGTGTGTCAAATAGCAAAATGAAATGATAAATGTCTTGGAGATGATTTGATGAGGGAAATAGTTGTCTATAACATTCACATTTGAATGAAATAATAGGATAACTACTTCCATAGTGGAGTAATTCATTTCATGAATTCAATTACACATTTTCTTCAACATACTAAAAATATTTGAAAAAATAAAATGTGGAGTTTCTCTTACCATAATTGTCAACAACATCACCTTTTATAATGAATATCTAATGAATATTTATTTAATTATTCTAAAAAATTATTCTTTATTAACCTAATAAGATGGATATGATTCAAAAATTTATGCACACTAATCATTTGAAAAATGTGTATGATGTTGAAGTTAACGGGTTCATCATGTTTTTAATAGATTATAAAAACAACAATTATCAAATTCAATGTTTGTGTCTACATTGTTTTTGGTCAAGATAAATTAGTCTGAGAGAGTTGGAATAACATTTGATTTTTCATTGAATAGATCAGAGTTATAAATTTTAGACTAAATATGTGGAAAATAGAATGTGGAAACCAATTGGGATGATACTACAGTTTATTAATCATTTGATATGTATACCCGTGTATATGATGATGGAGATCACATGAAAGAAATGACAACAGAAATTGAAGATGAACTTCATGATTGTCCAAATTTGTTTTAGAAGTTAAATATTTGTGCCAAGAAAACATTTTATACTAGTTTTACTAAATAAACAATACTGTTAGCTATATTGAAGTTATAGAATTTTAAAGGTGGAAGTAGATGGACTGATAACACATTTACAGAAATACTTGGTTTGCTGAATGATATGATACTAAAAGAAAATGAACTACCATGTCAAACATATGACACAAAATGAATGTTAAATTAAATAGGTATGATTTATAAACTAATACATACTTGATTAAATGATTTCATATTGTTTTGTAAGGACAATAACTCACTCATAAAATTCCCTAAGTGTGGAACAAATCGATAAAAGAAAAATGAATCAATTCCTTTGAAATTTGTATAGTACTTTCCTATTATTCAATATTTTATAAGACTATATAGATGTTAGGAAACTATGAGACAATTAAAATGGCATTCAAATACAAGAATTAATGATGGGAACCAGCGTTATCCAATAGATTCTCCTTAGTGGAAAAAACTGATTTAGAGTATTCGGAAGTTAAAATTGGTTCACCAAACTTTATTCTTAAATTCTCTATAGATGGAAGAAATCCTTTTGGTGAACAGAGTAGTACTCACAGTATGTGTACTATCATATTTGTATGTTATAACTTTCCTCCATGGTTATTCATGAAGTGAAAATACAATATGTTGTCTCTACCAATATCTAGGCCAAAGAAACCCTGAAACGATGTTGATATCTGTTTGGATACATTTATTGATGATCTGAAATTGGAATGGGATATAGGTGTGACTGGTATGACTACATGTGTATCTTTTTAATTAAAATTGACATAAATTTTCGTAAAAAGTAAAAAAGAACCACTCAAAACCGAGAAAATTCATTCAAATTATTTAAATAATTTAGAAAAACTATTCATAAGTCATTTTTGATATGTTGGAATCATCTGTACCACAATATGATACATGATGTGCCAGATATTACTCAATGTGTTTTTTATTAGTTTAAAATTGAAATTTTAGATTAATTAGTTTCACCTCTGAAAACTAAGAAAAGGCACTAGTATTTTCCTCATAATTTATGACAATGATTCGTAAGTCATTTGTGATGTGTATTAATTGGTCTCATGTAAAATTGATACACGATGTGATCAATATGAGTCAAAGGGTGCATTTTAATTATAAAATGACATTTTAGTGAAAATGAGTAGTGACGTATTAAAAAATGATCAAAGACATTTAGATTATTTTCATACAACAGGAAAATGATCCATAAGTGATTTTGGACATGTATAAAGTAACATCTTCTCAATCTATCTCATGGTGTGAACAACATGACACAAAGTGCATCTTTTTATTTAAAATTGACAAAAATTTTAGTAAAATGGGCAATTTACCTACTCAAAACTATGAAAATAAATTGAGATTGTTTTGTTAGATTATGGAAATGATCCATAAGTCATTTTTGATGTGTGGGTATCATCTTCACCTCAATCTGATACACAATGTTCCCAGTATGACTCAAAGTCTCTTCTATCAGTTCAAAATCAACATTTTAGTTCAAAACAATTCACTCACTAAAAATAGATCAAATTCACCAAGGTTTTCATGATAATTTAGAAAAAATTCATATTTCATTTGTGATGTTTTGAAAATTTCCCCAAATTAAATCGATATGCGATGTGACCATAATGAGTCAAAGTGCATGTCTAGTTTAAAATGAAATTTTAGTAAAAAAGGCAATTGATATACTCAAAAACCAAGAAAATGAATTCTTATTTTTTGTTACATTAATAAAATGATCCATAAGTCATTTGATATTTGTATAAATTAGTTGTACAGGAAACCAACCCACGGTGTGACCAATATGACTCAAAGTGTGTATTTTTATTTAAAATTGACATCAATTTGAGTAAAATGGACAACTAACCTACTGAAAACTAATAAAACCCATTCATATTGTTTTCATACTTTAAAAAAATGATCCACAATCAATTTTTGATGTGTATAAATTAGTAAAACCTCAATCCATTACACGATGTGCCTGATATGACTCAAAGTGTCTGTAATTAGTTTAAAATTGACATTTTAGTTCAAAAAGAGGAAATCACTGAAAACCTATCAAATGAACTCAAATATTAATTATAATTTAGTAAAATGATTCATAATTCATTTTTGATGTTTACAAATTGGTTTCATATCAAACTGATACATGATGTGATTATAATTAGTAAAAGTGCATGTTTCCAGTTTAAAATGACATTTTCGTAAAAATAAAAATTGAAACACTTGAAACTGAGAAAATTCATTCAGAATGTTTTGATACTTTATAAAAAATCTCCAAAAGTAATTTAAAATGCGTTGGAATTATATTCATATAAATCTGATGCACGGTGTGACCGGTATGACTCTCAGTGCATCTTTTATTTAAAATTCACCACAATTTTAATTAAATTAACACCTAAAGTTAATTTATTTCATTATATTATTACTAACATAATTTTTTTTATATACAAAAACATTATTTTCCTTGAGAATGGGTGGTTTTTTTGGAAATAGAATGAATTATTTTTATTATTAAAAGACACAGGAACATTAATGTTTTCGAATGTATGAAATAATTTGTATTTATGTAATTTTATAAACCAATGTTTTAAATGTATATAATAGAGTGTTTTTTCATTTATTTGTATTTTAAATTTTATTTCATTTAAATTTTTTAATGGTACTTGTTTTTGTGGATATCTCGTGTGTTTCTAGTGCTTTGGTGTGTTGTTATAACACATTACACTGGTGCTGCAATGTGCTTTTTTGTACATTGTAGTATGGCCCTTTATTGGTTCTTTTAAAAGTGCTAATGAAGGACCCATTTATCAACACTTCTATAAGTATTGATAAAAGTACATTTTTCAATGCTTGTATAAGTAGTGATAAATGCGACCTTTGGTGGTGCTAAATTAAAGTGCTAATAAATGTGGTCCTTTATCAATGCTTCTAAATGAAATGATAAAGGACCCATTTATTAGTGCTTTTTTAGCACTGATAAAGGACCCATTTTTTAGTATTTTTTAGTGCTTATAAAAGGCCAGGGATTTTAATCTCTCTTAGGAAGTTTTTCCTTCTTCATCACTGATAGTGGAAATTTCTAGTTCTATTAAATCCCTATTTTGTAGTAGAAAAGCCTCTTAAAAATCTTGTCATGTCACAACTTCCATAAACACAAAATATCTCGGAATATCTCAAATAAAATACACCCAAAATAATGGAATAATTTCTTATGAGAGTATCATTTTATTCTCCTTTTGATGTCCATAGTTGAATTTTATATGGATTGTATGGTTCCGTATTTTTATAAGATTGAACACATCTCGTATAAGAATAGATTATTGCAACATTGTTTTCATTCATCCATATAGAATTAATCAAATTACAACATGAATTCAAGAATATTATTGGATTAATTCCCTTGGATCGATCCTGAATACCTCATCCCTACAGTATCCTTATGATAAAATGGTAGGTATCTAGATCATTAAACACTAGCCTGAATAGTGCGGAAAATCCCCGATGGGAGTTTGATGATGAAGTGGTCTAAATATCCAATGGACAAGATCGACTTTTTTGAGTGGTTCATGTTATATCTATATATATTTAAATATATGAACAATAATCCACTTCCTCGTGTCCCACATAAGAGTATCACTAGGTTGAGGGATACTTAATAAATTATTTCATGGTGATGACTGGTCATGTTACGATAGCGATGGATCAGTATCTGCAACACGCCTCACACAGCTTACAATCTACAATGCACCTATGATGGACAACCAAAACCCATTTCCCATCTACATGCATGCACACATGCATGTATCTATAGGCCCAATGTGGCCCACCATGATCTCCTACCTCCATGCGGGATTTTGTTCTGATACCCTTTCATGGTCGAGGGTCCTCCACCCATAATTTGTTATTGATCTGTCACCTAGCTTATGTGGTTGACCATATTTTTTAACAAATACCGATAAAATGAGTTGGATAGTATTCTAAAAATCTAAAAACAAATTCCAAAACATTTAATCAGGAATTATTATTCAAGAATTCATCTTGAAATACAAATATTATTTATTTTTCATGTACTTCTTTAAATTTATCATGAAAATCCTTTCATTTTTTCAGGGAAATATTCTTCTTTATAGAAATAAAAAATTTTATGCTCTTCACTTGTATTGAACAAAGTGAAAACAACTTAAGACATGTCATTATAATTTAATATTACTTTAAAATCATTATATTTTATATAGAGAATAACAATTCTCCCCATTTCTCATCTTTATATCCACTAAAAATATCCAAATGATATTAAGAATTTATTGAAAAAAATATAATTCATTTCTATTAGGTTCATCAATATCCCCCATTGATTTTTTTCAGCACCCTTAACAATTTTGCAAGACAATATGTTAAAACTAGTACTTTTTCATCTCCTACGTATTGAAAATAAATACAATTGTGTATTTAGGGGATCTCATCTAAAATTATCTATGTTTTCTTATACTTTCTCTTCTTAAATAATGGAGCCACATTCTTTCTTAAATATATGAGATTTTAGTTTTTTATATATAATTTTACGTGGGTGAATTATAGAGACAAATAATTCTCACATATAAATATCACATCTTAATATATGAATTTTCCTTACATGGAATAAAAATCCATGCCAAAATCATATAGGTCTAGTGCATAGGAAACATGGGAACATAAACAATTGGTCTGTATGTGAGCTAAATAATATCCCACTATGTTCTTTATAATTGAAAACCTTCATAGAAATATCATACATAACAATTTCTTTCATATATTTGGGAAAGGAAACATAATAAAGGGTGATCATAGATTCTTAGTAAGGGTCAAAAGGGTGATATAAATATAACATGACTGAATGGGTATGCGAACATTATAATTTCATAGGAAAACCATACCATCATATTAATGATTATAGACATGAATCACGGAATAAATTTTTTCAGTTCATAAGACATCAATCAAAATGGTATCAAAGAATGTGAGCCATGGGAGATTAATATTGGCATAAGACATATATCATTGGAATATACATAAGAATAGAAAATAATACGTCATGGAAACCCACCAAGACATTCATAAAATGATAGGATTTGTATAACCTCTCATGTACCATTTTTTAGGCTTGGGATAACCGCCCTTGTAAAAAATTTAGTGCTTTGGATAACTTCCTATGTACCCTTTGAACTCATATAACAAAAATAATTACTCAATAAATTAAAGGGATATAATGGTCCCACCCATCAAAACATCAATACATCTCTGTACCATAAATCAAAAAACATCTATCATATCATAACCAAAGAAAATAAATGGTTTTCATAAGTATTACATCATAGCATAACCAATGGAAGGGAAATGGGTTTCATATACATTTCATTATAACATTACCCATGGAAAATAATGGGTTTCATAAAAATATCTTCATCATAATTATAGACCCTCCAAATGATGAAAAAATATATTGTCATTGGATTATAACCCCAGAAAAGATTATGTTACATCAAAGGATGTTATCTTATATAGAAAACGATTTTGAAATTAAAATCACATGGAATATTTCTTGAGGGAAATATCCTTTTTGATTTTAATAACACATTTTAAAACATTAAAAAACATCAAAATTATTCCAAATTATTTTCATCAAAAATCATATTTGAAACTTACAATGGAATATTTAAAACAATTAGTGGTCATGATGGTGTTAAATGTCGTGTATGTTAAAACAAATATTCCTTTCACATTTTCAGTAAAATACAAATAGGCCTTATTTTGAAAATAAAATGAATATTCCTTTAAAAAAATAGTGGGTAAAATCAAATAATAAATTACATTGTGGCATAAAAATAATTTGAAAAACATTTTTATATAAATGGATATGGAGTAAAAATGTTTTTTTGGGAGAAGAGAGAAATAAAGTTAGTTTTGTTCAAAAAACATAATTTAGATTCATGAGTACATAAAGAGAGAGAAATTAAGGGAAACATTACTCCTAAGAAATTATCGTAGTAGAATAAATTTCATGAGTTTCTTGAGAGATATATCCTAATAATTTATCCTTATAAGCATAAACAAAAATAATCTCGATAAATGATGAGATTGTATCATAAAACCCTTACTACATTGGTAATGTTAAATCATAATCCTAAGAAGTAATAACATTAAATGAAACATAAAATATCATGAAAATAAATGAATTCATGATATTATATTCCAAATGGGATCTATATATACATCATAAAAGAAGATAGGTTCACAACACAACATGTTTCTCAATGAATAAAATTTGAGAAAAAACCCCTTACCTCTTTAGTAATATTTTGAATAGTTAGAGCCAATAAATAATAACACTAATAAAAAAGTTAAATATAATTAAAATATATATATATATGTGAGATAAACTATAAAATTGATATTATACACACTCTATAAAATAAACGAGTGGAGACATTTCTCCAAGAAATAAACGAGAGACTAGAAATCCTTGACCATAAGTCTCGAATAACTTTATAAACATTCAAACCTATGGTAAAATAAATTTATGTTTATTATATATATATTAAAGAACAAAAATTATATATTTCATACCCTATATTATTTACCTATGACCATTTATCACCTATTTATTAACAATTCCTCCTTAAAATGATGTTTTGATCAATAACTGCTTTGTTTTTCATGTATGTTTTGATTTTTAATTTTTATTCCTCCTACGTTAATCATTGTCCAATAATATCAAGAATGTTAAAAATGATATTAATATAATATATATTTATTATATATGTATTTATAGTAATCCAAATATGTTAGATATAAAAAATAAAGTACACTATTCATGGTGATGGTTGGATGTACATACGCATGAAAATTGTTTCCATTATACAAAATATGAAATAAAATAATGATAAAAACAATTATTAAAATTAGAAAGTAATTTTTATTTCATATATATCAAATATTTTAATTTAAACCCATCCTTCTCTCTTTCCATGTAAACTGTATGTGATGAATGAATCATATCGCTTCATGAGGTGGTTGTCTACCGTATAGACATGAGACATTATCGTATCTCCCATGGAATGGAAAAACGGTATATATGATTATATATTTCTAGAATTATATTTATTATATAAATATCACATATATATATATATATATATATATATATTAATCATTATACCCAACCATGATAGGTGTTGATGGAAAACGTGTCACATCAGTTTGCAAGGTGGTATTCAGTCATACACACGAATGATGTTATCGTTTCCCATTTGAGGGAAAAGGAGATGGATTTAAGGTAATTAAAATTTTACAATAACATGTCATTGTTTGTTAGAGACTTATGTTATTATATTTTCATGGATTAAAAACCATTGAAAATGTTGATGAATTAATAAAATAAAATGCTTTGTTAGGGATGTTACATCTTCTTTAGACAACTACTTTTGGTTTGCACCAAAAGTCTTCTTTGGTTATCTTTATAACCAAAATAAGGATTCTAGTATTATTGGATGGAATTAAAAATTTTATGTTTACTGGTATTTTTGAAACCAAAGGGTTTTGGAACTGTGAAGATAAGATGATAGGGTATCCTTTTAAAATTCAAGAGAGTGGTATACTTTTAATTTTTAGAAATAAAAATGTGATCCCATTATTTTAATATGAAAAAATGATCCAAAATGGGACATTATTGAACCTTATATGCTATAGGATCTTCATCTGTCTAAAAATGGGTGTTTTAAATGTTTCTATGTCATTTTACATGTTATCATTTTAGTTTAATCCCTAGTAATCCTACTTCCATCTTAACCACAATAATTATTTTTTTTCTTCACTTACTATCAATAATGGAAAAAAATTAAGTTGTGTTGAGTCAATAAGGTTTTCCTTATGACTTTTCCATTCCTTATTGTGTTGAAAATCACAAACACCTTATCTTTTAGGAAAATCGTTTTTATAAGGAAAATCGCTTTTATAAGGAAAATCGCTTTTATAAGGAAAATCTATTTCATTCTGAATTCCGGATACGAACTCTGATAAAGTTCTACTCTGAATTATGGATATGAATTCTCATGAAGTTCGACATCGAATTCTCATTACGAATTCTGATGACGAATTCTGATTACAAATTCTGATGACGAATTCTCAATACGAATTCTGATGACGAATTCTCATTACGAATTCTGATGACGAATTCTCATTACGAATTCTGATGACGAATTCTCATTCCGAATTCTAATTCCGAATTCACCAATTAAACATAATCTGATCATCTTTACTTTAGACTCCGAATATTATTTTTGGTTAGACTCCAAACTTTCATTTTGCTTACACTTTTATAATTTGTCTACTCTTAGACATTTTGTTTACACTCTGATCTTTCACTCCGAACTTTTGTGTTAGACTTAAAACAATGTCATACATTCTGTTACACTTGTTTTGTTATAAAACTATGTCATCTATTCTATTATAAACTAACCGTTGGTTAAGTGACACGTGTACAGGTCCCTTCGAATTTTAAGGAAGATATGACCGTTGGAGGAGGGAGCTGACCATACCTATAAATAGAATCTCATTTGAAAGAGCTTCGAACAACTTTTTCGACATTGTTCACACATGCTATTGAAGTTATTTCTAGAGAGAGAGGCTCTTATTAACTCTCAAAGTTTCTTGCGACTCCGAATGTTGGTGATTACATTCGAGGACTTCCGGGGATAGGAAGACAAAGGTGCCGACTACCTTGAAGTTCGAGGGCTTCCTTGTTGAGGAAGACAGAGGTTCCAACTAATTTGAAGTTGAGGGCTTGCGGGGATAGCAAGACAGAGACTCCGATCTTCGTATCGAGGGCTTACCCTAGTGTGGGTAAGATAGACTTTCTTGAAAGTATAAATCAAGGGACCTTTATCCATGGTTGTTGGATACCCTTCTCTTTGGGTTAAAAGACTTATATCTTGTTACTTGTAGTTTTACTACTTGTCTATTTCCGATGCACATTGTATTGTAATAAAAGCATAACTTTCTTATACTTCCCTACTTGTACTCTGTTCCATTTAGATTCTATACGCTTTAAGGTAGATTCTCATATTGTAATCTTTAGTTAAGTTTCAATTTCCGGATCCTTTTTTCCAGAACCTACTTTCGGAATCTCTTTCCAGATTTAAGAAAGCTCATAGGACATGAAGTTTATAACTTCATTTCTTATTCCAAGTTTTCATTTGGTGTTAGAGGTGTTGTGAATTTCCTTAGTTTAACTTTGTTAAACTTAGCCCTTTCCTTTTCTTAAGGAAAACATAGTTATTCGTAACTAACTTTAAAGGTTCCAAAAGAATTTTTAAAGTGTACAATTCACCCCCCCTCTTGTATATTGAGCATCTACATCATTATTTCGATCCTACAATTAGTATCAGAACAAGGTCTTTGAAATACTTGTACTCACATATAAGTTCTGCTTTCTCACTTTATCATTCAGAACTTTCTCATTCCAAACTTTCCCATTCCGAACTTTCTCAATCCGAACTTTGTTATAACGACCTTTTTCTACTAACAAGTTTGTGTGCCAAAGGTTATTGTAAGTATGGCAGGAATTAACGTTGGTTCCATTGATAATCTAAATCCTACAAGACCACCAATATTTGATGGTAATGACTATGAATATTGGAGAGATCGAATGAAGACTTTTGTTATCAATACTAGAGTGGACAACTTCGTTATGCTTACTGGTGATTATAGAATTCCTGATAAGGAAGTTAGAACTTTTACTAATCAGGGAAAACAAGAGTATCAACTCAATTATAAGGTATGCAATACTTTACTTTGTTCAATGACTAGAAATATATATAGCCAAATTTCTTCTTGTGAAGCAGCTCATTGTATCTGGAAGAAGTTAGAGGTTACACACTTTGGAACTTCTAAAGTGATTGAAACTAGGAGAGCTATGCTTAGAGGCGAATACCATGGATTCAATTTTCCTTATGGAGAACCAATATGTAAATTTCAACAGAGATTTATGACTATTGTCAACAGCTTAATGTCTATGGGAGAGAAAGTCTTAAATGATGAAGCACTTGTGGATAAGATAATTGATATTATTCCCAATGAGTGGGAATCCAAGAGAACAGATATAGATGAGAACAGGAAGGTCACTCAAATTTCTCATGATGAGTTATTTGGAACTCTTCTCCAACATGAAACCAGAATGAAGAGAGATGCTGAAAACATCAAGAAGAAAAATGGAAATGGTACTGTTTCTTTTACAACAACATCAAATCAAATGAAAGCAAAGACTCCAGAGAGAGTAACTAGGTCCAAGTCTAAGAAATTTATTTTCCAATCCGATTCTAGTGAAAGTGAAGTCTCTGAAAATGAGTTAGAAAATCTTTCTCGAAGGATGAACAAGATAGCTGGCCAGAGAAATTTCCAATCCAAGTATAAGAAAAAGGAAAGGAAAGATAAGAAAAATGGAGAAGTCACATGTTATGAATGCAAGAGAGCTGGACATATTAGACCAGATTGCCCTTTTCTTAAAAAGAAAGAAAGGAAAGAAAGGAATTCAGATAGGAATAGAAAGAAGTATTATAAAGCCAAAGCTAAGAAAGTACTGAAAGATAATGACACCTGGAGTTCCAGTGGTGGTGACTCTTCAGATGAATCTTCTGATTATGAATCTTCAGGATAGAAGAATCTTGGTCTTATAGCCAGATTACCTATTGATAATCATTTTTTTATGGCTAAGGTAAGAAATGATGAATCACTCAACAATGTATCTTTAAATTATAATGATAGTAAATATTATAATTCATCAGATGAATAATCCTCTTTTGATGAAGATAATACTTTACCTACTTATGAAGAAGTTTATAGGTTTGCTGAACTTCTTGAAATTGAGAATTCCAAACTCAATAAAAAACTTGATAAGGAAAACTCTAGGAATTCTATTCTTACGAAAGAGATATCAGATATTTCTAAAGATCTTGATAAGAAAAATGATGATTTTGAATGTATTTCAAAAAATATTGAAGAAGTAAGTTCTGAGAAGAACCATCTTTCTAAAGAGTTAGAAAAAGTAATTTCTAAGAAAAATGTTTTCGGGCCTAGCTCTAGTTCTAAAACTAATGATTTTGAGGATAAAAACATGGTTATAAAACTCAAGTCCAAAATTTTTTCCTTAAATAAGTGTTTATCAAACTTTACTCATGGTAAGGAAAATTTTGATAAAATGTATTCTCAAATACGACCTTTAAGAAATAAATCCGGATTTGGTTATACCCATGCAAAACCAATTTTTAGTAACAATTATTTTGTTCCTCAAAGTGCCCCATTTTGTACCAAGTGTGAATGTGGTGGTCACTAGGTAAATAATTGTTCCTTAAACAAAACCCAATCCTTAGTATTTCACAAAGATTATTTCTCTAAGAAGATGTGGGTACCTAAAATTTTGTTATCTGGAAATCTCGGATCCAAACAAGTTTGGATTCCGAAAGTTTAATTCTCTTCTTGATTTCAGTAAAATAAAGAGATTACCAGCAACAATATATGGTACATGGATAGTGGATGTTCCCGGCACATGAATGGTAACAAAAGCTATTTTGAAAATATTATCAAAACGAAAGGAGGAAAGGTAACTCTCGGAGATAATGCTAAGGGAGATATTGTTGGTATTGGTAATATTGTTCTTCTAGGTAAAACCTTGATTTCAAATGTTCTTTTTGTTAAGGGTTTTAAACACAACCTCATTAGCATAAGTCATTTATGTGATGAAGGGTACCTTGTGAATTTTAGGAATGATAAGTGCTTAGATCACAATTCCAAGGAATAATTTATTCTCTCATCCAATAGGCATGAAAATGTTTACACCTTAAATTTAGAAGACCTAAGGAGCCAAGATTTACCTTGCCTAAGTGCAATGGAAGATCATTCCTGGTTATTGCATAGAATACTAGGTCACTGTAACCATAGAAACTTATGTAAACTCTCTAAAAAGAAACTAGTTAAGGATCTACCAGAGCATAGATTTGATTCTTCTAAAGTTTGTGATCCTTGTCAATATGTCAAGAAACATAAATCTAGTTTTAAATCAATTGGTGAAGTCACAACAACTGATGCATTACAGTTAGTGCACATCGATCTTTTTGGTCCAACACAAACTGGAAGTATTGGAGGCAAATACTATGTGTTTGTTCTAGTTGATGATTACACTAGATTTACTTGAATTTATTTTCTAGAAAAGAAGTATGAAGCTTTTTCTTATATCCAAAGTTTTAGAGCTCAATTTAAAAATGAGAAAAACCTTCCATTGAAAACTATTCATAGTGATCATGGAGGAGAATTTCAAAATTCTGATTTTGAAACTTTTTGTAGTAGAAAAGGTATTACTCACAATTTTTCAGCACCTAGAAATCCTCAAAAAAATGGTGTAGTTGAGAGAAGAAATAGAATTCTTCAAGAGATAACTAGAACCATGTTGAGTGAATATTCTATAGCTAGACATTTCTGGGCTGAAGCTTTAAGTACTGCTTGCTATAATATAAATCGAGTTTTGATTAGAGATTTTCTTAATAAAACACCTTATGAATTATGGAATGGTAGAAAACCAAGACTATCATACTTCAAGGTTTTTGGTTGAAAATTATTAATTTTGAATACCAAATATAACCTACATAAATTCACACCAAAATCTGATGAATGAATTTTCTTAGGTTATTCCACAACTTCTAAGGCTTATAGAGTATTTAATAAAAATACTTGTACTGTTGAAGAAATAGTACATGTAAAATTTGATGAGTCTGATCCTTTTGTTTTTAAACCATCCCAACCTACATCCTCAGATGTGTTTTCAAAAATTGATTATCAACCTTTGATAGAAGATCCTTCTGATAAGGAAAATGTTCAAGAAGATACTTCCGAAACATTTACCCTAGAAGACTTTCTACCCTATGTTGATGAATAGGCTTTTCAAAACCCAAATCAGGTGTTTCTTAAGAATAATCCCAGTGATAGTATCATTGGTGATGTAAATCAACCTGTAAGGACTAGAAGTTCCTTAAGAAATGAAGTAGAACATCTAGCATTTCTTTCCCAATTAGAACCAAAAAGCACTGATGAAGCTTTAGGTGATGATGATTGGATTAAATCCATGCAAGATGAACTAAATGAATTTGAAGGAAATAAAGTCTGGACTTTGGTTGAAAGGCCTAAGGAAACTTCTGTTTTTGGAGTAAAATGGGTTTTCAGAAAAAATTGTGATGAAAATGGAGTCATAGTAAGAAATAAAGCTAGACTTGTTGCTAAAGGCTATAATCAGCAAGAGGGAATAGACTATGAAGAAACCTATGCTCCAGTAGCTAGACTTGAATCTATTAGTATTCTACTTGCCTTTGCAGCATTATTTAATTTTAAACTTTTCCAAATGGATGTGAAATGTGCTTTTCATAACGGTTATGTTCAAGAGGAAGTTTTTTTTTGAACAACCTTCTGGCTATAAAGATACAAAATATTCTGATTATATTTTTAGACTTACCAAAGCTCTGTATGGCCTTAAACAAGCCCCACGAGCATGGTATGATAGACTCACCAGATTTTTGCTTCAAAATAATTGTGTTAAGGGAAATGCAGATCCAACTCTTTTTATAAAGAAAGATAAGAAAAATGTTTTGATTGTTCAAATTTATGTTGATGACATCATATTTGGTTCAACTTGGCAATCTTTAACCAACTCTTTTGCAAGTCTAATGAAATATGAGCTTGAAATGAGTATCATGGGTGAGTTAACTTTTTTTCTTGGTTTTCAAATTTCTCATTAACCAGAAGGAACCTATATATCTAAACATAAGTATATTAAAGATCTTCTCAAAAAGTATGGTTATGACAACACTAAGAGTATAAGTACTCCCAATGGTACCTCAAATTCTTTAGATCTTGATGAAGCTGGGAAACCAGTAGATCAAACATCTTTTAGAGGTATTATAGGAAGCTTACTTTACTTAACATCTAGTCGACCAGACTTAATGTTCTCAGCATGCTTATGTGCAAGATATCAATCCAATCCTAAGGAATCTCATTTAAAGGCAGTAAGAAGAATTTTTTGCTACCTTAAGGGAACCATGGATTTTGGATTATTTTATACTTCTGGAAATGATTTTGTTCTAAAAATCTTTTCTGATGCTGACTTTTGGGGATGTAGAATGGATAGAAAAAGTACATCCGGAACTTGTCATTTCTTAGGAGATTCATTAGTTTCTTGGCCTTTCAAGAAGCAAAATTCTGTAGCACTTTCCACTGCTGAAGCTGAATATGTAGCAGCTAGAAGTCGTTGTGCTCAAGTGTTGTGGATGCAACACACACTCACTGACTATGGATTGAGTTTTACTAAAACTCAAATTTTGTGTGATAACACAAGTACCATTGCCCTAAGTAAGAACCCTGCACATCACTCTCGTGCAAAGGACATAGATATTAGGAATCAATTTCTTAGGGATCACACACTAAAAGGAGATATCATTCTTTAGTTTATCGGAACACAAGATCAACTTGCTGATATTTTCACAAAATCCTTGCCTTATGATAGATTTGAATACATTAAACAGAAGTTAGGAATGATAATCGTAAGGTAATCTTTCTTAATCGACTTTCTGTTGAAAAAATATCCTTACAGTAATAAAATCCTTTTCATAGGGGGAGTAAATTTGATTGTTAGAGTAACTAAATTTTTCAAAGTTAGTTTTTAAAACTTTTCGGAACTAAAATTCCGAAATGGGAATTTCCGGAATTGAAATTTCCAGAATGAATGTGTTTGTATATAACACTTTCAGAATGGAAAATTTCATACTGGTATTTCCATAACGAGATTTTCGTACCGAGACTTTCATAATAAGTTTTTCATTTTCAAACTCATGCTAAAAATCTTGTAATAATTTTTCGCTTTCTTTATTGTCTTTTCATAGTAATAAAGTTTTTTTTTAATTTCTCTTCAAAAAGAATATTACCCATTACGAATAATCCTCCTAAGCCAATACGAAAGGTATGATTTCCTTACTCAAGTTTTCGTAATCATACTTTACTTGCTGATATTTTATTATTTTTTGTTTTCGGATTATAGTTTTTCTTAAATCTTTGTTTTAATAAAAACCTCAAAAGATCGGATTCAAGTTCTCTTGAGAATTGGTTTTCAACTGTCATATCTGATCTTAGCTTGTCACAACTGTTCGATCAACCGAGGAAGTTGAACCGTCTTCTTGTTTCCTATATAAAGGGGACCCAATTGGTTGTCCCACATCGGTTTTCAATCTCCAGCATCCCGAAGCTCTGCCTCTTTGTTTTAAGACTGTTCCGAACTTCAACTTTCTCCGTTCCGAAATTCTCAGAGATCTTCAGATCCGAATGTCTGTGGAAGTAGCTTCTCAAGACATGTCTTCCTCTAAGCTGATTTCGAAGTGGTTAGTATATAGAGAAAGGTTGGTTCATCCTGATTTCTTCAACAAGTATGATTCTCTTATATCCAAGAACATTAAGCTTAATGGATGGGAAGATGTTGCGGTGTCTAAGCCCGGAAATCAAGATGAAGTTTTTTTGGATTTTCTTATAGAATTCTATGAGACAGTTTCCTTCTATAAGGAAGATGGTAGGGACAAATTATCATTTAAGTCTTATGGAAAGACTTATAAGATTTCTTATGCCAAGGCAGTCAGCTTGGTAGGGCTAAACAATGAAGGAGAATCCGAGTTCATTTCTCATATTTTGCCGGATACAACGGGAAGCTTCAATAATGAAAAGGCTTTGGAAACTCTTGGACTGTCAGATGATAAGGCTCCGAAGATTGCTTCTCTGGCTACAAATTTTTGGATTCTAGAATTATGGGTACAGGGCCTTACGATACCTAGAAAGGGTGACAAAGATAGTTTGAAGAAGAGTGAGATCTACATTCTAGATTTTTTGATAAATCTGAGGAAGTTTAATCTGATGAAACACATTCTTATTACCCTTGAGAATGTTAAGAAAGGGAATTTGAGATCTCAAATCATAATGTATCCAGCAATCCTCTCAAAGTTGATAGTTCGGTGCCTTGAGTATTTCAAGGAGGCTTTCAAATCTAAGCCAAGAGTTTTCAAGATTATGTTGGTGAGTGATGGTACTCTCAAAAGGATGGATGTAGCCTTAGATAAGAAGACTGGTCAGTTTGTTGATTTACCTGCTCAAGAATAAGTGGTTCTGAAAGTTTCTGAACCTGAATCTTCTAAACCAGTGAAGAAGAGAAAGTTGAAGGAAGTTGTAGTTGAACTAGAGAATCCCAAATCTAAGGAAGTTCATTTCGCACCTCCTAAACCGAAGAAGAAGAAAGATTACCCTGATGAGGTAGTTTCTAAGTGGAGGGAAATCAAAGAGAAGAGAGTGCAAGGGGAGCCTCAGTTTGGCTTGGATCCTGCAGAGGCTAAGGCCTTGAAGGAAAGAACAGCGGATGAGATAGAAAAACAAGCGAAAGAAAAGAAGCTCAAGAAGAAGATGTCTGAAGCTGAGGTGGTTCAGACTTTGTTAAAGTTTACTGAGATGGCCTCTGGAAACATTTCCGTTCCGAGATATTTTTCTTTGGAATCTCTACCTGAGACTCCAGGAAGAAACTTTGTCACTCCGGAAGAGGCAGTTGCTAAGCCTGTTGAGGAAGTTGAGCAGATTGAGCAAGTGGAAGAGGAAGAAGCAATTGCTGAAGGTAGTGGTGAGACCGGAGATATTTTGAAGCAAGTAGATGATTATAAGGGGACACCTTCAGAACATTTGTCGCTCCGAACCTCAGAAGCTGATTCTTCTAAGTCAGTTACTCCAGCGAAGGATGAGGATAAAGGAAAAGAAGAAGTAGCTTATCATGCAGACGAAGAACATCTTCAACATGATATTTCTCAAATGGAGAATGTAGAGAATGTTGCTCAGAAAGTTTCTGATGATGATGACAATTTTGTTCAAGTATCTGACAGTGAAAAAATAACTCTGGAGCAGGACTCTATTCCGAAAAAGGACAAGGGAAAACAACTCGTTTTTGATACCCCGAGCTCAGTGGTTGTAAACAGAAGGGAAGTTGGTAGTTTCTCAAAGAGAAAGCTTGAGCATATTGAAGAATAAAATTCTCCAAGCAAAGTCTCGAATTCGGAGTCATCTTCGTTGGGGCATGAATTTGTTGTTCAGTCTTTAAATAAGTTGGTGGGTACTATTCCGACTTTTTCAAGTATTGATTTAAGATGCCAGATGCTCTAACATGCTTTGAATCAGAAAAAAGACTCTGTATCCATGGTTATGGACAAATGCATTGAGATTGAGGCTCAGTTCAAAACTTTCTTTGTTGGCTATGAAGCCCACAAAAGATCTTCCAAGAGGATGACTTGTTGGTCGAGGAAGACTGTAGAAGAGATGAGACTCTTTGATAAATTCCATGATAATGTGAAGGATTCCTTTAAGACAGAATACAGGAAGATAAATGAACTTACTTCATCTTTTGAAGAAAATTTGACAGATGAAAAGAATTTCCGGATTCAAGAAGTCAGAGATATGAATGGGAAGCTGATTTCTGTTTCTCAAAACTAGAAGTATGAAAGGGATCGTTGGATTGAGTTTGAAGAAAATTTGAAGGCCCGGGAAGAAAAGCTTAAAGCTCGGGAAGAAAAGCTTCAAACCCAGGAAGAAAAGATTGAAGCTCAAAATTAAAGAATTGTTGTGTTAGAGAAGAAAGCTGAGGAAGACTATAAAGACTTGAAGAAGATAAAGACTATTCTTAAGGGTCTCATGGCGAAGGAAAAAGATCCAAAATAGATAGATCCGATCTTTTGTTGTATCTTAACTTCCTTGTTGTTGAACATTCAAACTTAATGAAAATTATGCTTGTGCGTTTCTTTTGTTGTTGCCACTAATTTTTCATGTACTTTATTATATTTTCCATTCCCGCAAATTCTTTTTGAAAATCAAAAAGGGGGATATGGAAAAAGAATCCTAATAGAGAAGGAAAAAGAACCCTAACAAAGGGTGAGAAAGAAAAAACTCTAATAGAGTTTATCTAAGGGGGAGTTTTTCATTAAAGAAGTCTTTCTTATTTGTAATGAAATATCATTCCGGAAATCTAGAATACGATCCTTAGAGTTTCAAAGCCTAAGGGATAGTTAGTCGTATTCATCCACATTCATAAGCAAAGGGAGATAAGCCTTAATGTTTTCTTTCTTCCTAGAATTTCTTTTTCATAAGGATGTTTGTGCTTTCCAAAAAGGGGGAGATTGTTGAGTCAATAAGGTTTTCTTTATGAATTTTCCATTCCTTCTTGTTTTGAAAATCACAAACACCGTATCTTTAAGGAAAATCGCTTTTATAAGGAAAATCGCTTTTATAAGGAAAATCACTTTTATAAGGAAAATTGCTTTTATAAGGAAAGTTGCATTTATAAGGAAAATTGATTTTGTAAGAAAAATTATTTTCATTATCCATATCCATATATTTCTTAAGTATAAGATTCGGATTCATTTCTATATTCTTGGAATCGTTTGAAACTTTGATATGAAGCATTCTATTTTAGGTTCCAAATTCTGGATGAGAACTGTAATGAAGTTTCACTCCGAATTCTAGATGAGAACTATAATGAATTTTCATTCCGAATTCCGGATACGAACTCTGATAATGTTCTACTCCGAATTCTGGATATGAATTCTCATGAAGTTCGACATTGAATTCTCATCATGAATTCTGGTGACGAATTCTCATTACGAATTCAGATGACGAATTCTCATTACGAATTCTGATGACGAATTCTCATTTCGAATTCTCATTCCGAATTCACCTATAAAACAGAATCTGATCATCTTTTCTTTAGACTCCGAATATTATTTTTGTTTATACTCTGAACTTTCATTTTGCTTACACTTTTATAATTTGTCTACTCTTTGACATTTTGTTTACACTCTGATCTTTCACTCCGAACATTTGTGTTAGACTTAAAACGATGTCGTACATTCTGTTACAATTGTTTTGTTATAAAATGATGTAGTCTATTCTGTTATAAACTAATCGTTGGTTAATTGACACGTGTACAGGTCCCTCCAAATTTTAAGGAAGATATGACCGTTGGAGGAGGGAGCCGACCTTACCTATAAATATAAGCTCATTTAAAAGAGCTCCGAACAACTTCTTCGACATTGTTCACACATGCTGTTGAAGTGATTTCTAGAGAGAGAGGCTCTTATTAACTCTCAAAGCTTCGTGCGACTCCGAATGTTGGTGATTAAATTCAAGGACTTCCGGGGATAGGAAGACAGAGGTGCCGACTACCTTGAAGTTCGAGGGCTTCCTTATTGAGGAAGACAGAGGTCCCAACTACCTCGAAGTTGAGGGCTTGTGAGGATAGCAAGACAGAGACTCCGATCTTCGTATCGAGGGCTTACCCTGGTGTGGGTAAGACAGACTTTCTTGAAAGTATAAATCAAGGGACCTTTATCCAAGGTTGATGGATACCCTTCTCTTTGGGTTAAAAGACTTATATCTTGTTACTTGTAGTTTTACTACTTGTTTGTTTCCGCTGCACATTGTATTGTAAGAAAAGTATAACTTTCTTATACTTCCCTACTTGTACTCTATTCCATTTAGATTCTATACGCTTTAAGGGAGAATCTCATATTGTAATCTTTAGTTAAGTTTCAATTTCTGGATCCATTTTTCCAGAACCTACATTCGGAATCTCTTTCCAGATTTAAGAAAGCTCATAGGACTTGAAGTTTATAACTTCATTTCTTATTCCAAGTTTTCATTTGGTGTTAGAGGTGTTGTGAATTTTCTTAGTTTAACATTGTTAAACTTAGCCCTTTCCTTTGCTTAAGGAAAACATTGTTATTCGTAACTAACTTTAAAGGTTCCAAAAGAATTTTTAAAGTGTACAATTCACCCCCCCCCCTCTTGTATATTGAGCATCTACATCATTATTTCGATCCTACAAGTTGATCATATTAGAAAAAATAAATTATTATGATTTCAAATATGGGATCAAATTTTATAAATTTTATTCATAGAAGTGGAAAATTTTAATTTTAATTTACTCCCATAGAAGCGATGAAAAATCCATTTTCCAAAGAGAAACATTTGAACTAAATAAAACATTTTTACAAAAAACATTGAACATGAAATTGATTAAAAAGTCTCAAATTAGATTAATAAAAATATAATTTAACCAATTTAACATTTCAAAAAATATTAAAATATTTTGGAAGTTTTTAAATAACGGTGAAGTGCCCAGATGAGTGTGAATCACTGAAAGGGGGAGGGGGTGAATCTGTGATTCCTTTAAATCTTTTTACAAATTGTTTCTTTCCAATTGAACCTCTATAGCTGGTTAAGGCCTTGATCCAATCTTCTTTTGTTTCTCAGTCTTACCACGAATGATGTTGTAAATGTAAGGGCACCAAACACAAGAAATTATAATGTTTTGTTTGAAGACCTACTCCTTGCTTTGTTGGTTGTTCTCCCCAAAATAGATTCTCCACTACAATCTTATCATCAATTACAATGGTCTATATATAGTCCCACTATATCTCTCTTGATTCCCACATGAGGTTCTTTACACTACTTCCCACAGTGTTACCAGAGTCCCACAAGCCTACTTCAGAGTCTCACAGAAGACTTATTCCCCTTGGATTTCACATTCATTCACTATGGATGGATCTTATGATCTTCCCTCATGAGCTTGCAGAATCACACTTGCTCTTGAATCTCTTAAATAATATTCCATAGCCTTTAGTAAGGTCTATTGGACTTTTTAAATATCTCTGATCATTTTTCTGATCAGTCCTCAGTTCAACAATTCTCGGGCAATTCTTCCTTCTTCTGATGAAGACCCGACCACACTATTGTGGGTGCAGATGGTGCACACCTCCTCTTCAAGCATAAAAGAATAGTATCAGCTCTATTTTCCTTCTTGGACTCTCAAATACTGTTAACTCATATATAGGATCTTCTTTAATTCAGTCTGTCTTCAGTCTCAGTTCAACTTCACTTGATGCATGGATTGCAAGGGTATCTCAAATACTTTTCAAACGTGCATGTGATTGTGCATGTTTTCATGCACGTATAATATGGTTCTTTTAAATCCAAACTATCCCAATTTTCTTGTATCGACGGTTTAGGTTTAGTCTCATGCACTGTCTTCTTTCTCAATATGCACACATTCAGATTTATTTTGATTTTTTGAACACACACTTATTCTTCTGATTTGTGTTCAGTGAATATTAATCTTGTGCATGCACTTGCTTTGTTATGTGTGCATGGGAATGCATGGTCATGCATGGATGTTTTAGATAGGATTCTTTGCAACCTGAATGTCCCTCATGTTCTTATTATTCTCAAGTGCACACCCACTATCTCTTATTTATCTTTTTATATTTCTTTTTCATTGTATGCACATGGTTTGGGTTACTTTGGGTTTTATATGTATTCTTATTCAAACCCAAATGGGTGTTTGAGATTTTCTCCTCAAGAGGGCAGTGTATATGTAGAAATTTCTTCTCTCCTCCTTCAAATCATTCACATGGGTGCACGTGCTCAACACATGTATGTACATGCTTCACCATTTTATGAAAACACCCGAACCCTCGGGTTTTATCAATTCAAGAACACAAATCAGATGGATCGTTCAATTAGGTGGGAGTTCTCAGCTCTTCTTCATTGTGAAAAACAAGAAGCACATATGATCTTCATGATGAAAACCAGGGATCACGAGTTCTTCCTCGTTGTGCCGGAAGTGGAAAGGTCTTCTACGTACAAGGGTGTAGACTTCCTTCACAGAACCTGAGGTTCGTGGGTCTGTTGTTGCGAAGCACTAGAATGGTGCGTAGCACTAGTTGTGTAGCCTGCAGAATCACCTCCACGAAGCATAATGAGATTTTGGGAGAAAACCTATCACGTGTTCGGGGGATTCATCGCACCGAAGTAGTGCGGTGTTCCTCTTATTCGAAATGATGTTTCAAGGGTGCGTAGCACCTATTGAATGCCTTCAGTTATTCTTATTCGTCTAGTAGGGTTGCGTGGAAACTCTTGATACTCTTTTTTTTCAGAAAATACAAGCTTTCTAAATATATTCAACAAAAAAAGAGTTGAGGTGTTCTTCCTTTTATAGGAAGAGGAAGCGCATTGCACTGAGTTCAAATACCTCGTGAGATGCCGTGGGTTTCAAATCTTTGAATGGTCGAGATCGTTGGATATGAATACTTCAAACGCGCATCAAAGATATGCAGTGAAAAATGTTTTTTTGCTTCTATTTAAACTCGGCCTGGTCATTATTTCATGCGGCTCAAATCCCCTTGAAATATGCCATGAAATCATCCAGTTTAATAGCCAAAGTCTCAACCTCTATTTTGTCAAACCAGTGTGAGTTTTTTAAGCAGTAAGTCACGAGTTTACAGAGAGCGCAGACTTCTCTTTTTCGGTGGCTATGATCCACACATGCATGCATTTAAGGATGCATGCATCTCCTCTTCTCCATGAAAGCTCGATCATGGAGCTTTCTTCATAGCCTTGGAACCTTTGCGTGCCACAGCTTCCTTGGAATCTTCATTCAGTATCATGCATGAAAATGAAATTTCATGCATGAAAATTTTCATGTAAAGACCACCGGGTTGAAGAGAGGTTCTTTGGTGGCCAGGGTGATGGGAACGATGTTTGGAATAGGCAGTGGTTCGCAGGTGATCTCAGGTGTGGCTAGAGATTGAAGATTGTTGAAGAGAATCCCGAATCCGGTCCGAAAATTGCTTTCCAAAAAATATCGTGAGAAACCTGAATCGATATAATCAGAATGAAGAAATCAACACACATTTTTTTAACGTGGAAAAACCCTCTCATACGGAGGATTAAAAAATCATGGGGCAATTTCCAAAATTTCCACTATGAATCAGAGAATACAATGAATCCAAGTAATGCCCTAACATGAATTACAAATGAGAGAGTGTCGAAAACCTGTGTGAAAACCACACCCTGATATGCCTCTGTCATCTCTCTGATAAACATCCCCATTGACGCCATGTATTGGAAGATCAATCTATGAAAAAACGTCACCCTTCTGTCGAAGAAATGTCACTACCACGGAGATCTTCACCAGAACATGTGTCAGCCTCGTACCACCTTGTAACACCCGAATGATCTCGCCATTATGATGTACCGTCGGTATTCAATCGGGACATGTCACCTGATCACCACTATCACGAAGACTTTCGATATGTGGCCCCGACCATCAATTGCGTCGTCGGTGCTCCGCACCGATTAAACGCCGACTTGCCGCACATGCTACCGCTGACGCGGAAGATCCCTTCTTTCTCCCTGTGGACTGCATCTTGAACACCCTTCTAAGAACATCGTCACACACGTACAAGATAATTGTGTCGTTGTCGTCGTGTCACACGGTCCACCACAAACGCGGTAACCCCTTCCCGGGTCGCCCTTGCCTGCTACATCTTACTAGCACGCCCTGTGAATATGTTGCTGCATCCACCTTATATAGACACCAAGTCCATAATCCTAAATTAATGCAGTCAACATCCATTATTCCATCCATTAATATTGATAATTAAATATCCATTAATGTTGGGAGAAAATTATCAATTAATGGTGATATAAATCTCTCCATTAATAATTTCCTTCTCTCGTCAATAAAAGTGATGAATCCCTCCATTAATAATTTTTTTCTCTCATCAATAAATGTGATGAATCTCAACAAAGATAACCTTGGCAGAGGATCAGACTATCAAAATATAATACGCGAGGCACGATGAGATGTGAGACCCAGATGTGTTAGATCTATTCCATGATGATTGGACGGTGAGGTGATATTCTGGAATGATATCAACAGCATAGATTTATTCTTGGGTTTTTATACCCATCCCACATTGAAACTAAAACATAGGGCATGGCTTCTTTATCATACCAGGCACATCAAACCTGACTCAGAATTATCTTCCCCGCTCTCTCAGTGCCTCCCCACACCGGTGTTCTGTGGGTGCACTTTTGTGCCCACCTTTTCTCCTTCGGGCATGCTTCAAGTGCCAAATATAGATCCCTCGGGGCTTATACACGGCCCCATGCGCCTCTTGCAGGCTAGCTTCAAAACCTTCCCTTTGGACTCAATAGACTCTTGGGTCCCACACATTCCTTGGATGTGAGGGCTTCGGCTGGCCTGCATTGTTGGCCTACTTACTTTTAATGTAAGGCCTACATTGATAAAAACCAAGTGTACAAGAGTTCATGGCCACCTTCTTTCTACAAATACCATGCATGGGAAATGCACTTAATAGATTCCAAACTAAGCCCATGCATGCTTCCTTTCTCATTCTTCATCCTCAAAGGTCACCCTAATTTTCTTTCTGGAATAACAATTCCAAGATCTCCATTATTCCTCCTTTGATTCAATAATATATTATGCATGGTACTCTTCTTAACCTCATTCAATAAATCATAATGCATGGAATCATTGTTGTGAGTTATATGTTCTCTTTTAAACACATGACTTCTTCTTTAAAGATCATCCCTACCAATCGTCTGATTTAATTTACAACTTTTATCCAATTATAATTCATTGGATGGATCTTCCACTTTCATCATGCAATAGAGTATTTCATGGGGATCTTCAAATGTTGTAACAACTTATTTAGATTGACACCAATGATATGTTCCTATCTAATTGATCATGATGTCCAGCCAACGACTATTGAAAGTACTTTTCAACTAATACATTTTATAATCAAAGTGGGATTTTCCATAAGTCAAAAACCTTACATTAAGCACCACCACTTCAACTATCATCACATATTCCATCACTACCTTTCGATATGCATATTGGCTCCTAATTGATAACAAATGGAACACTATACTCTACAATCTCCCCCTTTGTATTTTTTTTTCAATGTTACCTAAGCACACTTTGTTTGGGTCAATTTGTGTGCCCATATTTTCTCCCCCTTATTGGAAACCAAATGAAAAGGTTTTGTGGGGTCTGCTCAAAACAAGTTCCCCTCCCTTAAAAAATGTCTTCTTGAATATTTCAGAGAGATGGATGATGTCACATGGTTCACATAGCAAAAATCCTTTAGTTAATCAACTCTAAGTAAACTTTGGAAAACCCGATGTGGGAAACAAGAGAGATATGACAAAGGATTTCAATGTAGTCCATAAACAACCACACAAGTGAAATCATGCTCAGAATGTATCAAATCTTAACCAAGGGGTTGGATATAGTTGAATTTATCAATGAAATGCTAAATCCTACACATACTTCACCAAACATATTAAAAGTTCAAGTGCAATGATTAATCTTCCCCTTTTATCTCATCTTTTCATCAATCATGAACTCCACCTTAATTGACATGATAAATATAATTAAGAACAATGGATGAATGTGTTATTGGAATACTTTGTGTTTTAACTTCTTAATATGATATGAATTTCAAGATTTTTTGTGAAATAATCCTTGATATCATCTCCTTCATATCCCCCCCCCCTCAAGGGGTTCATTCCCTTGGATTCATCATGGTGGAAAATATCATCACATATTCTTAAAGATATTCATGTTGATAATAATCAACTATGGAACACTTAAAGTTATTATCAAATCAAGAATAATGAGTCCACCTTGTTGTTCTCCACTTTTCTCATTCAATTTCCATCTTGTGAATGACCTTCATTTTCAATTCCTTGCAATGTAAGTACACATATAAAACAATAATATAAGGGAATAAGATGGGACACAAGTGATCTTCTTAATGGGAGCCACATGGATGAGAATTTCCTCTCAACCCAATAACTCCTTTCCTGGTAGCTCTAATGTTCCTGGTATTCTACATGATGGTGTCTCCTCTCCATTTAACATTTTTATCTTTCGTTGTCAGCATGGAACCTTTATTTCCATTCACCTTTAACTTGTAGGAATTGTTTGTCCTCACTACTACCAATAGTGAAGTAGCTTCCAATGGTGCATTTTTTTCAATTTTCAACATCTCCATTTATCCTGGTAATATAGATATACATTTATTTTTATGATTTTCATCCTACTCGTACCTTCCACACAGTAGTCGTGAGACACTTGGGTTGTCATGTGCTGACAACCTCTCATGAAATTCAAATTTTCCTTCAAGTGGAATGACCTATTTAACCTCTGAATTTGCTTTAGCTAGTACGTCATCTTCATCTCTTTGAAGTTCTCTAGACATTTTTAATTTTTTAGGCCAGATAACTAAAAACTCCTTCATAACATTTTATATTTTGGAGCTTCCACATAGATTCTTCAAATATTTCTACTTACCTTTCTTAGTAAACTTATCAAAAATTGTCTTTGGAAATGCTTTCAATCACTCCTAACTTCTCCTAGATTTATTGTCTTTTTTAAGTTCATATTTCTTCCATTAATTTCCATGGATTTTTTTAGTGAT
The DNA here is from genome assembly GCA_963277665.1 of Viscum album. Lineage (NCBI taxonomy): Eukaryota > Viridiplantae > Streptophyta > Magnoliopsida > Santalales > Viscaceae > Viscum > Viscum album. The sequence goes on from OY728158.1 coordinate 1,912,296,042, forward strand.
CCATGGTATGAAATTTATTTCCACAATAAAAGCATATTTATTTGTTGAAATCATATTCTTTGAAACCAGCTTGAAATTATTCTTGGGAATAATTTCCACCACTGTTTTCTTGACTTCATTGTATTGCATATTCTGAATGGAAGACTTTTCAACACTTTTTTCTTTCTCCTTCCATTTTATGGGCTATTCTTCTTTTCAACATATGCATAAGGCATGGTAGGACTAAATGAGCACTCATCATAACTGTGACCACTTTTGTTGCCATTATCACAGAAGTCTTCAAGATAATAAAATCTGTTCTTGATAGATAGATTCTTCTTCATCTATGATTTCAGCCTTTGCTTTCCAGGAGGCTTCATTTATTTACATCTACTTCCCCTAAATATAGGACTTTCATAATTTTCATATGTTGACGTATTATTTCAGAAATCATTGGAATGATTACCAAACTTCCAGTAACACCAACAATATCCAATAAGTCACTTTCTTTTTCTTGTATTATTAGTCTGGAAAGATTCAGTTATTTGTTGTTTCTAGAATTTTCATTCATTATTTGGAAAATCCATTTGGGATTTTTTCTTTTTAATTATCCCAACATCCATTCTCGAAATTTTGATGGATGTATCAATATTTATATCAATACACATCTTCCCAAATTTTATCTTTGAACTTGTACTTCTAGATGCAACTACATTAGTATAAATAGAAATAATTGGGTTATGGGATGAATTCTTCTTGGATGCTATTTCCATTGGATTAGAGGATGATCTGATGTTACTTTTGGAATAATATTCCTCAATGAAAACTTGAGTGGAAGCATCTACTTTTTCACCTCTTTTGGAAGTTCCATTTTGGAGTGGCTGTTGATTCTTCAATTTCACCTCCATCTGTAAACACTTCATGTCGAGGGAGTTCTTCTCATCCTCAAATAATCTCAACTTTATTTCCTAATTCTCATTCATATTTATCTTTTTTTCTTCATGCATATTTTTTAAATATTTCAAGAAAAATTCAAGCTCCTCTACCTTGTTGGATTTTTCTTCTAGTTGAGAAGCTTTGATAACCATAGAGACTTTATGAAACTTTTAAAATTCATGCAAAGATTTTACAAATACAATCTCAAAGAATTATTTCTCACAAATACTTCCATGAAATTGTTCAGTAACTTGGACATCATTTTCATTGAAAATAGAAATTGATTCTTCTTTCGTCTTCACAAGTTTTGTGAGAGTGTTGGATATGCCAACCCTTTTATCCAGTGCCTCTTCCATGGCATCAGATTCTTCTTCCTCCTGTATTTTTTCACCTTGAAGAACTTTGATACTTGTAGAAATTTGTCTTGCCACTTCTCTAGGGACTTCTTTCGGATGATCTTTGAGTATAGAATGATGACCACTAATTTATCTATCATCATCACAACTTGAGCAGGCTTAATCAGAAGTGGAATAATAAAAATAATTATCACATGTTGTACCTTTCAAATTACCTTCAGTAGAAGGTGTCTCCCCATTAACAGTGATCTTCTTCTTCATCTTCCTTGCCTATTTCTTCTTTCTATTTATCTGACTATTGAAAAAAATATCCATTTTAGGTTTCTCACTCATTTTCTAAAATCTTCACTTCAAAAAGACTCCCTTGATTCTTTTAGAGGCAACATGCGCTCTAATACCAATTGAAGTGCCCAGATTAGTGTGAATCACTAAGAGGGGATGGGTTGAATTAGTGATCTCTTTAAGTCTTTTTACTAATGTATTATTTTAAATTAAACCTCTATAGCTAGTTAATGCCTCGATCCACCATTTTTGTATCTCTCATCCTTACCTCAAATGATGTTGTAAATGTAAAGGTACCGAACACAAGGATTTGAAAGGTTGGTTTCAAAGACATAATCCTTGTTATGTTGGTTATTCTCCCCAACATAGATTCTCCACTATAATATTATCATCAATTATAATGGTTGATATAGAGTCCCACTATATCTCTCATGAGTCCCACATGAGGTTATTTATACTTCTTCCCATAGTGTTACCAGAGTCCCACTGACCTTCTTCAATGTCCCACTCAAGACTTCTTCCTCTAGTCTTTCACAATAGACGCTTCTTGATTCACTATGTATGGATCTTCTGATCTTTCCTCTCGACCTTTCAGAATCACACTTGCTCGTGAACCTCTTCAAGAATCTTCAACAACTTTTAGTAAGGTTTGTTGGTCTTGCTCAATATATCTGATCACTTTTCTAATTAGTCCTCAGTTCATCAATACTCGGGCAATTATTTCTTCTTCTGATGAAGATCATACCTCACTATTGTGTGTGAAGATGGTGCACACATCCTCTTCAAGAATGAAAGAACAGTATTATCTATGTCTGCCTACTTGGATTCTCAAATATAGTTAAATCAGATATAATATCTTCTTTAATTTAGTCTGGCTTTAGTCTCATTTCAACTTTACTTCATGCATGGATTTTATGGGTATCTCAAATACTTCTCACATGTGCATGTGATTTTGCTTGTTTTCATGTACGTATAATACGTAGCTTGTAAACCCAAACTCTCCCAGTTTGCTTGTATTAACAGTTTAGGTTTAGTCTCATGCAATGTCTTCTTTCTCAATTTGCACACATTCACTTTTCTTTTGGTCTTTTGCACACAAACTTATTCTTTTTATTTGGGTTCATTGAATATTAATCATGTGCATGCACTTACTTTGTTACGTGTGCATGGGAATGCATGGGCATGCATGGATGTTTTAGATAGGTTGCTATGCAACCTGAATTCCCCTCCCATTCTTCTTATTCTCAAGTTCACACCCACTATCTCTTCTGTATCTTTTTATATTTCATTTTCTTTGTACGCACTTGGTTCGGGTTACTTTGTGTTTTATATGTATTCTTCTTCAAACCCGAATGGGTGTGTGCGGTTTTCCCCTCAAGAGGGCGGTGTATATGCGCATTGTCCTTCTCTCCTTTAAATCATGCACATGGGTTCATGTGTTCAACGCATATATGTACATGCTTCACCATTTTATGAAAACACCCGAAGGTTTCTTCAAATCAAGAACACACAACCCAGATGGATCGTACAATCAGGTGAGAGTTCTCACCTCTTCTTCTTCATGAAAAACAGGAAGCATGGATGTTCTTCTACGTGAAAAATAGGGGGCACGAGTTCTCCCTCATCGTGCAGGCTGTGCATAGGTATTCTATGCACAAGGGTGAGGACCTCCTTCATAGAACCTGAGGTTCGTGAGGTTTTTGTCGAAGAGCACTGCAAAGGGTGCAGAGCAGCGGTTGTGTAGCACGCGGGATCACCTCCACGAAACAAGAAGAGAGTTTGGGAGAAAACCTATCACGTGTTCGGGGGTTTCTTTGCACAGAAGTAGTGAGGTGTTCCTCTTCTTCGCAAGGACGTTTCAAGGGTGCATAGCAGGATTTTTTTTTACGGTATTTAAAAAAAATATTTTCCAGAAAACGCTTACAGCAAATTTTTTTTTAAAAATGCACCTCAAAGGCGGCATCTCGGATGCCGCCTTTGCATTTCGAGGGCAAGGCGGCATCCGCGATGCCGCCTTTCTCCTAAAAAAATCTTTTTTTTAGAAAATTTTTATTTTTTTTTTATTTTTTTTGTTTTGTTTTGTTTATATATATATATATACAAAACAAAAAATTTCAGCAAAATTTATCTGCTATTAAAGATCCAGTGCTGCAGCAATTATAGCAGTCTGGATTCTGACAGAAACTCTTACCCAGGACTCCCTTTTATAAGAGGTCTTGCCCTGAAAATCATTTTTCATTTTCGATGTGGGATTAAGGTTCTACCTTTACTGCACAGTACATTCTGCATTTCCGATGTGGGATTTTGTTACAAGTACGTGACTTTGAAATACAATAAAATATAAACTATAAGGCCAATATAAATGAAATTTTAAACATTGATTAAAAATATAATAAATAGTTGAAAACAAAAAGAATTTCCTCAAAAATGTTGATGAAAAATAATCTATAACCTTTCAAAACCGCCTACTTGAAACTTAAAAATGTTTCAAATACGTGAATTTGAAAGACTGTAAAATATAAACTATAAAACGAATATAATTGAAACTTTAAAAATTGATTAAAAATATAATAAATAGTTGAAAACAAAAGAAATTTCCAAAAAAATGTTGATGAAAAGTAATTTATAAGCTTTCAAAACCGCATACTTGAAACTTAAAATTTTTCAAGTATGTGACTTTGAAAGACTATAAAATACAAACTATAAAGCCAATATAAAAGAAACTTAAAACATGGATTAAACATATAAAAAATAGTTGAAAACAAAAAAAAATCATAAAAAATGATGATAAAAAATAATTTATAAGCTTTCAAAATCACTTACTAATTATTAGTAATTAGTAATTAGTAATTATTAATTAGTTAATTAGTAATATAAATATTAATTATAATTATCCATTATAATTATTAATTATTAATTATTAATAATTAATTATATAATAGTTAGTTAGTTCATTAGTTATATAATTATTAATTATATAACAATTAATTAGTAAATTAGTAATATAATTTTTAATTACATTTATTCATTATAATTTTTAATTATTAATTAGTAATTATTAATAATTAAATATGTCATAATTAATTAGTTAATTAGTAATATTATCATTAATTATATAATAATTAATTAGTAATATAATTATTACATATATAATAAATATTTAGTTAATTAGAAATAAAATTAATAATTATAACTAATTAATTAGTAATTATTAATTATTAATTAGTAATATAAATATTTATTATAATTATTCATTATAATTAGTAATTAGTAATTAATAATTATTAATAAGTAATTAGTAATTATTAATTAGTTAATTAGTAATATAAATATTAATTATAACTATTCATTAAATTATTAATTATTAATTATTACTCATTAATTATTACTTATATAATAAATAATTAGTTAATTATTAATATAACTATTAATTATATAATAATTAATTAGTTAATTAGTAATATAATTATAATCTTTCAAAGTCACGTACTTGAAACATTTTTAAGTTTCAAGTAGGCGGTTTTGAAAACTTATAAATTATTTTTCATTAACATTTTTTTGGAAATTGCTTTTGTTTTCAACTATTTATTATATGTTTAATCAATGTTTAACGTTTCATTTATATTGGTCTTCTATTTTATGTTTTATGGGTTTTCAAAGTCACGTACTTGAAAAATTTTAAGTTTCAAGTATGCGATTTTGAAAGCTTATAAATTACTTTTCATCAACATTTTTTTTGGAAATTTCTTTTGTTTTCAACTATTTATTATATGTTTGATCAATTTTTAATGTTTCAATTATATTCATTTTATAGTTTATATTTTACAGTCTTTCAAATTCACTTATTTGAAACATTTTTAAGTTTCAAGTAGGCGGTTTTGAAAGGTTATAGATTATTTTTATTCATCATTTTTTAGGAAATTATTTTTGTTTTCAACTATTTATTATATGTTTAATCAATGTTTAAAAATTCATTTATATTGGCCTTATATTTTATATTTTATTGTATTTTAAAGTCACGTACTTGAAACAGAATCCCACACCGGAAATGCAGAATATACTGCGCAGTAAAGGTAGAACCTGAATCCCACATCGAAAATGCAGAATGATTTTCAGGGAAAACCCTCTTATAATGAATAATTATAATAAATATTTATATTACTGATTAACTAATTAATAATTACCAATTACTAATTAATTAGTTATAATTATTAATTATATTTCTAATTAACTAAATATTCATTATATATGTAATAATTAAGTATTATATAATTGATAATTTTATTACTAATTAACTAATTAGTTATTATATAATTAATGATTAATAAACAATAATTACCAAATTACAAATTATATACTAATTAATTAGTTATTTCGTAATATAAATATTAATTATATACTAATTAAATAGTTAATTAGTAATAGAATTATTAATTATATAATTTGTAATTACGTAATTAGTAATTATTAATGTTTTATTATTATTTTCGTATGGTTATATAAATATATATAAATAAAACCTAATTTACCCCCTCTTGAGATTCCACTATGACCAACAAGTAAAAATAGTATTTTGATTTCAGAACACATAAAACATGTAAACAATAATGTACAATAAATGCATATGTCTGTGGCGAGGAGATTCTGTCCCACATGGTGGTCTGCGAATAGGGCGTCCGTGTCGAGTGCGCAGTGGAGTCTGATGACCTGGAGAAGGCTGATCCTCGGGCACTGAAACGTCGACCGTCGCATCCTCCATCTATGTGTCAGTGGGAGGAGCTGTCAACTGCATCTCGTACTGCCATTCGGATCCTTCTCCCACTAGGGTGGTAGAAGGACCTGCCTCCATCGCAGAGGGGAACAAAGCCTGTGATGGAGCTATATCCCAAGACGACGACGACTCTAGAATCCAAGGTTGTGAATGATATGGAACCCAAGATGGAGAGAACTGCGGATATCCTGTCAGGAAAGATGGATCCCATGCCACCTGAGGCACATCCTAAATACGATGATCCTGGACTACTAGAGGCCCAACCTCTGCCTGTGGAATAGGCGAGGCCTCACGTGCAGCACGATGCTGTCTACGTCACCGTGGTCGTGGCTCCTCAGCACCAGCAGCAGCTGCAGGATGTTCCTCTAGGGCAGGAACCTCCTGTCTCTGAGCCAGACGCGTGAAGATGCTCTCAGAAAGCGCATGAAAAGATGCCCTCGCCTCCAGCGATGTAGCATGGACGGCTGCCCGGCTAAAGACCCCCTCCTCCTCTTCATCACTCATGCGAACAAGCTGCTCTGTGTGACTTCCCTGTAAGTAGATTCAAATGGAATTAGAAAGTAATTCAATAAACAAACTAATAGGAATTTATTAACTTACCATCCTCTGCATCTCTATTCCAGCTTGGGTAAGATACAGTATAGACTTTAGTCTATACCATGGCGCATAGTCAACCTGCTCTGAAAGAGAGAATCGATTTGTAGGAACACCCTGAATACGTAACTCTGCACGTCTGTGCTAGCAGTTGATAAAAATCACATGTACTTGGGACCAGTCATCATCCTGCCTCCCTGTCAGCTTCATCCAATGAAGCTTGTCTGTCTGTCTAGATGGTAATGGAATCGGCTAAGTACGAAAAAATTGGCTCATGACCCTGTCAGGCTGCTGCCACTCAATAATATGAAAGTGAATGAGGGGCACTACATCCATAGCATCCTCAAGCCCAATAGTGCAGTATGCTGGAAACTGGTCCATAAAACTCCAGTATGGAAGCCATGAAATCTGAAATGACACGTGATTTTGTCAAAAAAACACCCAACTAAAAACAAAAATTGATGTTATTATTAAAAATGTTAGACAGTGATAGATTGTATATACATACCTGATCAGGTAAGAGATAGTCCAACTGTAGCCGATATAGGCCGAAATGCTGTCTCGGAACCATGTCAAAATTGTGTCACTGACAGCACTTGTAAAATACAACGATAATGAAAAATAATGAGAAATTATAGTCAATAACTCATAGTAGAATCAAAAACCAATAGAAATGACTTATCATACCAGTGTCCACACGGAGCGTCATGCAGCACCTCCATCTCGACCGGTGGACCATCAAGGTCAGGGCGGAATGCTGGGATGCGCTCCCATGCCCACATTTGAATAAGGATGACGCATCCTCCAAGACCTGTATGGTCCCTATGGGATAGTCTGCATAATGATCTGTACGTGTATGCCAAGCAGGCTGATCCCCAACTGTACGTCCCAGCCCAATCAAAGTCCTCTAGTAGGGGTAGATACATCATATGCACGTGCATCCCCGAATGATCAGTACACATGGTCCCACCAATGAGTCGCAATATATATGCACGGGCGTAACGCATGACAGTCTGCTCATCATCATCATCTTGTAAATGTGGAATCTGCGACTCCAAACAACGCATAGATATGGACGATCCATCGGTATCCCTACGGTCGGACAAAATATCAACGCCTAACAAGCATTGAGAAAGGTCTGGCCAAGCTACACGAGTGGGTCCAATAACGGGTATCTCCTGGATAGGTAGACCGAGAATCACAGCGACATCCTCGACGGTGATGGTCATCTCTCCCTCAGGCAAGTGGAATGTGTGTGTCTCTGGTCTCCATCTCTCAATGAGGGCAGCAAGTAGGTAATGATCTACCAATGTGAAATCTGATACGGCAAGGCCATAGAAGCCAGCACGGCGCAAGTAAGGTCTAATGGCATGTGGAGGCTCTATGTGATGAAAATGGTGCGCTCGACACACCTTCACAAATCGATCTGGATGACCCTCTAACACGGCCTGCGAAATATGGGTAGGCTGCTGAGTGAGTAGTATGGTATCATCCATCTGCATATAAACAAAGAAAATGAGTCGTAAGTGTAAAATGTAAATATAACATAATGATGTTTTTAGAATTTATCTAATTGTATGTATTCAATATCTTATGCTAATTATTATGATACTATAAATTTTTTATAGAACAGTTTTCTATAATATCCTGCATATTTGCATTGGGGTTTAGGTTGGAGGGTTTAGGGTTAAATTTTTTAATATTAACGTCCAAGAAACATGTAAATGGGTTAACTGACATTTACTTTTCAATATGGGTTAAGTGTTCCGCTTTCAGAGTTTTGAAATAAATTCTATTATCTCATATTTAAAGTTATTTATAGAAAGCATGAATATTAATATGAAATAAGTTATGTTATCTAAAATATTGAGTCTTGAATTTTGTTACACATATTTTGGGGGAGCTTTGTGATTAACTACTTATGGATTGGATTAAGATAAACCATGTCAATTAGTAATGATGTTTTTAGAATTTATCTAATTGTATGTATTCAATATATTATGTTAATTATTATGATACTATAAATTTGTTATAGAACAGTTTTCTAAAATATCCTACATGTTTAGATTGGGGTTTAGGTTGGAGGATTTAGGTTTAAATTTTTTAATATTAACGTCCAAGAAACATGTTAATGGGTTAACTGACATACACTTTTCAATATGGGTTAAGTGTTCCGATTTCAGAGTTTTGAAATAAATTCTATTATCTCATATTTAAAGTTATTTCTTGAAAGCATGAATATTAATATGAAATAAGTTATGTAATCTAAAATATTGAGTCTTGAATTTGGTTACACATATTTTGGGGGAGCTTTGTGATTAGAAACTTATGGATTGGATTAAGATAAACCATGTCAATTAGTAATGATGTTTTTAGAATTTATCTAATTGTATGTATTCAATATCTTATGCTAATTATTATGATACTATAAATTTGTTATAGAACAGTTTGCTAATATATCCTACATGTTTAGATTGGGGTTTAGGTTGGAGGGTTTAGGTTTAAAATTTTTAATATTAACGTCCAGGAAACATGTTAATGGGTTAACTGACATACACTTTTCAATATGGGTTAAGTGTTCCGCTTTCGGAGTTTTGAAATAAATTCTATTATCTCATATTTAAAGTTATTTCTTGAAAGCATGAATATTAATATGAAATAAGTTATGTTATCTAAAATATTGAGTCTTGAATTTGGTTACACATATTTTGGGGGAGCTTTGTGATTAACTACTTATGGATTGAATAAAGATAAACCATGTCAATTAGTAATGATTTTTTTAGAATTTATCTAATTGTATGTATTCAATATCTTATGATAATTATTATGATAATATAAATTTGTTATAGAACAGTTTTCTAAGATATCCTGCATGTTTAGATTGGGGTTTAGGTTGGAGGGTTTAGGGTTAAAATTTTTAATATTTACGTCCATGAAACATGTTAATGGGTTAACTGACATACACTTTTCAATATGGGCTATGTGTTCCGCTTTCGGAGTTTTGAAATAAATTTTATTATCTCATATTTATAGTTATTTCTTGAAAGCGTGAATATTAATATGAAAACTTATCTCAGATGTTTGGGGTTTAGAGAACCAAGGAATAAAGAAGAGATAACAACATTTATTTTACAATATGGGAATGTCACAATGAAGACAATACATCATTATGAATGAGACTGTGAAGTCGACCCAACAACGTTAGGGCATCCCTTCCGGTTATGACCTTCTTTATGACATATTGTGCATCGCAAACTCTGTCATTGTTCTTGAGGCAAGTCCATCTCATTACGCATCCTACCCGCCTTTGGTATCCCACGAGGACGTAACCGATTCATGTCAGGTATCACTATCGGCTGGCCTTTAGGCATTGGGAAATAACGATACTCCCCAATAGGTGTCCATGGTGCAGCATAGCAGTTGGCAATGATATCCATCCGGTACACTGGATCAACATATGCTTCCCATGAGATGTTCACAGAGTCAAATGCTGCGATGGCGTGTGTTTATGGAAACCGTAAGGCCTGAAATTTTCCACATTGGCATTTCCTTGTTTCCAGTAATACCACCATTTTTTCACCGACGTGATTTGTGATGGGGTCTGAACGCTCTTGAACTTCAAATAGGGAGTCTTCTCTTCGAAAGAGACAGACGTGATAACCAGAAGCTTCTTCAATATTTTTTTCAATCTCTCGTTGAAAGTTTCTTCCATATCTTAGCCCTTGATGTATTCTGTCTGATGCTAGTTTTTGTCTATCCACAAAGTACTTCACGCATCGATATAATGTCTCCTGAACTAAGGCGGTTATAGGTAGCTTGCGAAGTCCTTTGAAGATACCATTGATGCACTCCACAATGTTTGTCGTCATGTGTCCGTACCTCTTTCCCCCGTCGTATGCCAATGTCCATTTCTCTTTTGTAATCCGCATCATATAATCATAAACTTCTTGATTAGCCTGACGAATTTGTTCAAAACGTTCTTCAAATCATCGTTGGTCCGACTCATATGCTACAAAACGTAGATGATATTTCACATAAATTGATTTTATATTTATATTGAAAAAGTAAAACAGAACGAATAAAATACGTACCAAGCCTCGTGATTGCCTTCTTCATCGGTTTGTTGTGGAATGTTTTATGCACATTGCTAGCAATGTGTCTAATGCAGAACCGATGATGTGCATTTGGGTATCTCCATGTATCAGGATCTGCATTGATTGCCTCATTAATTGCTCGATGGCGATCAGATATCAAACAAACTCCCTGAATGTTGGTGAAATGGTTGCTGATACATGCCAGAAACCAACTCCATGATTCATAGTTTTCTTTCTCTACAATGGAAAAGTCAAGCGGAAGAGGTGAACGGTTTCCATCTTGGGTTGCCGCAATCAACAATACCCCCTTGTTTTTTCCATACAGAAATGTTCCATAAATCTGAATAAATTGTTTGCAAAAATGAAATGCGGAGATACAAGGAAGGAATGCCCAGAACAACCGATGAAATTGAACACGAGATGGGTCGAGTCGATTATCAGGAGACACATGTTCGTTTATATCCAGATGGAAGATAACTTAGTTATGATGCCTCAGTATGGCTAGCAATTGAGGCAATACTCGATATGAGTCATCCCAATCACCATATACCTTCACAACTGCCTTCTGTTTTGCCATCCATGCCTTATTATAGGAAATCTTATAACCGAATGTATGTAGAATCCTCTCTTGCACAAGGGATATTGGAACATCTTGGCATGTCCTAATCATCTCAACAACAATAGATGACACAAATTCTGCATCCAATGAAGTATGATCTTGTGTGAGACTTGGCTAAACACAAGTATGAGCCGCCTCAATCCTTGAGATTCTCCAACCTCTAAATGTAATGTCTGGAATAGCCCTTAAGTGAAATCTACAATCATCCCCATACTTCACGCACCGTATAACATATTTACTACGACATGATTCGTGAACTACATAGTTGAAGTTTCTCTCAATATGAAATCTCTTTAACGTGCTTTTTAAGGCATCTTTACAGGGAAAATTCCTTCCAATATATAAGGTTTTGTCCACCTCACTAAACCTATCTGGTACAACTCCAAGGAACTCAGTTGTCGGTGTGAGAACAGTATTATCGAATTCAGGAACGCGTGTCATTGCTTCTGACCATGATGAAAATAGTGGTGGATGGTTTATTGACCGAGGTTGATGTACAACAATTGCATTTCTCAAAACCTCATCTCTATCTTCTGTTGGTCCCTCCTCATCAGCACTGTTGTCGTCACCTGATCCATCATTACGAAACTCCTCATCAGAAGTCGGATTGACATGTATATCCGGGAGATCATCTAGGTTGTCCTCTTCTACTGCATCATTTGGAATAGGCTCAATGTCATGGGGTAGACTGTCTTCAACCACTCTTGTATTTCTACATCTTTGTACAAGTGGACGTTGTTGTTGTATAGTAGCAACAACAACATATAACTCCATCATGGTACCATCTAACCGTTGAGAAAATAAATTAATTGCTTGGACCCAATGCGCATCAGCAACCAATGGACAAGCTATATGCCACATTGTTGTGGGAAATTGCAAATGTCTATAGCTCATAGACACTATCTCTTGATCAGGTCCCAGATTTAAGGAAACACGAATTCTCCCTTGAAGGTCACTTATGGTAACACAATCAACTGTACTAACCACCGTAATTGGTTGTGTACTGTAAGAAGCTCCTTACTCAGTTTGAATAATCTCCCCATAACAGTACACACAGGAAAACATGACTCTGTACGTCAAAAATGTTTTCTTTCATCAAAATTATGATAGTGTAACAAAATATTAACAATTCTGTTTGACGATATGATGTTTATTATAATGTAATTTTATTGCGCCTTTCTATACCATAAACTAAGCTACTGATGTTTGACCATATGATATTTATTAGAATGTAATTTTAGAGCGCCTTTTTATTTAGTTTGTTTGTTCTTCTTCATTTCACTTTATATGTTCATTAGTATCGTTAGCTAATCATTATATGAATTCATGTTTTAATCCTATGTTATTTAGTAATTATTCTAAAATTAACTAATAATAACTAATCATTAATTATTCTATTATTCTATAATTAACTAATAATAACATTAATTTGTTAATTCTTATGTCCTTATTTGATTCTATAACATTATATTTATCATTAATCATTGATAAATATACTGATCATTAGTATCGTTAGCTAATCATTATATGAATCCATGTTTTAATCCTAGGTTATTTATTAATTATTCTAAAATTAACTAATAACAACTAATCGTTAATTATTCTATTATTTTATAATTAACTAATAATAACTTTAATTCGTTAATTCTTATGTCCTTATTTGATTCTATAACATTATATTTATCATTTATCATTGATAAATATACTGATTTGTTTTTTCTTCTCTTAGAAATTTTAGTAGTTTATAAAGAAAATATGAATCATCTTAAGCATATTCCCTGGGAGTGTCAAACCAGGATGCATCAAGGCCCGTTATCATCCACCAGTTCCCATTCGAGTCTAGCTCGAAGCGGTGTTTTCGGGTTTTACCCCTATATACATCTGTGCTAGAGCCACATCCACTTGTTTGTATCCAGACAGGAATTTAACTGCGTAGATAACCACATAATCTTTAAGCTATCATAATTTCTAAATACTTAATCTTAAGTTAATCTATACTTAATCCATACTACCTAACAATAATTATTTAAAACTATATATAACTAATTACAAAAACTAAATAACCAAATATTAAGAACTACCTAAACTACTTAACAAATGAAAGATTTAAAACTAAACAAAATTAAATTAATTAAATAAAAACATTAAATTAAATAAAGAAACATACCTCTAAATGAAGCTTCGTAAAAACTCGCACAGCAACGGAATTTTTTAGAGAGAGAGAAATTCGGAGGGATGAAGTGAGGAATGCAATGAGCAAGTGAGGAGAGTGGAGGGGGGGGTGGCCGCCCTTTTATAAGGAGTTCAGGCGAAGGCGGCATCGCGGAAGCCGCCTTTCGCCTCTGCGTATGGCCAAAGGCGGGTTCCGCGATGCCGGCTTTCGCCTTACCCTAAGGCGAAAGGCGGCCTCCCCCGGCCGCCTTTGCCATGTCATGGATCCGGGCCAAAGGCGGCGCGGGGGAGCAAAGGCCGCATCTGCCATGCCGCCTTTGTAGCCTATTTTTTAAAAAAAAACTGACCTAGGCAGTTTTTCAGAATTTTTTTTTAGAAAAACGTATTTAAAAAAAAAAAAATCCGTGCATAGAACCTATTGAACACCTGTGGATCGTCTTCCTCACGTATTACGGCTGCGCGGAAACTCTCAGTGCTCTGTTTTTCAGAAAACAGAAGCTTTCTCAATATATTCAATAACAAAAATGAGTCGAGGTTTTCTTCTTTTTATTGGCAGAGGTAGTGCCTTGCACTGAGTTCAAATACCCCATGAGATGTCGTGCGTTTAAAATATTTGAATGGCCGAGATCGTCGGCTTTGAATATTTCAAACGCGCGTCAAATAAATGCCATGAAACTCGATTTGTTGCTTCTGTTTAAACTCGGCCTGGTCTTTCCTTCATGCGGTTCAGATCCACTTGAAATATGCCATGAAATCATCCCGTTGAATAGCCGAAGTCTCATCCTGTGTTTTGTCAAACCCGCGTGAGTATTTTGAGCCGTAAGTCATGAGTTTACAGAGAGCACGACCTTATCTTTTTCAGTGGCTACAATCCACACGTGCATGCTTTTAAGGACGCATGCATATCCTCTTCTCCATGCAAGCTCGATCGTGGAGCAAGCTTCATAGCCTCAGTATCTTCGCGTGCATGGGGTTCCTTGGAATCTTCATTTAGTCACGTTCATGCAAATGAAATTTCATGTCCAGAAGATCTCCACGGGCTTGACCGGAGGTTATTTGGTGGCCGGAGTGAGGAGAATGATGCTCGGCAAAGGCACTAGTTCGCGGGTGCTCTAGGGTGGGGCTGGAGATTGAAGATAGGATCGGACATGCATAATTAAATCTGCAAGGCACGATGCGATGTGCGGCCCGGATGTGCTAGATCGATCTCGTGATGATCGGACAGTGAAGCGCTATTCTGCATGGTTGGCCTACTTGGTTTTAATGTAAGGCCTACTTGGTTAAAAACCAAGTGTACAAGAGTGCATGGCCACCTTCTTCCTACAAAAACCCATGCATGAGCAATGAACATAGTAGATTCCATACTAAGCTCATGCATGCTTCCTTTCCAATTCTTCATCCTCAAACATCATCCTAATTTTCTTTTTGCAAAAACAAATCCAAGATCTTAATATTCCCCCTTTGATTCAATAATAGATGATGCATGTAATTCTTCTTCACCTCACGCATTAAATCATAATGCATGAAATCGTTGTTGTGAGTGATGTGTTCTCTTTTAAACACATGCCTCTTCTTCTTTGAAGATCAGCCCTATCAATCGCCTGATTTAATTTACAACCTTCATTCAATTAGAAGCTGTTGGGTGGATATTCCACATTCATCATGCAATAGAGTATTGCATGTGGTCCTTCAAAAATTTTAACAAGTTCTTCATATTGATACCAATGTGATGTTTCATTCTCATTGATCACCATGGCCAACCAAAAACTATTAACAATTATTGTCAACCAATACAATTCATAATAAAAATGGGCTTTTCCCTAAGTCAAAAACCTTACTTTAAGCATCACCACTTCAATTATCATCACAGCATCCATCACCACCTTTCCATACACATATTAACTCCTTATTGACAAAAAATGCAGCATTATTCTGTATAGATGTAAACTAAAACAAAACTCAAAATAAAAACAATTATTTTCAATATTCATTGAAAAAATTATATTCTAAAAAAATTCTCAAAAATTCACTCAAAGATAATTTTGACATGATGATTTCAAAATTGAATTTTATTTTCTAAAATAATTTTTTAAAATGTGGAAAAATTAATTTCAATATGATTGCACAAAAGGCAACAAAACTACGTTTTATAAAAATATTGTTTGTGAGCATAAAATTGGATATATTCTTATCTCCTCTCTAAAAAAACACAAAAGATGAATTTTAAACAGTTGATTGAATATATAATATATAAAATTAATTTAAATAATTCACTAAAACTAATTTTTTTAATTTATTTGGGTATGGATTGTTTGTGTGAAAAAATTGGTTTTGAGGAAAATATTCACTTTATTTTTCAAATGGTTTTTATTTTCTATTATAATTAATTGGTCAACAAATAATTCATTATATATACATATTTAAACCATATTTTTTCACAATTTATTAAATAATATTCATACTTTTCATTCCAACAACAATGTGATAACTATCATATTAAGTAATAAGGTTTTAACAGTTTGTCGTGTTTCGTTAAAAATCGATGTTGCCTATAATGTAAGATAAACTTGGTGATTCATGTAATTAAATCCAAACCTAGTGTTGGCTGCAACACAAGTTAAACCCAATGTTTCTTTTAACAAACACTATTTAAAATGTCATATTTATTTGAGAAATATACTTCAAAAAATATCAGTGTGTAACATTCTACTCCCATAAAATAAATTTTTACCATGAAATTCATCACTTCATTACTAATAATTGAGAAAATTTCTAGCTCATTACATCCTTTGGTTCCCACATAATGTCCTCATACTGGTGGTTTCTCTAAAAAACATTCACTAGGAGGTGGTATTGTTTCATAGAACAATATATGATCTAGAATCCCCACTGGGTTTTCCTCATAAGAAAGTTCATGCACTAGTGGTATAACCTCTTAGTTCAATACATGTGATGGATCCTCTAGGTACTTCCTCATGACAGATACATGGAACAGATCATGAACTAGATAAAGGTTTAGTGGAAGAACAAAACCATAACATACGACACTAATGTGATCATGAATTTCAAATTGATTGATATACCTAGGGATTGTATTTCCATTCATTTATTCATAGAGAAATTCATAGAAACACATTCACACCAACTTAAAATTCTAAATCACCTTGACTATTATTAGCATACCATTTTTTTAGCTCGTATGTGTTTTTGACTACTTCTAACCTACTTATCCATTTCATCTAAAATCTTAGGTCCCAATAACATTCCTTCTTCAATTCATTCTAGTATGTTGGAGTTATAAACTTCTTTTAATAAAGGGCTCTATAAGGAGGCATCTAAATTCCCTAGTGCAATATTTTATTATAGGAAAACTCAAATACATTATTTTTTATTCCAACTAACTTTGAAATCTATTAAAGAAGATATTATCGCATCCTCTAGGTTTTTTGATGTTCTCTTAGACTGACCAACTATCTAAGGATGATATGCAGTGATTAAACTCAATTATGTATAAATAGATTTTTTATGACATTGCCAAACATCAAGGTAAAATTTAGATCCTAAACAGATTCAATTGAATGTGGTAATCCATAAAACCTTCCTCTTACTTGATGACTATTCTGGAATGTGGATCTTGAGATAAATATTCACTCATAGAAACGAAATGTGATAAATTTGTATGGGGATTGACTAAAACCCATAATTACCTCAACATCAAAGATACGATAATTCCTATAGGTTACTGGTGACTTTAATTTTTTTTCCATAACGTGTAAAGGAATTCATCCTCAAATATCTTTCCCACTCAAAAATAAACAAAGCCAATGGGTCGTATTGCTATAAATGACTCTTAAAATATTATTAATTATGCTCAAATACAATCACAAAAAACCTCAAAAGGCATGTCAATGAATTTTAACTTATGATCAACCTTAAATTCATAAACCCGTGATGGTGTCCATAAATCTTATGTTAATCTTACATGTAAATATATACACTTCCAAATGTTAACTAACTGTTTATTCTTTTTGTAAGATCTTATCTTATATAAAAATATTTCTATTGGAAGCTTGTGTTCATACTTGAATCGATAAAATATCAAAGGTTATTTCATTATTCCAAAATAAATTTAGAGGGAGATAATAACATGTAATTTTATAAAATAATGAAAAATGATTTTCATAGGGCTCATTCATAAAAATTCAAACATTAAATTCCCAACAAAGGAGGGGAGGATAAGGGTACCCTAATTATAATTATTCACTTTATCCATTGTGATTCCATAATATTTTCCTTTTTTCCTTTTCCATTAGAGAGTTTTGTAGATTATCATCCACAATAGACCTTGGATAGGGGCACTGAAACACATAATTCCAAACATCCTTGAAATCTATGTATTGAAGTGCATGCGGTGCATTCTATTGCGTTGTCTATCTATTCTTTTTACTGGATGGCATTTTCACAATACTTTTACATTATTTTTCTTGATAGACAACCTTTCCACACTTGTAAAACCCTCTTGTTCCATTCAGGTATTCACCTAAGTTCTTCTTCCCAGATTTATGGCATGTAGGCAACTAAAATTTCCTTCCACCATGGGATTTATTCGATTTATATATGAGAATAAATCTTAATTTTATTATCAAAACCATGGGAATGGTTAAGATCACTACTTTCTATTTCTACATTTAGTTCACATAGAATGAATTCTTCATAGATATTAAAGTGTCTTAGATAAAACACCTTTAGAATAATTAGTATTAATCCACTAATAATCAATACATTTTTCGTACTGGAATACTGATTAAACTAGAAGAGTACCATGCAATTATTCTAACATTAGCTTCATATGTACCAATAGATTTACCATATTTCTATTTGAGCTTGATAAATTATTTTCGGATCCTTATTTATATAATATGAGGGAATTACATACTAAAAAACATCCTCTTAGACTCATCCTAATACATGGAGTTAATTACATCATATTGACCTGTATCCTTAATAATCTTCCACCATGTATACGTTTCCCCTTCAAAATGATTGAAAAAATGACTTTTCATTTTATGAGCATTGGAGAATAGAAAATATAATTTTAGTGGTACTAATCCATTTCATAGAGACTAGTGGATCAGTGGGACCACCAAAATATGGTGGAAATTTACCCATAAGGGACTCAGTATAACATTGTTCCCTCTTTTTCTCATATGAAAGTTAACCAATATTTATAGATTTAGAAATTTTGGTATACATAACACAAGGCTTTTTCATTCCATCTAACATAACATTCAACAGCATAGGAGAAAAATTATTTCCTTGTTCATTGTATTTAGAATAAAAATAATTCTTGGGTTCCATCAATTGACTAAAAAAACATATTGTTAAAACATTATTCATAGTGTAAAATCAAATAATATTAAATAATCATTTATAGGATGTCTAAATCATGACATGTTCTTTTCAATATATGTCACCTTAGGCTTAATTTAGGTCCTGGTCATTATTCAAATCCTTCATGATGGTTCGTAAAGAGTTTGTGAATTTTAAAAACATATCCCCCATGAGTATCAGTTAATGTGTGAAGAAACGCCTCTTGTTGTGCACTAAGTGGAGATCGAGTCTAATACAATGTTCCCTTTATTGATTAATTACCCCTAGGTACACCTATGCTAGAGCCACATCAACTTTTTGTATCTAGTCGGGGATGTGATTTCTTGGAAAAAACTCTCTCTATATTTTAACAAAATACTATAAAATTATCCTATAATATAACTCATCCTTATACCTATACTTATACATATACATAGAAATATACAAAGAAATATACCAAGGGACCTCACTAATGTTTTCTCATCCTTATTTCCCAATGTTCACTGAACCTGTACTCTGATACGAACTGTAGAGATCAAAACATATCATACGTAAATATTAGATCTTAATAAAAAATATTTTTTATAAAACATAAAAATAAATTCCAAAACTGTTTTTTGTCTTGTGGATTTTAAATCATGGGTATATAAAAAACTACTGTATAAGTGAGCTACATCATCTCCCACTAAGTTCATCATAACTAGATCTCTTCTTAGACATATCATATATAATACCTATATTTATATCCTAGGGAACATTAATATAAAAAGGTTGAACTAATACTCTTAGTAAGGGTAAAAAATTGAGATATAAATACAATATTAGAATATGGGCATGAGAACATGATCATAACAAAAGAAAACCAAAAATTTCATTTTATAGATCAAAAACACGATTCACGGATATTGACAATACTTTCTTCCACATGAGGATGATGATATTCAAAGGGAAATCCCTCTACAAACAAATAAGAGAACGAAATTGAAGATCAAACATGTTTTACCAAGTTATCCCACACAAGGACTAACCATCGTCACCATGGAAGATGATCTTATGTGCCCAGAGTCACCGTGTGGGTCCGGACCTATAACCTAGTGATAACACAGAGGTTTAGATCGTGCAACCAAAAGAGGCATAGAAGCTCGACCTATGTGTCCCTATGAGTGAAAACAACTACTCGTGTAGGTTAAACCTACACTAGTAATTGCACGAGATACCTTTTTCAACCACCTCCTTCAATCAATGTTAGGATTTTTTCTATAAATAGGACCCATGAGCTCCTTATTTGACCAAACAAGAAGACCAGTAGAATCATTGAATCTATTCTAATTGTAGCCCTTATCCCATATACTCATAACATCCTAGGTAGCTATATAATCCTAAAATAAATATAAAATTGTGGAGAGTAGTGATAATATATTTTCTTAAGTGTGTGAAATATGAAAGACTTGTGTGATGATCATTTCCCCTAGTTAAAAAGTAATAGGTTGATATCCCATTTACAAACCTGAGAACTACATGAGCCCCTTCTAGAAGCTCTTGAGGAGGCCCCTATAGGTTTGATAAAATACTAACCCTAGTGTTGTATCCATGATTATCCATCATCCATGTCCCCAAAAGCCTTAAATGTGTGAAGCATGGTCATCTCTCCCAACTGTACCCTATGTGAGGCAACTTCATCTCACCCAGGTGTACCCAACACAAGACATCCTTAGCTCATGCATGCCACACATGCACAAGAAATCTTATCTACTCCCACGCCTCACATGAATGAGGCATCGTTTAGGCCCCTCCTTTATGTAAATGATGATAGGGAACGTCTTCCCTTGAATCCATTGACCAAGGGGGGCCAAGCCCAGGAAACCACAAAAACCTCTAAATAAGGATAATCAGAGAATAGGGCACATCATAATTTCCCATCGATTACAAATTCCTATGGTATTGGAGGTCCTGTATTTCTCCTACATAATATGTGGGATCCTTGGAGTGTTTTTTATTATACATTCTCATGGTAATGAGGACCTTAACCTTAGGGATAGTTACTGGACCCTAGGTTGAAAACAAGAGAGGATATGAAAACATTAATGCCCAGTCTCTGTCCCTAATTCCCCTGAGTGACTCTACCCACATCTACTGGAAGAGGATGAGTAATATTTATAGGAAGCGTGTCGTTTTATAGATCTTCCCATTATGTTACCATAGGTAATCCATCATGGAGTAAGCCCCTAGTATTTCTTGAGGGGTATTCCCCCAACCTTCATAGTCCCAACCTTATCAACCAATGGATAAAGTAGATTGTGTAATTTCATATATCTTATAATTCAAATTATTTTTTACACTGAGCATGGATCATAATGGAATTAAGGTTAGTGACGATGATGAAATCCAAACAATCAAGTATCTATCTTAGTAGATAGTACTTTTGATAGACCTTCCTCTTACCTTAACAAGGGCCTCATCCATATGTGTAAGTCAAACATTCTAAAAAAATTTGGTATTTGATTCTTTTCCAAAAAGGATACATAGGAAGATTCTTATAGGTTCAAACCTAACACTAAAAAATTGCCTTAATATTTTCTAGGCCATATTCCTACTAGGGTCATATCCATCTTAGAATGTTACATCCATTACAGGTCCTATAGGAAGCTTCGGTATAAGTACCATACCATCCCTTAACAAGAACCTTACACCAAGATTTCCTTTCCACATGATGAAAAATATCATGGTTTATTCCTTATCACATGACCTTAAAAGGTGTTATGTGCCCCATTACGTGGAACTGAACTACGTGGGTTCAGATTTCATTCACAGGGATACATTGGAAGACCAAATCACGGTCCATATACCAACATCAAAACAACTCCAATATTTATAGATGAAGATAAAATTTACATCTCCCCACTACATAGCTGAATACACTCATTGAAATAAAAAATAAAATTAAAATCACTAATATGCATACAAAAGGTTACCATTGATGGAGAACCTCAAATACATATAGATTTCTCCATCGATAAAGATGCTTAGACACATGAATATTATTCTAAAATCAATAAATGATAATAATTAATTGTTAAATTAAGGTTTCCATACATCATATTTGTTATTTAAGAAAAGATTCACGATGATATATTAAATATATAAGAGAGTCATGGACTAGGAAATAATTCCCCTATCATGAAAAATATGAAATGAGCAATCCATTATGTTTTTTTTCACTCTATAAATAAAACCCATTAGAAACCACATAAAAAGGATGTGATAATAAGTATTTTATGTAAAGGCTTTTTCACCATCACCACAAAACAAAATTCACACACCACATGGTTTTTAGGATAAGGAAATGGTGACCCTGACATGAATCCTTAACAAAGATGACTATTTCACCCATATGTATGTCTACTTCCATAAATAAAATGTACGGGGGCCAAACATGGAGCCAAAAAAATTTCTTATGCATGTTTTTATTTATCAATATGTTACTTTTACGATTTTATAATATTTTTGTTTTTGTATCTAGGATCTCCCATTAGAGATCCATTCAATCCAGAATGGAATCATACCAAATAAACAAAACTTATACATCTACCACCCCATAAGAGAGATCCTAATCAAATCAAAGGACAATGTCACTGACCCAGCATTTTCAACACTAGGTCTCAAATGCACATGTTTAGGAGTACCACCACAATGGCACTATGGAAACCCTATAAGATACATGTGATGTACTCTAAGGAAAGAAGTCCCAACAAAAATCCATCCAGCATCGATTAATGAAAAACAATCAGATGTAGTCCACCACCATCTCAAATCTCTTCGAGTGTCTATGCTCATAGGACAACAAAAAATTCCTCCCTTATCTCAGGGAGGTGGGTCAAAAGGTCTCTAAGTACCTCATCTATAAAATAATGGTTTCCTACTATGGGGATCCTAACAAAATCCTCAACCACTATTGTTTCATAAAAATTATCCCTCAGCAAGATGAGGGCCTTTCCCTGGTGATTCTATCATAGGTTAGTCATGCTCGGGCACTCAGGAAAGCTCGCTAAGGAAGCAATCAAACAATATTGAGAATGAACACACCTCTATTCCAACCAAAGGATCCCACTATACAAATACAGTGGAAATTTTTGAGGAGGCACACACACATTCTTTCGTCTACTAAGCCTTCCAGCATAGTTTGGCAGCATCTAGAGAGACTAACTGGAAGATCTAGGAAACAAACAATGGGTAGACCCATATCTCTTCCCATGCACCTGATTATAGTCAGTATATACCAATAGTAAATGTAGTAAATGAGAAGGCATGTACCCTTTATCCAGCCACAAAATGGGCATAAAGCCCTATTTTGACCACTGAAGTCTCTCAACATATCCTATCAACGATGAAAGGGAATAAAAAAATTTATTCCTACATCCTAAAAACCTATCATCATATAATAATAGTAGTGGAAGTGGTTTAAGGCAGGACACAGAACTCCATACCAACAATTTGAGTGACTCCTAAACATAATACTAGTGTCATCCCAAATCATATTCATATCCCCAATCCAATCATGGATAGTTGTGGTCCAAATCCCATAATATATGGACAGTCAAATTGGGCCCATACACCCATTCCAACTGGATGTCATCAGTATATTATAATGGCCACTCCATGGTAGGAATATAACCCTATCAGAATTCTATAAATATGTTAAAAAATTCTCACAACATAGGATATAATCAATCATGATTCCATATATGGAATCCGCTACTTACAGTAGGCATCCCCAATCACCCACAATAAATTAAATAAAAAGAATCATAAAAAAAGGTGATTGTAAAATGAAGTGATTTCCTACATTCCTTCTCAAAACAATCCAATAGTTCATGAAGCCATTAATAATTTATCTATGGTGGGTGAGGATCTTAATCATATATTTCTAAATTATAGAAATAATAGTTATAATTGTAAAGGGCCTTCCCAGAATATTGATTCTAGTGAATCTAGAGGTCCTCCTCAAACATCTTACTATGAAGGCATACTTAATTCCCATAATATGATTGATCATAAGAGCCCATATCATGATGGGAACTATAGAAACAATCTATGTGTCCAGAAGATCCAAATGTAAGGAGTCCCTCCACTTGTTTTCATCCACCCTAAAGGGCCTCCCCATGGTATACGATGTAGGAATTATATTTTAAGTTAGACATCAATTCGTGATGGTATTACACCGCATAATGGAATTCAATGTGATGGACCTACCCACAATGACATTTCACTTTGTCAGGGAGGTTTTCCCATTGTTTAATTAACTATGAGAAAGACCTTATAATGTGAGGCATTTGGGAAAATGAGGGTACTCATTCTAGGCACCACACCATTCAATAGTGACATCCTATCTCAACCAGAAGACTTCCAAATGAAATGAAAATTATCTGAACCACCATTGGGTTTCATTCCTTCTAATGTGATAGATAAATCCATTCAGATCCTATATTTTACGATAAAGAAGAAGGGAAACATCCACTTTTATCTGATAAGGTCCATGAATTTTATACTAAAGATAAAGAATACATAGTTCTAATGTGGATATAGTTGTCAAAAGGCAATATTCTAGTCATGTTTTTGACTTTATTCACTCTCCAATACAACATTCTAAATTCATTTTTGAAATAATTAGTGCACTACATTTTCCTAAATATATGGAATGATCATCATCACCTGAAAAATAATGTATTTCATTACAATTAATATTTATGATACATCAAGGTAATAGATAGGATACATTTTTAAATTGACATGGTGCCTATCATACATGCATGAAAACTAAAATTGTGAAAACAATAAGGATCCCTTTAATGTAAAAGTCTCAATGTTTTAAATGTGTTACATTATATGATTGTTATTGACTCGTCTGGTGTTTATATTATAGGATGGGAAGAACACTGGAATTGTATTTCACCACACTCCACAATCAAGAAATACTTCCTATGGTGACATCACGTAATGTCATAGCCTTAGAATGGCTTCATGAAATGGGATCTTATCGTAATAGATTGTCTGCTCAGAAAAAATGGCCCAAAATGACTCTCGAAGATGTCTATCAAGGAGAGAGGAATACATCAAAGGTATCATTCATCATGAATTTGAAATTATTGAGAAAGTCTACCGATTAAAGGAATTCATTCATCTAGAAGTGCCAGTATCTTTATAATCAGGTGGATATGGTGAAAATTATACAATACACCTAGACCATGTTCCATCAAAGATCATAAAATCAAAATATCATCTATGACTATAGAACCCAAAATAATCTTGGAGAAACACCAACCAATATGGATGTGGAATTTGGTTAACACAACCTTCATGGTTGATAAAATATAGTAGAATTGATGTGAAAATAGAATGGTATTAGAACCACCTCGTGAGGTTTGGGTATTTTTTACCTCAAACTCCTTCTCGTTGGATGTCATTATTTTCTTATTTAAGCAAGTTCCAAAAGAAATATCTTCCCAAATTATCCTAACTCGTAACATAGGTAACTTAATTTGAACAGGCATGAAAATATTTTCTGGATATTCTATTCATATAACACTTTATCAGACGATCCTAAGAGTACTAGAAAATAAGAAGATGAGACCTTATGGTGAGAACAAAAAAGTCTCTTAATAAGGCATATGAAATGTATGGAATGCATTATAAATAACTGAATGTCATTAGAACCACCCTTGTAGAAACTACATTACATGAGGCCGATAAACAGGAATCAAAGGATGAGGTTTCTATTAATAATACGTTCCATACCAAAATAATTGAATAAGGTGTGTGAACCTGAAACCAGAGGCTTTATATGAATTTTGGGATTCCATAAACTAATCAGCTACTACCTCTGAGGAGAGCATCTACCAAAGGAAATGTGAGTGTACATTCGAACCACACACACCACTTGAAGTTGTTTAACTCATCACACTCGAAGAAATATTTTATAGAAAAGATTAAGATATGAAGAAGGTTAGAAAACTCCATGAAGAACTCCACTAAGGAAAACCCCATACTGGATATGTTCTATAAGAATAGCATCACCCTGTTCTCCCATTCGACGCCCCTCAACAAAGAGGGTTCATCCTAGTAGATGAAATGGGTTTTGAACATCATCTCAATGTGGGATTCCAACAATCAATTTTTTTGGACCCCATTGCATGCAGATATAAGGAATTCTCTATATTGGGTACACAAATTGAGATAGGGAAAAGACATCCTCATAGACCAGCACCTATAGGTTACCCACTACAAGTACCAGAAAAATAAAATAGTCATGCCAACCTATTATTACCCTTGTTCAGGATCTTTTGCAGTTGGATGTTCCTCTGTAAAAATCTAGTACAATCATTAGAAGGATCATCCTTTAATTGGTGTACAAGTCTACTAGCCAGATCAATCAATGGATGTGAAGATATTTGCCAAAAATTTATCTATCAATTAAGATCTATGTTGAAACATAAAAAATCCCTTAATATCTTTAAAATTGGATAGCTATAAAATGATAGGGTCTCATATTTCATTTCTAGGTTGAAAATTTAGACTTATTCCCTGAAATTACAGCTTCCACAAAGAAGATTTCCTGGGTATTTTCATTATTAATTTTGAAGAGGATCTATAAACACAAATTATTTGAGTAATGTGAGATGGTTGATTTTAGGATCTTTACATAGTAGAATGAAGGATGGACGACTCTATTTTTTGAACCAATGCTAACTCATGTCTTTTTATAGAATCTTAAGGGAAGAGGATGGGTATAGTAGAAACTGTAATGGTTACATTGAAACTAGCGCATATGCCAGATTAATCTCTGAAGACCACACATCCACAGATAATACCTCGTCCTGAATGACATCAATTGTGAAGTATCCTTTTTTGGGATAAAGGGAAATAGATGAAACACTCCCAATATAGAGACTAAAAGAAGAATTTATACTCCTTCCAAGATGAGAAGGTCCCTGGACACTTCTTAGTTTTCCTTGAAAACAACATTTCAACCCTACCAAAACCCAAACGATCTGACCAAGGAATCCTTGATGATCAGTAAAATTATTTCCAATTTCATTGAATATTGGGTCATATCATATAGATCTGTTTTATTTTAAAATATGTTATATAATATTTTTTGATTCATGGTAAGTAAAGCTAGGAAAACCAACCACATAGGTAGCTTTTGTTTCTACTGCAAATCCAAATGAAATGGGTGTTTTATAAGAATTAATCAAAAATAAATTTTTTAATTTTAGTGATTGGATTAATAAAATGAAATATTCATGAATCATGTTATCCTCCAAGAATAGTTGGTAAAACTATATATTCCCCCAGTCATTTCTTCTATAGTGCAACCAACTACATCAACCCAAAAACCCAATAAAGGCTAACCTTATAAAAACTTCAATGTTTGAAATTGTACAAAAATAATTAAGGCATATGAACTTATACTAAGGACATAGTTATATTTGAATCTCTCAAACATAATTCCTTTAGTCCCAATAGCATGGGAATCATCCCACTAAATGGTACAATTCGACTTAAAGGACTAGAAAGATTCCTCATTAGATGAAAAAATTGATCTACAGTTCCATTAATAACATTCACTCAATGGATTTATTCTTAAATGATGAATAGGTCCATGAACCCAAGTTACCTAAACCTAATTGGTGAACATAGGAAGAGTCCTATAGGTCGGAGGATATATGGGAAGACACAATCACTGTATAACTCAATAATCTGACCAAATTCTTTCCCAGACTGTCTATCCTACTAAAACTCTTGGAAGAGCCCCTAGTGGTACCAGTAGGAATAGGAATTCACCCCCAATTTTGAAATGTTTTACACTAACATGAATGTCATAAAAGATTGATTATAGGGGATGAAATTATCCGATCAACCTCAACAACTAGGTAGACCTGTTCAGCCTAACCTATAAAAGAAAATAGTTTCTTTAAATCCTTTTCATATGGATGATATACCTACATAAATTACTTTACCTCTTAAATCACATGTGAAAGAGAAGTATTATACTGGGAAGCATAGGAACACAACCTTGAAGTATGATATTCTAAATCAATTATCCCTAGTTTTGGAGAGGCTATCAAACTTGAACTCCCTATGTCTATCTAAATATCTATAAAAAGAATTCATAGAGTCTTTTCTCATTCCTCGTGATTATGAAGTTAAAATTTTATCTGTGGAATTATATCATGTAGACATCAATCCTATATAATGACACATGATCATATCATTAATAGAATAAGTTAAATATGTGTTATACAAGGACACATCAAACCCCTATATGTGTCTGTAAAGATAAACAATGTTTATATTTTAGGGTATTTTATTGAGAATGGCTAATTAATCTTCCTCATTAGAGAGTGATCACATTATAGACTAGGTTATAGAAGAGCCCAACCATCCCATTCTTCTCTAATGTTATAGGGTTATGAAAAAGAAAGAAAACTCACCTTGGTATAATCAATATCAAAACTCAGTTTGGGGACCTCATATCTGACAAAAATTTTCTAGTTGTTAGACAAGACAAAATATTCAACATTATTCTACGAAGGCCTTGGTTGCATTAGAATATGGTTATAACCTCATCACACTTCCAATGCCTCAAATATTTCATTAATGGTCAAATTGGTATGTTTCATAGTGATAAATCCACATAATAAGCCTTAAAATCATAATATATTGATGCAGGATTTGACCATATGGAAGGGAAACATCCTATGAATAATATTTTTGCATGGGTCAATGCACTGAATAATTTAGAAATTGCCCTAGCCAATCCCTTAAAATAGATTAGTCAATGGTATGTTTTTCCATCCACTAGACTGAAGATATAAGTTCCTATCAAAATATATATTCTATGAATTTCATGATATTAGTCCTTACCACAGATCCTAGCAGTGCTAAAGAGATTATCAGCCCTCTGAACATTGGAGAAATATTGGTTGAAAATGCCCACATACCATATCACGAGCTTCAATGGATCACTACACCACAATATAAATTAAGAATACTTTTCATGTCACCATGATGGAGTGGATTAAATCCTTATACATCCATCATCTCCCATGAAGATCTTTAAAGAAACCCCACAACCTTAGTTGGGTCATAGGCTGCTTCATCTTCTAGATGTCCAAATATTTAATCCTCTCTTAACTTTGAGATATTTCCTTCATAATTTACTTTCACTATGAGTACGGAAGAAGAAGAATACAAAGAGGAATTGGAATAGCAAGAGGACCTTAGGGATCCCCTTTCAGCATTCGAGGAAGGGGTATCTACCACTATTGACAAACTAAGATAAATAAACCTGGGTTCAGAAGGGGATCCATGGAGAAATATGATTAGTGATTCCATGTCCTATGATGAACAAGAGGAATATAACTATATTTTGAAGCAACATCAGGACATGTTTTCTTAAAATTACAAGGAAATGTTGGGACTCAATCTTCAGGTGTCTACTCATAACTCAGGATTTTCAAAAAACCATAAATGTTATATACTAGAATCCAAACAGATGCACATGAATCACACCACTAAAATTGAAGCTGAAGTTTAATATAATATTAAGGAAAATTTCATTCAGGCAGTCTAATATCGAAAATGGCTAGCTAATATAGTCTTGGTAAAGAAGAAGAAAGGACAAATTAGGTTCGGTATCAATTTTAGATATCTCAATTGGCATTTTCCGAAATTGGATTTCTCGATTCTAATAATAAATCTACATATTCATGATATAACCATATATTAGGATCTTTATACCATGGATTGTTATTTAAGCTACAACAAAATATGGATGGCCCCTATAGATGAGTAATACGCTACTTTTAGGTCACCCCAAGGGGTATATATCTATTAGGAAATTCCCTTTAGCTTGAATAATGATGGTGAAATATATCAATGCACCATGAATCGAATCTTCAAACCTTTTTTTTGGAAAGTGTATAGAATTATATGTCAATAATTTTGTATTTAATTAAATGAAATGTTCTTACCCTTATGATGATCTTGAGACCATATTCAATGATCTATGATAGCATAACCTGATGATAAACCCCACGAAATGTACAGTTGGAGCTACCTTAGGAAAACTTCTTAGGATTGTGTTATTCTATCATGTCATCAATGTTGTTCTTGAAAGGAAATTGGATAACATTGATATTTCAACACATTAGAAAAATAAATAGTTGTGTGGATTATAAGGAAACCTTCCCTAAATTCAGTGATTCATAGAGAACCACAAACATTAGTGTTTTCTCTTCACTATATTTATCAAAAATGGGTCACATATCAGTGGAATGATGTATTTTAGGAATCATTAGACAATATCCTGAAATACCATTTGATTGAACCAGTGCTAATGATTCTTTTTGAGGAGAGGTATGTCATTTTATTTGTGATTCCCTTCGAACAATCACTGGATGATTTACTCGAAAAAAATAATGATGATTTGAAAACAAAGCCTTTATTATCTCAGTCAACCCATGCTCGATATTGAGAATAATTATTTAGATATCAAAAGGCATTGTATGGAATTAATATTCATGATTCAGCAACCAAAGAACTACCTACATCATCACAAGGCCCATTTGGTCTATTGTAGAAACCAATTCAAATCTATCCTTAGTCTTTGTATATTGACTAGAAATTTGGCACAATGAGTGTTCATCATGAAGTAATTTTATCATTTAGTTCATGCCATATAATGAGAAAAAGGGGCAGGCATTAGTAAAATTACTTAAAGAAAAAACATCTATAGAAAAAATTTCATTAAATGATTAATTACAAGAGGAATATATCTTCTCTATTCAAGAAAACACTTAGTCTTGAGAGATGTATTTTGACGGTGTATCTAGAAGCTCAAAATTAAAGAGAGTAGAAGACCCGAAGCACAATGAAGTTGGGTTTGGATTAAATACCATCTCCCCAAAAAAGGAAATTTCACTATACTACTTCATATTATTATAAAAATATATAAATAATGAGGTATAACATTATGCCCTCTTTGCAGAGTTAGAACAAACAATTCAAATTCTAGTGGATTACTTGAAAGTAAATGGGGATTCAAAATTGGAAATCAAGAAGATCTATTGTGATTATTCCATAAGAAAGGAAGATATAATCCCCTAGCTTGATTATGTTGGATAAATAATAAAATATTTCCCCTTGAATGTAACGCCTCGACCCCAGCTACCCAGAGTCGGTGCATTACTTCGTAACATTGGCATGATCACAAAAGATCAAGTCTCGAAACACCGATTAGTTTAGTAGCCTTGGAAACACTAGATACATTCATAAATGTTACATTACATCATAAAGTGAAAAACTAATAACAATAGTCCACACTCATATCCTCTTCTAACTCTCCATGCAGGTCATTCATAAAATACTTCTTCACATCCTGGAAAATATTAAAAAATTGAAAGGGGTGAGCTCAGATGCTCAGTAAGGATAAAAATATTGCGGAAGCTTTCATAAATAAACATAAACATTTAAGGAAATCTATAACTAAAACAAAATCCTTTTAAACTAGAACATCAACATAATATGACAAAAGTAAAATGAGATAATGTCATTTACTTCTTCACATGGATATTCTACTGGTCGAATAATCACATGAAATATCAATAACCACTTTCATAATGATGAAATGCATAATGCCAGACTATCATAACCACGTAGCCAAGGCCTCATGCCAAGACCACAAATAAGATTTTGTCAAGGCCTCATGCCAAGACACTAGTTTGTCTCATGAGACCTACCGATGCATCGAGGAGCTATAGCAGGCTCCACCCGTCACTTATTAATTCCAATGCATTCCTCATATGAATAGTTCTAAACATATCATAAACCATAACATAATCGTATCACATAAAACATGCATAAAGGAAACATAAAATTTCCACATTTCAATCACAAGATATCAATACAACACATTGATATAATAAAAACTCATTAAAAACCATTTTCAATACCAAAATAAAAGAAAGTTAAAACTTTGTATTTATTTTTCATTAAAAAAATGATGGCTTGTAGAGGCAGCCGAAACTCAAATAATGGTCAGGGCGATAGAGAAGTCGTTGTCTCCATATATTTACGGAAAGAAAAACATTCCCTTTTTGTCATTTAGTAAAACTCTTCGTATAAAAATATTCCTTTTGAATAAACATAAAATTCAAAGGGGTTTATACACCGTATAAAAGAAAGTTGTGTATAAAACCAAATATACCTCAATGAAAGGAGATTGAGACGAAGTCCTTAAAAAGATCATTTTTAAAATAAAATAGATCTATTATGTGTATTCACTATAGGTACACATAAATAAAGTAAAAATACAAAATAATACATAATAATATCATGAAATAATTTGAAAGTAGGAGATTAACCCAAAGAATGGAAGTTGGGTTAAGAAGTTCCCTTGCCTTGCGTCTTGTCCTGACTCGACCGTTTTTTAACCTCCTGAATAATAAACTAGAGTTAATTTCTATTTACTTAAGAACCTTTTTCATGTTCATTATTCCTTTTATATCACCTATTACCATGTTATGAACATTATGTAATTATTTAAGTTAATAACGGTCGTTTTGTCGATCTTTGGTACTTGAGTCAAAAATAAACTTCTTATAATTACAAGTTGTTCATGTGGTGAAATATCCATTATATCCAGAATTATATTCATGATGTAGATATCATATATATCATATATATACAGTATATACATTCATTTATAATATTACATAACATTTAGAGGTAAGAAATGAAATGCACCGTTCATGGAGACGGTAAGCCGTACGTACGCATGAACGCTAATTTCATTTCTATTTCATATTTAATAAAATGAAATCATAATGATATAAATGTATAATATAATTCCAGTATAATATAGTGTATAATACCATTTACTCCATCATTTATACATCCCACATATGGCATTAATGATTCAAATCACTTTGAGGGGGCGGTAGTCCGCACATCCTAAAATGAAATTATCGCGTTTACCCATAATGGAAATCATAAAGTATGCCATAAATGAGAAATACAGAAGCATAAGTAAAACATAAACATGTTATATATCATATATAAATATAGTGACATCTTAATGGACACCTTTGAAGGTGTTATATTAGTGTTGAACAATCATCGTTTCGTGAGGCAGAAATTCGCCATCCACAGAAATAGTATGTTCTTTAACCATTAGATGTAGGTGTGTGTAAGTGTAGCTCTAATACTTCTTATAACAACATCATAGTATATTGAGGATACTTTTGTTGTTACAAAAGAAATTAATAAAAAGTGTTTAAGGGGTTGGAGAAGCTAAATAAAACAAAATAACATTAGAGAAGACATTACCTAAAAATCGGGTAACTCTTTTTGATTTGAGCCAAAGGCTTACTTGGGAAGCATTCTGCCCAAAGTAAGGCTTCTAGGAGTAAGGGAGGGAAGTTGGGAGGGTATTTTGGAAGAGGATGGCCGAGAAAAATGGCTTGAAAGTGTGAATGAGGTGGTAGAGGTGGGGGCCTTTTATAAGAGGAGAGGAGGGGAACTCTTGGAAAGTAAGGTAATTTTACATTATTATACAATGCTTTTCGGATTCTAAAGGTCCCACACTTATATAATTCGTGGCTAAGGTGATAAGGGTTCTAAATCTACCCATCCAATAGTCTTTGGAAAAGTTTAAGCCTTGTATTGTACATTATCTTTTCATTTTATTAAAATCATTAAATAATGAGGTCATCGCTGCATTATAATGATGTCAAAAATAATTTAATTTATTTAATGTCTAAAAATTATAAAAAAATACTATGATGTAGGAAATATTTTTAGCTTTCAAATGACTATTTATAGTAAAAAATATGACTTGTATAACCCCATGTAAAAATTGTTTTAGTAAAACATTTCATGTTTGTGTCATTTTTTACTTTAACATTAAATAAAAGGTATTTATGTCATTTTCCAACTAAATTGGCTCCATGGGGTCCCCAAGTTGACCCATGGATTGTCGTGGTCGGGCATGGAACATAAAATGAGGTTAGGAAATGTTTCAAGCTCATCTCATATTATTAAAACATTATTTTTACCTTAAACTACACTAATTACCTCTAATTGCGATTAAAAACTTAAAAGTTACTATTCACCAAAAATTATTTTAATCTCATTGAACCACATTTTACTTCTTAATGAAAACCATGTATGTCGGATTTTTGAAAATAAAAACACAGAAGTGGTAATATTTCATTTAAACGAAAAATCAGTTATTTAACTACCACTTAGTGGTTTCACTATTCATCAAAAATTGAAGTTTTTCAGAACAATGCCAAAATTTCACCCTAAGATATATTTGATATTCCAAATTCAAAAATGATGTCTATTCTACAAAATTCCAAACATATAAGTTTCATTAATTAATTTTATAATTAATTCCCGCCGTCACAACAAATAGCGTGTTTTTAAGAAACAATATATATCAAAAGATTAACAATTATTTATGTCCAATTTCAAAGTGAAATTAATTCTAATGAACACCATTGGATAAAATGGTAAAAATATATTCTAATTATACTTTAAAACCAATAAATAGTATAATTTAACACTATAAATTATTTATATTAAAAAAGTTGTTTTTAAGTATTTTTCACTATTCATAAAAAATTAGAAGTTCTCAAAAAAATACCAAAAATTCAACATAGGCTAATTTTGATATTCCGAATCCAAAAATGAAGTCCATTTTGAAATATAAAATTTCTATAATTTTAAAAAGTGGTTATTAGTATTCATAACGGCTACTTTGATTAGTCGCGGTGTTTTAGAACTCGAAGTTGTGTACAATGCAAGCTATTGCATTATTGAATGAGAAGCGTATCATGGATGCTCGGGGTGTTACATTCTCCCCTCCTTCAATAAATTGCGTCCTCGCAATTTGAAATTTTTCTTTGAAAATAAAAGGTTGAAAAGAGAAAATACCTTTGTGGAAAACCCACATCGGAAATAAGATTAATAAAATTTAGCCTTAATAAGAGGGAAAGGGAAATGAAAAAGTCACCACCCAATTATGATCTCGATTAGGAGAACATTGGTGGCAATTAGAGACATAAAAATGGAGGAAAAACGTAAATATTTGTAGGCATTGGTTGAGGTCATCAATTACAATCAACTGTCAAATTGAGGGCCTCAAAGCCTTCAATCTATGTTGATTTAAAATATCATCAGTTCAACAATACATAAGGTATTAGGATAACAAATTTTTTTTGTTTTAATATCCCTTTACTAAAGTTTAGGAATTAATTTATTAATTGAATAAGAGATAGGTATATATATATATTTATGCTTGACAATTAGAGTTTCAACCTTCAACTCATCTTTCACTCAAAAATATAATAGAACTCAAAAATATTATACTTATCCTAATTGTATAAGGTTCCAAATGTTAACACATACCATTTAGATTAGTAAAATTATTTTGTAATAACCAGGGACTTCCTGTAGGCTAGTGGTAGGAAATAAAGGCCCGTCGCACTATGATTGTGGGTTCGATTCCTACAGCTTTGTCTGATGCGACGGGTTATGCCCCACCCTGCAGGTTGTCCTTTTCCTAAAAATATAGTATTATAATATTCCAAAAATAATCTTTATAAATTTTTTAACCTTAAACAATACTATCCAAAGATCAACTTAATCCACTCCAACCTTTATAGTTATCCAAAATACCTCTGTCCAGACTTTCTCTAAAAGGTCTCTTAATTCCAAAATCAATTTATCAGATTCTCCAAACAAATTAAAGTTTCTCTTTTTGTCACATACTAAAAATATGATTACCTTCATCATATTAAAACCTTACTGAAATCAACAAGTACTGCAGTACAATCCTTATATATATATATCACATTATTCTAATAACCAAAATATAATCCATGAGTCCAAAAGCACCAATACATTAATTATTCTGCTTCAACTGTAGTAACAGGATAAGATTTTCCTTGATCCCTTGGCCTTTTCTGAGGTAAGTTTCCCTGACGCTTAGGACATTCATTTTCATAATGCCCCATTTCCATACAATTGTAGCATTCAACATTGATAGCCTCTTTCATTCCCTTGCAATCACGCACCTGGTGACCTTTTTATCCACATTTATAACAAACTCCCATTCCTTTTAGGCAAGTACCAGGGGGATTCTTCCCACAATTATCACATAATGGAAAATCCTTATTTCCCTTTTTCCCTTTATCTGTCTCTTGTTCCACCGTTCTCTTCTTCTCTTTCTTTACTTTGTTATCATAAAACTTATAGAATTCCTTTTCTGTCTTGATAGCACATGAGACAATATCTTCGTATGTTGAGAACGATTGTGATACTAAAGCTCGACGGAGAAATGGTTTTAACCCATCAAAGAAACGATCAATCTTACCTCTTGGGTTATGTATATAATCTGCATCATACCTCGTCAACCTTGTAAAGTTGGCCTCATACTTTGCGACATTCTCATCCTCCTTTTGTCTCAGACTCAGAAATTGCCTTTCCATATCTACTCGATGGTCATGAGGAAAGTATTTTTCTAAGAAAATCTCTTTGAACTCCCTCCATTCCATATTCGATACGTCATCATCTTCCTTTGTATTTTGAATCAACGACCACCATTGATCGGCATCTCCAGTGAGGTGGTAAACTGCCATGATAACCTTTTCCCTTTCACTACTCCCCAAGGCGTGGAATATTTTCTCTAAGGATTTTATCCATTTCTCAGCTACTAATGGATTTGTACCCCCATTAAATGTTGGTGGTTGTTGCCTCATGAAGCGGTCTAACATTGATCCTCCACGTTGTGGATCAGGGTGCTCCATACGAGTAAGTTTATTATTCATAACCCGAGTGAGTTGTCCCAGTATGGTAATAAGTTGATCAGCACCAGTTGTATCTCCAGATCCACAATAATTATCTTGAGCAGGAGGGAAATCCCTACACGGAGTGCGTGCATTGATACGGTTTCCATTCCATCCACTAGGCGCCATTTCTAAACAATGGCATAAACTAGATTAGTTTATGAATTAAAATACATAATTCCATATTTGTAAAACACTTTACATAAATTGAACTATTTATGGATATAATCCATAATCATAAAAAGAAATGTTTTCTTTGATAAAGTATATACTCATAACCCTTCATAGTGGTTTGTAAAGAAAATGAGAATTATCCTAAGCATATCACCCGGGAGTGTCGTAACCAAGAATGCAGCAAGGCCCGTTGTCGTGCACTAGTTCCTGTTCGAGTCTAGCTCAAAGCGGTGTTTTCGGGTTTTACCCCTAGGTACATCTGTTCCAGAGCCGCCTATACTAGCTCGTATCCAGACAGGGATGTATCACTCGGAAAACTCACAAAATCTCTATAATACCAATATTCTAGGAAGTTCTTCTATACTAATCCTTAAAGTCTATCTTCGGGCTATGTGCTCTAATCAGAGTTTATCTAAATCTAGCTTCCAAGGTTAGTACTAAACTGCCTCTGATACCAACTGTAACGCCCCGACCCCAGCTACCCAGAGTTGGTGCATTACTTCGTAACATTGGCATGATCACAAAAGATCAAGTCTCGAAAGACCGATTAGTTTAGTAGCCTTGGAAACACTAGATACATTCATAAATGTTACATTACATCATAAAGTGAAAAACTAATAACAAAGTCTTCATAGTCCACACTCATATCCTATTATGACTCTCCCTGCAGGTTATTCATAAAATAATTCTTCACATCTTGGAAAATATTAAAACATTGAAAGGGGTGAGCTCAAATGCTCAGTAAGGATAACAATATTGAGGAAGCTTTCATAAATAAACATAAACATTTAAGGCAATGTATAACTAAAACAAAAGCCTTTTAAACTTGAACATCAACATAATATGGAAAAAGTAAAATGAGATAATTTCATTTACTTCTTCACATGGATATTCTACTGGTCGAATAATCACATGCAATATCAATAACCACTTTCATAATGATGGAATGCATAATGCTAGATTATCATAACCACGTAGCCAAGGCCTTGTGCCAAGACCACAAATAAGATTTTGTCAAGGCCTCGTGCCAAGACACTAGTTTGTCTAATGAGACCTACCGATGCATCGAGGAGCTATAGTGGGCTCCACCCATCACTTATTAAGTCCAATTCATTCCTCATATGAATAGTTTTAAACATATCATAAACCATAACATAATCGTATCACATAAAACTTGCATAAAGGAAACAAAACATTTCCACATTTCAATCACAATATATCAATACAACACATTGATATAATAAAAACTCATTAAAACCCATTTTCAATACCAAAATAAAATAAAGTTAAAACTTTGTATTTATTTTTCATTAAAAAAATGATGGCTTGTAGAGGAAGCCGAAACTCAAATAATGGTCACGGCGGCAGAGAAGTCGTTGTCGCCGCATATGTACAGAAAGAAAAACATTCCCTTTTTGTCGTTTAGTAAAACACTTCGTATAAAAAGATTTCTTTTGAATAAATGTAAAAGTCAAAGGGGTTTATACACCGTATAAAAGAAAGTTGTGTATAAAACCAAATATGCCTCAATGAAAGGAGATTGAGACGAAGTCCTTAAAAAGATAATTTTTAAAATAAAATAGATCTATTATGTGTATTCACTATAGGTACAAATAAACAAATTAAAAATAAAAAATAATACATAATAATATCATGACATAATTTGAAAGTAGGAGATTAACCCAAAGAATGGAAGTTGGGTTAAGAAGTTCCCTTACCTTGAGTCTTGTCCTGACTCGACCGTTCTTTAACCTCCTGAATAATAAACTAGAGTTAATTTCTATTTACTTAAGAACCTTTTTCATGTTCATTATTCCTTTTATATCACTTATTACCATGTTATGAACATTATGTAATTATTTATGTTAATAACGGCCGTTTTGTCGATCTTTGGTACTTGAGTCAAAAATAAACTTCTTATAATTACAAGTTGTTAATGTGGTGAAATATAGATTATATCCAGAATTATATTCATGATGTAGATATCATATATATCATATATATACAGTATATACATTCATTTATAATATTACTTAACATTTAGAGGTAAGAAATGAAATGCACCGTCCATGGAGACGGTAAGTCGTACGTACACATGAACGCTACTTTCATTTCTATTTCGTATTTAATGGAATGAAATCATAATGATATAAATGTATAATATAATTCCAGTATAATATAGTGTATAATACCATTTACTCCATCCTTTATACATCCCACATATGGCATTAACAATTCAAATCACTTTGAGGTGGCGGTAGTCCGCACTTCCTAAAATGAAATTATCGCGTTTACCCATAATGGAAATCATAAAGTATGCCATAAATGAGAAATACAGAAGCATAAGTAAAACATAAAAATATTATATATCATATATAAATATAGTGACATCTTAATGGCCACCTTTGAAGGTGTTATATGAGTGTTGAACAATCATCGTTTCGTGAGGCAGAAATTCGCCATCCACAGAAACAATATGTTCTTTAACCATTAGATGTAGGTGTGTGTAAGTGTAGCTCGAATACTTCTTATAAAAACATCCTAGTATATTTAGGATACTGGTGTTGTTACAAAAGAAATTAATAAAAAGAGTTTAAGGGGTTGGAGAAGCTAAATAAAACAAAACAACATTAGAGAAGACATTACCTAAAAATCGGGTAACTATTTTTGATTTGAGCCAAAGGCTTCCTTGGTAAGAATTCTGCCCAAAGTGAGGCTTCTATAAGTAAGGGAGGGAATTTGTGAGGGTATTTGGGCAGAGGTTGGCTGAGGCAAATGGCTTGAAAGTGTGAATGAGGTGGTAGAGGTGGGGGCCTTTTATAAAAGGAGAGGAGGGACACTCTTGGAAAGTAAGGGAATTTTACATTATTATACAATGATTTTCGGATTCTAAAGGTCCCACACTTATATAATTCGTGGCTAAGGTGATACGGGTTCGAAATCTACCCATCCAATAGTCTTTGGAAAAGTTTAAGCCTTGGATTGTACATTATCTTTTCATTTTATTAAAATCGTTAAATAATGAGGCCATCGCTGCATCATAATGATGTCATAAATAATTTAATTTATTTAATGTCTAAAAATTATAAAAAAATACTATGATGTAGTAAATCTTTTTAGCTTTCCAATGACTATTTATAGTCAAAATAATGACTTTTATAACCCCATGTAAAAATTGTTTTAGTAAAACATTTCATGTTTGTGCCATTTTTTACTTTAACATTAAATAAAAGGTATTTATGTCATTTTCCATCTAAAGTGGCTCCATGGGGTCCCCAAGTTGACCCATGGA
This sequence comes from Viscum album, assembly GCA_963277665.1. Lineage (NCBI taxonomy): Eukaryota > Viridiplantae > Streptophyta > Magnoliopsida > Santalales > Viscaceae > Viscum > Viscum album. Next base: position 1,912,336,593 of record OY728158.1, read on the forward strand.
TTTTCTTGGTCTGCCATGGCACATACAATGAGGGTAGGACATGTTTCAATCTCATATCATATTATTAAAACATTATTTTTTACCTTAAACTACACTAATTACCTCTAATCGCGATTAAGAACTTAAAAGTTACTATTCACCAAAAATTATTTTAATCTCATTGAACCACATTTTACTTCTTAATGACAACCATGTATGTCGGATTTTTGAAAATCAAAACACAGAAGTGGTAATATTTCATTTAAACGAAAAATCAGTTATTTAACTACCACTTAGTGGTTTCACTATTCATCAAAAATTGAAGTTTTTCAGAACAATGCCAAAATTTCACCCAAAGCTATATTTGATATTCCGAATTCAAAAATGATGTCTATTTTACAAAATTCCAAACATATAAGTTTCATTAATTAATTTTATAATTAATTCGCGCCGTCACAACAAATAGCGTGTTTTTAAGAAACAATATATATCAAAAGATTAACAATTGTTTATGTCCAATTTCAAAGTGAAATTAATTCTAATGAACAACATTGGATAAAATGGTAAAAATATAATCTAATTATAATTTAAAACCACTAAATAGTATAATTTATCACTATAAATTATTTTGATTAAAAAAGTTGTTTTTAAGTATTTTTCACTATTCATAAAAAATTAGAAGTTCTCAGAAAAATACCAAAAATTCAACATAGGCTAATTTCGATATTCCGAATCCAAAAAATGAAGTCCATTTTGAAATATAAAATTTTTATAATTTTAAAAAGTGGTTATTACTATTCATAACGGCTACTTTGATTAGTCGTGGTGTTTTAGAACTCGAAGTTGCGTACAATGCAAGCTATTGCATTATTGAATGAGAAGCGTATCGTGGAAGCTCGGGGTGTAACATTTTCCCATCCTTCAATAAATTGTGTCCTCACAATTTGAAATTTTTCTTTGAAAATAAAAGGTTGAAAAGAGAAAATACCTTTGTGGAAAACCAACATCGGAAATAAGATTAATAAAATTTAGCCTTAATAAGAGGGAAAGGGAAATGAAAAAGTCACCACAAAATTATGATCTCGATTAGGAGAACATTGGTGGAAATTAGAGACATATAATTGGAGGAAAAACGTAAATATTTGTAGGGAGTGATTGAGGTCATCAATTACAATCAACTGTCAAATTGAGGGCCTCAAAGCCTTCAATCTATGTTGATTTAAAATATCATCAGTTCAACAAGACATAAGGTATTAGGATAACACATTTTTTTTGTTTTAATATCCCTTTACTAAAGTTTAAGAATTAATTTATTCATTGAATAAGAGATAGGTATATATATATTTATGCTTGACAATTAGAGTTTCAAACTTCAACTCATCTTTCACTCAAAAAGATAATAGAACTCAAAAATATTACACTTATCCTAATTGTATAAGGTTCCAAATGTTAACACATACCATTTAGATTAGTAAAATTATTTTGTAACAACCAGGGACTTCCTGTAGGCTAGTGGTAAGAAATAAAGGCCTGTCGCACTATGATTGTGGGTTTTATTCCTGCAGCTTTGTCCGACGCGACGAGTTATGCCCCACCCTGCAGGTTGTCCTTTTCCTAAAAATATAGTATTATAATATTCCAAAAATAATCTTCATAAATATTTTAACCTTAAACAATACTATCCAAAGATCAACTTAATCTACTCCAACCTTTATAGTTATCCAAAATACCTCTGTCCAGACTTTCTCTAAAAGGTCTCTTAATTCCAAAATCAATTTATCAGATTCCCCAAACAAATTAAAGATTATCTTTTTGTCACATACTAAAAATATGATTACCTTCATCATATTAAAACCTTACTGAAATCAACAAGTACTGCAGTACAATCCTTATATATATATATCACATTATTCTAATAACCAGAATATAATCCATGAGTCCAAAAGCACCAATACATTAATTATTCTGCTCCAACTGTAGTAACAGCATAAGATTTTCCTTGATCCCTTGGACTTTTCTGAGGTAAGTTTCCCTGACACTTAGGACATTCATTTGATTAATGCCCCATTTCCCTACAATTGTAGCATTCAACATTGATAGCCTCTTTCTTTCCCTTGCAATCACGTGCCTGGTGACCTTTTTCTCCACATTTATAACAAACTCACATTCCTTTTAGGCAAGTACCAGGGTGATTATTCCCACAATTATCACATAATGGAAAATACTTCTTTCCCTTTTTCCCTTTATCTGTCTGTTGTTCCACCATTCTCTTCTTCTCTTGCTTTAATTTGTTGTCATAAGACTTTGAGAATTCTTTTTCTGTCTTGATAGCACATGAGAAAATATCTTCATATGTTGAGAATGATTGTGATACTAAAGCTCGACAGAGAAATGGTTTTAACACATCAAAGAAACGATCAATATTACCTCTTGGGTTACGTATATAATCTGCAGCATACCTCGCCAACCTTGTAAAGTTGGCCTCATACTTTGCGACATTCTCATCCTCCTTTTGTCTCAGACTCAGAAATTTCCTTTCCGTATCTGCTCGATGGTCATGAGGAAAGTATTTTTCTAAGAAAAGCTCTTTGAACTCCCTCCATTCCATATTCGATACGTCATCATCTTTCTTTGTATTTTGAATATACAACCACCATTGATCAGCATCTCCAGTGAGGCGGTAAACTGCCATGATAACCTTTTCCTTTTCACTACTCCCCAAGGCGTGGAATATTTTCTCTAAGGAGTTTATCCATTTCTCAGCTACTAATGGATTTGTACCCCCATTAAATTTTGGTGGTTGTTGCCTCATGAAGCGGTATAACATTGATCCTCCACGTTGCAGATCAGGGTGCTCCATACGAGTAAGGTTATTATTCATAACCTGAGTGAGTTGTCCTAGTATGGTAATAAGTTGATCAGCACCAGTTGTATCTCCAGATCCACAATAATTATCTTGAGCAGGAGGGAAATACCTACACGGAGTGCATGCATTGATACAGTTTCTATTCCTTCCACTAGGCGCCATTTATAAATAATGGCATAAACTAGATTAATTTATGAATTAAAATACATAATTCCATATTTGTAAAACACTTTACATAAATTGAACTATTTATGGATATAATCCATAATCATAAAAAGAAATGTTTTCTTTGATAAAGTATATACTCATAACCCTTCATAGTGGTTTGTAAAGAAAATGAGAATTATCCTAAGCATATCCCCTGGGAGTGTCGTAACCAAGAGTGCAGCAAGGCCCGTTGTCGTGCACCAGTTCTTGTTCGAGTATAGCTCAAAGCGGTGTTTTCGGGTTTTACCCCTAGGTACATCTGGGCCAGATCCGCCTCTACCTGCTTGTATCCAGACAGGGATGTATCGCTCGGAAAACTCACAAAATCTCTATAATACCAAAATTCTAGGAAGCTATTCTATACTAATCCTTAAAGTCTATCTTCGGGCTATGTGCTCTAATCAGAGTTTATCTAAATATAGCTTCCAAGGTTAGTACTAAACTGCCTCTGATACCAACTATAGCGCCCTGACCCCAGCTACCCAGAGTCGGTGCATTACTTCGTAACATTGGCATGATCACAAAAGATCAAGTCTCGAAAGACCGATTAGTTTAGTAGCCTTGGAAACACTAGATACATTCATAAATGTTACATTACATCATAAAGTGAAAAACTAATAACAAAGTCTTCATAGTCCACACTCATATCCTCTTCTGACTCTCCCTGCAGGTCATTCATAAAATACTTCTTCACATCCTGGAAAATATTAAAACATTGAAAGGGGTGAGCTCAGATGCTCAGTAAGGATAACAATATTTCGGAAGCTTTCATAAATAAACATAAACATTTAAGGCAATGTATAACTAAAACAAAAGCCTTTTAAACTCTAACATCAACATAATATGGCAAAAGTAAAATGAGAGAGTGCCATTTACTTCTTCACATGGATATTCTACTGGTCGAATAATCACATGCAATATCAATAACCACTTTCATAATGATGGAATGCATAATGGTAGACTATCATAACAACGTAGCCAAGGCCTCGTGCCAAGAACACAAATAATATTTTGTCAAGGCCTTGTGCCAAGACACTAGTTTGTCTCATGAGACCTACCGATGCATCAAGGAGCTATATCGGGCTCCACCCGTCACTTATTAAGTCCAATGCATTCCTCATATGAATAGTTCTAAACATATCATAAACCATAACATAATCGTATCACATAAAACATGCATAAAGGAAACATAACATTTCCACATTTCAATCACAAGATATCAATACAACACATTGATATAATAAAAACTCTTTAAAAACCATTTTCAATACCAAAATAAAAGAAAGTTAAAACTTTGTATTTATTTTTCATTAAAAAAAATGATGGCTTGTAGAGGAAGCCAAAACTCAAATAATGGTCAGGGCGGCGGAGAAGTTGTTGTCACCGCATATGTACAGAAAGAAAAACATTCCCTTTTTGTCGTTTAGTAAAACACTTCATATAAAAAGATTCCTTTTCAATAAACGTAAAAGTCAAAGAGGTTTATACACCGTATAAAAGAAAGTTGTGTATAAAACCAAATATGCCTCAATGAAAGGAGATTGAGACGAAGTCCTTAAAAATATCATTTTTAAAATAAAATAGATCTATTATGTGTATTCACTATAGGTACACAGAAATAAAGTAAAAATACAAAATAATACATAATAATATCATGACATAATTTGAAAGTAGGAGATTAACCCAAAGAATGGAAGTTGGGTTAAGAAGTTCCCTTACCTTGCGTCTTGTCATGACTCGACCGTTCTTTAACCTCCTGAATAATAAACTAGAGTTGATTTATATTTAATTAAGAACCTTTTTCATGTTCATTATTCCTTTTATATCACTTATTACCATGTTATCAACATTATGTAATTATTTAAGTTAATAACGGTCGTTTTGTCGATCTTTGGTACTTGATTCAAAAATAAACTTCTTATAATTACAAGTTGTTCATGTGGTGAAATATCCATTATATCCAGAATTATATTAATGATGTATATATCATATATATCATATATATAGAGTATATACATTCATTTATAATATTACGTAACATTTAGAGGTAAGAAATGAAATGCACCATTCATGGAGACGGTAAGTTGTACGTACGCATGAACGCTACTTTCATTTCTATTTCGTATTTAATGGAATGAAATCATAATGATATAAATGTATAATATAATTCCAGTATAATATAGTGTATAATACCATTTACTCCATCCTTTATACATCCCACATATGGCATTAACGATTCAAATCACTTTGAGGGGGCGGTAGTCCGCACTTCCTAAAATGAAATTATCGCGTTTACCCATAATGGAATTCATAAAGTATGCCATAAATGAGAAATACAGAAGCATAAGTAAATCATAAACATATTATATATCATATATAAATATAGTGACATCTTAATGGCCACCTTTTAAGGTGTTATATGAGTGTTGAACAATCATCGTTTCGTGAGGCAGAAATTCGCCATCCACAGAAACAGTATGTTCTTTAACCATTAGATGTAGGTGTGTGTAAGTGAAGCTCGAATAAATCTTATAACAAAATACTAGTATATTTAGGATACTGGTGTTGTTACAAAATAAATGAATAAAAAGAGTTTAAGGGTTTGGAGAAGATAAATAAAACAAAACAACATTAGAGAAGACATTACCTAAAAATCGGGTAACTCTTTTTTATTTGAGCCAAAGGCCTCCTTGGGAAGAATTCTGCCCAAAGTGAGGCTTCTAGGAGTAATTTAGGGAAGTTGGGAGGGTATTTGGGCAGAGTTTGGCCGAGCCAAATGGATTTAAAGTGTGAATGAGGTGGTAGCGGTGGGGGCCTTTTATAAGATGAGAGGAGGGGCACTCTTGGAAAGTAAGGGAATTTTACATTATTATACAATGCTTTTCGGATTCTAAAGGTCCCACACTTATATAATTCGTGGATAAGGTGATAAGGGTTCGAAATCTACCCATCCAATAGTCTTTTGACAAGTGTAAGACTTGGATTGTACATTATCGTTTCATTTTATTAAAATCGTTAAATAATGAGGTCATCGCTGCATCAGAATGATGTCATAAATAATTTAATTTATTTAATGTCTAAAAATTATAAAAAAATACTATGATGTAGGAAATCTTTTTAGATTTAAAAAGACTATTTATAGTAAAAAATATTACTTGTATAACCCCATGTAAAAATTGTTTTAGTAAAACATTTCATGTTTGTGCCATTTTTTACTTTAACATTAAATAAAAGGTATTTATGTCATTTTCCAACTAAAGTGGCTCCATGGGGTCCCCAAGTTGACCCATGGATTTTCTTGGTCGGCCATGGCACATAAAATGAGGGTAGGACATGTGTAAATCTCATCTCATATTAGTAGAACATTATTTTTACCTTAAACTACACTAATTACCTGTAATCGCGATTAAGAACTTAAAAGTTACTATTCACCAAAAATTATTTTAATCTCATTGAACAACATTTTACTTCTTAATGACAACCATGTATGTCAGATTTTTTAAAATCAAAACACAGAAGTGGTAATATTTTATTTAAACGAAAAATCAGTTATTTAACTACCACTTAGTGGTTTCACTATTCATCAAAAATTGAAGTTTTTCAGAACAATGCCAAAATTTCACCCTAAGATGTATTTGATATTCTGAATTCAAAAATGATTTCTATTTTACAAAATTTCAAACACATAAGTTTCATTAATTAATTTTATAATTAATTCCCGCCGTCACAACAAATAGCGTGTTTTTAAGAAACAATATATATCAAAAGATTAACAATTGTTAATGTCCAATTTCAAAGTGAAATTAATTCTAATGAACACCATTGGATAAAATAGTAAAATTATATTCTAATTATACTTTTAAACCACTAAATAGTATAATTTATCACTATAAATTATTTTGATTAAAAAAGTTGTTTTTAAGTATTTTTCACTATTCATAAAAAATTAGAAGTTCTCAGAAAAATACCAAAAATTCAACATAGGCTAATTTCGATATTCCGAATCCAAAAATGAAGTCCATTTTTATATATAAAATTTATATAATTTTAAAAAGTGGTTATTACTATTCATAATGGCTACTTTGATTAGTCACGGTGTTTTAGAACTCGAAGTTGTGTACAATGCAATCTATTGCATTATTGAATGAGAAGCGTATCGTGGAAGCTCGAGGTGTTAAATTGAAACTAACATTGACTCACATACCATGATAAAAAAATTCCTAGTAAAATGTGTTGAATAATGAAGCTACAAAATTGGTGGATCCAGACCAGGATAAAATTATCATCAAAGTTGTACACTAATGAATGTTATCACTATTTTCTTGTGTTAAAATGGAATAAATCAATGAGGTTAATTCTATATATGAACAAGAATTTCCTACAATATTTTGGATGATTCTTGTTGTGGACTACATAAAAAATGGAGTGATCCCATCAGAAAAATATAGAAATGAAAAAACTCGATGATGAGTGATCATATTTACTCTTATGGATTACACAATTCACCAGAAAGTCCTCTATAAGAAGGGATTAAATGAATTACTTCTTAGGTTCATTGATGGAGAGGAGACTACTATTTTCATGAATGATGTACATACATGGTTCTGTGGTGCCCACCAGATACAGTTTAGGATTTCTAATAAAATCTAAAGACTCGCATACTTCTAGCCTTCAATGATGCATGATTTCATGAAGTTAACCAAAAAGTTTTATTCCTTCCATCTGAATTTCGGCTTCACTCATCAGCCCCTTATGTTGTTATATATAGCCAAATACTCATAATCATTTTCCATTTGGATAATGGATGTTCTAGGAACATATAATCCAACTACATCTATGAAATTCAAATACATCCTCATTATTACCAACTTCTCCAAATTGGATAAATCAATACTGCTCAAAGAATCCAGGAGAAAACGATTTGTTATATTTTTTAAATCTAACATAATTAATATATTTGTTATCCATAATATGATAATAATGGAAATTGGAACCAATTTTCATTATATTGAGTTGGAGAATCTATATATTGAGTATAATACCAAATAAAACCATTCATCTTAGTATCATATAGTGGATAATGGACAGATATATGCATTGAATAAGACCTTATCAAATGTACTCTAGAATATGGTGGATAAATATATACATTCCCTACATTAAAACTATTTCATTCCTTCTGGTCTTACCATAATACAACCTAGACCGCCACTCGGGTGACCCTGTATTCACTTGTATACGAGATAGAATTAGTCATCCCAATTATGGTCCAATTTCTCTCACTTCATGTTACCATTTGTGATATGTTATCCATAGATGAAAAATCACAAAGTGACTGGATAAAGTGGAGATACATTATGACAAAATACTACATATCAAGCATCACTTTGAGGTCCATAAAAATTAAATAACATGTGATTTTAAAATGAATGTTCACATCTATTCGTTCCTCTATGGAGAGGTGGTACTAGTCCTCAGGACCTAGATGATACTTGGTAAGAAACCTATAAATCATGATAAAAAGTGTGAGGGTCCTTATTACATACCTAAGGTCCAGTCTAATGGACCATATTCCTCGATCTTGATGGATGGAGAGCTTGTTATGACCCCTAACAATGAAATGTTTTGAATGAAATACATTTCATAATCATAAATCTTGGTAATAGATGTAAGAATTTAGAAGACTCACCAAATTTTATTCATCACCTATCCTTAAAAGGAATAAAATATGGTCTTGTTCATATGAACTAAAACTAAAAGTCACAATAGTTTGATCTGTAAGCCTCTAACCAACATAGCCCAAATTTTTGGCCACTAGATGTCAAATTGTATGATAGTTCCCCTTCCACATGATGTAACAATCCATAATTCATGTCCTTGTTTTAATATATAAAACTGAATAAAATTTCTTTTTATTATTGAGTGTATCACAACCTTTGGTTCTAGTATCCCACCACACATCTATTATAAAACAATGTGTATCTTGATTCTCATCTCAATGGGATACATAGTGATTCCTAGACATTATATCCTCTAAGAAATGAAAAATTAAATAAAATTCCACCTCTCATTCATATGTATGATCAAAATATATATAAATGAGACTCCATCATGGGTAAATTAACTTTTAGGACCATATTAGAGATTGATAAATATGCGTGTCTTGATTCCTACCACTACATAAAATGTAGTGAAGATCAGGTTCAATAATCAAGTCCCATCCATAGATAAAGAAGAAGAACATGTTTCCCTTTCCTCCTTATGACCCTAATACATTAAGGAGATCTCAATTTGGTTTCCCAAATTTAGGATCCCATAAAATAAACAAAAATAAATGGTTCCCTCCACGTGATCCATATCAATACACGAAACATCACACTCTATAGACAATGTAATTCTAAAATTTTCATTTGTTCTTAGACACATTCCTTTCACACGTCATACTCCTTGTCCTTGAATTATTTTTATTTCCATATTCTTTTCCTAGACATTAGTGATTGAATTTAAAATTCCTAAGGACAGCTGTGATTTGAATATGTATTGATATGCCGCAGCCTATATTTTTATAGGTCAAACTTGAAAGCTCTATCAACTAGAGGCACCTTTGTCCTTAGGGAAAACATATTCAATATCTATAATCCCCAAAAACAGCATGATGGAAACTTTTTATTGATCATGGACTATGGTATTTTAATAAATAATTTCCCCATAACAATTATCTTGATATGAGAACCCCTAAGATCATGGTTTACAATTTCCTTCTTCATGTACAAAGTATGTTAGAACATCATTGTCTAGGTAATCCCTATATCACTCATTGTTTAAATAACATATAGTCTTATCCATGTGACCAAAATATAAAATGCACTCTTTTTTATCCTTATTGAAAGGAATTAATTTTTGGAAATCATCTTAAGTGCATGAAGTTAAAATGAAATATTAATCTATCATTCAAGAATAGGATCCCCTAGACAATAATCTTAGGAATCCTTTTCTCATAGACATGGGATGTCTCACATAAGATGATTCCATAAATTCCAAGATAGAGTTTACAGGGACACATGGGTTCATTTTCATGTCTGGTAACCCTTATTCTTGCTCCATGAAGTTAAAATTCATGGTATCTCTAAACAACATATGGATTGAATCTCATTACCATAAGATATGTAGTGATACTTAGATCCTACATCCTAGTATAGAAACCAGAATATCAAAATTACCCTATACTTCCATATAATCACTTCTGTGTGGTGAAATCAACCTTTTCCGCTCCTTGTATCCCACATCAATAATAGACCCCATTATTTTAGGATATTTGGTAAAGGCTTCCCCGCAGGATCAAGGAAGATCAGTTCACTTCATGGTAAGCATGGTCCAAGATGAATGTCCATAAAAGGAACACCAAATGGCCATACTAAATGATTATAAAAATCATGTTTGTAATATTTTTCTTGACATAAATACAAAAACTATGTGTGTATTGATTATCTATTTGATGAGAAATGTTGTGGAACCCTAATCCTACATTATGGTCATACCACAATATAAAAAATCCTCCACACCCCTATGTATGATCTAGATATACATATGTGTGTCTAGAATGGGTTCTTACAACCACTCATGAGCCCATATTGAAAAAAATACCCTTCTCTACATAAGAATTAGAGATGTGTGGGGAATATACCCTTGACCTATGTGTGTCTTCATCTTCACCTTAATGATATACATAGTGATGACAAGATCGAATATCTTGTGACTAGACACAATATATATAAAAATTTCTCTCTGTGTCTATGATTCAAACCTACATCGGAAACATTTATCCCCATTTATTAGTTAATTTTGACACGAAGTGATCCCCCATTCCTATAAACCATCCTTACACAAACCAAACTCTATGTATGGGGAAATATAAATCATCATAAGCTCTCCTCGACCATCGGTAAGAGAATTTATGATTTCTGAGGACCCCATTGTTTTGACTATGCATTTATACACCCCCATTTTTTCTTTCTATAAGTGTCCCTTAAAAGGATTGTAAAACAAAGGCACATTCATATTTTGAGAAAACTCTTATATCTTCCTAAGCCCCAACAATATTCGACTGGGAAATTATTTTTTAATATAGTCTGTGGTCACTCCTTGAGTACTTTTCTCATATCATTTTTTTGATACAATAGTCCCCAGATTATAGTTTACAACTTTCCATCTTTATACTTGAAGGATGATGAAACGTTCTTGTTCATGTCACCATGAAGTGCAAAATTAATAAATTTTCAATAAAATATAAATAACCATAAATATTAGGCCATAATTTCTATGTCGTAAGACTTTAAATTTTTGGGTTCACATAAATGTGAGAAAAAATTATAGTGGATGATGATTCAATCCTCATTAGGGAAGATCCTTTTCTCTAGATGTTATCCATCCACCATATCACCCTGAAGAAATGGGTATAAATTTTTTCTCATTCCATCATGACATGTAGTGACATCTATATCAACCATTATAGGACCAACTGATACAATGGACAAAATTTTTGTGTTCCCCCATTCTCAGGAACCTTCCTTTCACTAATTTCCCTCAATGGTCTTGAAAAATAAAGATCCTCATAAAATCACCATCAATCATTAGGGAAATTATTATTTCTAAATGAATCCTCAGCTTAACTATTCATTGATACACACTGTTTTTTCATTCAAAAGTAACCCTAAAAGTCTTGTTAACTAGAGAACATTGTTCCTTTGGAGAAACCTCTTCTATATCTATAAGTCCCAATAATTTCATGTAGGGAAAATCTTTATGAACATGGTCTATGATCATTTCTTACATAAATATACCATATAATTTATCTGATCCATAAGGCACAAAATAATTACCTAAAATCCACTATTTTTTACCTGAAGAATTTTGGAACATTCATGAATAACAACCATTTCTAGAGTCATCATCCCATAACTCATGGTCAAAGATGTTTAATCTAAAACACCAGTTACATTAGTCTATCTTGCAATAATATAAAATTCCAATGGAAAGTGGCATAGAAATCCCTAGGATAAAAACCCATAAAAGGAACCATGGGTAAAAGTTATGTCTCATCTATCTAGACATTCAGCCCACACTATTTTAGAAAAATTGAATAATGACCAAAAAAAGAGTCATAAAACTTGTTAAGTTGAAAACCCAAAAAGGGTAGACTAAGAAAAACCCATGTCTGACCCTATAATTATTCTTCAAATTTGACTTAAGAAACAATTAGGGTGATGAAACAAAATACACAATGTTTTTAGGGTTTTCATATGAGTCTTAAAATAGACGAACTACACTCCCTAGGTCCAAGGGCCTAAGAAAAAATTATAGCACCCTCTTATTCCTATCATTGTGATTTAAACACACTGATGAAAAAATGTTTATCTAAAAAAAACATATTTGGTGTTAAAATAAAATTATGGAAGAAAACATGGATGAATACATAGATGATTGAGAAAAATATTATTTTCATTTGTGCAGAAAAAATCAAAGGAGCATCCATTGGTGTCTCTATCATATTTTAAAAAATATCATCAACATAACTATTGAGTTTCTGAAGGGTCTCTCGAGAATCATTGAAATACTATTCAATCTCATCAAGGAGAGAGCCTCAGCCTATTAATCCAAGAAGAGTTCCACCACTACATATTCAATGGAATTATTACCCTCAACTTGAACCGCTTCCAATGAATAGTGAAGTAGTTTAAGTTCCCCTTTGTCTGCATGAATCTATTTTTCATGATCAAATATATAAAAATGAATTTCCTCTCAATCTATTTCTAGCACCACATCAATTTCTTGGTGTGATTTAACTCTTCCTAGGATAATTCATCTCTAAGATCCTCAGTTCAGGTGAGAATTATTACTTTTTTATGGAATTGTTGTGAATCAAGGTCTTTCTCCAATTAGAAAATGCTATCCTTCACAGTAACGTAGAAAAATGTGGTAATAAAATCCAACACACCCCTACATGAAAAAATTCTTTGAAGATTATGGAGTTTTCAACGTAGATCTTCTTTGGGTTTCTTTAAGAGTAACTCATAGATGTCTTCCATATTAATCGATGACATGGCCATAACGAATCTTGAGCCTCTAGTATTTCCATAGAGATGGTCTCAGAAGGATAGGTGTACACAAAACTTTGTTCATATTTGGAAGAAACTATTTTTTTCCCTTCTATAGAAACATCATCCTCACCTTTTCTAGTAAATTGAGTTTGGGCAGGGGTCTTCCCTATAGATTCATCCACTGAAACTGATGGTGCTAAAGGGGGAATGAAATTAATCATCGACAATGGATGATAGGAAGGAGAAAGGTAATAGTGGATCAAAGTAGATTATTGAAATTACCCCTTGATGGATTATCTAATAAGATTAATTCCACCATAACACTCTAGGGATCAACACAATGAACTAAGATTTACTACTGAGGAAGATTCTTCTAAATTTTCTTAGGGCTCAAGATGGAAGGATATTTGGAATAACTCACTTTGGGGACTTAGTCTATCATCCCCAAATCAATATATGTTGTATGAAACATGATTATGTCATCATGGAATTCATTGGAATAATTTTCTATAGATAAAATTTCATCAGTAAAGATCATTTATTTAATTAATTAGACGCAAGAAGGTCATTCATGGGGGGAAACACAATAGAGATATACTCATGTTCATAAAACTCAATAATAAAGTCCAAAATATACTCCAATGAGATATGAACATCAATATATTGATAATTTTCATCCATTATTTAATTATATAATACAAAAAATATAGTGACATCATCACAGTCAAGGGTATTCAAGACATTGGTATCAAGACCCAAATTGGATTCTACATCATAATCATCCACTATCCTTTCAGTGAGCACAACCATTTATTGCCCCACCAAATCAGTATTTTATCTATCACCTTCATTGTATGGCCCTCATTCATCCACTAATAGGGTAGGTACGGGACTAGCAGTAGTGGTCGCATGATCCTCCAGTGTTTGCAACTGATCTAAAATATCATAAATAATATAAGTCTGAAATTAGCGCATGATACCTTATGATGTGAGTTTGAAATTTACTTTATTCTCATCACTCTATACAGTAATAGGAATGAATGTGGACTCATACCTTTACACTTCTCATATTGAATGATGGACTTACCATCAAGAACATCTACCACATTTGGAATAACCTCCTCAATTCTCAGAGGGTCATCTCTGAGCCCCTTGAGAGAGGTTATGAGAGTGGATCCTGCAACCCACTAGCATGATAAAACATCTATTCTAGAAAACTAAATAGTAAATGATGTCTTAAAACCCCACCATGACTAATGATACTCTTCTACAAGTGCTTTACTCTCTATATTTCCTTCACTTTTGATGGTGGTAGGGTAGCACTTGCCTCTTCAAATACAGGTAAGGTCGGTGACAATCGATAATAATCTCCCTCCATGTCCCCTTACATTATCCTATATCCGTAGGACAACTGCGCTAATTGAGGATTTCATCGCTTAGCCTCAATAATGGTTCCTGTCTGGGCATATCTCAGTGATGGGATCTCAAAATATTATCCCTATACTCACTATAAATTAAAGTCATACTTTTGTCAGTAATATTTTTAAAAAAATTAATAGAAACAATAAATAATATATGATAAGGAAAAAATTACTTCCTAAGGATTGATGAATTTATCCCATTCATTGGTGTATTATTTATTAAGCTATACAATGGTACCTCGATCCATAATATCCTCCACTCATCTCATAGAGGGGATCTAATTATTGGTGGTGTAAATAATAATCTCCATCTCTCAAATGTTTATTCCTTCCTCAATAATATTATCTTAAAAGTGAAGGTTAGGTGGGGCATGAACATCACAAATATGTTAAATCTATAAGACGATGAAAATAAATGAACATAGGTCTTTAGCTTCAGAAGGAATTTCCTACCAAAATTGGACTGCCTCCATCTAAACATAATATGATCTTACTCCAACCTTCTATGAAGTCTACCCAATACTCACTGATTTCAATTGATTTATATCTATCTCTATCACAGTCGAACAAATGGAAGTTAGAGACTATATTATTTATTTACAATGGATTCTAGACCATTTAGGTTCATCCTCAACTAGTGCAACCCTTTTGATCATAACTGACTCACTAACCTGTATATGAGGCCTCTTGGATGAGCTTAGTGCTTAACTACTATCACTCTATGGAATTGTTTGAACTATTCTACAATGATTCCCCCCATAAGTGATTAAATATTTTTCTTGGGGAACACTCATTATCAATATCCCTTGAGAGTACGATACGATCTAGGATTTTTCCTACTAAGAGGCCAACCCAATCAATGGACTCTCCATAGGCTATTTAATTACCGCCTATGTTACCTCCAAATCCATGAGGACGTTGAATTTTTTAGCCACCATTGTGTATTTATGTGATTGAAAGTTCATGGGAGGGGATACATTTGTGAGCTAAAAGAATACAATTTTTCAAGCAAATATATAAGGATGAAAGGCTTTACAGATAATCTCACCATCAATTTGGGTTTCTAGCACACTATCGCTAAAGGAAATCATGTACAATCTCACTTCATTACTATATTTTCCATCATTGGTGAACATACTTGCAGGAGGATACCTATATGGAAGGATGTTTAATTATACCATTAGATTTAGTTTTGTTAAGGCTTAAAAATACATTAAATACAAGGGTTTAATTCCATAGACAACATAAACTAAAATGGAAAAAAACTGGCCTCCAGGAACACTGAATTTTCTCAGTACGCCATAATTGCTAAAGTGTTTTGAAACTCATCCACATAACACCTGAAATGGACCTAAAATTATGAATGGTTACTTTCACATATGCTTGTTCAATAATAATTATTGAATTCACACTAATATTGGAGCTTCTAACCCTATATGCTTCCCCTCTATAATCTTTTCCGGCATGAAAATTTTCCTAAGATGTACACCTTAATTTTATTCATGATCTGGTAACAAGTTGATGATTAACCATATCTATTTGAATCCATAAAGACATATCTTCGTGGGTATTTTCGAATTTATTGTGTACCCCCATATGTTGTACAGTCCTTGCTCAAGCATAGGAAAACAATCTACCTTGAATTCCACTCTTTTCTATTGTAGGATAATTTGTTGGGAGATTGGATGTGGGGACCTCTTTTTGGGGACTGATGAATTAATTCATCAACGATTTAGAGTGGAAATTCCATCATGGTATAGGATCTTCATTCATAATATATATAGAAATATGTAATATATTATGAAAAAATAGGTGTTTGTTCAACATCATCCCACTTCAGTTTCAGTGGGGTAAAGTTTTTAGGCATCTCTCCAAGAATGGGCACTCTAGAAACCTTTTTGACGTAAAAAAAGATTCTAACTTCTATATGTGTAATATGGAATGTATTCATCCATAGAATTTATTGGATTAATAACTTAGGGATGATATTTTTATTCTTATAAAAATATGGCTAGGCCTCCCAGACTACCTCATAGATGTTGAAATACTTCATCTAATTCTAAAATTCATTATAATACTGGCACATTTAGTATGTCCACATCCACTCTAGCTTAAAACCTCCTCCATGGAGAAGGTCTTAGTCTTCCTTCCATCCTTTTGATTGGTCTATCTTTGAAGCAATAAAGATATAGGGGTAGTATTGTAGCTTCGATTTAGTTGTGTGAGGCTTTAAATCTAGGTAATAGCTTATATGATAAATTATCTCGGTAGAAGGTAACATTCCCTCTTTGATATATACGTCGTTGTCCATGATGTTAGCAGTAGTGAAATTCATGTACTAATGAAAACCTGAGTGTAACGACCAAATTTTTTTTCAATGGAAATTCATTTCTTATAAATATGTCATAACCACATCAAATCACAACATAATGAACCACTAAGTGCTTTTTGACCTTTAAACATAAGTTTGTCACTTCTGTGATGTGAATTTCGGAAATCTGACATACACAGTTACGATTAGTAAAGAAAAACTTATTTTTTGGTGAATACTTACCTACAATTATGAGTAGTAACATACCCTTATGAATATTTATATACTCAATGAATAGTAACATATTCTATGATAGTATGTAAATAATATTCAAGGGGAAGTATGATATACCTATGTTTTGGAATAAGTAAATAAATGTTTTAAAACTATTTTTTAGAATAAATTATGATTTTAAATAAATATTAAATTAATAATACACAGAAAATAATTTTGAAAAATGGATTTCATTTTTGGATTCTACACATCAAAAAATGGATAGGATGAATTTTTGGTATTTTTCTAAAATACTCAAATTTTTTATGAATAGTGAAATACGGTAAAATACCGTATATACAAATTATAAGTTAAATACACAATTTATGAAACCATAAGTGATGTAATACCTCTTGGTTCGAACTCACATGCATTAATTAACATTCTTGGTCATGGAATCATCACTATTTCTGGTCTTGAGGGAAATTAATAAACCAATGATTAAAAAATTATAAAAACCCTTTTCTCCTCCACTATAACCCCCCCCCCCCCACTCCCTCTGCTCTTCACTCCTCTGAGCCTTGAATCACCTAAATGTTCTAACAAAATACCATTCCTTACTCACTCCCTACATCCAAGAAGATCTTGGTCTTTCCAAAAGACCAAAATCCCTTCCCTTAAGGAGGTTCTCAAAGAGGTTATTTCAAGAGGTAAAGCCCTTTTCTTTTTAATTTAATTTCATTTCATTTTATATTCTTTTTTTATCATTTAATCACCTAATTTGTACAAATTACCATGATATATCCAATATTATCTATATAATATAATTATATTATGTGAATATAAGAACTATCATCAATATCCTTACTCCCTCTCTTTTATTTTATAAACGAAATCAATGTCCATGTGGTTCCAATTTATAACATTTGTGGATGACGAAGTTTTGTTCTTCAATTTATACTTCATTATTGGACATGAAACAATTTTAATGATTGGAACAGAATATAATATATATTATAACATAATTAATATTCAGGAACCATTATACATATATATTATTAAATCGTATGACCAAACAAGTTCGGAATAATCAAAATACCGCTGAAATAATATAAGTGAATGTCATAAATATTTAATCTAATGATTCATCATCTTTCCATGTATAAAAATGATATAAATGACCATTAAAACATCTATATGTTCATAAATAATATGTAATTTCAATTATGGAGATTTACATCCATTCCACATGAACTCCATTACTTAAGATCATGTAAAATGATTATGAAAATAAAGAAAATGAACGCTCCAGAACAACAAAATTTAATATAATAACTTATCAATAAGGGAATAAACGAACAAAAAAATATACTATAAACTAAATAAATGACTAATAGGTTATTAAATAAGTTATTAATAAGTCTAATTTCATATTCCTTGACCTTAAAATTTTGTTGTCTACTTACCACAATGAGGTTATTATCTATTATTGTGTACTCCTCATAAAATCCGTGTGATTGTTTTATATATTTTTACCAAATATAATACTTCCTTATTTTATGTATAGTTGCACATTTTAAATGGAACTTTCAAAATTATTTTCGATATACAAGACCGATTGAAGGGAATTTCTCAAATTCTTACCTATTTTAATGGGAATTATATAATTTGTTTTTATCAACCACTAATTTTATAAAACCAATCATTTTATTATGAAAATACTATTTTCATTATGTTTTGGTTTTATACAACCAATTTTCAAAAATAACTTTTCTTTTCCAAATAAAAGAGCATTTATCTCAAGAATTACTCAACGATTTTAAAAGATTATTTTCATATATTTAAACACTCTTGTAGATTATTATGTTTTTTTGGGACTAATAACTTATTATATTTTAATACACATTTAATTTAATGGATTATGATTAGTTTTATTGTGGATGTTCCATCCTAAAACCACTCACCAATTTACTTCAAATGGTTAGAGTTTAAGCTTAATATTTGGGGAAAGTTATTTACATTTCATATGTTAGTTTCAATATGAATGTATATGTCGTTTATGTTTATCCCCAATCATATGAGGAATTATTTGGACTTATTATGTGATGGGTGGGGCCTTCTATATCCCCTCTATACATTGGTAGGTCTCATGAGACAAATATACATGGAATTGGATGAGGCCTTTCCCAATTCGATATATGGTTTTGGATGAGGCCTTAATCATTTTTAGAATCCTCTGACAAGGCCTTGAAAAAATGTTTTATAATGTCCAACATATGATATTCCCACATTATGAAGCTAGTAATTGAAATTTCATGTGGTTATTCAACTAGTAGAATACCCATGATTATGTTTTATTATGACATTATTTACTCAACTCATATTCCGGCCATAATGTGTTCAAGTTTATTTTTTTAAAGGAATTTATTTTATCAATTATTCACTATTACTAACGTTAATGTTTATGATATCTTTCATTGTAATGCATACTCATACTAATAATTTGATCTCACCCCTTTATTGTGTTTTATTTTCCCAGGATATGAAGAAGTACGTTATGAGTTATTTACAGAAATAATCTAGGAGGAGTAGATGTTTATAATGGAATAAATTATTCTTGTATTTCCTTTCATGATGTAACTTTGAACTTATATATGTATCTTGTTTCAAAAGTACACTAAACTACTTGGTACTTTGGGATACATATTTCTTATTTTTATTCCATTATAATCAAATAAGGTACAAACTTCAGGCAACTGGGGTCGGTTCCTTATAGTAGGTATCAGAGGAAGTCTATTAGAAAACCCAGAAACTATATTTAGAAAATATAGATTTGGTAAAAAATCCATAATATAGTCTTTGAGGATAAGAATATAAGAACACCCTATTATTTTGGTAAGGAATATATTATGGGTTTCTAGCAACTACATCCCTGTCTGGATACAAACTGGTAGAGGTGGCTCTAGCACAGATGTACCTAGGAGTGAATGCTCCGACAAGTATTTCTGGGCTTGACCTAGGGTAGCCTGGTACATGACAAAGGGACTTTCTTTACTCTTGGTATTGAAACTCTGGGGGTATATTCGTAAGATAATTCACATTTTCTTTACAAGCAATTATAAAGGATTTAAATGTAATTTTTTCCTCAAAGAAACGATTTTTGTGATAATGGGATTATCCTTGTGTAGGATTTCAATTAATGCTATGTATTTTGTCAAGTTAAGATTATACATTATGATTCATAACCTAATATAGTTTATTCCATTAGCTAGAAATTGAACATAGTGAAAGAAATGGAAACCACATGAACACGCGTATCCCATGTAGGGATTTCCCTTCGATGCAAGATAATGATGTTGGCTCTAGTGCTCCCACTGGTGAAAAGTAGCTTATAACTATATTGGGACAACTTACTTAGGTAATGAACAATAAACTTATTCATATGGATCATCTGGATCCTCCATGTGGAGATTCTTTGTTAGATCAATTTATGAGACAACAACCTCCATCATTCAATGGGACTAAGAACCCATTTGTCGGTGAAAAGTGGATAAGTTCCCTAGAGAAGATATGTCTCAGTTTGGGATGTTATGAAAGAGATAAGGTCATCATGGAAGTTTATCATATATCGGGAGAAGAAAATTAGAAGTGGTCATTAATCCAAAACACAAATGAGGAAGAAGAGATAGAAGAGGTGGAATGGAGGGACATTAAGGAAATATTCCAAGACAAATTCTTTCCTCATGAACAACGAGCAGATATTGAAAGGAAATTTCTGAATTTGAGGCAAAAAGAAGATGTGAATGTTGAAAATTATGAAGCTAACTTCACAATGTTATCAATGGATATTGTGTACTACATATGAAATCTAAGGAGAAATATTGATCAATTATTTGATGGCTTAATGTCATTCCTCTGACAGGCTCTGGTCTTCCAAAGTTTTTTATCATATGAAGATATAGTTTCATTTGATATCAATATGGAAAAGAAATTATCTAAGTATTATGACTTAAAGAGAAATAAAGAGAAAAATAGGGCTCTTGAAAACTCTAGAAAAGGAAATAAGTAAACAGGGAATAAAGGAAGAGTTGAATTTACATCCTGTGAAAATTGTGGAAGGAAACAGCCCGGTGCCTGATTAAAGGGAAAAAGAGTATGCTATAAATTTGGATTGAAAAGACATATTTCTAATGATTTTAAGGGGAATAAATAAGCTATTAATATTCAATGCTATAATTATCGAGAGACGGGACACTATGATAATGATTGTCCCAATAATAAAGGAAACATGCTACAGAAAAGGCCAAGGGCCAAGGGACAAGCTTATGCGGTCACAACTATGGAGGCTGAAGTTCCTAATGAAGTGGTGACAAATACATTAATCATTACATCAAACATATCGAATGATTTATTTTATTCTTGATCATAAAATTCATTTATATATTCCTAGTTTTCCATGAAAATTAGACATGTCCAATTTGATTTAATAATGCAGTTATTAGTCAAAAATCCTGGTGGATGTATCATTACAACAATGGCATGTCGATCAGTCCCCCTCAGGACACATAAATATGCTTTAGTTTCTAACATTATCATCATACCAAGGATTGAATTTGATATAATTCTCTATATGAATTGGCTATAAAATTATGATGTGAAGATCTATTGCAAGAAGAAGGAAGTTATAATTTTTGAGAATGGTGTAGAATCCATTATCTCTAGAGAAGAAAACTTGCCATATGATTCTTATATAGATCCACCCCTAGTATCTCTACTAAATTAAATTATTCGAGAGGAAGGGAAGGAAATAACTCTGGGTGAGGAAATGGATGTTTAAATATAAGATACTCTTATTGTGCACAAACATAATGACGCATTTCTAGAGGGTTTACTTAGAAATCCTCTAGAGTGGGGAATTGAGTTTTCTATTGACATAATTACTGGTTCAAGGCTCATATCAATTACCCCTTATAGAATACCCACTGTGGAGTTAATGGAACTAAAGAAACAACTAGAGTAATTGAGTGATAAAGGATTTATTCTCCCTAATGTTTCTCCATGGGGATCCCCTGTTCTTTTCGTTAAGAAGAATGATGGGTCTATGAGAATGTGCATTGACTACAGGGAGATCAGTGCTATAAAAATAAATAACAAATATCCCCTACCTCATATTGATGATTTATTTGATCAAATT
Organism: Viscum album; assembly: GCA_963277665.1. Taxonomy (NCBI): domain Eukaryota; kingdom Viridiplantae; phylum Streptophyta; class Magnoliopsida; order Santalales; family Viscaceae; genus Viscum; species Viscum album. Next base: position 1,912,358,881 of record OY728158.1, read on the forward strand.
CATGGAGCCTGATATTTTTTAAGGATTGATCATCAATTTGGATATCATCAGTTTTATGTGAGGATGGAAGACATTCTAAACACAATATTTCGAACTAGGTATGGGCATTAGAAGTTAACAATAATGCCTTTTTGACTAACTAATAAACCATCTATTTTCATCGATCAAATGAATAGATTTTTTAGGTAATATATTGACAGCTTCATATTGGTGTCTATTGATGATATCTTAGTATAATCCAAAGGCTATAAAGATCATGAAAATAACTTGCTCACTATTTTGAATACTTTTAGAAGAAATGAATTATATGGGAAGTTTAGTAAGTGTGATTTTTGGCTCCAATTAGTTTACTTTCTTGACCCCATTGTCTCTATGTATGGAATATCTATATATCCAGCGAAGACAAAGGATGTGCAAGAATGGCCTACTCCAACAAACATAATTGAGGTATATAGTTTTATTGGTTTAGCAGGTTATTATCAACGTTTTGTTCAGAACTTCACCCGTTTATCCAACCCAATGACCAAGATTACACTAAAAGGGGTTAACATTGTATGGACAATGGAATGTGAAGAATTTTTTAAATAATTGAATAGAAGGTTAGAGAATGCTCCAATCTTTACTCTACCATCAGGGGATTTTGGATTTGTGATCTCTATTGATGAATCAATGAAAGGACATGGATGTGGACTTATGAAGAATGATAGAGTGATTGTCTATGTATCTAGCCAGCTAAAATTTCATGAACAGAACTATCCAACTCCTGATCATCAGTTAGGATTGGTAATAGTTTCTCTAAAGATTTGGATACATTACCTCTATGGAAACAAATGTGAGATATATGCAGATCATAAGTGTTTGAAAAATATGTTATAATATAAATAACTCAACATGAGACAAAGGAGATGAATTTAGCTAATCATGGATTATTATTTTACAATACACTACCACCTGGGGAAGGTAAATAATGTGGAAGACACTTTGAGTAGAAAGGACCATAGAATTCTGAACATGATGAGAGTTGAAAGGGATCCTTTCTTCATGGATCTAGTAAAGATGGATATGGGAATAATCAAGGGAGGTAACACATCACTACTTATTCAAATGGTTTCCAAAACCTCATTAATGGAAATGATGAAATGTTCTCATGCTAATGATGAGAAGTTTCAAAAGAAAAGTAATGATGTAAATGATGGGAAGTTGATTGACTTCGTATATAAAGGTGTCATTTTTAAATTCATAAAGTGGATTTGTGTCCCCTCTATTCCTGATCAAAATAGGGAACTATTGGATGATCTTCATAGATATAATTTCTCTATACACCCTAGTGGAACAAATATGTATAGAGTTTTAAAGGAACATTTTTGGTGGGAAAACATGAAGAAGGAGATTTCTGATTACATGCCGAGATGTTTGAATTGTCAATTGGTGAAGGATGTAAGACAAAATCCTAGAGGATTCATGAAAACCCGTCCTATACCTATGTGGAAATGGGATGATATTTCAATGGAGTTTTTCAGTGGGCTACCAAAGACTCCAAGAAAGAATGATGTGATATGGGTCATTGTTTATCATCTTACAAAATGAACACATTTAATTTCTAAAAGAGAATATTTACCACTTCAACTTTTAGCAAGACTATATTATTGATGTTGTACCACTTCATGGTATACCCTTATCAATTGTTTCTGATCATGATCCCTATTTTACAACATAATTCTGGAAAACACTTTTGATGGCCCTTGACATTGATCTTCATTTGAGCACTACCTACCACCCACAAACTGATGGACAATCAGTACGACCTATTCAATATTTGGAAGACACATTGAGATCTTGTTAACTTGACTTTGAAGGTATGTGGGATTAGTATCTACCTCTTGTAGAATATTCCTATAACAATATCTTCCATTCAAGTATTTAGATTACACCGCATGAAGTGTTATATGGAAAGAGATGTCGTACACCAACTTTTTGGGATGATGTTTGTGAAATAAATCTTGTAGGACCAAAACTTGTTGAGGAAACAGTGGAAAAGGTAAATATTATAAAAAACCATATAAAAAAATCTCAAATTAGGGAAATATGAAATGTTTATAACCAATGAAATGATTTTGAATTTCAAGAAGGAGATCACGTTTTCTTAATGGAATCTCCATTGAAGGGTATTATACGATTCAGTAAGAAGGGAAAATTAAGTCCTAGGTACATCATAACATTTGAAATTATGGATCGAATTCGAACCATAACATACCATTTGGAAATGTTTCCAAGTATCTCCAAGGTTCACAATGATTTTCAGGTATCAATGTTAAGGAAATACATGCCAAAACCAATGTATGTACTCACCATTGAAAAAATAGAACTTGAGCTCGATCTATCTTATTTGGAAGAGCCTATCAAGATTATTGATACCATAAAACATGTATTGAGAAATCGGATGACTCTTCTGGTAATGGTTATTTGGAGGAACCATAAGATGATGGAAGAAACATGGGATCCTAAGGATCTTACATTGAAGACATACCCAAATCTATTTAGGTAACATTTTGCAAATCTTGAGGAAGAAATTTTTGTGAGGGGAGAATGTAACGACCCCATATTTTTTCATTGGAAATTAATTTCTCATAAATAAGTCATAATCACAAGAAATCACAATATAACGAACTAATAAGTGATATGTGAACTTTAAAAATATGTTTGTCACTTATGTTATGTGAATTTTAAAAATATGACATACAGGATTGCGATTAGTAAGTTATTTGGGGTCCAATAAGAAAAACGTAATTTTTTGTGAATAGAAACCTACCCATATGAATAGTAACATACCCTTATGAATAGTGATATAACCTAATGAATATTAACCTTATATATAATGGTATATAAATAATATTCAAGTGGAAGTACGATATACCTACATTTTGGAATAAGTAATTAAATATTTTTAAACTGTTTTTTTAGAATAAATTATGATTTTAATTAAATATTAAATTAATAATATATAGAAAATTATTTTTTAAAAATAGACTTCATTATTGGATTATACACATCGAAAAATTGTTAGGGGTAATTTTTGGTATTTTTCTAAAATACACGAATTTTTGATGAATAGTGAAATACAGTAAAATACCGTATATACAAATTATCAGTTAAATACACTATTTATGACATTGTAAGTGATGTAATAACACCTTTTTAGAACTCACATGCATTTATTACTATTCTTGGTCATGGAATAATCACAATTTTTGGTCTTGAGGGAAGTTAATAAACTAATGATTAAAAAATTATGAAAACTCTCCTCTCCACTATAAAACCCACCTCACTCCCTCTTTTCTTCACTCCTCTAAGCCTTGATGATATTAAATGTTCTTCCCAAATACCATTCATTAGTCACTCCCTACTTCCATTAATCTCTTGTTATTTCTAAATGACCAAAATACCTTCCCTTAATGAGGTTCTCAAAGAGGTTATTTCAATAGGTAAAGTACCTTTCTTTTTCAATTAGTTTCATTTCAATTTATATTCTTCTATTATCCTCTCCTCACCTCCTCTATCAAAAATGACCTTGATAAATCCATTATAATATATATACTAGAATTATATCATGTGAATGGAAGAAACATCATAAATATCCTTACTCTCACTCTTTTATTTTATTATCTAAATCAACATAAATGAGGTTCTAATTTATAACCTTCACGGACGACGAATTTTATTTTTTTTCAATTTCTACTTCATTACTCATCATCAAAGCATTCTTATGGTTGAAAAAAACTATAATATATGCATTATTACCTAATTAATATTCAGTAACCAGTATACATACATATTTTTAAATCATATGACCAAACTATTTCCTAATAATCAAATTACCGCTAAAATAATCTAAGTGAATGTCATAAATATTTCATCTAATGATTCATCATGTAAAAAAATGATAGAAATGACCATTAACACTTATGTATTTTCCAAAATAATATTTAATTTTAATTATATAGATTTACATCCATTCCACATGAACTCCATTACATAAGAACAAGTGAACTGATTATGAAAATAAAGACAATTAACACTTTAGAAAAACAGAATTCAATATAATAACTTATCAATAAGGGCATAAATGAACTAAAAAAAATTATGATAAAATAAATAAATATATTTATAATAGGTTTTGAAATAAGTTATTAATAAGTCTAATTCCAGATTCCAAGACCTTATGTTGAAGAGAGGAACACATTCGGATATAAGGTAAGGGTTTTTCACCCAAACCTCCATTTTTTATTCTGGTTACTTTTTTTATCTACATAACTCAATGAGGTTCTTATATAATATTGTGTACTCATAATAAATTATATGTGAGTTTTTTATATATGTTTAAAAACCATAATAATTCCTTATTTTATGGATATTTACATGTTTTAAATGAAACTTTCAAAATTATTTCTGAAATACAAGCCCGATTCAAGGGAATTTCTCAAATTCTTACCCATTTTTAAGGGAACTCAATAATCTATTTTTAGAAAACATTGAATTTCTAAAATCACTAATTTTACTATGAAAATACTATCTTACTTTAGTTAATGTTTTATACAAATACTTTTCCAAAATAACTCTTCTTTTCAAAATAAAAGAGCATTTATCTCAAGAATTACACAATGATTTTAAAAGAGTATTTTTGTCTGTTTCCAGACTCTTGTTGATTTTTATGTATTTTAGACTAATATCTTTTTATATAATACTAAATATTTAATTTAATGGATTATTATTAGTTTTATTGTGGATGTACCATCCTAAAACCATTCACCAATTTACTCTGAATGATTGGAGTTTAATCTTAGTATTTAGGGAAAGTTATTTACATTTCATATGTTAGTTTCAATATTAATGTATATGCTGTTTATGTTTATCACCTCTCATATGAGGAATGAATTGGAATTATTATGTGATGGTTTGGTCCCATTATATCCCCTCGATGCATCGGTATGTCTCATGAGACAAATATATATGGAATTGGCCAAGGCCTTTCCCAATTTGATATATGGTTTTGGCTGAGGCCTTAATCATTTTTAGACATATTGGTCGAGGCCTTGACAAAATGTTTCATAATGTCTGTCATACTAACTTACCTAATTATGAATCTATTAATTGAAATTTCATGTGATTATTCTTATAGTATAATACCCATGATTATGTTTTATTATGACATTATTTAATCAACTCATATTCCTGCCATAATGTGTTCAAGTTTATTATTTTTTTAAAGGCATGTGTTCTCAATTATTCTCCATGACTAATGTTTATGTTTATGATATATTCTGATGTATTTATTATGCTCACTCAACATTTTATCTCACAACTTTTTTGAGTTTCATTTTCCCAGGATATGATTAATTACGTTATGAGTGATTTGCAGGGATTAACTTGGAGGCATGGATGTTTCTAATAGAATTAATTTAATGATGTATGTCCTTTCTTGATTTAATGTTGGAATTATATATGTATCTTGTTTCAAATTATACTAAAATACTTTTTCATTCAGGATACATATTACTTGTTTATATGCAAATATAATCAAATAAGGCACCTGCTCCGGGAATCTGGGGTTGAGTCTTTACACCGAGAGAATAAGGTAGCTCTTCAGCTTTGGGATGTGAACATCATTTAGGATCTTGTGATTTTGGATTTGTATCTGATCACTCTTGGGTTATTCATGAGGACATTTCATTATATTATTCACTAAATATGGGACTGTGGTGTCACATGATTCATAATAATCCATCCTAATTAAATCTATCATCTCATTATCTATTGAACATCTGGTTCATCAGAAACTCTAACCTTATGAGTGGCCATTCGAAATATTAGTTGAAATAATAATATTTTCATTAGATATAAAATCTTGGTCTGGAGGAAAAATTTATAAATTTGGAAATGTAGTGGCCTTTCATATGTCACCCACCCAAGTGACCTCATGTAGGACAATGACCAAAATAACCATGTGTAGGTCACTCACTCAAGTGAGCTCTTAAAAGTCACTCACCTATATTCATGGGTCATGAAGATAAGGGAAAACAAAGTCTATACAAATATATACTTTCAAGAAATCCTTCTTGGAAGAATAGTGAGACAAGAGTGATAGTGAAGAAGTGCGGTGGAAAGGAGAGAAGAAGAAACACTGGGAAATTGAAACTATTTATATATATTTGGACCCTTACATGGTCTTCCTATATAAAATATCTACATGGTCAACCTGAATGACCCACCTATGTGATATACTAGTGTGACCCATTTTCTAATGACTTTCTTGTGGGATACTCTAGTCATAATTCTCATCAATATTGAGTATAAATATATGTGAACATACAGAGGAAAATTAATGATGGATACATCAATGTATAAATATCTCTACCTTAGGATTATACCCTTTTCTTCTGATCAAATCTAATCCTTAGGCGGGAAGGATTCTGTTTACAATCACTTTTTCCACATGAGGATTAGAATTTTCAAAGGCAAATCCTTTAAGGGATAGATAAGTGAAAGACATCAAAGATAACATGAATTTTACCAATTAATACCACATATGGGCCAACCAGTGTCAATAAAAATGGTGAGCTTGTGCATGAAGAGTCAACACACAGGTCCCAACATGCACACCTATCATCATCGCACAAGTCCAGACTCTATGACTAGAAGATGCTTATTGGACCAACATTCATGGCCCTATGAGCATAATCAACCCCTATTGTAGGTCACACATACACTAGTTAATTTACAAGTTACCTATAAAATAAAAATCCTCAACCTAAGGTTCTCAGGTTTCCTATAAATACGACCCTTGAGAACCTCATTTTATATAATAGGAAGACTAGAAGAAGCCCCAATTATCTTATCACCCTAGTCCTTCACTAAAGACCTGAAAACACCAATGATATATCTTCAAAAATAAAATAAATAGTGTAACGCCCCGACCCCAGTTACCCAGAGTCGGTGCATTATTACATAACATTGGCATGATAACAAGAAGATCAAATCTCGAAAGACCGATTATTTTAGTGGCCTTGGAAACACTAGATATATTCATAAGGTTTACATTATATCATAAAATGAAAAATACAACAACATAGTATCCATAGTCCACACTTTTATCCCCTCATACTATCCCTACAGGTCATTCATAATTTACTTCTTCACATCCTGGGAAAAATAAAATATAGAAAAGTGGTGAGCTCAAATGCCCAGTAAGGATAACAATATATCAGAAACATTCATAAATAAGAATAAACATTTAAGGCAATGTATAACTAAAAAAAGCCTTTTAAACTTGAACTTCAACATAGTATGGAAAAAATAAAATTAAATAACACCATTTACTTATTCACATGGATATTCTAATAATTGAATAATCACATGCAATATCAATAACCACTTTCATAATGATGGAATGCATAATTTCAGACTATCATAACCCCATAGCCAAGGCCTCGTGCCAATACTACAAATAAGATTTTGTCAAGGCCTTGTGCCAAGACACTAGTTTGTCTCATAAGACCTACCGATGCATCGAGGATCTATAGCTGGCTCCACCCTTCACTTACTAAGTCCAATGCATTCCCATATGAAAAGGTTTAAACATAACATAAACATTCGTATTAAAACTAGCATACGAAATTTCAATACTTTCTCCATAAACCATGAATGGTATAAGAATAACACATCCATAGTAAAACATATCACAAAACCTTCAATACAATAAAAAAGTTTTATATCATAATAAATCAACTTCAAATAAGCTTAAAATCAATCAAAGGATGTTGACATAGATGAAATCAAAACTATTTGAGAGAAATATCTCTTTTCTCGAAATCATTGGAAAGTCACACATTTATAAAAGAAGTAATTCAAAAGAGATTTTTGAATCAAAGTGTCCCATACCAATTTGAAACTTTTGAAAAGAAATATCATTTCAAAACATTCATGTCCATATAAATAAATCCTTTAAATCATTTTGAAAACATGGACATTAATTAAAAATATTTAGAAAGTCAAATCTTTAAAACAATTAAAATTCTGATTTTGATAAAGAGTACCTTTCAGAAATTCTTAAAATATTCATTTTGAAATAATTTAAAAGTCACATAATTATAAAATAAAACATTTACATTGAAAATATCCTTATAATATTTTAAGGGAAGCTTCAACAATTTTATAACGGCATAGAATAGCCGCACCCACCGTATAAGTTTAAAAAAACATTCTTTCCTTAATTCTGTCGAAAAGGTTAAAAAGCACCTTGTTTGGAAAATGACGAAAAGAATCCTTTATAAACCTCTTATAAAAAGTCAAAAAAGTGTATAAATGACTTTAACCCATATTATGTAAAATAGTAATAATGTTTTGAATTTTTTTTAAGAAACATGGATGTGGATGATAAAGAGATCCCAGTAGATTATTACGTATAAACAACCTCGGATAATGAAGAGATTACGAAATAAACCCTTACCTTTTACTTTTCCTTGATTTGGGTAGGTTAACCTCCTGTATAATGGTGAAATAATTTTTATTAAATTATTCAAGAATCATATACATTAATATGATATCATATATTATCTTTACATTGATTTGTTAATAATATCTTAGTATTATCGTTGTTTTGGGTGTTAACTTACTCATTTTCTTTTATATGTTTTGTTACGTAAGCCGTGTTTGTCATGGATATGTTGTATCTTAATCATATCCAGAATGATATCAAGTCCTTATATACTATTATTAATCATCAAATGAGAATTATACTTGAATGGTTACGATGGAGAATGAATCTCATCGCGTTCGTGGAGACGGTAGTCTGTACGTACGCACGAGCGAAAATATCATTCTTTTGATTTTAAAATAATATATAATTGGATGGTATATCATATATACAGAATTATTATCATGATATATTTATTATTTACATGAATTATAAATCATTATTATACCCATCCAAAATAATAATTTATTGAATAACAATTACACCACGACGTGGAGACTGTAAGTCGTACGTACGCACGTATGGTGACATGTTATTCAAAGGATGGATAGAATACTGAATATGGTTGTACCATATTTATAATAACATCATAGTATACATAAGTTACTGGAGTTATTATTTTGAAATGGTAATATCAAATAAATAAGAAGTGGAAGAAGAAAGGAACTTGAAAAAGGGTGGTGAATCATTACCTCTTCTTTGGATTCTTCCTTTTGATTTGATGAAAAGGGCTCCTTAAGTTGGATTTATGACTAAAGTAAGGCCTCTAGGATGAAGTGAGGGAAGGTGAGAGAGTATTTGGGCAGAGGTTGGACGAACCAAAAGGCTTTGAAGGTGTGATTTAATGAGAAGAAAGAGTGCGCTTTTATAAGAGGGGCGAGGGGCACCTTTGGAAAAGCTAGAAATATTATTTTATAATAAATTCATATTCGGTTTATAATGGCTCCAAAGTGGATTATTTAAATTTTAACGTGGGGATAGGTTGAAAAACACTCAACCAATATATTTTAGATAGTATTGTGTCATTATAATAACCTTATCTTTAAGTATTAACTCTTAGTTAATTAGTTTCACTTTTACAATGTCTCTTTGTATTTTTATATTATATGGTTAATAAACTTACTATATACATCCAAGAGACCCCCCAAGTGGCCCATTAATGCTACACCTATCATGATATATGTCTTTTTTCCGAACCTTATATTTTTAGTAATTTAATATCAATTAATAATATAATATATGTTTTAAAAACTCTTTTATGTCAATTTTGACACTATTCAATAGTTGATTTTTGTAAAACTCATAACAGAATGATTACTTCGAACAAAGTTAATTAAATAATTCCTAACATGTCATATTAACCTATAAAATTAGTGTAATTCATAAAAGTCTCAAATTATATTTATTTGGGTATCTACAATATCAATCATTTTAATTTTTCACTATTGTGGTAATTACTGCATCACCATTGTGTCATATATAAATTACATTATTTAATGTCTAAAAATTATAAACAAAATAATATTATGTATGAAATCATTTTATATTTCTAATGAATATTTATAGTCGAAAATCCAACATATATTACCCTATGTAATTTTTTTTCTAAACGATATATGCTTGTGTCATTTTTGTATTCATTTTAACTTAATTAAAATAAAGTGTCCCTATCACTTACAAGTGGCACCATGGGGTCCCAAAATCGACCCAAAGATGCCCATGGTCGAACATGTATCAACCAATAAGGTTAGGACACGTTTTTGGGTAATTTAATATTGTTATAATATTATTTTTTAACCCTTATTTAGCAGATTTACCCTTTAACCATGGTAAATAAAATATTTACTAAAGTAATTATTCAAAATGTCTTAAAATAAATGTTATCTATTTACACAATTTTAATATCCTGATTCCAAATATGGAATCCATTTTTCCAAATTCAAAACACAGAAGTGGCAGAAATTAATTTAAAATTAATTCCCGTTGTTAAAACAAAAAGCGTGTTTTAAGAGATAAAAACTATCCAAAGATTGACAATTGTTTATGTCCGGTTTAATTGTGAAATTTTTTCCAAGGACAAAAATTGTATTAAATGGTAAAAATATATTCTAAATATACTTTAAAACCACTAAAATTCATAATTTATCACTACTAATTATTTTGATTAAAAAAGTTGTTTTTAATTAAAATTTGCTAATTTTCACTATTCATCAAAATATAAAAGTTATTCGAAAAGTACCAAAATTTTACCCTAGGATAAATTCGATATTTAGAATCCAAAAATGAAGTCCATTTTGAGAGATAATATTTATAAAATTTTAAAATGTTGGTATTACTATTCATTACGGCTAGTTTGATTGGTTGTAGTGTGTGTTAGAACTCGAAGTTGCGTACAACACACGCTACTGTATTTTTCAAAGAGAAGCATACCGTGGAAGCTTGGGGTGTTACATTGTAAATTGTTTTATGTCCCCATAATAAAAAATAAATTCATTTAGTCAAATTGAATATATAAAATTTTAAAATATTGGATTTAAAAAGGGTTCACAATTAAAGTTGGTAAAAGTGCATTTTTGAAAAATACTTCTTTTATCTGAAAAAAGTAATTTGTTCTTACATTATGTCTAAGAAAATATTAATATGGATTCTAAAATTATAAGATTATATAAAGTTTAAAATTTAGTTAATACTATTCATAACCTCTTTTGAATGGCTTGTTTGGTAAGTCATGGTGCGCTTGAACTCGATGTTGCGTGTAGTGCATGTTATTGAATTATTTTGAAGAAATAATACACAATGAAATCATGGGGTGTTACATTTTCCCCTCATTCAATAAATTGAGTCCTCGCAATTTGAAATTGTTCTTATAAAATAAATGGTTCAAAATAGAAAATATCTTTGTGGGAAAATCCACATCGGAAATTGGGTTACTAAAATATAGTCTTAATATGAGGAAAAGAGAAATGAAAGGGTCACCACCAAATTATGATCTCGATTAGGAGAACATTGGTGGAAATTAGAGACATATAATTGGAGGAAAAACGTAAATATTTATTGGTAGTGATTGAGGTCATCAATCACAAGAAAGTGTAAAATTGAGGGCCTTAAATTCATCAGTCTATGATGATTTAAAATACCATCGGTTCAGCAAAACATATGGTATTAGGATAACACATTTTTTTTGTTTTAATATCCCTTCACTAAAGTATAAGAATTAATTTATTCATTGAATAAGATAAGAAGAAAAATATATAATTAACAAGTAGAGTCTCATCATTTAACTAAGTTCTACCACAAACTCATCTTTCACTCTAAAACATAATAGAACTTAAAAATAATATTCTATTTATCCTATTCATATAGGGTTAAAAAATGAATTTATAATTCATCTAGAAGAACCATTAAAAAAATGACATTATTCAATCTAGGACATCACGTGGGTCATTGGTAGGTGATACACCCTTGTCGCCCTTCGGTCGTGGGTTCAAGTCTCGCGGCCTTTCCAGACGCGATGGGTTGCTGCCCGACCTCCAGGTTGTCCTTTTATGGCAATCCAAAATAATCCAAACTAGAACTATCCAAAATACTTCAGTCCAAAATTTATAAGGAATATAAACACAATGAAGATCCTTTTTTCCATGTAATTACATGTGAACACCTTCATCATGTATTCTTTTAAAACACCGCAACATCCTGAATTACCATAAAACCTTATTGATTACATTCATGATCTCTTATTCCTTAAATAATAATAGATATAATTCTTCAATACAAAAATGTTTTAAACCCCAACAATGATGGAATATAAAAATCATTAATCAGTTTCAATATAGTCAAGAATATCCAATATAATTTATCCAAATCAATCATGTATTATTCTAAAATCACTACCTCGGTATCAGAACCATATAATGGTTTATCTTTCTATCAACCATATATTTTCCAAAACTTTAACCTTCTATTGAGTCACTTTTCTTTGTTCCACACAATCTCAAGTCCTTAATTAAATAGTACTACAGTACAATCCTTATATACTCCATAATTATTATAACAAGTACATTGTTGATACAACACTCAAATGAAAAAATCAACATAAGAACTCTAATCATTCCTCTTCATCTGTGGTAGTATCATAACTTGGTTATCATCCAATAGCATCATTTTTGGCATATTCTGACGACTGTGACATAGGTTCGCCTATTATCCAAACTCCTTTAAAATGAAACATTGTACATTTGAAACCATTTTGTTACCCTTGAAGTCACATACTTTGTTCCCTTTTCCACCACACTTATAACAAACTCCCATTCCTTTTAGGCCAGTTCCAGGGTGTTTCTTCCCAGAGTTATCACATATGGGAAAATTCTTTTTTTCCCTCTTCCCTTTATCCATATTTCTCTCTTCTATCCTTTTCGTCTCTTGCTTCCCTTCAAAACCATAGGACTCAGTAAACTCTTTACTTATCTTATCAACACATGATATTATTTCTTCATATGATGATAATACATGGGAGACTATTTCTCTTATAAATTATGGCTTAAGAACATGAAAGATATGATCCTTATTTCTCTTTGGATCATATGCATTGCTGGAGTTCTCATTCCTTATACTGGGCGCCATTTCTAAACAATGGCATACACTAGATTAGTTTATGAATAACAATACCTAATCCCAAACTTGTAAAAGACATAACATAAATTAAATAGTTTATGGATATAATCCATAATCATAAAAATGTCTCCTTTTAGGAAGTATATACTCATAAACCCTTCATAATGGGTTTTAAAGAAAATGAGAATTATCCTAAGTATATCCCCCGGGAGTGTCGTAACCAAGAGTGCAGTAAGTCCCGTTGTCGTGCACCAGTTCCCGTTCGATTCTAGCTCAAAGCGGTGTTTTCATGTTTTACCCCTAGGTACATCTATTCCAGAGCCGCCTCTACCTGCTCGTATCCAGACAGGGATGTATTTCTCGGAAAACTCACAAAATCTCTACAATACCAAAATTCTAGGAAGTTATTCTATACTAATCCTCAAAGATCATCTAAGTTCTACGTGCTCTAATCAGAGTTTATCTAAATCTAACTTCCAAGGTTTGTACTAAACTTTCTCTGATACCAACTGTAACGCCCCGACCCCAGTTACCCAGAGTCGGTGCATTATTACATAACATTGCCATGATCACAAGGAGATCAAATCTCGAAAGACCGATTAGTTTAGTGGCCTTGGAAACACTAGATATATTCATAAGGTTTACATTACATCATAAAATAAAAACTACAACAACATAGTCTCCATAGTCCACACTCTTATCCCCTCTTACTATCCCTGCAGGTCATTCATAATTTACTTCTTCAAATCCTAGGAAAAATAAAACATAGAAAAGGGGTGATCTCAAATTCCCCGTAAGGATAACAATATAGCAGAAACTTTCCTAAATAAGAACAAACATTTAAGGCAATTTATAACTAAAACAAAAGCCTTTTAAACTTGAACTTCAACATAGCATGACAAAAATAAAGTGAAATAACGCCATTTACTTATTTACATGGATATTCTACTAATTGAATAATCACATGCAATATCAATAACCACTTTCATAATGATGGAATGAATAATGCCAGACTATCATAACCCCATAGCCAAGGCCTCATGCCAAGACTACAAATAAGATTTTGTCAAGGCCTTGGGCCAAGACACTAGTTTGTCTCATGAGACCTACCGATGCATCGAGGAGCTATAGCGGGATCCACCCGTCACTTACTAAGTCCAATGCATTCCCATATGAAAAGGTTTAAACATAACATAAACATCTGTATTAGAACTAGCATACAATATGTCAATACTTTCTCCATAAACCATGAACGGTATAAAAATAACACATCCACAGTAAAACATATCACAAAACCTTCAATACAATACAAAAGTTTTGTATCATAATAAATCAACTTCAAATAAGCTTAAAATCCATCAAAGGATGTTGACATAGATGAAATCAAAACTATTTGAGAGAAATATCTCTTTTCTCGAATTCATTGAAACGTCACACATTTATAAAGGAAGTAATTTAAAATAGATTTTTGAATCAAAGTGTCCCATACCACTTTGAAACTTTTGAAAAGAAATATCATTTCAAAACATTCATGTCCATATAAATAAATCCTTAAAATCATTTTGAAAACATGGACATTAATTAAAAAGATTTAGAAAGATAAATATTTAAAACATTTAAAATTCTGATTTTGATAAAGAGTAACTTTCAGAAATTCTTAAAATATTCATTTTAAAATCATTTAAAAGTCACATAATTATAAAATAAAACATTTACTTTGAAAATATCCTTATACTCTTGTAAGGGAAGCTTCAACGATTTTATAATGGCGGAAAATAGCCGCACCTGCCGTATAAGTTAAAAAAACATTCTTTCCTTAATTCCGTCAAAGAGGTTAAAAAGCACTATAGCATCCCGCCTTTTTATCACATAACCTTTCATTACAGTTTACAAAACCGAGGATCTTTAAGGTTTAGTGTCTTGGAAACCAGGAACTTAAAACATGAAAACATAAAACATTCTTCTTAAACACTTGAAAGGCTTCTCCTCATTTTCATCCTAGGTTCATTACTGCATCTCATAACCTAGGAATATACATCAAAAGAAAGGGTGAGCAGAAGGCCCAGTAAGGAAAACAAGAGAAACATTTTACATGTGAACTTGAGATACTTCAATAAGGTCATGAAAAGAACTTTAAGGCATGAGAAAGAAATCATGAGATATATCATAATAAAAATTACATTTTTCATAACATGAATATGTGGCTACAACATTTAACATAGACAATCATGAAAATATCACCAAGTTCCATCCCCAAGGTGTCATTTGAAAATTACCAAGGTTATTCACCAAGGTATCGTGAAAATTATAATCTCTAGTGGTTACATCATTACCCAATGCATTGGAGTGCTATCAGGGCGCACCCTTGACATGTATTTATTATCATGTGAGCCACACATATATCATCATAAATCATTTCATAAACAACCCATATAGCATAAAATAAATGGGCTTCATTTCATATTCATAATGTTTTAAAAACTGCTTTAAATACCTGATCTTTGTGTCACTTTAAACCCATGGAATGGGAAAGCAGGTTTCATGTATGAATATCCCAGAATTTAAAATAGAACATTTTGATATATATGAGAATACCCCTGTATAAATAAGAGCTTTGAGTATTCACTTAATAACATAAAAAAAAATTTAGATAAAGAGGGAGTCATTTTGAGATGAAAACTATGCAGCATAACGTCTACGATACATAGTTTTAGAAAACATTAAAAAGAGAGGACACATGGGTCACCCACTCAAAAATGATACATAAAATAGTAGGGGAACAGAATATATAGTATTTGAGAACATGGTAATGAAATTTGAATGATATACCATATGAAACGAAGAACTTGAAAGGAAGACAAAAAATAAGATTTCTCTTATGAAAATTCGGCAGCCTAACGACGTCACTTAAAACTTCCAAAAATGGATTGAAGAGATCAAATAGGGTCTCTCATCATATGAACATAAATGATCAGTATGATAGGTATAGATATAATACCCCAACATAATAAAAAGGAACTTGAAAGACTTGACATTAAAGTAGATCTTGAAAACGATAAGGGTGAAAGAACCCCTTAGAAATTTGGCAGCCTAACGGCGCCACTTAAACTTCAACAAAAATGAATTGATGAGATCAAATACGGTCTCTCATAATATGAACATAAAATATCAGTATGACATATTTAGAGATCATACCCCAACATAAAAAAAGGAACTTGAAAGACTCGACATGAAATTAGAACTTTGAAAAAGGAGAAAGGTGAAAGAACCACTTAAAAATTCGGCAACCTAACGGCACCACTTAAAACATCAAAAATATTGAATTGAAGAGATCAAATGGGGTCTCTCATCATATGATAATAAAAGATCAGTATGATAAATTTAGATATCATACCCCAACATAATAAAAAGTAACTTGAAATACTTTACATGAAAATAGATCTTGAAAAATGAGAAGGGAGAAAGAATCTGTTACAAAAATTTCGGCAGCCTAACGACGCCACTTAAAATTTCATAAAATGAAATAATGAGAGCAAGAGGCGATCTCTCATTATATGAAAATGAAAAGGTCAGTAAGAGGAGTATAAAATAACATAATTTAACATAATAACATGGAACATAAAAGAAATTACATAAAAGAGATTTCTTGAAAAGAGAGAGAGAGGTCAAATCCCTTACCTTAAAACGTAACTCTTAAAACTCAAAGGTTGGGACCTTGAGGGCTTGGGGGAACCTTGGGAGGACTCCTTGGGAGGAAAGGAGACCCGAAATTCGTTTAGGATGGTTTTGGAGTCGAAAATATGAGAGGAGGGCTTGGTATTTATAGGGAAAGTGAGGGGACAAGGCATTAATGGCCAAGGGACACCTCAAAAGTGGTTTTCTCAAAAGCATGTGCCCTCCCATGGTACTTCCCATAAAGTTAGGCCGCATGGGGACCCACACACAATAATTCATCCTATTTAGTCTATCATCCTTTAAAATATCACATGACATCATTATGACAGAGTTATGATGTCATTAAACATACAGAAACCCTAAAACTGTATTTTTACTATTCACTGAAAATTCAACTTTCTCAGAAAAATCCCAAAACTTCACCTTAACCAAATATCAATGCTCTGATTTCAAAAATGATCTCCATTTTATAAAAATAATTTTCTAAATATTTTTAATTTATTTTTTAAATAAATACACTATTCACCGAAAATTCATTTTTTTAGAAAAATCCCCAAAAATTACCTTAACATAATATCGATGCTCTGAGTTCAAAAAATGAAATCCATTTTATAAAAATAATTTTCTAAATATTTTTAATTTAAATTTTAATTAAAAAACACTATTCACCCGAAAAAAATAATACTTGAATAATAATTTATGAAACCGTTTTTAACCATTTTATTGAATCACATTACTTAATCAAGGTGCCTAGATTATATTAATACTTTTTTTAAGTGAGATTACTAATCCATTTGGTCACATTACTAATCCTAAGAATAAAATCACTATTCAAAATTTACTATTCATCAAAAATTAAGTTGATCTTATTAGACTCTAAATTCCGTACTGAACATATTTTTAGAAGACCATTTTTTGAAAATCATTACACATTTTTATTTATTTAAGGTTTAAATAAACATTTTTAAAATATCCTTTCTCTAAAATTCATCAAAAATATGCATACTATATTTATCCAGTCTTTTGAAAATTCATAAACTTCATCATAAGAAGAAATCCCAATTTTTATTTAAAACAAAGGATTACACAAGGCAGTTACGGTCTCCTTACATAGCCCCTTATCACACTAGCATAGAACCTAAGTGTAAGGTGTGCTAAGGTTAGAGAATCCGGGGGAGGCTCGGCCAACATCGCACGAGTAGTAATTTCTATCAGTTTGAACTTCTCGCGAAGGCGATCCCGTTCTAGCTTCACACGATGATGTTCAACTTGGGTTTGGTCCAGAGCAAAGCCCAGTGGTGCTTCCTCCTTCCCAAGTTCTGTTAGATGGGATTCGATCGGTCCAAGACTACTGGGTGAGGCCATCGAATCTTCTTTCTATATTAATTAACCAATATTACTTGTATTTAGAGACAATAATCAAAACGTTAGGTTTCCAGCTGTCATATTGACCAATGGTCATATAATAGCAAAAACTAATGGTATCATTTTAATTATACTCATGTTATCAAATGAAACATTTTTTTGAGTATAAAAATAAAATAAAATAACACATAAAATAAGGAAACAAGATTTATTCAAAATTTCGGGTCGTTACAATCTTCCCCCCTTAAGAAATTGCGTCCTCGCAATTTTTGAAATTAGGTTTTTAAATTTCATTGAAAGTCCCACATCGTAAAATGAGTCAGTAAAACTATTACTTTAAAAGAAAGAAAGGGAAGTACGAAGGTCACCCGAGTTAGCCCACAATAGGATTCCATGTAGGAAAACATGGACATGGAAGAAAAACAAAGGGTCAAGTTCTGAGGGAGAGTGATAGAGAACATGATTAGGAGAAATTTAACCATAAGAAAATCCCAAACTTATGATGTGTGTAAACAGTCATTGATTACCTAGTAGGAAACGTAAACCAACAACGTTTTTGTTTTACGTTCCTTTTCATACTTTTGAGGAATTCATTTACTATGTAGAACAAAAACATAAGAAAATATACCTACCTTAATGTAGAGTTTCATCCTTTAATAAGTTTCTACCAAAACTAATATTTTCTCCAAATGACGAGCATTAAAAAATACTTGGTCTCGTCAAAAAACAAGAATCAACTTCTAGAGAATCACATAATCCACAAAAGATTAACTATCTATTTCTTCTATCTTTAAACATTATCCAAAAAACAGAAAGGGTAAGGTAAAACAACTCTTCAAAAAGAAAGAATCCCATAGGAAGGGAAAATATTTTTAAATCTTCAAAGTTCCATGGTACTACCCAAAGTTCATCATAGACCATCCCATAAATAACGGTCCTTAAAATTCCTCAAAATAAACCAAACTATGATTGAAACCCAAATACAAGAGGGATTTGATAACATAGTCTTCCAAAATAAACTTCATTGTTCATCTCCAAACAACATCAACCACACATAACATCTTATAACAAAAGTATCTAACCTAAACATATTTTACCCAAGATAGGTTAATCATTCCCATAAGAAACCTAAATTACTATAAGTCCACATTAAATTCATTGATTCTTCAAAATAAAAGTCAACCATACACCTCAATGAAAATACCGTAGTAATCTATTTACCTCGATCATATAGGGTCCTCAAAATAGTGAACGTCTTCCAAAATAATAATCATCTTTTAATCCCCTAATCATATCTGTCCTATTAATAAGGAAATCGTAGCATTTCCTATCACATTGGTTGTTGGGACATGTTCTTCCATGTCCCGCCATTAACTAAGAAAAGAAACTATAATTAGGGGCTTAAATACTTAGCCAATAATCATGAAAAGAAACTTAAAGCATATGAGGATAACTTGTACTTGAAAAGTATACCCTAACTTGTGATCCCCTAGGTTCCCATCTAGGTTATCCATGATCATATATTCTTATGTGAACCTTTATTTTATTTTATCTTTGTTCCTTTAACAATGGTTCATACTAAGCTTATGAATTTACCAAAGCATATCCCCTAGGAGTGTCGTAACCAAGAGTGCAGCAAGGCCCGTTGTTGTGTATCGGTTCCCATTCAAGTCTAGCTCAAAGTAGTGTTTTCAGGTTTTACCCCTATGTACATCTGTTCCAGAGCCACCTCTACCTGCTCGTATCCAGACAGGGATGTATTTTCTTGGAAAACCCTTACTCAATACTCACCAAAATACCAGGAAGATTTCCTATATTAAAACATTTCTATAGGGTTATTTCTAGAGTTTTCATATCCTAATTTCCACAAATAACTAAACCATCCTTTGATACCAACTATAGCATCCCACCTTTTTATCACATAACCTTTCATTACATTTTACAAAACTGAGGATCTTTAAGGTTTAGTGTCTTGGAAACCAGGAACTTAAAACAAGAAAACATAAAACATTCTTCTTAAACACTTGAAAGGCTTCTCCTCATGTTAATCCTAGGTTCATTACTGCATCTCATAACCTGGGAATATACATCAAAAGAAAGGGTGAGCAGAAGTCCCAGTAAGGAAAATAAGAGAAACATTTTACATGTGAACTTGAGATACTTCAATAAGGTCATGAAAAGAACTTTAAGGCATGAGAAAGAAATCATGAGATATATCATAATAAAAATTACATTTTTCATAACATTAAGATGTGGCTACAACATTTATCATAGACAATCATGAACATATCACCAAGGTCCATCCCCAAGGTGTCATTTGAAAATTACCAAGGTTATTCACCAAGGTATCGTGAAAATTGTAATCTCTAGTGGTTACATCATTACCCAATGCATTGGAGCGCTATTAGGGCGCACCCTTGACATGTATTTATTATCATGTGAGCCACACATATGTCATCATAAGTAATTTCATAAACAACCCATATAGCATAAAATAAATGGAATTCATTTCAAAATCATAACGTTTTAAAAACTGCTTTAAATACATGATCTTTGTGTCACTTTAAACCCACGGAAAGGGAAAGCGGGTTTCATGTATGTAAATCCCAGAATTTAAAATAGAAACTTTTGATATATATGAGAATACCCCTGTATAAATAAGAGCTTTGAGTATTCACTTAATAACATAAAAAAATTTGAGATAAATAGGGAGTCATTTTGAGACGAAAACTATGCAGCATAACGTCTACGATACATGATTTTAGAAAACATTAGAAAGAGAGGACACATGGGTCACCCACTCAAAAATGACATATAAAACAGAAGGGGAACAAAATATATAGTATTTAAGAACATGGTAATTAAATTTGAATGATATAACATATGAAACGAAGAACTTGAAAGGAAGACAAAAAATAAGATTTCTCTTATGAAAATTCGGCAGCCTAACAGCGTCACTTAAAACTTCTAAAAATGGATTGAAGAGATAAAATAGGGTCTCTAATCATATGAACATAAATGATAAGTATGATAGGTATAGAGATCATACCCCAAAATAATCAAAAGGAACTTGAAAGACTTGACATTAAAGTAGATCTTGAAAACGAGAAGGGTGAAAGAATCCCTTAGAAATTCGGCAGCCTAACGACGCCACTTAAACTTCAACAAAAATGAATTGATGAGATCAAATAGGGTATCTCATAATATGAAAATAAAAGATCAGTATGATAGATTTAGAGATCATACCCCAACATAATGAAAAGTAACTTGAAAGACTTGACATGAAATTAGAACTTTGAAAAAGGAGAAAGGTGAAAGAACCACTTAAAAATTCGGCAGCCTAACGACGCCACTTAAAACTTCAAAAAAATTGAATTGAAGAGATCAAATGGGGTATCTCATCAATGAATAATAAAAGATAATTATGATAAATTTATATATCATCCCCAAACATAATAAAAAGTAACTTGAAATACTTTACATGAAAATAGATCTTGAAAAATGAGAATGGAGAAATAATCTGTTACAAATATTTCGGCAGCCTAACGACGCCACTTAAAACTTCATAAAATGAAATAATGAGAGAAAGAGGGGATCTTTCATTATATGAACATGAAAAGGGAAGTAAGAGGAGTATAAAAGAACATCATTTAACATAAGAACATGGAGCATAAAAGAAATTACATAAAATAGATTTCTTGAAAAGAGAGAGAGAGGTCAAATCCCTTACCTTAAAACGTAACTCTTAAAACTCAATGGTTGGGACCTTGAGGGCTTGGGGCACCTTGGGAGGACTCCTTGGGAGGTAAGGAGACCCGAACTTCATTGAGGATGGTTTTGGATTCGAAAATATGAGAGGAGGGCTTGGTATTTATAGGGAAAGTGAGGGGCCAAGGCATTAATGGCCAAGGGACACCTCAAAAGTGGTTTTCTCAAAAGCATGGGCCCTCCGATGGTACTTCCAATAAAGTTAGGCCACATGGGGACCCCCACACAATAATACATCCTATTTAGTCTAACATCCTTTAAAATATCACATGAAATCATCATGACACAGTTATGATGTCATTAAACATACCGAAACCCTAAAACTGTATTTTTACTATTCACTGAAAATTCAACTTTCTCAGAAAAATCCCAAAATTTCACCTTAACCAAATATCAATTCTCTGATTTCAAAAATGATCTCCATTTTATAAAAATAATTTTCTAAATATTTTTAATTTATGTTTTAAATAAATACACTATTCACCAAAAATTCATTTTTTTAGAAAAATCCCCAAAAATCACCTTAACATAATATCGATGCTCTGAGTTCAAAAAATGAAATCCATTTTATAAAAATAATTTTCTAAATATTTTTAATTTAAATTTTAATTAAAAAACACTATTCACCCGAAAAAACTAATACTTGAATAATAATTTATGAAACTGTTTTTTAACCATTTTATTGAATCCCATTACTTAATGAAGGTGCCTAGATTATATTAATACTTTATTTAAGTGAGATTACTAATCCATTTGGTCACATTACTAATCTTAATAATAAAATCACTATTCATAAATTACTATTCATCAAAAAATAAGTTGATATTATTAGACTCTAAATTTCGTACTGAACATATTTTTAGAAGACCATTTTTTGAAGATCATTAGACATTTTTATTTATTTAAGGTTTAAATAAACATTTTTAAAATATACTTTCTCTAAAATTCATCAAAAATATTCATACTATATTTATCCGGTCTTTTGAAAATTCATAAACTTCATCATAAGAAGAAATCCCAATTTTTATTTAAAAAAAAGGATTACACAGGGCAGTTATGGTCTCCTTACATAGCCCCTTATCACACCAGCATAGGACCTAAGTGTAAGGTGTGCTAAGGTTAGAGAATCCGAGGGAGGC